>OY728142.1:476669044-477919044 GCA_963277665.1 Viscum album
GTCCTAGCATCGCTACGTATCCTATGATGGCAGGAATAAAGCCATACGTAGTTCTATGAAATTCATGTAGTTTAACGTCGTGCGGTAAGGATGAAAAATACACCCCGTGAAAGACTGGTCCCGTACACGGGGGATGGAGCATTTTTATTTTTCCTTCCTTTTTAGGGGGGGGGGGGTGGCTGGGCCAGGATAGGGGGTCCTAGCATCGATACGTATCTTGAGAGGGTAGGAATCAAGCCATACATAGTTCTCTGAAATCCGTGTAGTTTAACGTCATGCAGTAAGGACGAAAAATACATTTGGTGTCTATGTGAAATACTTCTTTAGGAATAGCGCATTGGTAGGAGCCGTGGTGAATTTCCCATCCATGGAGATCAGGGCATATGATCCGTTGGAGTAGACCTTGTGTATAAAATATGGTCCCTCCCACTTGGTCTCCAACTTTAGAGGTTTCCTTCCAGGTATCATTGGGTTCCGGAGGACCAAACCCAATTCTCCTTCCATGAAAGAGCGAATACAGACCTTTTTATTGAAGGCTCGTGCAATCTGGTTCTGGTATACTTCCAGATGGTGCAAAGTGTAGAGCCGCTTCTCGTATAGCTGTTCCAATTCACCTAGCCTCTTTTTTGAATGCTCATCGTCGGATAATTGATCATAGATGGAAACACGGAGCGAGGGAAGATGGAGTTCAATGGTCAGGACCACCTCTGTGCCGTATACCAGTGAGTACGGGGTATCCTGAGTAGTGGTGCAGATTGTGGTTTGATAAGCCCATAATGCATGGAGGAGTTTAACCGGACATGACTTCTTGTCTTTGTTCACCATTTTCTAGAGAATTTTGGACAAGGTCTTGTTGAAAGCCTCTATCTGTCCGTTGGATGCTTCATGGTAGTGGGATGAGTGGTTAACCTTGATACCATATTTTTGATATAGTTTCTCAAATTCAGCAGAGCATAAGTTGGTGCCGTTATCCATCAGTATGGTATGATGGACACCAAATCTGGTGATGATATTGGTTTTCACAAAGATGACAACGTTTATTTCCCCGACTTCCTTAAGGGGTATATCTTCTGCCCATTTGGAAAAGAAGTCAGTTACCGTGAGGATATACTTCAGCTGTTTGGCTGTGGCGGGGGGACATGGTCCCTCGAATTCTATTCCCCAGATGGAAAATGGCCAGGAGTACTTGGCATGATAAAGTAACTCTGGGGGCTGGTGTATGAAGTTGGCATGAATTTGAAATGAGTGGAATTTTGCTGTAAAGTGATTGCAATCTCATGCCACGGTGGGCCAATAATACCCAAGCCTTCAGACCTGATGGGAAAGCTTGGACCCCGGCTGATGTGCCCCACATACTCCAGCATGTACTTCAGTTATGACGGCGGTAGTTTCTTCTCCACCAATGCATCTGAGGAGGGTTCCGTCGATGCCTCGTTTGTAGAGGACCTCTTGCTGGCCCGTGCTTCCATATAGGACAAAGTTGATTTCCCTTCTCCATATTTTCTCTCATTCAGCCCTGTATGATGAAAGTTATCCCCATTGAAGGTAGTTTGCAATGGGGTTCATCTACCCAGTGGTGGGATAATATGGCTCAGGGACATGATAGATTTCATGGATCTCCTCCATCTTGGTCTGGACAAATGGAAAGACCATTCGGCGGTGAAAAATATAGATTAAAGTTTCATCCCGGTCTGGGTCGGCTAAGACTGTGGCCGCATTGGCTAATGAGTCGGCCTGGGCATTCTCAGACCAGGGAATATAGGTCAATGTTGGTTCTGTGGAAAATTACACTATTAACTCTCCGACATGGTCAAATAGGGGAATCAGCTCCTCATTTTTAATAGCATAGTCACCATTGACTTGCTTGATTACTAGTTCCGAGTCACCCTTTACCTTAAGGTGTTGTACTTGTGCCTGGAGTGCGAGTTCTAGGCCTGTAATGAAGTCATGATATTCAGCTTCATTGTTCGTACATCCTTCTGACAGGAGAAAGAAATATATAAAGACTGCCTTTTCCGGGGACATGAGTATTATCCCCAGACCCACCTTGTTAAATTTAGGATCTTCCATCCTTTTGTTGGTTGGGCTTCGGGATGCACCATCGAAGTAATTTTCCCATGTTCGGAGCTCCTCTTGAACCATGAAGATGTCTTCATTAGGTAGCTCGATGTATGGTGTGGTAGTCCCTGTTGAAGGGTGCTCCGCCAGGAAGTCTGCTAATTCCTGGCCTTTGATGGACTTCTGAGGCACAAACCGGATGTCAAACTAATGCAGGATGACCGCTCATCGGGATAGGCGCCTGGTCAGCATTGGGCGGTTGAGGATGTACTTGAGCGGGTTATTACGTGAGACCAAATGGACTTCATGATGCTGCAAATAATGTCACAACTTTTGAACTATGATGAACAAGGCCAAACAACTCTTCTCGATATTTGAGTATCGAGTATCAACATCAATCATGGTTCGGATGAGGTAGTAGAGACTGTTTTCACTACTGGCGTCATTCTTTTGTGTGAGGAAGGCTCCCGGCAACTGCTTTAGGGTTGTCACATATAGGATGATGGGTCTTCCTTCAACGGGGGGAATGAGTACCGTCGGACTCAAGAGATACTTTTTTAGGATGTCGAACGCCTCTTGGCAGTCATATGTCCATTGGTACATGACTCCCTTCTTCATTAACCTAGTAAAGGGAAAACATTTTCCAGCCAGGTTGGCTATGAACCTCCTGATATAGGACAAGTGCCCTTGTAATGCTCTCAACTGAGTGAGGTTGTAGAGAGGTGGCAGGCTGAGAATAGACTTTGTCTTTTCAGGGTCGACTTCGATGCCACAATGTTGTACATCGAAGCCAAGGAATTTACCTAAGGTAACCCTGAAGGCATACTTCAAGGGGTTCTTCTTCAAACTATGTTGTCGAAGTTTGTTGAAGATGGTCTCAAGATCTGACAGATGATCTGAGCGCTGTCTTGATTTGACCACCAAGTCATCTACGTAACATTCAATGAATTTCCCTAGGAATGGTTTAAAGATATGATGCATGGCGCGTTGATACATGGCACCAAAGTTCTTGAGACAAAAGTGAATGAACCTGTAATAGAATACTCTATGGGGTGCCCTGAAGGCAGTGGATTCTTCATCTTCTCAGGCCATCCTGATTTGATTATACTCAGAATATCCGTCCATGAAGGATAGAGCCTCATATCCAGCCATTGCATCGATCAATAACTCGGTGATTGGGACCGGGAAATTATCTTTTGGGAAATGAAGATTGAGATCTCTAAAGTCAATGCAGACGCGGATTTGCCCGTTCTTTTTCTTGACAGGGACAATGTTGGCCCACCATATGGGATACTGGACCTCCTGAACGAATCCTGATTTAATGAGATTATCGACATCAGCCTATATTTTTGCAGCATGTGAGGGGTGTGTCCTTCTGGTGGCCTATTTATAGCCCAGGTGGTACTCTGGAAGACCTAAGCAGTGCATTTCCACTTCAGGATCGAGTCCCGACATTTCTGTGTAGTTCCAGGAAAAGACATCCCGATGTTGTTTCAGGAAAGAGGCATATACTTCGTGCTCCTCGGGGGATATGCCTGCACTAACAAGAGTGGGCCTCATGTCTTCCTCGGTACCTAGGTTTATTTCCTTGATCTCATACACCGTGGTGGAGATGCCTTACTCCAATGCGGGAGGTGCATCTTTGAGATCTTCCTCCTCTTCTTCTCTAAAATCCTCATCTTCTTGATCCGACGGTGGGAATGTTTCCAGCCTGGGCTCTTGGGGGTTTGAAGGTGAGGCATCGTGGAAATCCCCACTCGATTATTCATCCCCCGATTGTGGGTTGGCAGACGTTCCTGCATTGTCATGCTCGACTGTTATGGCTGAAGTCATGAAGACACCTAAGTGTGTGTCCGAACTTGAATCCCTGCTGTCAACATGGTTGATGGGCAGTACGTAGTCTCTACCAAGCTATCTAAAGGGGTCGTGAGGAACCATTTCTAGACTATTTGGAGTGGGGATCCAGTCGATACCATCGGTCAAAGGTTTCCTCCTCTTTTTCTCATAAAACCCGGTGTGCAATGTCCCACCGTCGGATCAAGAATATGAGTTCGGATGACAATCCCTAGCCTCCAGTATGGACAGCTTGGCTAGTACTGACGCCAACTGCTTAAGGATGTCGTACTTTTTCTCCAATGGCCGACACTTCTCCACTGGCGGGAGAGTTCTAGCAGGCGGCTTTGGAGTTAGAGTATGTGATGAGGAGGGACCTGCAACGGGGTTAGATATCGACGATGTTCCCATGTTCTGGGGACTCGGGATGGCCGGTCTGTATGTGCGAACTAGGTGGCTAGGCACTTGTTCCTCTTCTGATGGGTACCATAGAATGACGGGGGTGGAGTGGCCGCTTGAGTAGGTGGAGGGATGTTATTTATCTTACTGAGTCCATTGAAGGGATCTCCTATGGTTTTCCGTGATATTGACGGTTCATGATGAGTTCCAACTGCAGGGTTGGTTTCGACCGCGACTGTGCCTTCCCTGATATCCCTTGCCTCTGCGATTCCTCGTCCCGGCTCCTCGTATTGCGAGCTCGGGTTCATAAACATACCCTTCATCAGGGAACGATTCCATAAGATGGATGATGTTGATGGAACCAAAGATTGGATCTTCATCCTCTGACAGGTCAACCTGGTCGGTTGTCCCTGATGGTGCAGTTTGGTGCGTCGGTGCCTGTGGCACCAAATTTGGGGACATGAAATCTAACAGTGTCGGGGCTAACTTCATCCTTGTTTCATATTTCTCCTCTTGCTCTTGTCCCCTACCTTCTCTATTACACCTGGATAACCGGCTGGTAGAGGGTTGTGAGGCCGATACTGTCGGTTTTGCGGCATCAGGGTCTTTTGGAGGCAACACTGGCTGCCGTAGCTGAGCTCGGAGTATGCCCTCAGCTCGGTTGATAGACTTCTGAGTCATCTAGATTTCAAATTTCTTCCCCTTCTTGCTGGTGACTTCCTGCCTCCCCTCCCCTTAATTGGAGCTGGTGGTAGAAATATATGTCACATGTGCTGGGGGTGGTCCCAGCTCGACCTGACCAAAGTCAATCATCCTTTTTAGGAGGTCCTTGAAAACGAAGCATTCCCAAATATTGTGCCCCAAAATTCGATGGTAGGGAAAGTATTCTAGCCTGTCATCGTGACTGACTTCTTTAGGTTTCCTCAGCTTCAGGAGGCGGATCAAGTTGCAATTCATGGCGGCGATGAAGTAGTCGCGGACTTGGTCCTCTCGGAACGAGTATGCTTTATGTCATCGTTCCTCAAATCGGTTCCGCTTCACCCCATTCTGATTGTCCTGCCTAGGTGGAGGCTTCCACTGATATGCAGGGGGCCCTTGACGATTTGGTGGAGGCCTGAGTGGTGGAGCAAGCATAGGTGCTGGCCTGAGCGTGACAAAGGATGCTTTAGCTCTGGATGCTCTCTTTGTAGGAGCCTGTGAGGCTATTCAGGACATCAAATATGTCTACTGCAGGGAGTCCTCTATTTTCTGGGAAATTTCCAAGAGATGGAAGAATCTAGTGGTGCACTCCACTGGTATGAGTGGAGTTCGTAGCTCGTCTCAAAGATTATCGATGCATATGGAAAGCAGCTCATCCTGAGGAATTGGCAGTTCAGAGAGTAGGTCAGACCTTTCCATCTGACGATGAAATCTGAGACCCTCTCGTTCTCCCTATTCTTGTAGTTCATGAGGTCGCTGACTGTTGTTTTGGGCAACGTCGAGCTGAAGTGGAAAAAGAACTGCTGCCGAAGGTCTTCCCAGTTTTTTATTGACTGGGCTAGCAGGCTCTTATACCAGACAAAGGAGGATCCTTGCAAGGTCTATACAAAGCATCTGAGTTTCACTGCTTCTTGATGTACCGAAGTTCCCATCATAGGGTCGCAATAAGACGCGTAGTGCATCAAGTGATGTTACAGATCACCTGATCCATTGAAGATAGGGAATATAGGGCTCCCAAAATTGGGTGGAGTTGGTGTGTTGCTCACCCAATCCAGGTAGGTCTTCCTCTCTGGCTGTATCGGAGCGCGTCGACCTTCCATTACATGCAATCGAGCCATTAGTGCCTCAATGTTTTGGGTGAGACCCTGGTTTATATCCTATTGGGCCTAGTCCCGAGTAGGTGCATCCTGAGGCATTTCTTGAGGATCCATCTCGGTTGGCACCTGGGGTGCATGTTCCATTTGTGACACCTTCATAGGGTTCCGACGTACTCACTCCGGTTGCTTCCTGAGTGGAGGGAAGTCTTGGTATTCATCCGGATCCACATTTTGGAAGTTGGATGGGCCGGGCACCTTGTTGGGTGGGATCCCTGACCGTGCTTCGTTTTCTAGGGAAAACCTTGGTCTTTGAGGTGCACTTAATGGGAGTGCATGGTGTGGCTGCTATTGGGATGTACTTTCAATAAGACAGTTCCATTGGAGTAGATCGGCGTTAAACCGCCTCAATTATTTCATTTCCTCTTCTTGTCGCGCAAATATATCTTCAAACATAAGTGGCTCATTTTTATCTAGATAAGGAGGTAGGTTAAGAGTAACTGGTCCCTTATTCTTATCCTTGTTGGAATATCACAGGGTGAGCAAAGGAAGGTTAGCTGAAGGGGAGGCCATATTTAGAGTGGCCCTCTGGTTCTGGGTGTGCACACCTAATGGTTCGTTGTGAGTCACAGCCTGACTGGAACCATCGTCTCTCGATCCATCAAGATTTTCATCATCTTACGTACTACCCATGGGGTTAGCCTCTATAGTGTTGATGGATGCATATCGTAGGGCGGAGAAGATTTCATCTTTCAAATATGAAGAGGATCTCCCGCGCCTTTTACTGGTGTTCCCTCTCTTGTCCCGAGATTGATTTCGAGCACCTTGAAAAAGGGTGACACTGAGAGTTATCTGATGAGAAATTACGGTATGCCTCTCTTTTGAAGGGGATGATGATTCAAACGGTTGGATAGGGTAGGAACATCCTCTTCTGACTATCCTCCCTAGATGAGAGAATACTGATTCTCGTGGGGGAGGTTGTTGTTGAGGAGGTAATAATGCCCCCAACCCTAAGGGCTGGGGTTGGCTCCATTCCTTGGATGTTGAGACTCTTCCCATTTTTATTGGTATTATGGGGGCATTTGTTGTTAAAAATGCCCCCAGCCCTGAAGTCTGGGGTTGACCCTAGATTGCGATGGTGGCTGCTGCTATCGCTACCTGCCTGATCCTGCATGCCCCCATTTAGGGGTGAACCGGGTTTGGTGCCGAGTTCTTCTGTGAATCAATCCCTTCTAGGGAGACAGGAAATGACCACTGATTGGCATCTCTTCGGCGAGAGGCATGCTGTATGCTCTTGGTGGACTGATTAAAAAGTTCTTGAATGGCTTTCTCCCATCGGTCCTGGTGTTTCTGGGACTTACCCAAGTCCTAACTCTGTTGGGTGTGTTGCCTTTCGCGAGCAGGGAGACCACTCAATTGCTATCTTGATGTGATGACGCTGCAAGACACCATGCCGAACGGGTTCTTATGGGCGGGGAGTGGAGTGAAATGCAGAGCCCCATGTTCTCCCCATCCTCTGATATAGACTCCTGTCAGGGCATCATCGATGAGGCGACACAACTGGTGCAGCGTACGGTGGGAAGCTATCTCTATGTTTCCCTTACACCTCTCCGGTCGCTATTGACGTGCCGACGGAAGAACTTCCAGGTCGATGTGACGCAAGAAGTCTCATATTGTCTTGACATAGTCTACATACCCATCATAGGGCATAAAGCTTGATTTCAGTTAGCGGAGGGTTGTCCATGTATTATGGCAGACACCATGCACACATTATTCTGACAATTATCTGGGTATGTCTAATTGAGAGGTGGTCGTGGGCCAAAACATAACTAGTATATCATCCCTAGCCAGTCGTTTCCTCAGGCGCAATGTTTCGGCATATGCCTCCACTAGTGACTCCTCTACCTGGCAGGCCTAACCGAGACATCTGCCGATAGTGTGGTCAGAGGCCATGGAACCGGTTGTTGCTGAATCATCATGTGGGCGATTCTGAGGTGGTTTAGAAGATGAACGTGGCCCCAGAACGTCTCCCGATTGAAGAAGGATTTCGTTGGCGACTAACTGGGAATCTGATATACTTGATCCCATCCTTCTAAGTGCCTCGGCATACGAGGGATTTTCTGTGCTTGATTCGGAAGGGGGAGGACCTTTATGTCGATATGATATGTCATTGCAGGGAGGACCTTCGCAATGGCGGCTGCAATGGTGAGGACTACCATCATAGCTTGACGCCTCACTGCGTAGAGGACTTTTGCAGTGCACACCCTGGGGAGGACCTCCAAGGCATGTCGCAACAAGGAGAGGACCTTCTGGCTGCATAGCATTGTTACGGGGAGGGCCTTCGCAACAACTTCCATCATGGTGAGGATGACCATCATGGTTTGACATTCGATGTGTATCCTAGGGAGGACCTTAAAGACACACTGTGACAAGGGGAGGACCATCCTGTTGCTTGGGTCCACTACGGGGAGGAGCTTCACAGTGGTAGCTGTAGTGGAGAGGACTACCATCACAACTACTGTAATGGTGAGGACTACCATTACACCTGCCGCAGGGAGAATATATGTGGGGTACACCTGGGGGAGGGCCTTAAGAATGTACCGCAACGAGGGGAGGGACTTCTTGTTTCTTGACGTCTCTACGGGGAGGACCTCTGTTATCAGGGTGGAAAGGACTACCACTGTGATCTAATGCCTGGATCCATGGAGTGTCATTGCAGCGTAACCCCTGGGGAGGACCTTCAGGGAATGCCATGACAGGGGGGGGGGGGATTCTTGTCATGATGAGACGTCACCACGGGGAGGGCCTCCGTAGTTGCAACTATGATAACAAGGACTACTATCATAATCTGTGGTCCCACTGCATAGAGAGTGTTTGCAGTGTACACCCTAGGGAGGACCTTCAGGGTGGACCACAAAAAGTGGAGGAACTTCTTGCTGCTTGATCTTCTAGCCACGTGGAGGGTTTCCGTGACTCGCATCAAAAGAGGAGCTCTCGTTATTGATCGTTATATGCCCGTGGGGGAGGCCCCCATGGGTGCTCTGGGGAGGACCTTCAGAGCTGCTGGTAGTGACATTGCGGGGATGACCTTCACAATTGATACTTCCACTCCAATAATATGGTAATGGGTGGGTATGGTTCAGAGCATTTGATATGCACTTAGCGGCATTGAAAAACCCAGCTTCCAATAGAGTAGAGTCGTGAACCCGCTCTTTATTTTCTCGCTTCCTTCAGCTTGTTCAGGGTGCCTTCTTGCAGGAAACAGGGATCGTCTGCTGTTGAAAACAACCTTAACCTTTGGGTCCCTGTGTAATTGGGTCCCATGATGCTGTCGGGATATGCCGACGGACATCATGACTTTTAGCAGTGGTATATTCCTGCTCTGGAGCATCCACCGTGACGGAAGGGTGTCCCCTAGTTGGAACGAGTGATGCTGATTGATCCGGTTTCCCTTGCGTCATGGAATATAGACGACGACCCTCCTGGGAGGAAGAAGGGATGTGGATCTGCTCCAAGGCGGCTATCTCGTCCCTTAGATTAGTCACCTCAATTGGGGAGACGGGTTCACGAGCCTGAGACCTTGCTATTGTCGCTGATGCAATTATATTCTGGAAAGTCTGCAAGATATGATCTGGGATCGATACCTGCTCCTCCATTATTTCCAGGATATGCAAAGAGACATCTTTGGCTGGAATGGGTATGAAGGCCCATTCCGGTATCGGAGTAGGAATATCCTACTATGGTCCTCCGGTGGACAGTGGGTACTAAAAATTATCTTGTGTCGGGGCAGGTGAAAGAATCTGCCCCTGGTCCGGGATATTCCGGTTTATCTCTCTGTTTTCCTCCACATAGGGGTGGTGAACTTTACATGAATATGCAGGGAGATGGCCCTACATATGTTGATTTCCCACCGTATCGAGTCGATGATCTTTGTTGGCAGGGAGACGTGCTTGCCTATTAACTGCCGCCACATCTGGATGGCGGGCATCGTTGATCACCACCATATCAGGATTCTAGGCATCCGGAGCATCTGCCAGGAGCTGGTCCTGCAGGCGCTGGGTCGCCACCACGTCGGTTTGGTGGGTTCACGAACCGGGGCAGGGAGAGGTGCCTGCCGGGTAGGTGTCATCCTGTGTGAGCGACGAGCTTGATGGAGCACAACGGGGATACGCGCCTTCTCGTATGATGCCACCATGTATGGATTGCGGGCTTTGGAGGAGCGAACAGATGTATGTTCCTGTTCATGATGCATCTCTATGACAGGGCAGCGGAGCTCCTCCTTAGGGACCAGGGTGATGAATGGTCCCTGGTTGTATGTTTGTCGCCCTCGTCGGGTGGTCCGAGGGCCTGGAGCTCAGGGAGTGAGGGCCTGGATCATCGGGACTACATCCTCCTAACCGTGAGGATGTTGAGTCGCAGCGTGACCGCGATGACGTCTTCTGGCGGGGCCCTTGGAGTGGAACCCCCGTTCGGTGGGGATGATGTAATAACCTGAGATTTTATAAGATATATTCGTTTTAATTTCTTTCATATCTTCTATTGTGCGCTACACCAAGATTATCTTTCTCTATACACAACACCATATTAGCTTGCAGTATACACAACACTATTCTTAGATTGTGTTACACACAATTTCAAGTTCGTTTGATAATAGTCATTCAACACAACATCGAGTATATATATATATATTCAATTTATAAATGAAAAAAATGGTTGAATTCTGTTATAACAAAACAAAAAATGAGTCTTGCACTATACACAACCCTGACTTGGCTTTCATTACACGTAATCGCGACCTTCTTCGATAGTGTGTGTTGTACGCAATACCAGGTTTTACTGAACAATGATATGTTATTATAATATTATTATGAACTAGCCGTTTTGAATAGTATTAACTATATTTTTAATTTTATAACATTATTATTCATCTTAAACATTTTCCAGAACATTTTATAAGAACAAAATAAAAATTTCGGGTAAAATAAGTATTTCTCAAAAAATGCAGTTTTGCCGCCTTTTGATGGCGCACCCACTTTAAATCTAGTTTTTGACATGTTTATAAGTTAAAATTTATAAAATAAAATTATTCTTTGGAATCAGGATATAAAATTTTACCTTGGATAATTTTTTCATATTATTATGATAACTTTCATATTTTAATGAATAGTAAAAACACGCTATATTTTAATTAAAAACAACGTTTTTCATCGTAATAACTTATGTAGTTAAATTAATTTATTGAATGGTTTTAAAGTATAAATAGAATATATTTTTACCATTTAATATAATGTATGTTATTAGCATTGATTTTACATTGAATTCGTAGGTTAAATCAATTCAATCTTTTGTAATGTTTTAAACAAAAACCTGTTTTCATTCGACAACGGGATTAATTTTAATTTAATTTCTGAAACTTATGTGTATTGAATTTGAAAAAACGGATTCCATATTTGGAATAAGTGGGTCCAAATTATGTTAATAAGCTACTTTTTATTTTTGGGAATTATGAATAGTATCTACGGTAAATTTTATTTACCATAGTTAAAGGTAAATCGGGTAATTAAGGGTAAATTTAATATTATAAAATTACCCTAACATATGAAAAAATTATATTGGATGGCTAAAAGTCAACCCATATCACCTAAGGGTCGAATTAGATTCATTTTATGGACTTTGGACCATGAAAATAATTTAATTATTATTAAAACCAAAGAAAGTGACAACATGTCACTCTCTTAAATCTTATAAGTATAATAATTTTAATTTAGTGATAAACATCATAAAACTTCTAACATTAATAGTTTCCATAAAGCTAATAAAATTATCTAAATCATGATTATTTATTTAGAATTTTTAGGGATTAAATAAGTGTCATTAATGGTGATACATTAATGATGCAGAAATTATTTATTAAGTGAAAAAGCAGTAATATAGTTTTTATTGAAATAATAATACCCATTAAAATGCCCAAAAACCCGACCAAAACTTATTGTTAGTGTATATATACACATTAATAATCCAATGAACTAATATATAACCATTTGGAGCCTTATAAAATTGATTATTACACTTATATTATTTTATTTTAAATGATGCCAAAGTTGTCACCTTCATAATTTAATAAATATAACAATTTAACTATTGTTATTGTAAGATGATAAATTTGAGTAAAAGTATTATTGTGAAAGGTAATAGATTTATCTTCATCATATGATTTTATTTTTAATTTTTATGCAACAAATAAGTATATTAAATAATTATACAAAAATGTTGTAGTAATTATTTTATTAAGAGATAAACCAAATAAATGGTTTGAAAAATAATAAAATAAATATTATATGGACTATTTAATGTGATCCACTAATTTTATAGAAACATATGAACTTTTATGAATCTATTAAGGAATTTAGTTCAAACATATCTTTTGTATATATTTTATTTAAATTCAAATAAATGAATAGTGTCAAAATTGACACTATTGTTATTTTATAAAAATAACATATTATAAAATTGTTTAAAAATCACAACTATATTTAAAAATTATAGATTTAAATTTATATGGCCTTTAATGTTATAAAATAACCAATTATGGAATATTCACAACAAATAAGTAATTATTTGTTATAATTTAAAATTTAGAATTTTATTACCACAAATAAACTTAAATAGATTAAATAAGGATAAATCAAAATGATAAGGATTAAAATAAGATCCAAACATGTCTAAATTTTATTGGTTGATGAGATTAAAACCCTATATCATCTAATCTTTGAATATGAGTAATTTTTTGAGGTTTTTAAGTGGGGATAGATTTATTACAAATTAATATTTTTAAGATTTCCAAAGGTGCCCCTCTCCTCCATTAAAAAAGGGCTCCTCTTCCCTCTATTCCTCACACCATTTTGAGCCTTAATGCTCAGACAAAAACTTCCCATTTCACTTATCCACTTCCCTAGATACATCTTAGAGGTTCTGTTATTCTTCAAAGACCAATCTTAGTGCCCTTAGAGGAGGTTTCAAAAAAGGAGTGTCTAAAGAAGAGGTAATATCTGCTACCGATTCTTTCAACTTTATTTCTTCTTCTAATTATTCTTATTTAGTTGTTTCATTATGAAGTAATAACATCAGTATCACTCATATACTGATATTTTATTATATGTATGAAACAACCCTATTTCACTATCTTTCCATCCTACGGAAAATGAAATCACTGCGCGTGCGTACGTACGGAATACCGTCTCCACGCCGTGGTGTAATCTATTTTCCACCACCACCTTACTTGGATGGGTATAATGGTGAAAGTAATGAATATATATGATTATTGTAAAGTTATATTGATTCTGTAATATTATACGTACAATTTAATACAATTCGATGATCATGGGAATGATATCATCGCTCGTGCGTACGTACGGAATACCGTCTCCATGACGCGATGAGATTCATTCTCAATGATTAACCATTCATGAATGATTATAAAGTATATATAATAGGTAATAATGAAATATATGACATAATAATGATACTTTATTTATTAATATATATATGTATGTCATCTACCTAATTCCATTCAATTCAATAAGGAAACGAAAACATCATTCATGCGTACGTACGGCCTACCGTATCCATGAATGGTGTATTTCTTTCCATTTATCGATCTATTATATATATGTATATTCTGAATATATTTTATATAAAATCATGTTTTACATTTTGGATGTAAGTAACCATGATCTAAGTAATCATATGAATAATTACAAGTTAAAACACGAACGACAAATGAAACGATTTTACCCAAAACACTACTTTAACATTAATTTATAAAAGAATGGGTAATATAAAGTCATAAGTGAACCGTATATGATATCATAACAATGAATATGATTCTGTAATAACTCAATGACATTATTTAAATCATTATATAGGAGGTTAGGATCCATACGAAGCATATCGGACCTAAGGTAAGGGATAATTTTGCAAATCTCATTTTTATCCGAGATTTCTTATTCGTAAGTATTTACTGGGATTATTTCTATCATCCAGGTCCATGTTTTATAAAAGTATTTTCTGGTATGTTTAAAGTCCTTTTTACCCATTTTTTACTTTTAATACATGGTATGTATGGAATCTTTTTTTTACGTTACGAGGTACTTTTTGAATTTTCTGGAAAAAAGTACGAGAGGAATGTTTTTTTAATGTATATAGCATGAAAGGATTTTTACGATTTTATAAAGCCATATTTTCATGAAGATTTCTCCAAAATATTTCATGACTATATTAAACAAAATATTTTTATTTTAAAATTTCATCACGTTTTGTGAATGAAAGTTGATTTTGAAAAAGAAAGGATATTTTACTCAGGAATTAATTTCAAGTGTTTTATCAAAAACATTTTCCATCTAAGATGACATTATTTCATATGTGTATGTTTCAAGTATAAAGTCTCTATGATTTACATGGTTTCAATTTCTCATTATGAAATGATATCCATTTCTTCTATATTGATTATGTGATGATGGGATGATGTTTATGAAACCCATTTTATTTGATGGGTTATTATGAATGATGTATGTTTATTTTGTGGCACAAGTAAAAATGATTTCATTATGAGATGGGTGGGACCTATATCTCCCTCCAATGCATTGGGTAAAGATTTATATCTCATGAGATAGACATGGCTGGAACGGTAAGTTAATCCGGTTCAGTATTACAGGACTGGAACGAGGAGTGAACTCGATTCAGAATGGGACTTTGTCCACTAAGATGGTCTTGGCAGCAATGCCTTGGATACTATGGAAATCATTAAATGTGATCAATGGATTACACAATTACATGTTTTATTACCATACTATTTTATAATGATTTAACTTCCATTATGATCTATGCCTTATGTACTTCCATGTTTTATGTCATTGCTCAAGATTTTTAATATTCATGTTTTTTTAAGTTCAAATGTATATGGTATGTTTTATTTTATCCATGCTTACCCTTACTGAGAATTTGAGCTCACCCTTTTTATGTTTTCTTTTTCCCCCAGGATTAAAAGAAAGGTTTTAGGTAAGAAATCAAAATGGGAATATCTTTATGGGAGATGTTGAAGATCTTTCACCACGATTAGAAGAATATATTCCGAGTTTCCAAAGACATTAAACTATTACGATGCTTGTGTGTCTGTTTTTGTTATGTATTAAGTATTCCGCAAAGGTAATGTAATTTCCATGTACGTTAATCTTCAGGTATCTACAGTTGGTATCAGAGGAAAGGTTTAGTCATCCTTTGGAAACTAGGATGCGAAAATGTTAGTGAGATCCCTAGAGATATTTCTAATGTATGTCTAGGGATGTCCCTAAGGATAAGTATACGTATAGGATATAGTCCTAGAACTACGGTAACAATCTTAGAATTTAACCCAAGATGTTAGATATTGAGGTTTCTCCCCCTTTACTATGTTGTTTTCCCTAGCATGATTTTTACCTCCCACACTATTCTTTTTGGGTTTTAGAAAATGGCTGGAAACAGGAAGATTCATGATAATGGAGGATATAACGGACAATGGAATGATATTATTCATGAGAAACCAAATGAAACAGGATTTGGAAGTCCAAACATCGTTATTATTCATAATCAGCAATCTCATAATATGATCAATAATCTCAACTTTGGTAAGTTTCCCGACTCAGATAATAAGAGAATGATGGAGTTTCATGATGATCATAGAGGAAAGAAAGTTCAATTTCCCTCATGTAAATCATGTGGGAAGATGAATTAGGGAGATTGTTTCAAGGGAACTGGAAGATACTTTGGGTGTGGAAAATAAGGACACAAAGCCAGTAAGTGTAAAGGAAAAGGTTCAGTTAACACCATGGATGAGGATAATGGTATTGCTACGACATCAACAATGGTTAAATGTTTTAAATGTGTAATGTACGGGAATTATGCAAACCAATTCCCTAAGGGAAAGTCTCATGAAGAGAATCAGTATGGTAGTATGGGTAGTATTTATGTTGATGATGATTAAAAGACTACAAATGATATGTGAGATGAAAGAATTGTTGAAGCTCGGTCAATGGTTTAAGAAGGTAGTGGAATGATTACATGTTTATCAAGTGTAATGATGTATAAGTAATCTCCTGGCACTATAGAATAAAGAGAAATCTAAGGATTGTTACACTGTTGTCTTTCCTTGAGTTTTGAAAGTGTATGATTAATGGTACCAGTATCCATGAAAGGTTATTCAGATATTTTTGGAATGTATATGATATGAGCATAATGAAGGGGATAAGGAGAAAATTAAATGTTTGATAGTATTCATGAGCTCATGACTGATATAAGGAGAAGGTTATATCATGGTTTGAGTATATAGAATTTTTGGATTTTGGTATGTGGAAAGAGTTAATTTTTGATAGCATTCATGTTTTCATTAAGGTTTAATGGGTATTCATTTTTCAAGAGAATACATGATTAAGGTATTCACATGATTAGAATGTGACCAACAAGATATATGGGGGACAAATTATGGTATTCACATGCTTGGTTGATGACATTTCAAGTAATCATTTTCTTTATACCATGAGCTTGGACAGAAGTATTTTAGATAAGCCTAAAGATTGGAATGGATTATGTTGGACATAAGTTAGTATTGTTTAAGGATAGAACTTCTTTTGATTTTATTGATGGGATGTTATAGTAATGTAGTTTTAGAAAAAGGACAACCTACAGGATGGGTGACAACCCATCGCGTCGGACAAGGCTGTGGGAATCGAACCCACAACCGAAGTGTGATTGGCCTTTATCTCCTACCACTGGCCTACAGGAAGTCCCTGTTTAGTAGAAACTAGTTTTATTATATTAAGCAGTATAATATATGAATTATAAGTCCATTTTAGGAACCATATATGATTAATCACACTATAGATGGACTTATGTATTTTTGATAACTTTTATAACCTTTTGTTTGAGACATATGGAATGACCCATCATTCTATCACATGAGCTACTAACACTACACGAATGAAAAATTCAACTTCATTTCTTTAAGAGATGAAGTGGAAATTGTCCAAAGAATGAAAAATGGTGAGACTGTACCAAATTCACGAAAGTATTTCTTCTATTTCCAATTTCATCAACTTTAGGGAAATGATTTTGAAAAAAAAAATGTTGTCCTAGTGCCCTTATATCTGATGAATTAGATGGTACCTTAGATCATCGCAAATCTATGGCTTTGTGATTATTGGCTATTTCATAGCCATGTTCTCTACCACTCTCCATCAGAACTTGATGGTTAGATTTCTCTCCCATATCCATATTTTCACCTATGTTCTCCTACATGGAAACCCAGTGATGTGTTAATTTGGGTAACCATTACGTTTCATACTTTAGTTTTTAAAGTTATGTTTTGGTATTCCTTTTTACGATGTGGGTTTCAATTAAAGAAACTTTCAAGTAGAAAACCATTTATAACCCTGACGAATTTCGAGGGTGAAATTCATTTTAAGGGGGGTAGAATGTAATAACCCAATATTTTATAAGATATATTCGTTTTAATTTCTCTCATATCTTCTGTTGTGTGCTACACCAAGATTATCTTGCACTATACACAACACCGTATTAGCTTGCAGTATACGCAACACTATTCTTAGATTGTGTTACACACAATTTCAAGTTCGTTTGATAATAGTCATTCTACGAAACATCGAGTATATATATATATATATATTCAATGTATAAATGAAAAAAATGGTTGAATTCTGTTATAATGAAAAAAGGATTCTTGCACTATACACAACCTTGACTTGGCTTGAATTACACGCAATCGCGACCTTCTTCGATAGCGTGTGTTGTACGCAATACCGGGTTTTAATAAAAAACGATATGCTTTTATAATATTATTATGAACTAGACATTATGAATAGTATTAACTATATTTTGAATTTTATAACATTATTATTCATCTTACACATTTTCTAGAATATGGTATAAGAACAAAATAAATTTTTCGGGTAAAATTAGTATTTAAAAAAAAATGCAGTTTTGCCGCCTTTTGATGGCGCACCCACTTTAAATATAGTTTTTGACATTTTTATAAGTTCAATTTTACAAAATAAAATTATTCTCTTGAATCAGGATATAAAATTTTACCTTGGATAAATTTTTCGTATTATTCTGATAACTTTCATATTTTAATGAATAGTAAAAACACGCTATATTTTAATTAAAACAACTTTTTTCATCATAATAACTTATGTAGTTAAATTATAATATTGAATAGTTTTAAAGTATAAATGGAATATATTTTTACCATTTAATATAATTTATGTCATTAGCATTGATTTTACATTGAATTCGTAGGTTAAATCAATTCAATCTTTTGCAATGTTTTAAACAAAAACCCGTTTTAATTCGACAACGAGATTAATTTTAATTTAATTTCTGCAACTTCTGTGTATTGAATTTAAAAAAATGGATTCCATATTTGGAATCAGTGGGTCTAAATTATGTTAATAGGCTACTTTTTATTTTTGGGAATTATTAATAGTAACTACGGTAAATTTTATTTACCATAGTTAAAGGTAAATCGAGTAATTAAGGGTACATTTAATAATATAAAATTACCCTAACACATGCCAGAATTATATTGGATGGATAAAGGTCGACCCATGTCACCCAAGGGTCAGATTAGATTCATTTTATGGACATTGGACCATGAAAATAATTTAATTATTATTAAAACCAAAGAAAGTGACAACATGTCACTCTCTTAAATCTTATAAGTATAATAATTTTAATTTAGTGATAAACATAATAAAAATTCTAACATGAATATTTTCAAAAAATCTAATAAAATTATATAAATCATGATAATTTATTTATAATTTTTATGGATTAAATAATTGTCATTAATGGTGATACATTAATGATGCATAAATTATTTATTAAGTGAAAAATCAGTAATATAGTTTTTATTGAAATAATAATACCCATTAAAAGGCCCAAAAACCTGACCAAAACTTTTTTGGTAGTGTATATATACACATTAAGCATCCAATTACCTAATATATAACCGTTTGGAGCCTTATAAAAGTGATTATGACACTTATATTATTTTATTTTAAATGATGCCAAAGTTTTCACCTTTTTAATTTAATAAATATAACAATTTAACTATTGTTATTTTAAGATGATAAATTCTAGTAAAAGTATTATTGTGAAAGGTAATAGATTTATCTTCATCATAAGATTTTATTTTTAATTTTTATGCAACAGATAAGTATATTAAATAATTATACAAAAATGTTGTAGTAATTATTTTATTAGGAGATAAACCAAATAAATGGTTTTAAAAATAATAAAATAAATATTATATGGACTATTTAATGTGATCCACTAATTTTATAGATACATATGACATTTTATGAATCTATTAAAGCTTTTATTGCGAATATATCTTCTGTATATATTTTATTTAAATTCAAATAAATGAATAGTGTCAAAATTGACACTATTGTTATTTTATAAAAATAACATATTATAAAATTGTTTAAAAATCCCAAAAATATTTAAAAATTATAGATTTAAATTTATATGGTATATAATGTTATAAATTAACCAATTATGGAATATTCACAACAAATAAGTAATTATTTGTTATAATTTAAAATTTAGAATTTTATTACCACAAATAAACTTAAATAGATTAAATAAGGATAAATCAAAATGATAAGGTATAAAATAAGATCCAAAAATGTCTAAATTTTATATCTTGATGAGATTAAAACCCTATCTCATATAATCATAGAATATGAGTCATTTTTTGAGGTTTTTAAGTGGGGTTAGATTTATTATAAATTAATATTTTTTAGATTTCAAAAGGTGCCCCTCTCCTCCCTTATAAAAGGGCACCTCCTCCCTCTCTTCCTCACACCATTTTGAGCCTTCATGCTCGGCCAACCCCTGCCCATTTAACTTCTCCACTTCTCTAGACACATAATAGAGGTTCTGGTCTTCTTCAAAGACCAATCTTAGTGCCCTAAGAGGAGGTTTCAAAAAAGGCGTGTCGAAAGAAGAGGTAATATCTGTTACCGATTCTTTCAACATTATTTCTTCTTCAACTTATTATGCTTTAGTTGTTTCATTATGAAGTAATAACATCAGTATAACTCATATACTGATATGTTATTATAAGTATGAAAAAACCCTATTTCACCATCTATCCAACCTACAGAAAACGAAATCATCGCGCATGCGTACGTACGGAATACCGTCTCCACGCCGTGGTGTAATCTATTTTCCACCACCACCTTACTTGGATGGGTATAATGGTGAAAGTAATGAATATATATGATTATTGTAAAGTGATATTTATTCTATAATATTATACATACACTTTAATACAATTTGACGATCATGAGAATGATATCATCGCTCATGCATACGTACGGAATACCGTCTCCACGACGCGATGAGATTCATTCTCAATGATTAACCATTCATGAATGATTATAAAGTATATATAATAGGTAATCATGAAATATATGACATAATAATTATACTGTATTTATGTATATATATATATGTATGTCATCTACTTAATTCCATTCAATTCAATAAGGAAACGAAAACATCGTTCATGCGTACGTACGGCCTACCGTCTCCATGAACGGTGTATTTATTTCCATTTATAGATATATTATATATATGTATATTCTGAATATATATTATATATAAACATGTTTTACATTCTGGATGTAAGTAACCATGATCTAAGTAATCATATTAATAATTACAAGTTAAAACACGAACGACAAATGAAACGATTTTACCCAAAACGCTACTTTAACATTAATTTACAAACGAATGGGTAATATAAAGTCATAAGTGAACCATATATGATATCATAACAATGAATATGATTCTTTAATAAGTCAATGACATTATTTAAATCCTTATACAGGACGTTCAGATCCATACGAAGCATATCAGACCTAAGGTAAGGGATAATTTTGCAAATCTCATTTTTATCTGAGATTGGTTATTCGTAAGTATTTACTGGGGTTATTTATATCATCCATGTCCATGTTTTATAAAAGTGTTTTCATGTATTTTTAAAGTCCTTTTACCCATTTTTGACTTTTACTACATGGTATGTAAGGAATCTTTTTTTTACATTATGAGGTACCTTTTTGAATTTTCCGAAAAAAAGTACGAGAAAAATGTTTTTTTAACGTATACAACATGAAAGGATTTTTACGGTTTTATAAAGTCACATTTTCGTGAAGATTCCTCCAAAATATTTCATGACTATTTTAAACAAAATATTTTTCTTTTAAAATTTCATGACGTTTTGTGAAAGGAAATTGATTTTGAAAAAGAAAGGATATTTTGATCAAGAATTCATTTCAAGTGTTTTATCAAAACCATTTTCCATCTAAGATGACAATATTTCATATGTGTATGTTTCAAGTATAAAGTCTCTATGATTTACATGGTTTCACTTTTATAATTATGAAATGATATCCATTTCTTCTATATGGATTATGTGATGATGGGATGATGTTTATGAAACCCATTTTATTTGTTGGGTTATTATTAATGATGTATGTTTATTTTGTGGCACAAGTAAGAATGATTTCATTATGAGATGGGTGGGACCTATATCTCCCTCTAATGCATTGGGTAAAGATTTATATCTCATGAGATAGACATGGATGGAATGGTATGTTAATCTGGTTTAGTATTACAGGACTTGAATGAGGAGTGAACTCGATTCAGAATGGGACTTTGTCCACTAAGATGGTCTTGGCAGCAATGCCTTGGCTACTATGGAAATCATTACATGTGCTCAATGGATGACATAATTACATGTTTTATTCCCATGCTATTTTATCATGATTTAAGTTCCATTATGATCTATGCCTTATGTACTTCCATGTTTTATGTCATTGCTCAAGATTTTTAATATTCATGTTTTTTTAAGATCAAATGTATATGGTATGTTTTATTTTATCCATGCTTACCCTTACTGAGCATTTGAGCTCACCCTTTTTATGTTTTCTTTTCCCCCAAGATTAAAATAAAGGTTTTAGGTAAGAAAAAAAGGGGAAGATCTTTATGGGAGATGTTGAAGATCTTTCACCACGATTAGAAGATTATATTCTGAGTTTCCAAAGACACTAAACTATTACAATCCTTGTGTGTTTGTTTTTGTTATGTATTAAGTATTCTGTAAAAGTAATGTAATTTCCATGTACGTCAATCTTCGGGTCTCTACAGATGAAGTCCTCAATGTCGACCTCATTCGCATCCCTAAGATTAGGGAGGTACGCATTGTCCCATTCTGGGGATAGACTCCCGAAACGGTTGGAGACAACAACATGGGCTGTCTGGATCTTCCTTTGTGGCCGCTACTGGGCAGGCGACTAGTGAGCCCTGATGGATAGGGGGGTGTGCATGGCTGTCTCCACCGTCGGGAGAGTACCGTTCACGTGGCACTCTCGGATCAATACATCCGAGACCCGGCGTTGAAGTTGTCGGGTAGGTGACGAGGTCCTTTGTTGGTGAGGAAGTCCCGTCATTGCGTAGTTGGAAGCACGCTTTTGAGAGTTCCTTCATGATTCCATTGGATTGAAGGGAGTTCTGTGTGGTACTTGTAAAACATTTTAACAAATACAAACAGAAAACCCATCAAAGCAGAATCTCATTATCCCATGCGTAATTAATGAACTTTCTTGTCCCTCCTTATGACTATAAAGGGGGTACAGGGTGGGATTAGGTTAAATCCGCCATGCTTGGTCAAAGATTCATGTCGGGTTCACCATTTTTTGTTTCGGGTAGGTCTCTAAATGCCCAATGGTTCCATATCCAATGACATGTGGACCTGCTTTTCAAAGGCAGGTGTTCACCGAGTGGTTTGACCAGCAATGCTTAAGAACTCACATTGGTCGAGAGGATGGGAAGTCGGGCTCATCACACCCTTTTGGGGGGGAATTATTCCCTGTTCCGGGACTCTCTTATAGATTTAAGACGTATTCATATGTTCATGAATCTTTGGTTTATACCCAAGAATAGTATCCATAGATTACTCCTGGTTGGAAATGGTCAGCTGGACACAGGGGTTCAGAATCATTTATGCCCAAGGTTTACCATCCCTCATTGGATTAAGGACCCCGAGGAGTCTGGACTCACTAAGGTGGCACTAGGAGTGGCGTAGTGAACCAATGTGAAGATAGTCGGATCGACCTATTATTGGGCTTGAACCTCATGGAGGCTTCCTACATACCCTTCCTAGGAGATAGGGATCAAAGTCCACATAGTTCGAAGAGGATTGTCGGAGAGCCGTCGTGAATGTAGACCCAAGGGTCTGATGGTGATTGGGTTTGAACCTCATAGAGGCTTCCTACGTATCCCAGTGGCAGGGAATCAAAGTCCTCGTATTTTTCATTATCTTGGGGCTCACACTCTAAGGAGGCCTAGGAGAAAATTTCATGGTCGATGCTTACTCTAAGACCACGTGAGACATGCTTGGTGTGAGAAAAAAGAGGCTCCAGAGACCAGACGATCACGTCATGAAAGGTGCCTCTATGAGAAGTGGAGTGGGGCATACGCATAGAGGCAGCCCATACAGTTAGGGATTACTCCGGGATGGACGCCCAGGGTGCCGGGACTTACTCCCGAATAGAAGCCCATAGTGCCAGGACTTACTCTAGGATGGAAGCCCATGGTGTCGGGACTTACTCCCGGATGGAAGCCCATGGGGACAAAGAGAAGCGGGAGAGGGATAAGGGTGCTCCTATGCCCTTCACCTCTCTTGCTTCTGGGGGAAGTACGGAAGTGAAAGGGGGATTCCTTCTGATGGGTATTTTACTACACCCAAAGAAGGGAGAAGTGCCTCGGCCCCAACAAATGGAGGGGCAGAAAGGGGGATCTCGGGCTCAGACTACACATTACCGTGGGAATGTGAACCTAGGAATACATAGAAAATCTTATCTAGGGTCGGGGAACCCCTTCTCCCCTGATTACCATGGGTTTGTGAACTCAAAATGGAGAACTGGTGCGAATGAAGGTTACACCACATGTGTCTGGAAGCTCTGGTGGGGGCCTCGGCTCGGGGCCGATGAGTAGTCCAATGAGGGAGTCACAGAGGATCATTCCATATTAGAGAGATTTTATCTGGCTCAGGGAATGGGAACTCCGAAGGATCTGGCGGGCCACACATGTGTATGAGTGGTGGCGCCCTTCGCGTAGGAAGGTGCTACGCAACTGGAGAGGCCGTCTACGAACCAAGGTGGCTCGAAGACTGATGAGCATCCCGCGAACCAGGGTGGTTCGCGGACTGACAGAAATCCCGCAAACCAGGGTGGTTTGATGCTTCGGGATTGGTCCGCGTACCAGGGTGGTACTAGGAGTGATCCATGCGAGCAGCGGCGGAAAAGGGTGGCACCGGTCAGGGCTTTTCTCACGTAGGAGGGTGCTATGCGGTGCGTTAGATCGAAAAAGAGGCATAAACTTCCTAGTCCATGGGGAGTGCATCCGTGGAGGGGCCATGGTTCGCGGTCTTAGTTTCTTTGTTATTTTATGTTTGCGGTTCACCAAGTTATTATGCGTTTTCAGTTCCTTATTATTTCGCTTCCAGCTTCATACCTACTTTGGTTTGTGGACTGGAACATCACAGTTTGCGAAATCCCAAACTCCTTTAAAATCCTTCCACCCAACTCTAATCGATCTCCTTCCTTCTTCATCATTCCATCCTTTATTTCTATTCTCCTAGATCTCCTTTTATAGAGTGGGGAAAATGGTGTATCTATGGTCATGCAACACCTTTTTCGGAGGCCCACGACCGAAAACCCATTTCACGGATGACCCGGTCAATCCGTAACTCGCAGGGGGCATCGAGTGCATCTCCCCCGTGATCCAAACATGATCGGGGAGTGATTCGCGGCTGCAGAGGGTTCCGCCTCCATTCCACGAACGACAGCGGATGTGGACCGGGCCGGTTGAGGCAGTCCGTGGCTGGGGGCGGTTCGGGACAGTGGACCAATCCAGTGCTCATCCTACTTCGCGCCCACGGAGGATCTCCTCCCCCATTCCACGAACAACAATAGTCCGCGGAGGGGGTGCTTCGCAAAACCGGCCGCGTGGCATCATCATTTGGACCGGTTTGCGGACTGGTCTAGCTTTGTGCATCCTATGAGTTTTCTCCATTATTCCCCCCAATTCGTTGGGGGGAATTGGGTAGAATCTCCTTTGTGAATTATTCAGGACCCTACAGAATGTAATACATGTTAGTCAATATGTGTATCATAGTGACATAATAGGTTGATAATCATAAACATAAATGTTGAGTCATGATATAATATGATAACATCAAGGAATCATAAGAATTTTAAAATAACATAAAACATGACATCATAAGAATTAGTGAACGATAAACACAGATAAATCATAACACAGTGTGATTAGTCTAATTGGGAATGCAGTGTATATGGTATCCCAAGAGATAATAACATTATACAATTCATTAAACATATATATAATTCTTATCCCACTCTTCACATTTATATTATGTACATGAATTTGTGCAACATATAAATCCTAAAATATAAGAATGTTTTTCGTCATATTTAATCCCATGGTAATGGAGTGTGACTTAAATGCATGGATTTACCCAATAAATGATTTATAGGTATATCTAGGTGAATACCCTTGAGTGTAAATGGGGAAGAGTATTTATAAGAAAAAATTATGGTCTGAAAAATCACAAGATAATTTCAACAGAATAACATGTGTATATAACAGATCAATGAATTTTCTAATGTGAGTGAAAGGTGGTATATCATTACTTGGGAATCATAAGGTAAGTGAATATATGTGTAAAAAAATTATTACATGAAAAAATGGAAATAAAAAGTCTTATTACAAGGAATGTACCTGAATAAATAAAGGATAAGAGAATCCCTTACCTTGAGGGGGTGCTGCTAAAAGATTAAGAGGAGCTCCTTATGAGCATGGGAATGCCTTGGGATAGATTTAAAGAGAAATTAGGAGAGTAACATCATGATAAATATGTTTTTAGTTAAGAGTAATGGGAGGTAGTGTTGGTATACATAGAAAATTTTTGGGAATTCATTATTAATTTGTAAATATAGGTTTTCGAATCAAAGTGATAATAAAATAAAAACCAAAAGCCTTCCCATTTATTTTACCTTTGGTTGATGCTATAGGGTATAGTTTTTCTATATTTTATTTTCATAAGATCCAAAATCATTAAAATAATATCGTTCATGATGTAGAGGTGAGTCCTGTATAAAAATAAGTGTTTTTATAACCTTGAAATATAATATTTGTTTTGGAGGATCCATTAATGATTTGTAAAATTTAATAAAATAACTTCGAAAATAAATTATTTTAAAGGGTAAATATATTTTTTATATTGGATTCATTTTATTTTATTTATTACATCACTTTTTTAATATTATGGTGTCATAATACGTACCATAGATGGTTGCTAGTGATCGGGAGAGTCGCTTCAGGAATCACAATGATGGATAAGTGTTTCTCTGAAGAATCTGAAAATATTGGATCAAATGGTCGAGTTGTTCCTTATTAACAGTAGATTCTACTTCAACAAGGCTTCCATTAAAGGAGATAAGGCCTTGATCTCTCATCGCCATCTCAGAAAGGTGGAAATAGAGAAGAATGAATGCCACTGGTCTCGAGCTTTTTCCCATGAAAATGATGTAGTATCCAATCGAATAATCAAATGAGGTAATTATTCCCTAGTCCGTGCTAACCAAGATCTCATTCTTGATCAAATAAATAATTATGATCATTAGAGTGTTGAAAACGTTGTCCCCTTATCAGGTAATAAGCCTTGGAAGGCAAGATAAGTGATTGGTGGGCTGTCTGATGCCTAGGGATTATGTGATTGGAAGTGAATTCATATCAAGGGTGGGTTTTTCACATTATATTTCCTTTATAGGAATTAAATTGGAATGTATGTGGGGATGGGCCTTTTTTACATCAAACCAGGTTTGGTCTACGTACAAAATTGGAATCCACACTTCAACACGCTATCTTCTCAGTGTTTAATGGCTTAGTTATGGGTTTTAATCTATGGATTATGCTCGATTTCATAGAATCATCAAATCCGTTTTTATATTGATTTTGTGATTTTTTATACAGTTAAGCTTGACCGGGTGATGGAGGAAGCTCTATTTGGATTCTTTTCATGGTTCTTAGTTGAAATTGATCTTACCTCAACTATTGTGGATCATGTGTCTCTATCAAAGACAAATTATAATTTTGAGTTATATGTTAGATATGAGAATCTACCTATATTTTGTTCTGGGTATAAATTTATTGGTCACAAAGGGATGAATTGAAAGCAAGACGATTTATATGATTTAAGAAAATCTAATATGCATTAATCTAGAGATTGTAGGAGAATGGAAAATGTGAAGCATGTTAATGCACTGGAAAGGACATCAAATAATATCCCTAATATTGCTCATAGAAAATATGAAGCAGATGATGTGTGGGAATCTAATGTGTAGCTATAGAGAAAACCTTGTGATGACCTGGCTGATGAATCTCCTTCTCAACTTGATGAGGAACATGCACTAGCTGAAAATGATGACATAGATGTAAGGGGTCCTCCCCCCTATAATGGAATTATATAAGTAGCTAATGATCCATCCACTTTGGTAATAGAAATTATGGAAAGTAGTTATGATGCTCATTTTCAGATGGGTAATGTAGAGACTATTACAGTTGATGTAAGAGCTGAGGACCCAGATGAAACCAAATTAGTGTAAGAAGAGATTTTCCAAAATTGGGTTGATCTAATGATTCTCCTAGAACAAATATTTTGTGATAGGAAATTAAACGAAAAACAAAATATAGATGTTTTATCTCCTATAATTATTCTAAACAGGTGCATATGATGGAATATGGACATTCTCTAGGGGAACATGTCATGGATGCAACACTTGGTGTTATCGAGCAAGAGGGTCCAATCATGGGAGTATAGAAAATGAAGAGGATATATGTTCTTATGGTAATGTATGGATTTCATATGGTAACTTATAAAAAATCCATATCCCACTCTTGATCTGATGATATTGGCACTGCTATCATATGCACTATTTCTCCATCAGAGGAGCCAGGTAAGTCAAGTGATGTGGAATTCATCTTTCCAAATTACTTTGGAGCCCTTAAAGTGCACTCCACAGTGTTGCAGCAAGATAGTATGATGCAAACAACAATTGGAAATCATGATGACCTAGATAATTTGTAGGAGACTCCAATGATGAAGTAGAAATATGAAGTAGAAGAATATGAGGTAGAGGGATATTGTTAGCATTGTAAGTCATTGAAATGGGGGCACCGCCCAAAAATATGTGAATGGGGATGCAATTAAGATGATTGAGATTCTTAGATAGATGGAATTCAAATTAAATATAATTGATCAAATTATTTTTTCATAGAAACCTTACGCATGCAACTGGAAAGTATAAATGATTACTACACTAGAGGCTATGGTCGAGGTCATGGGTATGGACTCAACTGGAGAGTCTTGCATGAAAAATAACGAATACTTGCTTCCAAGATCAAGGAAAAATTGGGATCCCTTAATGATAGATTTGATGACTTGTATGAACCCTTTCCTCTATCCATTTTTTTCTTTTACATTATTAGAATAATAAGGGCCATGAATCCAATTTTCTAATATATACAATATATTTTTCTCATATTTATTTATACCAAAGAAATTTACAGTCTCATAAAATTATGAATATTTCACCATTGAGAAATTTCAACATACTGATTTCAAAAATAATATTTATTTTACCCTAATATTTTTGAAACTGTTATAGCTTACACTTTTAAATAAAAAAATCTTATTTACTCATAATTCTAGTTTTTTTTATGATAACCATTTTATGAACCTTATAAAAATTACGTTTCATTTCATTAAATTATATTATAATTTATATTTAAATAAATATTATTTTATATGAATATTTCATGAAAATAAAATTTACATAAATTTATTTTGAATTTATAAAAGTGTTTTTAATTAAAAATTTATATTTCCCAAAAATACAGATTTGATTTATTCATATCAAAATATATATTTTATCAATCTCATTATATAATCATTTATATATATAAGTTAATAACGAAAAGCGATAAATATAATAATTATTTTAATAACAGAAAAATATAAGAATTAATTCTACTAGGATATAGATACATAACCCCTTATTACACCAGTATACACCCTATGGGTAAGGTGTGAGATGGCAGTACATTGATGGGGTGGGTTAAGGAAAATGGTTTTTGTCAGGATCTTGCTATTCTGGAACTTCTTTTATAAAACATTTTGCTCAAATTTTTGTTGTTGAATATTATATTGGGCTTGGTAATGGGGAAATTCTAGTGATACCATCTTCCTTAAAATATCTAATAATGGTCTTTATATAATATGATCCTTCTAGTTAAGGCCATCGATTCTTCCTTTTACGTGAATTAGACTTTATAATCACCCTTATGTTATATACTAATCATAATGGCCAATATACAATGACTATAATAAAATTGATTATGTTTTTTAATGATAATTTAAGCTCGATAAAAAAATTTGTACTATATTTGAAAATGGTCTAAAATAACAAATAAAATTTAGATCATTTTTTTTATATAACTTCATTACCTAATATTGCATTTATTCTTTCATATGGTAATTTATTTAATAATTTATTTGGCTATCAAACTCTCCCACAAAGGGATCTATATATATATATATATCCATTTTACCCTTCCTTCTTCTTCCTCAGCAAACATAGACCAAACAAAACTCCATTTTATTTTTTTCCCATATCATTTCAAAAATGCTAATAATAATTAAAATTCCTGAAATATAACACCAATTCACATGGAAATCAATCCTAAAATCACATCAACAAAAATAAAAATCTTAAACAAAATTTAAAAAGGATACATAAAAATAATCGATATATTTATCAATCCTAATATAAAACCTCCCTTGTTTTGAGCACAGACCCACTTTCCATGGTCATTGCACCTTGAACCATTTCTGAATGAGCTTCCTTATGAAGAAACCCCCTAATCCACTTTTACACCTTAGTTTGAGGGAAAAAGAGGAGAAGAGCCCTGGTTTGTGTATATGAGAGGATAAAAGAGAAATATAAAATTTAATATAATGAGTAAAATAAAAATAATTTAATTAATTTAATTTAATTAAAAAAACAATTTAAACACATATATCAGGACCTGGAACCTATGTAGAGTTTTTATATTGCCAAGGTGTAAGCCCCCATTCTGGAACTAATAAAAAATTCTAAATTTCAATCAGAGGATCATTTTATGAGATAAATCTGTTACACACATGTAAATAAATAAAATTTATTTATTATATTATACAATATTCTAAAAATATAATCTCAACTCAAAATCTCCCATAATAATAGCCCATGGGTAAACACCCCATTTCAGGATCAATAGAACCCACATACAATATTTACGAGGTAATTTTCTAGGATAAATTACCATTTACACATTCATAAGAAGTTTGGAGTTCAAAATTTCAAATTCCCACTAATTCTCAAAACCTATAAAAATATAGGGTCTTTATAGGTTCACAACTGAATTAAATTTTTTCCAATAAGTGTAACCGAACTTATCACATCTCTATAATCAAGAAATGTTTTCCTCAATCTCCATATTCATTATATATATTTTTTATTTTTTATCTATACTTCAATAATTTATTAACATCATATTATTTTTTCTTTGAATTTATTAACAAAATTATAGAAATATTTTTTTTTATATTTTATAAACTTGTAATTTTTTCTATTCTTTATAAAGGTGTGAAGGGAATATTATTCTTGAACCGTTCTACATGAAATAAATGTCGGCTAATTTTTTCTATTTTCTTAATAAATATTCCATTCTGTGATTCCATGGTTTTATTTAAGTGATTATTATTCCCCATGTTAAAAAATAATAATCCCTTCTAAATAATGTTGTGAATATTAAAATGAGTTTTTTTTATTGTCCAAAAAATACAAAATCTATTAATAAGTGTTTTTATCTATGTCAACGTCATTTAACATTTATATGAGTTACTAATAATATGATCAAATGATATTATCTATCTTATTCCCTTGCATGAATCATGATTTGGTTTTTTAGAATTCTTTATGCAACCCACTTATTTTTTTAATGGGTTGATAATGTTATAATTTTATTATGAATCTTTTAATGTATATGTTATTTAATATCATGGATATATTATATTTTATTTACCCTATTTATATACTATGTTTTCTAATATTAACATTATTGTGTACCTAATGCTATATATGGTTTTATTTTGAAGGTATTTATAGAGAACATTATTACATTTATTGATTGGGGAATTATTGAAATTTCATATACTTATTATTTCAATACATATGGTTTTTAATTATTAATGTGTGTTGATTATGTATTGTGTTATTTATTCATTATATAAATGTTATGATTGTATTGGATTTATTTAGGAATATTTGGGGACCAAAATTATATTGCCCCTCGATGCATCATTCGATCTCATAAGACAAACTAGTTTGGGTATTTGGTGTATGACTTACCTATTTATTTATAATGTATTATCCCAAGGCATTAAAAATTTTAACTATTAATAATATATTCACATGTTTCCTTTATGGTTTCAACTATCTATAAATTTTCGGAATGAGGCCTTGACAATTAGAAAAATATTTATTAAAATATGAATTCCATCACTATGAAATCAATTCATATTTTCCATGTGATTATTTACATTGTTATTTTATCAAAATATATATTTCATAAACATGTTATTATTTATAGGTAATTATTTGATTATATGTTATTACTACCATATTATTCCTAAATTATTTATTCTATATTACCTTTTGAGGCATGTTACCCCTTACTGAGTATTTGAGCACACCCATTTTTTTAGTATTATTTTTTAATAAGGATCCAAAAACAGTACTACGAAGGTTTTAAGGATATATTAGGAAGAATAATAATGTTACAATACCTATTATTTTGGAAAAAATGTGAATTCCAGGAAAAGTGTGGAATTTGTAATGTAATGAGTTTTCTAATTCTCTATAAATCTAACCCTAAAAGATCATGAGTTTATAAGTGATGAAAATTTTTCTATATATCTTATAAATATATATGACTAAGTTTTTACTATCAAATTTGATATCAAATACATTTTTTAAAGAATATGTTTTTTTATCAGATTTGGAAGTGAATGTCTTCTGTGTTGTACAAAATTTTCTTGTAGGTGTCAAATAAAAAATCCCTTGTAATAATGGTTATGAGACCACTAATATATGGACCATTATCTATATAAATATATATTAATAACCAAAATTATGTTAAGTTAGGAGATCAATTAATCCATTTATAACAAGAAAAAAAGGGGTTCTCATGAAAATTATAATAATGTTCTTTGAAATTGAACATCAAGATATATTTGTTTTCATATATCAGATTCTATATTCATTTAATGAAGATCTATTATAGAATACTACATATATATAGTCTATCGATAAGACTTATTATTTTATTGATTGTACAAATTATAGAACTTCAGAAGACATACTTGTTGGCCACACCAATGACATGTCTTAAGAGATGTTTAACAACTGTGCACATGATTCCCTAGTTTCCCTTAATAAAATAATTTCATAATCATATTATATTATGAATAAATGGGAATATATTGATAGGGTTATCAAATACCATAACTACTTTACTAAATGGGATTATCTTATTTATATATATCACTAGATGGATCACCCTTACTATCACCAAATAAAATTAGAACATTACCTATCACATGATTTCCTTCTAGAATTTTATCTTTGATGAAAAACTTGTTGACCTCTTATAAAAAGTATTTTATTCCAAATAATTAAAATTATGAACTAAGATAGAGATTTATAATAGATTTAAATAATTGATCCTTTATTTATTAATTAATGATTATATCCAGACAGAATGGTAACAACTAAGTGAAATGATCAATATTTTTTCATTGTTTGATCACCTTACTAAACACTCATTAACTCTATAATTGTGACCACATATATATCCTCAACATAGAACCGCATAATTTTTTTTTCTTGGAACATTACTGAGTTTTTTATTCAAGTTTTTGATCCTAATTTATGGATTTCCACTAATCCTAGATATTCCCTTGAATGTAATTATGCCAAATTTCAATATAGAGGTTTTATAAATTCCTATGGAATTGAAAATATCTTCAACATTATTTTTCCACTCGATAATAGTTTGAGGACCTATATCACCATGAAATTTATGCGGGTTCTGATTTAGGAACTCTTGGAAAAGTTAAATAGGGCAATACAAACTTGGAACTTGCATTCTATCTATATTCTAGATAGAGTTAATTGCCATGATGATTATGTTTAGGTTACTAATATGACTAATTTATAATATATCACTTATACTTTTATTTACATGATTATTCATATGTTTTTTGGGTAGAATACTCTAAAATAATACAAAATATAAATCACAATCAAAATACCTGAAGACCTAAAATACAAATATTTAATTATACACCAGTTAAGTATGTCAACATATCATGGAAATTTTATTTATATCATGAAATTATCCAATAAAATACATCAAAAAACTATATTTGAAAACAAATAGTATGGTAAAATTTACATATAAATTAATAATAATCATTTGTACATAAAACAATTATTGACCAAGAAGAAAAAAATCATTTTAAAACTAAGACATAACAAAAAATATTAAGTTTATCTCTATAAAATTATCATAAATACATTTTAAATGCACTATAATTTTTTAAATATAATATAATTCAATCTTTAAAGATCCATTTCAAATCATAATTCCATTTAATTTTAATGAAAGTTTATAAAAATCAATTTTTTTACAAAACCTAGTTTTTATAATGAAATTAAAAATAAACATGAAAAAAGTATCAATCTAGATCTATATAAATAATGAAATTAAGTTATAAAAAAGATTAATGTTTTCCTTAAATAAAATATAAAAATTATGAAAACCAATTTAAAATAATTAATAACGAAAAAAATCTTAAATTAAAATGTTTTACAAGGTCATAGGGTTTGAATGCATAGTTCCCTTAGCCATGTGATAACAATGAAGTTTTTACTAGACTCATCAAGAAGCATAATAATGTTTTTTGAATGGTTTGTGGAACTATTCATAGTAATCATTCTACCCCCATATAGTCCCACTTTCACTCCAAAATAAAAATATTTCTCAACAAAAACTCGAAAAATTATATATAGTTCATTATAAAAGTAAAATAACTCAAAATATGAAAAAATAATTATAATAAAATATTAAATCCAATACACAATTCCAATCTACCCATGGTAAATCACAAGAAAACATGAGAAATAATTTTCCAAACACTCTCTAATTCCAAAAACATCTTTTTTTATGATTCTATATCCTTTCTAAATTTACTTCCCAAATATAATGAGGGTTATTATACCATTTTATAATGAACTAATCCAGATCAACCCACCACATCACTCAATATATCCTACCATAAGGCCATGTCACGACCCGACCTCGGGGCCCGTGCCGTGACTACCCCAAGCCCGCCTTCCATAGGCCTGGGGCTGGCGACTAGCACCAAGGCGTAAAATCCCGGTAAACAGGGAAGGCATTGCCTTTATAAGTAACAACCACCACAGAGTCAGCAAGCGGAAAGTAACTACAAAGTGCAGAAAAGTAAAGGGGGACGGAATACAAGCCCAACTGAAAGTACAACTGAAAAGGAAAAGAACAGCAACTGAAGAAAAGACGGCGGCCTCGTGTCGTCCACTGGCAATCCCACCTGAAGGGTGGGTACAGATAGCCTCCAGGCTCCTCGGGTCCCACGTCCGCTCCGAGCACGTCCCGCCCAGTGGTCCGCCTCCAGGTACCGTCCTGCTCCACGCCCCAACCGAGATCAGCGCTGTCCGTCGTCTGCATCCAACACAACAAGGTGCGGGCATAGCCCTTGCAGGGGTGAGTATAAACTACTCAGTAAGGACCCCGAGACCCCCGAAGGTCTCCCGAAATCCACAAAGGATATAGCACAAAAGAAAGGGGAAACCACGAAGAAACAACTGACTCGACTTAGGTATATGCCCATACATATACCTAAGTCCCCATTTCTAGCTCTGCTCTCGAGCTCAAGGTCAACTCGATCCACACAGGAAAGCAAGACTCAAATCCACCAGGGAGAGTAAATAGTAAATAGTAAATCCACATAGGATAGTTCAACACAATCCACAAAGGAGAGTAACATAAGATTCAGCTCAACCAGGTATACTTTTTCAGATGACGTCAAAGATGATCACTGATCCATCTAAGTCGTCGGACCCACGAAAGATCGATAGGTACTAACCTCGGCAATGACCCACACAGGATCGGGCCCACACAGGACCTGTAGCAATGGCTCAACCAGAACCGTAAGAGATGGCCCACATAGGATCGGGCCCACACAGGACCTGTAGCACTGATCCACGTAGGATCGCTGAGTGCAGTAGTCGACGCAGTCCACTGAGGATCTCTGCACAGTCGTCGCCGCAGTCCACGAAGGATCTCTGCTCTGTCGTCGTCGCAGTCCACGGAGGATCTCTGCTCTGTCGTCGAAGTCACAGCCAGCGCTAGGGTTCCCGTACACAGCGAGCTCGTTTAGGAGGGTCCGCTCCACGAGCCGAGAGGATGATACATCAACTGACACGTAGTCCGAAGTTGATGTATCCAAAAGTTCCGTATCGACAACAGGATCTCAACGCAACAGACGGCGCGTCAATCGGACGCCCGGTCTCAGAGTTATTGGCATTTTCGTCCCAGGGGCCCGGTTGGTTTTTAGGGCAAAACCAACCCGACCGTACTCCGCCTGTGTCCGATCCTCGGGCGGAGTATGCCAAAAGTTCCGTCTCACTTAGAGGAAACTACCACAACTGAAGGTACGTCGATCGGACGTCCGTAGCTCAAGTTATGAGCGTTTCCGCTCCAAGGGCCCGGTTGGTTTCATGTACGAACCAACCCGGCCGAACCCAAAGTCTTCCGAAACCTTGAGTTTAATATACCGAAACGACCGTATCGATCCAAGGATCGCGTAGCCGCTGACGGTTCGTCAATCGGAGGTCCTAGGCCCAAGATATGGGCAAAAGACCGGAGAGGGCCCGAAAACGGGGGTTCTGGGCCCGGGGCGACCCGGCCCGGTTGGGCCGGGTCCAGTCCGGTTGGGCCGGGTCCGGTCCGGCCTGGGCGCGGCCCGGCCGACCGGACCGGCCGGCTCGACCTCGGCCGAGCGGCCTAGGGGCGCCGCGGGTTTGACCCGCGACCTAGGTGGAACGCGGCCCGCGCGGGCCGCGTGTTGGGTGGCCGGACCGCGGACGCGGTCCGTCGGTTCGCCGCCGCCGTGGCCGAGCCGCGGCGGCGACCCGCGCCGCCGCCGCCTTCCGCGGGCCGCCGGAGTTGCTCCGGTGGCCCGATTCCTCTCCCGTCTGCGCCGTTGCTCCTCCCGGGGGCCAATCTTCACTACGGGATCAACGGATCGCCCTTGCCGCACGGTTCGTCGTCGCTTGCCAAAACCGCACACGAAAAGGATCGGCGGAGGGTTGTCGGGTCTTGTTCGTTAGACCCGCACCCTCCGCGTTAGTCATAAACAACGGGAGAAAGGGGCTACAACAATTTTTAATCAAGATAAAAATTGTTCACTTCTTTTTCTTTTAAACGGCAATTCAATTTTAATTAATTGAAAATATTCATGCCGGTTCTTTATTCAAAAAGAAATAAAAACACAGGAATGAATCATCAAGAATTAAATCCCTACCTTGTCGTCGTCGTCGGACGAGAGGTCGTCGCGGATTTGGTGATCGTCGCGGAAGAGACGCTCGTCGCACCGCGGGAAGGAGTCGCGCCGACGATCTCCGGATCAAGATCAAACGGATTTAATTAATTTAAATCCATTGATATCGAATTATAAAAAGGGAGAATTTAGAAGATTCGATTCTCACCTTTAACCGCCGATCGTAGGTTTGCCGCGGAAGAAGAAGCGCCGAAGAAGAAGAAGAAGGTCGCGGAAAAAGTTTGTCGACGTCGCGGATCACGGTGTGCGTCGTCGAATTTTGGTTCCGGCGTTCTTCGCGTTCTTCGCGTTCTTCGCGTTCTTCGCGGGGAGGGTGGAGGCCCAGAGAATAAAGAGTAATCCTCCAAAATAGACACGTTGGTCTATTTTATTAAATCGCCAACGAACGCAAACGCGTAAGTAACGACCCATTAAATTCGTTGAATTAATTCAACGAATGAAACAGCCCATTTAATTCACGAAAGAAACCGCCCAATTAAATGGTCTGTTAAGAAATTAAAGAAAACGCGCCGGTTGACTTTTCAGTTACTTTGACGGGTTTTCGTGGGTGCGTTACTTAGCGAAAGAAACGGCGGGGCTCGTGCGGGCCCCACCTCACAAATATCCTACCAAGGGGTAGGGTATTTCCGGATAGCACCCTATCCACTTTAACTCAGTTCAAGTGGCTTCCAAGTGACTTCGAAGCGGCTTAAGTGAAATAAAATAAAGTTGTCGCACAACCTTTATTTTATTTCCGACTTAAAGCCCAAAATTTTAAAAACCACGGTTGAGCAAACGCAACTCCGGAAGAGGCGTTTCTAAGCAAATACTGGCGCTGCGATTTCATCGGTGCCCTCAGAATTCGATTCTGGGCACCGGTTCAAAAGATAGAAAAACCCGCTCGTCTGTTCACTGAACGTACCCGAGCCAAACTTCGGAAATTGATTCCGGGCACACCGGGCCTCGGAATCAGGTGCCGTCTGAAGCTGCGCTCTTTCAAAATTCCAAAGAAAATTAAGAAAAAAATTTCCTTGAAATTTGCGGGTCTTTACATTACTCCCACCCTAGGGCTTTACGTCCCCGTAAAGATACATCAAAAACTAGGGGAACAAATGGGGGTACTGAGCACGCATCTGAGCCTCCCGCTCCCAAGTGCTCTCCTGGAGGTTCCCGTGCTGCCATCTGATGCGCACAAGAGGAATAGACCGCCCACGTAGGACCCGCTCCTGTCGATCCTCTATCTCCACTGGGACCTCCGCAAAAGTCGCCCCATTGTCTACGTCCAGCTCCCCAAAGTCGATGATGTGCGTCGGGTCGTGCACGTATCTCCTCAGCTGAGACACGTGGAAGACGTCGTGCACCCGGTGCAACTGAGGTGGTAGAGCCAGGTGATAAGCCACCTCTCTTATCCTGCTGAGGACCTGGAAAGGCCCGATGAAGCGTGGAGATAACTTGCCGCCTCGGCCAAATCTCCGTAAACCACGTCGAGGTGAGACACGCAAAAAGACGTGGTCGCCATCCTCGAACTCTAGTGGCCTCCGCCTCCTGTCAGCATATGACTTCTGTCAGCTCTGAGCTATCCTCATCCTCTCCTGGATGATCTGGACCTTCTCTGTCGTGGCTCGGACCATCTCTGGTCCCACGAGTGCTGACTTCCCAGGGTCTGTCCAGCACAACGGTGATCTGCAGGGTCTGCCGTACAACGCCTCGTATGGTGCCATCCCGATGGTGGAGTGGTAGCTGTTGTTGTACGCGAACTCCACCAAGGGTAGGTGGTCCTCCCAGCTGCGACCAAAGTCGAGAACACATGCACGGAGCATGTCCTCGAGTGTCTGTATGGTCCTCTCAGTCTGACCATCCTTCCGAGGGTGGAAGGCTGTGCTCAGATGGAGCCGCGTCCCGAACGCCTCCTGAAACCCCTTCCAAAGCCGGGAAGTGAAACGAGCATCTCGATCGGAGACGATAGACGATGGCACACCGTGAAGCCGTACGATCTCCTGGACGTAAAGACGTCCCAAGCTCTCCACTGAGCCCTGCTCTCTGATGGGTAAGAAGTGTGCCGACTTGGTGAGTCGGTCGACAATCACCCAAATGGAGTCGTGACCTCTGGAAGTGCGTGGAAGTCCAGTCACGAAGTCCATAGATATGCCATCCCACTTCCACTCTGGGACCTCCAAGGGCTGTACCAAGCTTGCTGGTACCTGATGCTCTGCCTTCACCTGCTGGCAGGTGAGGCATCGTGAAACGAACTCTGCCACAGCTTTCTTCATGCCCGGCCACCAGTGCTGTCGTCTGAGATCCTGGTACATCTTCGCCACTCCGGGATGCACCGCCAAGGGAGAAGTGTGAAATTCTCTCAGCACCTCCTCTCGTAAAGCGACTGGTACGAAGGTACGTCCTCTGAAAAGGATGTCGTGCTCTGCTACAAGGGAGAAGCCATCAGGCGCCTGACCTGAGGATATTAGTGCACGCCGGGTCTCACAGTCAGCGTCCCCACGCTGAGCCTCTCTGACCCACTGTAGAAGTGGAGGAGAGACTGTGAGAGACTGAAGAAAGGCTGCTCCGTCTCTATCCACGAAGGATATCTGTAAGGAGGCTAGCTGCTCCGTCGCCTCCTCAAATAGCTGAATGCCCGTCCTCCTGCTGAGGGAATCGGCTACCACGTTCCCCTTCCCAGGAGTATAGACTATCTCAACGTCATAGTCCTGGAGGAACTCAAGCCATCTCCGTTGTCTCAGGTTCAGGTCCTTCTGAGAGAAGATATACCTGAGACTCTGGTGGTCAGAAAAGACTGTGAAGCGCTCGCCCATCAGATAGTGCCGCCAAGTCTTCAGAGCGAAGACCACTGCTGCTAACTCCAGGTCATGAGTGGCGTAGTTCTGCTCATGCGGCCTCAACTGACGTGATCCGTAGGCGATCACGGCCCGCTCCTGCATCAGGACACACCCGAGTCCAGTCCCTGATGCATCGCAGTAAACTACGTATCCAACTCCCTCCTCAGGCAACCTCAAGATAGGTGCGCTGGTCAATCTCAGTCTCAGCTCCTGGAAGCTCTGGTGACATCTGTCTGACCACACAAAGGGTTTCCCCTTCTTTGTCAAGGCTGAGAGTGGTGCCACAACTCTGTAGAAGTCTGGCACAAATCTCCGATAGTATCCGGCTAGGCCCAAGAAGCTCCGCACCTCCGTCACGCTCCTGGGTGGCTCCCAAGCTAGCACTGCCTCGATCTTCGTGGGATCCACTGCAACTCCCGCCTCAGAGATGACGTGCCCCAAGAAATGGACCTCACATAGCCAGAACTGGCACTTTGAGAGCTTTCCATAAAGCTGGTGCTCTCGGAGTGTGTCTAGCACAACTCGCAGGTGGTAGGCATGCTCCTCCTCAGTCGTCGAGTATACCAAAATGTCGTCAATGAAGACCACGACAAATCGGTCGAGGTATGGCTGGAAGATCCTGTTCATGAGGCTCATGAACACTGCTGGAGCATTGGTTACACCGAACGACATAACCAAGAACTCATAATGGCCATACCGACACCTGAAGGCCGTCTTCTGCACGTCCTCTTCTCGAACTCTGAGCTGATGATAGCCTGACCGGAGGTCTATCTTCGAGAACCACCGCGCTCCCTTGAGCTGATCGAAGAGGTCATCAATCCGTGGCAGCAGATACTTGTTCCTCACTGTCACCTGGTTCAGGCGACGATAGTCGACACACAGTCGCAAGCTCCCGTCCGCCTTCTTGGCGAACAATATCGGGGAAGCCCAGGGTGAAACACTGGGTCGGATAAACCCCTTGCTCTACAAGTCCTCCAACTGTACCCGCAACTCTTGAAGCTCGGCGGGGGCCATCCGATATGCTGGAGTAGATATCGGGGCTGTCCCGGGGTACAAGTCGATGTAAAAGTCTACCTCTCTACGAGGAGGTAGCCCTGGAACGTCGTCGGGAAAGACGTCCACGTACTGGTCCACCACTGCAGAAAAAACTGGACTCCGCACGTCCACTGCTCCTAGGATGAGGCTAGCCAACTGATGAGAGATGGGCTGCACTCTCCTCCGCGGAAGTCCATCCTGTGCTGCAAAGGTTCCCTTCTCGCCGGTGAAGGTAAACCTGCTCCCGTCGGTGCGAACACATCTCACCTTGCGCCTAAAACAGTCGATCTGGGCATGAACTGTGGATAGCCAATCCATGCCCAAGATGACATCGTAAGGCCTCGACGCCGCTACAAGGAGATCCCAGCCAAAGCTCTCGCCTCCTAGTGTAAGCTCACACTGCCGGCACCAGTGCGTAATCGTCGAGTCTGCTCCCGTAGGAGTCTCTAGCCGTAAGGATCGAGCCAACGGCTCAGTCAGAATCTCCGAGGTCCGAACAAGGGCAGAGGTTATGAAAGAGTGACTCGCTCCTGTGTCTATAAGTACTGCAGCAAGGGTGGAATAGACACAGATCGTACCTCGAATCATCTCTGGCATGTCGGGGTCGTAGGCCTCCACTTCCTGGAGCTGGGCCTGTCCCTGCCCGCCAGCTCCCTGTGGTCGAGGTGGCCCTCCTGGTGGTGGTGGGGGTAGAGCCTGGAAGCGTCGCCCACCACCCGCTGCTCGGCCAGCTCCTCTGCCTCGTCCGCCTCCTCCCTGCGGACCGCCACGGTCGACCCTCTGCCTCTGCCTGGGTGGACCCTCCACCGTCTGCTACTCCTCTGGTCGGCGAGTCGGGCAGTCACAAGCCATGTGACCCTGCCCGCCGCAGGAGTAGCACAACCTGCCTCTCGGAAGGCTGGCACTCCGCTGTGTGCCCCGCACTGCTGAGCCGGTGTCCTGAGGCCGTCTGCGTGGGGGTCTGGTCTGCCTGGACCCGAGAGTCATCCGTCGGCTACCTTCTGCCGAAGACTCAGCTACCTGCCGCCCTGCGCTAGGTCTCGCCGCTGAAGAAGGCTCTGCCAGGAAGCTCTTGATTCAAGAGGGCTCGATCCAGCACTCCTGCCTGGGTCGGAATGCTGAGGGAGATCAGCGACGCCCGAATCTCCTGCCGCAAGCCCTGCTCGAAGGTCCGGGCCCGGAAGAAGGGGTCCCGTACCATGTCGGTCGAGTAGTGAGATAGGGCAGTGAACCTCGCCGCGTACTGAGCGACCGTCATGCTGCCCTGGCGCAGCTGGAGAAGCTCCTGGATGCGCACCGCTCGGAGGGTGGCCGGGACGAACTCAGAGCGGAAGAGGCTCTCGAAGTCCGTCCAGAGCAAGGATGCCTCATCGTGAACCTGGAGCATCAAGCTCCACCATCGTCCTGCCACCGCCTGCAGGAGGCTCGCCGCGAGAATCACCATGAGATCCGCTGGTGTCCTCACTAGCCTAAAGACCCGTACCACCACCTCTAGCCAGTCCTCGGCGGCCTGGGGGTCCGCCTCACCGCAAAACCTGGGCGGTCGCTGGCTCTGAAACTCATGCAGTGCCCTGAGGCGACGTGCATCGTCAGCGTCTAGTACTGGTAGCATCGGTGGCTCGGCGGGTAAAGCTACCGCCGGTGCCACTGCTGGCAAAGGGCCCTGCACCGAGGCCTCGTCGCTCGGTGGGCTGCCGTCGCGCCCTACACTCGGAACCCTAGCTGGCTGTCGTCGCAGGGCCATCCTGAAAAGGAGAACAAGAGCACCACAGTCAGAACAGTATACCTGGTGAGCTGGCACAAGTAATCACAAGGAAAATTTGAGACTTTCATGAAGCAGATCAGTATACCCGGTGAGCTGACACAAGTAATCACAAGGAAAACTTGAAACACACACGCAATCAATGTTTTCATGCATTAAGTCGGAAATCAGGAGTCAGGGTCCTGGTGTACGGATACGTCGGCCGCCGCACCAACACTGGGCTCCCTGAACTGATAACCACACTCAATACACTAAACACTATTGCTTCATATAGGAAGAAAAGACGATCAGAGTCTGCGGTAGAACCGACCGCCTCTGATACCAATTTGTCACGACCCGACCTCGGGGCCCGTGCCGTGACTACCCCAAGCCCGCCTTCCATAGGCCAGGGGCTGGCGACTAGCACCAAGGCGTAAAATCCCGGTAAACAGGGAAGGCATTGCCTTTATAAGTAACAACCACCACAGAGTCAGCAAGCGGAAAGTAACTACAAAGTGCAGAAAAGTAAAGGGGGCCGGAATACAAGCCCAACTGAAAGTACAACTGAAAAGGAAAAGAACAGCAACTGAAGAAAAGACGGCGGCCTCGTGTCGTCCACTGGCAATCCCACCTGAAGGGTGGGTACAGATAGCCTCCAGGCTCCTCGGGTCCCACGTCCGCTCCGAGCACATCCCGCCCAGTGGTCCGCCTCCAGGTACCGTCCTGCTCCACGCCCCAACCGAGATCAGCGCTGTCCGTCGTCTGCATCCAACACAACAAGGTGCGGGCATAGCCCGTGCAGGGGTGAGTATAAACTACTCAGTAAGGACCCCGAGACCCCTGAAGGTCTCCCGAAATCCACAAAGGATATAGCACAAAAGAAAGGGGCAACCACGAAGAAACAACTGACTCGACTTAGGTATATGCCCATACATATACCTAAGTCCCCATTTCTAGCTCTCCTCTTGAGCTCAAGGTCAACTCGATCCACACAGGAAAGCAAGACTCAAATCCACCAGGGAGAGTAAATAGTAAATAGTAAATCCACATAGGATTGTTCAACACAATCCACAAAGGAGAGTAACATAAGATTCAGCTCAACCAGGTATACTTTTTCAGATGACGTCAAAGATGATCACTGATCCATCTAAGTCATCGGACCCATGAAGGATCGATAGGTACTAACCTCGGCAATGACCCACACAGGATCGGGCCCACACAGGACCTGTAGCAATGGCTCACCCAGAACCGTAAGAGATGACCCACATAGGATCGGGCCCACACATGACCTGTAGTACTGATCCACGTAGGATCGCTGAGTGCAGTAGTCGACGCAGTCCACTGAGGATCTCTGCACAGTCGTCGCCGCAGTCCACGAAGGATCTCTGCTCTGTCGTCGTCGCAGTCCACGGAGGATCTCTGCTCTGTCGTCGAAGTCACAACCAGCGCTAGGGTTCCCGCACACAGCGAGCTCGTTTAGGAGGGTCCGCTCCACGAGCCGAGAGGCTGATACATCAACTGACACGTAGTCCGAAGTTGATGTATCCAAATGTTTTGTATTGACAACAAGATCTCAACACAACAGACGGCGCGTCAATCGGACGCCCGGTCTGAGAGTTATTGGCATTTTCGTCCGAGGGGCCCGGTTGGTTTTTAGGGAAAAACCAACCCGACCGTACTCCGCCTGTGTCCGATCCTCGGGCGGAGTATGCCAAAAGTTCCGTCTCACTTAGAGGAAACTACCACAGTTGACGGTACGTCGATCGGACGTCCGTAGCTCAAGTTATGAGCGTTTCCGCTCCGAGGGCCCGGTTGGTTTCGTGTACGAACCAACCCGGCCGAACCCAAAGTCTTCCGAAACCTTGAGTGTAATATATCGAAACGACCGTATCGATCCAAGGATCGCGTAGCCGCTGACGGTTCGTCAATCGGAGGTCCTAGGCCCAAGATATGGGCAAAAGACCGGAGAGGGCCCGAAAACGGGGGTTCTGGGCCCGGGGCGACCCGGCCCGAACCCCCCCTGGGGGTCGGCCGAACCGGGTCGACCCGACCCGGCCCGGCCCGGTTGGGCCGGGTCCGGTCCGGCCTGGGCGCGGCCCGGCCGACCGGACCGGCCGGCCCGACCTCGGCCGAGCGGCCAAGGGGCGCCGCGGGTTTGACCCGCGGCTTAGGTGGAACGCGGCCCGCGCGGGCCGCGTGTTGGGTGGCCGGACCGCGGACGCGGTCCGGCGGTTCGCCGCCACCGCGGCCGAGCCGCGGCGGATCCTCCGGCGGCGCACCGGGCGCCGCCGCCCCCGGTCGCCGGCGCCGCCGCTCCGGCGACCCGCGCCGCCGCCGCCTTCCGCGGGCCGCCGGAGTTGCTCCGGTGACCCGATTCCTCTCCCGTCTGCGCCGTTGCTCCTCCCGGGGGCCGATCTTCACTGCGGGATCAACGGATCTCCCTTGCCACACGGTTCATCGTCGCTTGCCAAAACCGCACACGAAAAGGATCGGCGGAGGGTTGTCGGGTCTTGTTCGTTAGACCCGCACCCTCCGCGTTAGTCATAAACAACGGGAGAAAGGGGCTACAGCAATTTTTAATCAAGATAAAAATTGTTCACTTCTTTTTCTTTTAAACGGCAATTCAATTTTAATTAATTGAAAATATTCATGCTGGTTATTTATTCAAAAAGAAATAAAAACACGGGAATGAATCATCAAGAATTAAATCCCTACCTTGTCGTCGTCGTCGGACGAGAGGTCGTCGCGGATTTGGTGATCGTCGCGGAAGAGACGCTCGTCGCACCGCGGGAAGGAGTCACGCCGACGATCTCCGGATCAAGATCAAACAGATTTAATTAATTTAAATCCATTGATATCGAATTATAAAAAGGGTGAATTTAGAAGATTCGATTCTCACCTTTAACCGCCAATCGTAGGTTTGCCGCGGAAGAAGAAGCGCCGAAGAAGAAGAAGATGGTCGCGGAAAAAGTTTGTCGACGTCGCGGATCATGGTGTGCGTCGTCGAATTTTGGTTCCGACATTCTTCGCGTTCTTCGCGTTCTTCGCGTTCTTCGCGTTCTTCGCGTTCTTCGTGGGGAGGGTGGAGGCCCAGAGAATAAAGAGTAATCCTCCAAAATAGACACGTTGGTCTATTTTATTAAATCGCCAACGAACGCAAACGCGTAAGTAACGACCCATTAAATTCGTTGAATTAATTCAACGAATGAAACAGCCCATTTAATTCACGAAATAAACCGCCCAATTAAATGGTCTGTTAAGAAATTAAAGAAAACACGCCGGTTGACTTTTCAGTTACTTTGACGGGTTTTCGCGGGTGCGTTACTTAGCGAAAGAAACGGCGGGGCTCGTGCGGGCCCCACCTCACAAATATCCTACCAAGGGGTAGGGTATTTCCGGATAGCACCCTATCCGCTTTAACTCAGTTCAAGTGGCTTCCAAGTGACTTCCAAGCGGCTTAAGTGAAATAAAATAAAGTTGTCGCACAACCTTTATTTTATTTCCGGCTTAAAGCCCAAAATTTTAAAAACCACGGTTGAGCAAATACAACTCCGGAAGAGGCGTTTCTAAGCAAATACCGGCGCTGCGATTTCATCGGTGCCCTCAGAATTTGGTTCCGGGCACCGGTTCAAAAGATAGAAAAACCCGCCCGTCCGTTCACTGAACGTACCCGAGCCAAACTTCGGAAATTGATTCCGGGCACACCGGGCCTCGGAATCAGGTGCCGTCTGAAGCTGCGCTCTTGCAAAATTCCAAAGAAAATTAAGAAAAAAATTTCCTTGAAATTTGCGGGTCTTTACAGGCCAAATGTGTAATCCCTCTCACCATGAGATAGATACGAGTACAAAGTTTATCAAATACATATTTCAGGGATGATTTCAACCTCTAAATCCAAAAACTAGAACCCTAATCTTATAGGGAATCCATTATGATGAATCTGTACATTGGATATCGATGGATAAAAAATAAATAATTTTATATTAAAATCTAACCAAAAAATGATAGAAAAACAAAAATAACAAAACAAATCCCATAAGGATATTCCAAAAAATGGAAAAAATTAATAAATAATGTGATAATAATAATGTTACCACAAGTGAAAGAGGATTCCCATATTTTTTTTGTAAAGAGAACATACCAAAAATAACATACAAGTATCAAGATATTATATGAGATATATATTTTTGAATATAGGTCTCTACTATATCCAATCATTATCAATATTCCATATAGACTATGGAATGATACCAAACCTGAAAACAATATCACGTATATATGTAATGAGACCTGAAGACTATATACTCACCAAAGTAAATATATAGAGAATAATGTATTTTATTCCTTTTAAAAGATATTCTAAAAATAATAATTTGAAACTAAGTAATATAAAATAAATTTATTCATATATTCTTTATAATAATATCAAACAATTATTTAGGTAAACTATTTTATGAAATTCAATAACATTAAATTGATGAAAATTAATTATACATTTATTTTCTATATAAAGAACAAACATTGTAACAAAAGTTAATTTATAACAAAATAATACCACATTAATTTTTTTTAAAATTACAATTCATAAATTGGAATTGACTATATTATAAATGAAATAATTTAATTCTTGTATATTTTAAAAATAATATAATTTTTAGCTTAAGTTGAACTCTATTAAATTTTCATAAAGAATAACTATCAAATAGTATGAAAAATTACAACAAAAATAACTATAAGAAAAATATGTTAGGTAAATACCATTATAAATCAAAGATAAACATGAATCATATAAAAAATGATATCATATATAAATAATAAAAAATCAAAATATCAAACTTATCATTATATAAGAGACATTTCTATTTATTTTTAAATAAATTATATCTTCCATATCTTTTCATATAAATAAAAATACACCTTATATTTTACATAATTTAACTTTGAGTTTTCTAGTTCATCTAATAAGAATTTGAACTTATGAATTACCATATTTATAATTAAATCATTATAATTATAACTCAATCTGAAACATCTCAAAGAATCACCTGAACCATTATATCAATTGTAAAACATTTTGAGGTGAGTTTGAAATAGCTGTATTGAAAAATTTCATCTTAAAGATCTTTAAATATTTTTGACATGTTTTTTTAAATAATAGAAAAAGACTATGAGGAACCAGTATTGAGATAATAAAATTTTTATTCGTTAACATTTTAGACATTATCATGGCCATTGTGATAGAGGGCTTTTCTTTTTTTATTTTTATTTTTATTTAATCTCAAACAATTTTTTTGTTTATTTTGTAGATGTACATAGTTTTTTTTTGTAATAGTTCCACTTTTAATCTTGTGTGATCAAAGAGGTCATGGGGGAAATATTTGGTGCTTATGATCTCATTTATTTGAAAAATATTTTGGGTATGATCCTTTTCATTTAATCGTTGATCAAACAAGTCATGGGGACGAGGACTTAATGTCACCAATCTTATATGATTAAAGAATATTTTCTGTAATATTTATTTAATTTAATCTTGGATCAATGATATTCAGGGATAGGGCTTAGTTCTTCCAATATCTTTGACCAAATAGATTTTAAATTTTATCCTATAATATCAGATCAAGGATAGATCATCTTACTACTTTTGATTAAATTAGAAGAGTCTATATTGATATGAACCAGAATATATATTATTTATAAGACACTTATTTATAGGTTTATGGATTGTTACCCATAACCTCATTATTTATTTTATTTATTTTATTTTTTTAATTAGTTTATTTTAGTTAATTTAATCCATAAATCATGAATCTTTAAGATTTTTTATTTTCACTACACTTTATATTTCACTATCATGATTATTTCTAAATGAGTAATATTCGGAACAAACATTGTATGAAACAAAGATTTTTTATATCTATAAAAACTTTAGTTCACCCCTTATTGAAGTTGATGTAAAAGATAACCATTTTATTGGAATAAATTCTCTATAATTCATAATATTAAAATATAAGTGGTGAAAATATTTTCTATGGTTTCCAATATACCAGTTGGATCATTAGAAAATCTAAATTTTTATAGTTCCCTCGTATTTGATGGTGTTGATTATGAATACTAGAGAGATATAATAATTTTTTTATAAATATTGTATGTTATAACTATAAAATAATGATTGGAGACTAAAAGATTCCAGAAATATAAATTCTAATATTTAATTAAGAAGATAATATATAATATTAGTCAAATTTTAGAGTTCATAATATTATATTTTATTCTATGACATGTAATATTTAAAGTAAAATTTTATTTTTTAAATTATTAATGGAATCTTAAAGGAATTAGAATTCACAGATTTCGGGAATTTATAGGTTTTTGGAAAACATTAGGGTTATGTTGATTGTTGACTATTAGGTATTAAATTTTCTTCTCTGAGAAAATATTTCCCAAATGAATTAGTAATGTTTGACTATTGATAATGATTTAAAATCACTTATAGTGAATAAAATTACTAAGAACTAGTTAGTGAAAAAATATTATAGATATTATACTAAAATCATGATAGTTGAAGAGAATAACTATAGGTGATAACAAAATTTAACAAATATTATCCCCGATGATATTATCAAAACATTAATACATTATAATTATAGGATGAATAGTGATGAAGAGAAATAAATGTGAAATAATAGAGTTCTATGCACTTCTACTAATTTAGGGACTATAATAAAAAATCCTTTCACATGAAATAATTTATCTAAGAAATATTTGTATTATACTAATATAAATATATATAAAGTATAAATAATACATCTAGCTCAACAAATGTGATATATATTTAATAATATTTTTTTACTAAACAATTATTTGTATGATAGTAATGAAAAACATGATAAGTCCATATTAAGTAATAATAATAAGGACTCTAATGTGTTTATTGGTTATAAATGAAAAAATATGGGACATATTAAATAAAATTATTTGAAACTAAAAAATAAATATAAGGAATAAATAAGATCATCTAAATATAAAAGTAATAATGTTTTGAAAGCAATAAATATTTATAGGTCTAGTGAGGACTAAAATTCTAAAAGTTTTTTAGTATGTAGGGATACATGGATGATATCTAGAATTATTATTACTATTCCATGTTGTGAAACATGTTTTACGGTTAAGTTGTTGAATATATTCCAATGGGGTTTTGGATTCATCTTATTGTTCAGATAATGAATATAAATTTCCATAATTTTAAAAAATAGATGAAAATGTAACTAATTTTGACAAGAATTTTAAAATGTTACAAAACTTATATGATTATTATAAGGAAGAAATTTCTAAGACTAATGAAATTATTCCAAAAAATAAATTTGGTGTTGAAATTAAAATCAATTCATATTTTAATACCTTTTATTTATAAAAATGAGGTTTTAAAACTGAAACCCAACATTTGAATCCTAAAGAAGGTACTTAATAATTCTACTTTTAAAAGGGATAACTTCAAAATGATTATATCTCAAATGATAATATATAAGTATTTATCAATAATTCATTATTAATATTTCGACAAGTCACATTTTTTTAAAACAACTCTCTTTTTCAAAAAGTGTTCCCCTTTTGTACTAAATTTATAATGTAATTTCATTAGAAGAGTACATACTCTCTATATATGAATGAATATTTTGGAATATATAATGTTTTAATTTCTATTTAACTTTCATTTTGTTTGACATATATTATTCAGATAGATGTGGGAACCTATTTTTAAAGTTATTAACATTTCTTGATCCATGAATGTTTTGGTGAAAATTTTTTTATTTCTTTTTAGAATGATGTGTTCGGTACTAAGAATAGAAACTATTGGTTAATTCTTCTAAATAAATTCTTTGGTTATATTTAATTATCAGAAAGGATATATTATTCATGATTTTTTTGGAATTAAAAAATTTATTGATAATATATTTATCAAACCCTTACATTCAAAAATATTCTAATATAAAAAAATGTCCATGATAAATATTTGATGACATAAATTTATTGTAAAAATATATTATCCCCATATTATAAATTTACTAGAAAATGGTGGAGGGAGAATTTTTTTATATAGAAAATTTCTAACCTTTTATGGAGTGACTAAATTTTTTAATAGGTTGTAAAATATAAGATAATAATATACAAAATAAATCCTTCAAAACTACCCTTTTTAGAAAATAATTTAAATGTTTCATGTCAAATAATATATTAGAAAAGGAACATTACTTCTAAAATCATTATCATTCAAAATAAAAAACCAATAATATCATTCTATTTCCCAATTATTTTTATTCAGAATTTTTTTCTAAAGTAGCTAAATTTTTAGAGAATTTTAGATATATATTTTAAATTAGATATTTTGATCCTTATTCATGGGGAAGTGTTAGATCATACCATCCATTATTTCAAGATCAATATCCTTTATTATTTAATCATTCTTAAATAATTTTTTATAGACCCCATTAATTTTTCAACAGTTATTTTTTTTCAAGTGCTATAAAAATTCCACCAATTAATCCATTTTGTTTCTCTTCGTAAATTTAATCTAATGATATTATTTGGACACACGAAATCATCGGAAATAATTCCTGGAATATTGATATATTTGAACTTGTATAAAATGTACGAGTCTCTATACAAATAAGTTTCTTAGTTTCATATATGGAAATTAATTCCCCTTTTAATTAATTATTTTTAATCTTTTTCCTTTAATTGTAAAAAATAATTTTATATTTATTCATTTCAAAATGATGAAGGTGATAAAAGTTTCATGTTAGTATTTAGGAAGAATTTTTTTGGCCTTAAAGAAATATTCATAAGTAATGGGACTATAAGTATAATTTAATCCACTCATTTTTTACATAAAATACAAGATGTTTCTTGATATTTTATAAATGAAAAAGAAAATGATAATATTTTTTTGTGAGGAATAAATTTTATAAGATAGTTTACTTTGAACGAGACAAAGAATCACTTTTCAGTGGTTATATAGTTTTAGCCTATTAAAAAAGAGAGATAAATATATCCTTGAATTTATGGATGATTACATACTTTATTTCATTTAAGGAATATGAAAGTTCAATATATTCTTGTTTATAAGGGAAATATTAAATCTTTATTTATAGTGTTAATTAAATTTTAGATAATTCTTTTTTCATAGATTTTGAAAATTATTTTAATCAAAACATTATATAAGGTTGGAGTGAAGGAGCACTAAAATCCTATAAGGATAAATGAAAATATGTTAAATGAAGAAAATATAACTAATATATGGTTATAATATTATTATGTTTAGATGAATTTCATTGATAAATTAACAAAGATAGATCTACCAGTAAAAAATGTATTCTATATAAAGCCTAAAAAATATATGTCCACTAAGTAGACATGAGAGTGAAAGAAGAATGAGAAAATTTATACTGAATTTGAAAAATTGAATAATGATCAAATCACCAAAAATAAATGAAAAAATGAAAATATATTACCACCTAAGTATTCAAAAGAAATATAAAAGAAGTGTGAGGAGATAGAAATTATAAATTTTTAGAAAGGAAAGATAAAATTTTATGTTTAAATTAGTAGATAGAATGCTAAGTATTTAAGGGTTGAATACTAGAAAAAAATAGAAAAAAGAATTTTTTCAACTTTAATAACCAAAGAAAAATTTCACCTTTAATATTAATTAAAAATTATGGTGATGAAGATGAATATTTTCCTCTAAAAAATTCTAACTCATCTAATATTCATATGAATAAATATGAAACTAATGTAATATAAGTGGATGTATAAGATAATTAAAAATATCTTTCATCACCTTAAATTGAAAATAAATAAAAAGATGATGATCTTGAATAACTAGCTGGGATAGTGATTGTATAAAAATAGATTACACCTCATAATGTTTTAGTCTTAGCATCTCATGAGGAAAATCCAACTTTTTAGTTATCTTTATCTAGATGTTCTTCAGTAAATAAATCTTGGAAGAGAAAATTTAGTTTCAGGATCTTGAAAAAATATAGAGATACAATTTTATTTATTTTTAGAAGTTTCTTATGAAGAGACATTTTCAGAAGGGGAACCAAAATCTAAACCGGATATATCTTTGTATTTTAAATATCACAATAATTAGTATGAATATTAGAACAAAGCGAACGAAGAATATTATTATGAGTAGTCACATAATGTTGGTGACATTGTAAACATTAGTTCAGTTAATAAAACTCATACAAAACCAAATCTAGGAGATAATTATGGAATATTGAAATTATATTGACAAGTGTTTATAAGGGTTGATTCGTTTTTGATGGACTATTATTCATGGAATGTTTTATATGATGAAAATGGGTTTCTCAATGATATTTTTATACATGATTCTTCCATGGGTTTTACAGAACTTGAGAAAGAAATGATCTGGTAGACTACAAAGGTGAGAAGAATAAATATGTCCATCAAAATTCTTACATAGGTTAGTACTAGACTAATCATTACATAAAAAAGTAATGTGGATGATCAATCTGTTTGATATCATGGAAATTTTAGATCCACATGTTCAGATTAAGTCAAGTCTTATGACTATCAGAGATGATTGTTTATAGAACTTTTGGAACATAATGAAAAAGTATTTTTATATGTAAAAAAATTATTTATAAATGAAATATCTATATTTTGAGAATGAAAAACTCAAACTGTAGACAAATTTTCAAGGATAGAGGTTATGGATTCTTTTGAAATGGTTTAAGGAATCACCCCAGAAAGATAAATTTTGAATTTTATTGAATTTTTAAAATTTATAAATCAATGTAATAATTTTTTTATGATTACTTCCTATTCTTATAGTACTTATTTTTATAATTAAATAATTATAATTGTTTCTTTTTGGAGATCATAAAGTGTGAGAAAGATTTTGGTACAATAAGTTTAGTTAAAGGAAATTTGTTTTGTAAATGATTTCATATTTTAAGGGGGCGTTGTTTTCAAAAGTACATGGAGTTTTTGTTATATTAATTCTAATTATCATACCATTTTAATGTATATTGTGATTATCTAAAAGGGGGATATTTTTGAGTCGTTTTCTGAAAATGAAATCATTCATATCATTATTTTGAAAAATCAAAACACCCCTTATATTTTTCCTATGTTAAATTAGAGTTTAGTATAACTTTAATTTATAGAATTTTAACATTATAATTGTTATAATCCAAATAAAGTCATTAAAAGTTTGACTCAATCTAGAATATCTTTAATAATCTCCAGAACCATTCTACAAATGGAATAACATATTTAGGTGAGCTCGAAACTATTTGAGTGAAAATTGTCTTCTTGAAGATCTCATGAAGTTTGTTGAGAATTTGTTATAAAAATATATAGAGAGAGAATCTAGACCTCATAGAATAGATACTAAATTGAAAATATAATTTTATTAAATATCTGATTACAATCTCATGGATATAGCGCTTCCATTTTTTATTTTTCAATGTGATCTAAGTACTTCTGTTATATGAGTTTTCATTAAAAATAAAATTTTCATTATTTTATAGTAGTATTTAATCTAATAACATGTGCTAGAGTATTTAATAGTGATAAATAATTAATTATTATGATTTTATTTGATCTCTGAATCCCTAGGGAAATAATATGTGATTCCAATCTTTGATCAAATAAGTCCAAAGTAGAGGAAATTAATGTATCTATTCATATATGATTAAATAATATCTTGGGTAAAATGTTATACTTTTTATCATTGATTAAAGAATTACTTAGATAAGAATTGTTAATTTTGATCCTTATGATAAAATAAATTTCAGGCTGAAACTGATGACTTTATATTATTTATTAATCCACCCGTATATTAAGTTTAGAAAAAAAGTGGTTTAGGTATAAGAACCAAAATATCATTTCATTAATAATTATTAATTTATGAATTTATAAATTATTATATATAAGCTCGTTATTTTATTATACATTCTATTATACCCTTTATTTTCTACTTGTTTATATTTATTTACTTTATGTACAAAAAATTCGAATCTTTTCAACTATTTCTTTCCATGACACATTATATTTTGTTACTATGATTAGTTCAAAAAGAGTTATATTCCAAACTATGATTTATAAAAAAATAATTTTTTTATAATTATTTTGAAACATGAGTTCACTGTTTTTTGAAGCTACTATTTGGTGAAAAAAACAACACATAATGTGTATCATGGTAGGAAATTTCTGGAACTATTGGGAGAATGATATACAGGCTCAAGTTGAACCAACATCCATTATATGTTTCTTTATTAAATAAATAACACCAAATATACTCTCTGCTAGCCTCATTGGGTAACAATCCCAATAGTAAGAGTGATATTATATCTAGGATATTCTAGGTAGTGTGTAATCTAAATTAGGATATCATAGAACACTTGATTTCTCAATAATACACACAAGACTTCCCATGAATTTTCTAATGTTAGATGAGGAAAGTATCAAGATATCACAATATAATATCAATACAATTCTATATTTTAATCCATATCTCATATAAAACCACCATTAAAATCCTATTACCCTTAACAAATTAACCCAATAACAAACTATTCATATGATATAAATTTTATAACAAAAAAACCAAACCAAAGGGTAATAAACTCAAGGGTGTTATTCAAATACTAAAAAACTATTTATTTTTAAGACAAGAATTTAGTTAAAAAAGAGATTCTAACTATGTTATATATCCTTAGTAAATAATATAAGAATAAAATTTTCATTTAGAAATCAATTAATAATTTTATGAACCCCAATAAATGAATAAATAATTCAAAGAAATAATAAAAATAAATAAAAAAGATCATTATTATAATTGTATATACCAAAAAATTTCCTTATATCAATTAAATAAATCAAGAAAAATGGATTAATCAACTTTATAAATTAATGATTGAGTAAAAAATTAGTTATAAATAACTTATTTTGAAACAAATCTTCATTAAAATTTTATTGAACATGTATAGAGCTTGAAAATATCCTTAGAATGAAAAAACACTTGAATTAAAAAATTAACCCTTTTATTCCATATGAATATAAATTAAAACATTAAATTACATTGATAAAGAAATAATAGATAACTTCTATTAAATTTATTTTTATAAGAAAATATTTTTGAAATTAAAAGAACATAAGGTCTTCTCAAGTAAACTGAAGCTTATGGAAACACCAATAAATATCATATTTAATTGATGTTACTTTAATTAATATTGAATTATTAGGTATTGAGTAAAGATTACCCACCCCTATATGTCAATAAACCCAATTATAATATAATCCAAGACCTAGATTTTAAACACCAAGGACATTGGAAATTGATAAATAAGAAGAATAAGAGTTAAGTAATGGATAAAAATGGAAATTGAAATGAATAAAGGAGGATTACCTTGGAGATCACTAGTATATTGAAGAATGAGGTCCATAGAACAAAGAAGGAATAAGGGATGGGAAGAGAGTTTCTATCAGGCTAAATATAATTCTATCAATGATGAGAAATAAATTAGTTTCACCCAATATTGAGTAAAATAAAAAATAAGAGATTTTTTATTGACATGCATGGTTTGGATAAATGGATTACCAAACCATGTGTTAACCATTAAGATAACCCCATACTCAATCTATAACACATTCATGGTATCCCTAACCATGAACTTACCTTACTCAACCATTGAAATATAAATTAAAACACTAAAGGGTTTGGCTGCATGGTTCCCTAATCATGAACCAACTATTGAACATCATAAAATTATAAAAAAAATTAAAAACTCAGACATGAACTTCTCCAAACTCAAGTATGTAAATATTTAGAATAAATAAACCCATAAAATTGAAACTATTATTTCATAAGGGCCACCAAAGTCGAATAAAATAATTATTCCAAAAACATTATTGGGTTTATGTTTTGTAAATTTCGTTAAGAGGAATGTTTGAAAATAATATATTTCAATATCATTATATTCACTGAACTATATACCAATAAAATCTGATTTAAATTATCAAATCAAACTAAATATACTATTTATAATGTAATATTCAATTATAAGTGTCTTAAAGTTGGAAAAGGAAAAAGAAATATTTCCTACATTTTACTCATGTATAATTTTCTTACTTTAATTAAACTAGTTAGCATAAAGAATATTATTCCTTTATATTTTCATCAAAATAAAAAAAATATTATATTGAATATTCATGAAATAAATAGTGGAGTTATGACACTCCTCCTAGGGATATGTTGAACCAGTTCTCCATTTTGGTGTTCCACAAGGCCTCATGCACACCTCCCTGTATGCTTGAAGTTGTTGACTAGTAGTGGGGGGCCATGATATTACCATGGAGACACTATGAACTCATCACCAGAGTGTGAAACAATGAGTAAAATAAGGAATATAACATCTAACAAGGTATGAATAAATAAATAAATTCATAAGTACGTAATAAGTAAACAAATATACCATGCTATGAAAATATTATCAGCACACCCATCGGTGAGTCATACATGGGAGATTCATATATAAAATTCCCAAAATAACTAAAAGGGAAAAGGTAAATAAAATTTTCCAAACATCTACAAATAATGAGAACATGTCTAATCCCCATTTTCATGCTCCATCCTATCCCAAACCCAGCATCTGAAAAAGGTAACTTTCACATATGCAACATTGCATCCATGATGTATTATTTTGTACCAATTGGTGTCCCAAATAGGGTGTGAGTATGACTCATTAGGCCACCACCAATTATGTATAAGATCATATCTAGTTTGAGACAAAATAGTTCATTTGGTTGTATTTTATAAATAATTTAGATAAATATATTTAATAAATATTATAAAACAACCATGAGCTCTGTGATGAGACTCAGGTTGAACCTACCTACTTTGGCCAAGGTTAGATGTTTATGAGAATGTATTGATGATCATTCCAACCATAAGTACCATAAATTTTTTCATTTCTCAGCCTATCATTCCAAATATCACATATCACGAGAAATTAAATAACTCATCCTATCAGTCAAAATTAACTACTATCATCTGGAATCTACTGAGCTTATCTTGGAATTCCTAACTCATGTACCAAATGAAATCCAAGGAGCTCATCGCCACATTCCGACTATGTTTCATCAAATTTCTCATGGAATCCAAGGAGCTTATCCTGAAATTACTATTCATTAAGTAACATGAACCTGATGAAATCCAAGGATAACATCTCAACATTACCATTTAGTTAGCATTATGTGTCACTAGGAATCCAAGTATCTCATCTGGATGTACCCCCTTTATTTATATTTGACAATACATAACCCCATAATCCATTTAGATATGTTTTGGACCTTGGATAAAATTAATAATATTATAATTATCTACCATTTCAAAAATTCTATTCAATTTCCAATAATTTTTTTATTCCCATATATAATTTTCATGTCTAAGGCACCCTTGGATGTATCTTTAGTGTAAAATAACTTGTACATAACAATGATCAAACTAATGGGTTGTAAAATGTCCAAATTTAAATTTCGCAAGGGCTAACTCATTATTCCCAAATGGGTCTTTGATCATTTTAGGGAAATAATCAATTAATTTTAGGTATTAGGTAAAATTCATAGTGAACCATCATGATGACATGTAGTGAACATAGTATAAGAATGTAGAAAACCATAAATGATAGCTTGAATACCATCTAACTTGTTCTAGAGGACCTTCATTCATCAAATAACAGCCTTGGACTCCAGTAAGAATGGATAAAAAAGATAAATAAGACAAAAACTCTAATTTTTTTTTATAATAGCTATAATCAATATGAACATAAGCAAAAATGGTAAAAAAAGAAGAATTAATGATGTTGGACTCTTAGATTTTCCTAATAGATTAAAAACATAAAAAAAGAATAATCAAACATTTAATGGAGGAAATCCATCAAGCATGGAGAAGTGGAGTATGGGCATTCAACAATGTGAGAAATAGCCTAAAAAGAGTCCAAAAATTGATAAATATTGGTTAGGACCATAAGGGTATTTTAGTTAAATTCCCACTTTTTACTAGGGTGTACAGTTCTCCCATATGGTTGGACAACAAGTGTGCCTACAAATGAAACTACACTGCTTGAAAACTCTACACCCTACATATTTAAGAACATAGTTAAAAAAAGCAAGCATAAAATGTGTGGAATTTATATACAATAATGTGAAAGTATTTTAGAGTTTTCATTACCTAGATACATGGTTTAAAAAAACATGATCCTCCCCTATTTAAGCCACACAACTAAAAGGCATGATCAACATAAGCTGTGTTCCAATCATGTTCCCGTTCTCAAATTCCCAAAAACCTAAACTACAAGAACTAAATCTTTAAAATGATATCGAAACCTCCCATACTCCCTTGTAAACTTAAACAAAGGTAAAATTTATCAGATTTTAGAAAAAATTAGTTCATACCTCAAATAAATATAAGTGTCTTAAAATCTCAACACCATAAGAGAAATTTCATTTGTCTTGTGGATTCAAACATATTTCATCTCCTTGGGGAAAGATATGTCCATTTTTCTATCTTGTCTGCTTCCCATTACCATGTTTCCTCCTAAGAACATCTATGTTTCCACAACACACAGACTATGGGGAAAAACTTTACTTTATGATTAATCTAGCCCTAATCCACAAAACTAACCAAATAATCTTTAAAGGATAAATCAAACTATTGATCAATATCCTCACCGTCAAGAGCATGCGATGGATTAGGAGTGTACTGCCCTAGTTAAGAGGTGTGAAAAAATCATGCATGGGAAAAAAATTTATGTAAGGAAATGTATGTTTTTCACGTGGTTGATACTTTCCACAATATCAATTTACCCTATGAACTTGGGTTCCAGTTTTCCTTGACTACGTAAGTGAAAGTGTCCCAATCCAATATACTAATTAAATAATACCCAATAAAAAATATCCAACATGAGATGTAGGTGAATCTAGTACATATAAGACATCTTCCAACTCCATGTCATCGCAATTCACTTAGAGATTATCTATAAATTCTCTCTCATTTATTGTATGAGGCTTGATCCAACGATTTTCACCCAACATTTGTGTATCTAGAATGATTGTAAAAGAAATTATATCCCATAAAAATAATCATAAGGAACCATTTGAATTGTAAAATGATAGTTAGTTTTATAATAAAATTCTACCAAGACCAAATGCTTCTTGCATGAGACACTAGTAATAATGACTCATGATGCAACCATGTTCTCTTGGAATTGTATGATATACTCCAACTACCCATTTATCTGCGGTGGTGGGATGTGATGAGATGCACTAGTGTACATAGAGAATTATGTATTACATTCAAAAAATGATATGGGAAATAGGTATACTACAATGATAATACAATACATTGAACCTCATGTATCCACACCACCTCATAGACAAAACGTTTTCCCATATAATCCACTGATAAAGTCTTCTGAATAGATAAGAAATGAGTGACCTTGGTAAACCTATCCAAAATTACCCACACAATGTCATTCTCCCTAGGTTTGTACAATAGAGTAGTTGAAAAATACATCATAACATCATCCCATCTCCACTTATAAATGATAAATTATGGTAGTATTCCAACATGATTCTGGTTCATAGAATTCTCCCACTAATCGGTAGAGAACCTCATGACAAAAATCGCTATCTCCTGTCTACTTCTGGGAAACCAGTACTATTTCCAGAAATCCTAAAACATTTTTTTTATCCCAGGGTAACCACCCAATTAGAACCCTAATACTTCCACATAAGGTCTTACCATATATCTATAAGATCTAACAATTTCCCTTCAATGTGAAGGATCCCATCATCATCAAGGAACCAGTCGGGTAGTGTCTCCCCACAATAAATTCTATCCCTTATAGAGAAGTAGTCCAGATTAGATAACTACCTTATCTTAATATAATTCATTGGTGAAATCTCAATATATAAATATGTTAGAGATTCCAACTCATGATATCATTGAACTCCCAAATATATCTCAGTGAAGAGATCCATCAACTGATATTCACTACTAAACTCTTGAAAAACCCGATATCGATTCTTCCTACTTAAAGCTTCATCAATGATGTTTATCTTACCAAGGGTATAATCCAATTCAAAATAAAATCATTGTAGATATTCAACCCATAAACATTTCCATTGATCAAAATACCATTGTGAGAAATTTTATTTCAGGATTTTAAGGTCTGCACAAACTATAAACCTCTCACCATATATATAGTGTTGCAAACGCCTTAGAGTATACACTATTTCTTCTAGTTCCAACTCATGTGTCATGTATTTTTATTCATGTATCATTAACTCCCAGAACCCATAAGCCACAAAATGATCTCCCTAAATCATAATGACACAAATTCCAACCCATGATGCATCATATTACACGATATAGTACCTTTGGGGTTCAGTTTGGGCAGGATCAATGCCATGGTCAGTCTCTTATTCAACTCTTGAAATGAATCCTCACATGAGTCAGACCATAAAATCTTCTTCCCCTTCCTAGAAAGGATTTCCAATGGTGTTTCAAGGTATAATAAATTATGAATAAACCACGGTTAGTATCTCACCAGTCCTAAGAAACTATGTTTGTAAAATGATTTCTTGGGTCTCTACCATAATACCAAAACTCTATCCTTCTCTAGATCAATTGATACACCAAACACATAGATAATATTAATAAAGAAGTGAATTTGGTCCATCTAGAAACAACCCTTGTAAAACATAGAATAAAGTCAACACTCCATTAACAGTCCTAACACCACCTTCAAATATTGAGAAAGTTCCTCCAAAGTCCTTCACTACATGAGTATATCATCAATTAAGATAACAAAAAATGAATACATGTACATATAGAATACCTAATTCATTATTCCCATAAATATATCCATCAAATTCATCAGTGAACCATTTTTGGTTGAATACTAGTGAATGTTTTTTATTTATAACTCTTACTCACTACAATGTATAGTGGAAAGTAGGGTCGAACCTAAGAGAAGACTAAAATTTAGTTTTAGTGACCCAAAACATTTCAAAACAACCCTATTATTGTTAACAGTGGGTGAATTTCTTTTTTTAGTTTTTTTTTTATTTTCTATTTATTTTGATGTGAAATAGTAAATATGGGATTGTAATATTCATATGAACTAGTGTGGTATTGGAGCTACGATAATCAAATAGTGTATAAAAAGGTAAAGGAAAATTATTCTAGAAAAATTGTTAGGGAAATTAGTAATAATGTTTATAAGGATATAGTATTCATAAAAAAATGTAATTCAAAACCACAGAAAATGAATTTATTAGTCTCCCTCACAAGGAGACTAATTTCGTGGAATAGTGATTCTAGATGTTCTCCATAACTAGAAACACAAAACTGCAAAATAATTTGAAAAATAAGTTGCTAGAATTAATCTCACTAATATGATTCAATAGTTCTAAAATTAATATTTAAAAAAATTCATTCATGATCTTTCTCACCAAAAGATCATCAATTTATTAAATTAATTGGATGGAGGTGAAAAAACAATTTTGATTAAGGTATAAAATTAATCTCGCTAATCAATTCCCAATCTTAAAGATGAAGGTTTGTGAATAAATGGTTATTAATGTCCAAAATATTGTAATCCCCTAAACATGAAAAATTACTCATAATTCATCCCAAAATTAATGATTTAACAATTGCAATTATAGAAAATCGAATGAATATATATGGGAGAATAATTATCCATCTCAGTCATCTAAGATGCTACTCTGTTCTTCTCCTCCTGTTGTCTCTAGGTCCGACTCCTTTGTCTACTCATCCAAAAAATGCCACTATTCCTTATAATGGTTAGTGAGAAAGTGTTGAGTATTTTCATCAATCAGATATCTCTCATCAACTACTTATATATAATATGCTGACAGCCATCTTCCAATTGGTCACCCACATGCTCTGCCGACTCAACTCAATCTTCTCTTTTTCATCTTACATATGTTTCTTGTTCCATTAATGTATGTGACTTGAGAAAAACCCCTATAACAACCTTCGCTCCTCTATTTCTTCATGAACTTGTTTGTCAAACAGACTAAAGAGTGTGTCTGCAAGTTAAAAACAAAGAATAATTAATAATTTATTTGATGTAATTATAATGTTTAAAAATTAAAGTAATTATTAAATTTAATTATATTAAAGTAAATATTAAATTATTTGGTTAATTAATTTATTAATTTTAATAATTTATTATAATTTTAATTTCTTAATATTAAACTTTTAAAAATAGTTATTAAATTATTTAATTAACATTATTAATGATAATATTTTAATAACATTATAAAATATTAATAATAATAATAGTTTTTATTAATTTTAAAAGTAATTATTTTATTACATTAATCATTTTATTATTATTTACTATTATTATTATTATTATAATTATTTTACATAAAAAGATGAATTATAATATTTAAAATAAATTATTAAGGTAATTAATTTATATTTATTAATAAAGTTAAATTATTTTCATTACACAATTAATTTTATTTTTAAATTATTATTATTATTATTAATTTAGTTTTATTTATTATATTATATTCGTTTTGTTTTGGTTTTGGTATTATTATTATTATTTATTAATTTTAAAAAAGTTCTCCTCCACCTGTTAGAGAAACGCCTCCGGGGGAGGGTTTGTTCTTTTCCATCGCAGGAGGTGGTCGAGTCCTCCTCCAAAATGTGGCGATGATGGGCGAACTCTCAGGGAGGTAGCATCACATTCTCCTCCATCGACACCTCCTCTTTACGGTAGTGGGAAGTAAGGCGATCCATGATAACTTTACTAACTCATGGTTCTACTTGATAGAAATACTCTCCCATGGTAGAGAACCTATTCAGTGATATCTATGATGATATCGACATGGAATAACAGATCGATGATTATATATATACGATATACCGACCCATGTTCAGCTCAAATCTGGCCCCAAATGGAGATCCCGAGAGGTAGTGAGAGGCTCAGTTCATGATGGTCGGAGTAGCCTCATCTTCTGCTTCCAATATTTGGTGAGGAGGGGGGGACTTGGATCTGATAAAGAATGTGTGAGACACGGAATTAATCCTTCATATCTATTTGATTAATTAAGATTTGGTCTGTTTTCTATATGATGTTGTAGAGGTGACCAAGGTAGTCAAACTCGATGAGTTTACTGTTCATGTTTAGCAGTAAACTTGTAGACTCATGGTAAACACGTGTATAAAATATATGGACTTGGTGTAAACTGACCTGGAACACTATGTAGACTCATATTATAGACTCATGATTTTAATTACCATGGAGGTGACCTAATATCACAACAAAAGTGGTGGATCCTGATAGTAGTGGTGACAGTGGCAGGTAGAATGTTAAGAAGGAAGAAAAAAGTGGCAGTCACTCAAAATGTAACCGATGGTGTTTGTGGGTGATAGTGGATCAAATTCCTATGGTGAGTCAGGATGAGGAAGGCGGAAAAGAGGTGCCTCAACTATGGGGGTGGAAGTATTTTTCTAGAGATATTGGTGGTGACTCGTGGGGATAGAGAGTTGGTGGCGCCTATATGGCGGTGTGAGTGGCGAGCTACCGGTGGAAGGTATATTGACGGTGTCTCATTTAGAATCCATTGTAGTGGCGGTGAGACAAGTCAGGGGGTGATTATATGAATCCAATGGTGGGTGGGACTCACCATTGGAAAGGGATTCACCATTGGGAAAAACCCAAGAGTGAGTTGTTTTTATAATGGATGAGCCACTGTTGGGAAACTAATGGCGAAAATATGGTGATGACTTAAATAACTAGTGGGGAAAAATCTATAAACAAAAAATAAAAAATTTTCAAATTAACACAATTAAGAATTAATAAAAATTTAATATCTAAATTAATTATTTAATTAAATTAAACTTAAATGAAAAATTGACAAACATTAAAAATTAGAGTAATTAAATAAATCAAAATTAGTTAATAAATTGAATTAAAACATTAAATTTATAGGAATTAAATTTATCTTCAATAACTAATGAAATACTAAAATTTATTGTAGAAATTATAAAAAAATTCTTAGAGATTAAAAATTAAATTAATTTTTAAGTTAATTAAATTTAAATAAATTGATAAATTAAATAATTATTGAAATTTCTAAAAGTATGATGACATGAAAAATACAAACATCGAGAATAAAATAGAGAACCGAAAAAAGAAGTGATTAAAATCTAATAATTTGAAGACTAAATATGGAAAATTAATTATAAAAATGATTAATTAATTAATTAATTTATTAAATTTCAAAATTTCTATTATTTAATAAAAAATTTCAAACATTAATAAATAAAATATTAAAACATAACAAAAATATTTGTCAAATCTTTAAATTTTAGGACCACATCAAATTCCTGTACACTTAAATATTGATTGTCATCAATCAATACCATGTTTTATTATCTTTTGAAAATAATAATATTTTTTAAAACATTTCAAATTGAAGTATGTTCAGTAGTTTAATATCAAGAGGATAAAAAACTATGAAAAAGGATTTTAAAATAAAGAATTCGAATTAAGTCTTACCTAAAATAAAATTACTAATTAGGTGATCAAGGGAGTTACTAATTATTGGTTTCTGATGATTTCAGGACTCATATATAAAACTACATACTGAATTACATCAATTCATATTCCAGTTCTCCATTGAAGAGCGATAAAAGGTTAAATATAAGTGGAATTAAGAACGTATAAAAGGTACCTTAGGTTTTAACTTTCTTCTAGGTTCCAAAAGGAAAAAATTAAATTATATTTTTTGAATCACCTTATTGACACAATTGAAATGATTTTCATATAAATCTATTATCCCATTCTTCATCTAGAATTCATAATTCTTCTCACCTTAATGAACCCATTTTTGACACTAGGAACTTTATTTTTTTTATTTTATCCTAGCAATGTAACATGTGCTAATCACAGTGAATATGCACCCATTAGAAGTGTACATAGCTCTTACTGACACACACTTAGTGGGAAATGACTTAGATGTTTATTGTATGTTCCCAAATTCCCATTTACACTGATTTTAAAATATTTATATGAATACCATTTAAATTATCTCACTAATGTGATTATTTTTTAATAATTACAAATTGTGTCCCCTAGGGAAAATTTCAACCTTTTAGTTTCCTAAATTTTTGTTCATAACTCTAAAAAAATGTATCCTATGTCACTCTCAAACATAATTCATAAAAAGAATATTCTTATAATAAATAAAAAAAATTCCTCAGTAATCATTCATCTTCAATAATTTCATATTCAAGTAAACTCATAACTACCAGTAAGTTATTATCTTTAGGAAAGACTAATTTAATGTAGAGTGTGAATCCCAAGGAAACACAAAATGTGATTTTTTGAAATTTTTTGTGCATTTTTACAAGAATTTTTTTAAAGAGTTTAGGAATCTGATGGGGTTGCAATAAAGAACAAATTATCTCAAAATCAAATTACCCCTCCCCCACACTTAAAACCCAACTTTGTCCCCAAAGTTGAATTTCATGATATAGAAGACAATAATTTGACAATAAATATCAAAATAGATTTTTAATTAAAGAAGATTAGGGACATATATCAAGGCCACAATGAAACTCCAAAAGAATGAATGTTCCATAATAGAAATATTATATTACAAAAGATTCACCAAATCTCATGCATCATCATTAAAGCTAATGATTTTTTTTTCAGTTATGATAATAAAAAGTAGCAGTAAAACATATTGAATAGATAGGGAATAAGGTGAAATAAATTTTTAAATTTTATTTAAATAGTTCTACAATAGAGAAGAAAAAATGTAAGTTAAACACCGTATGTATGAGAAACCATCCATGGGGAATTATCCCATAACTTAATTCAAAAAATGAGTGAATAAAAAACATTGTATATTTCTCTAGCAATAGATAAGAACATGCATAAAAAATATTTCCAGCAGCATAAGAAAATTAATGACTCACAGACACTAACTTACTACTGAGTCACCATTATGGTGAATCACCTCCTATAGTGGAACGATGTCCCAAGTGCAATGGTGAGTTAGGTAATCACTTTTGAGAGGAATAGTTATTTCATAGTGAATTTTTATTGAAAGTAATATAGAGTAGAATAATTGAATACAAATGTAAAAAAAGGCTCTTCCCTGATTAATTTTATCTATAGATTCTCCACTAGTGGTACAATGTAATTTATATAAAAAACTACTCTAGTAGTGAAACAATCAACAAAATACTTTAAATTAAGAACCAATAAGACCACAAACATATATCCATCGGAAATAGAGATGGAAAGAATAGTAGAAAGGATTATTTTTCAAAAACAAAACAAGAAAAATTTAAAAATGAAGGAAAAACATGGACCATGGGTTGACTCCCCTGAAGAAATATTTGTTAAGTATTTAGTTACACTTTTATTGAAATCATAATTTTTTATTGAAATCAACACAATCATGAGTTTCCTCCCATGAAACAAAAGTTTTAAGGTCCCCATCCGGACACTCCTAGAAAGTAACCAAAGTCACTAGGTGGGTGTGGTTTCATATGTAGGAACCACCACATGTGTTTTGCCCAATTTTTTTAATAGAGAAATTAGATTTTTGGAAACCTAAGATACAAAGGGAAAATATAAATTCCTTTATAAAAAAACACATCACTAATAAACACCTTTTATCATTTAAGAATTGATCAATGAAGTCTTCAGGTTGAGTAGAAAAATCATCATCCAAATTCAATTTTTTAGTATTTTCAACGAAAGTATGTTTATGTAGAAAATCAATAACTCCCTCAAGCTCTAAAAAATGAATTTAAGCTCAAAGATAGAAAAATTTTCATCAAATTAACCCTGGGAAGTAATATTGTCTACTTTTAGGTTATATTCAAATTTGAAAAGTTTACATTTTTATGAAGGGAAAGTAGAGAAATGGGTGCTTTTATGGGTTTATAATTATCCTCATAGCTATATCTCACAAGATGAACACCAAAATATCAAATTCAAGGGTAGTCGCGGCGGATTTTTGACAATTCGGTTTAAGATTAGGCTTATCAAGAGAATAATGTTCACTTTAAAAGTTATAATTCAAAAATGGATTATCTTACAATCTAATATTAGTCCCAAAAATCTATTTAGTAACTAAATTAGTTGGTATTTGAGGGGAAAAATAGGTAAAATTTAATTTTTGTCCATCAAAAGACTCAGGCTTGATGAAATTTAGAATTTCATCTAAAAGTTCCTCATCTAAAAACAAAATATTATCAATTGATACTTCTGAAAAATTGTATCTTCTTAAATAATGATGTACGTGTTAAACCTCTCCTATATACTCACATTAAAAAATATCATTCTCAAGGTAATGGTTTTTTGATTGTTTCAGTTCAATTTTAGGGAATGAATTGTTCAATTCACCTTCAATATATTTAGATTCTAGAATTTTCAGATTTAAAAAATTGTCCCTATAATGATCAACATTAATTTCTATCTTATAAAGAATACATTTAGAAAATTGATTAATAAGAATATAGGTAAGAGAAAACACACCAGTTTATATTTTTTAAAATATTATTCCCTTATCATTGTCCTTAAAAATTATTTCAGTGATTGTTGGGTTCTCTATTTCAAAATTGATCAAATTAGTTTTCAACACATCTTCATGAATTTAAGATTATATGATTTCTAGTTTACTTTTCTCTTCCAATATATTCCCCCCTTCAAGTTAAGGTTCTTTATTAAATAATTAAGAAATGTTGGGTGAGGATTTTTTTAACATTCATGTTCTCATTTTCATGTTTCTATTCAACCTAAGTGGTAATATTTTCAGTGTTCCTTAAATAGTGTATTTTTTTAAAACTATAAAATATGTAAAAATAGAGAATTACTCTTCAATTTGTTTCAGTTCCTTAATAAAATTTTCCAACTCAACTCCATTTATTTTCTTGATGGATCTTCAATGTTGTTTTCTTTATTTAGTGAGTTGATTATTTACATATTTTGGTCTTTATCAAATTCAAAATCTTTATAGAAAGTGTATTTCCCTCCCTGTGTTTTTTCCACAGAATCGACTTTGTCTCTCAATTTTTTGTTCATGATTTTCTTCTTAATTTATGTCACATTCTTCTTATTTTATAAATTTTTTTGGTAACTCTATAAAAATGATTTCTAACATTTTGGAGATTTTGGAATTGTTCTTGAGAATCTTAAATTTGATGTTCATGGTTTTGGTTGAGCATATAATTTAGCCTAAAATATATTTTAGGATCTATATTAGATGAAAATTGTTGAAATTTATCTAGGAAATCAGTTCTCGGATCAAAGTGATGTTCATTTTCTTTAATGTGATTACTTTGTAGTGGTTGGTTATAGACACACTTCCAGACATTATGTCCATAATAACCACAAAAAACACAAAAGGGACCATTATAATAATTAAAGATTTCATGTTCATCCATTTTTTTTAATATATAATAAAATTAAAAAGAAATTGTAGAGAATTTTCAAAACTGAAATAAGTACAAATCAGTGAATATGGTCAAACACACATGTCCAAGTATAACAATAACTTTTTTTTGAAAATAAGCCCATGTAGTGACAAAAAATCATTGTAAATATCATGAAAATCTATTTAATTTTTTTTATAAATAGAAAATTTTAAGATATCTTTTTTAACTTATATATATATATATATATTTTAAATATGTTGGTCACTCAATGTCTTCCCCAAAAACAGCACGAAAAACTCAAAAAACTAGAGATCACCTTGACTGAAAATTTTTAAATTGTGTCAAAGTTTAATAAAAATTTAACCCAATAATTTTTAAACCCAGTAAAATTTTAATTATTTATATTTTATAACTTAATACTTTATAGAGGCTAGTAGTTCAAACCCAAGGTAGCGTTTAATAGAATTTTGAGTGACCAAAATTTCAAAACAATCCTACTATTGTCTATAGTGGGTGAAAATATTTGTTGATTTTTTAGTTTTTTTAAATTTTGGGTATTTATTTATAAAGGTAGTAAGATGAAACAATGTTTGGCTAAAAAACTAAGTCTTAAACTAGGTAAATGATGAAATAATTGAAATAATAGTGAACTAAACACATGAAAAAGGACTGAGAAGAAACATATCAAGTAAAATTATTTAGAATTATAACATCACTAGTTAAAAATGATGAACTATTAAATATTTTTTATTTAACCACACCTTATAGAATGATTAAAGAATCTCCATCACCAACATAATTAAAAAAATGATTTATTCTTGGAGTTCTCCACTCTAAAAATCAATCTAACTAATTAAAGTTTTTAAATGAAAATAAAATTGGAATAAAACATGCTATAAAATACCAATATTTATGAAATCAATGTTTGGAAGAACCATTCGAGATCAATCTCACCGATTCATATTGAGGTTTTTGAATTTGAAAAAGTTGAAGTGTGAGTGGTTACAATTAGAATCAGTATAAAGCTCACCAATTTATTCTAATTTTATAAAAAAGTTTTTATATGAACCATTAGTTCAGCTTCTCATGTGGGTTTGAGGGAACATGTCTATAATAATAATCATTAATTCATATTTTCAGTTTTTCAATTCAATGTCTTCCTAGTTGATCGGAATGATCAATTCAGAATTCATTCAATTGATTCATTACACTTGTACTCAATTTTATACTCCATGATCAATTAGCGAGTTTGATCAAGGATGCAATTTCTTTAACATTTAATTTGGAAAAGAGAACTACATATATTCAGTAAGTTTATTTCTATTGAATTATTTTCAAATAATTTTTTTATAGTTGAATCTTTCTTGGATTGGAGAACTCAAAGATTGTTCAGTCTGTGTGATTAATCTCTTAGCAATAGATATAATCATTCATTTTAAGTGGTTATGTCTTCATTTATTTTTTTGGGAAAAGTAACCCTTTTAGACTAGCAGGATGAATTTTTCTCAGGTATTTCATCTTGATTTTTCATTTTTCTGCAGTTACTGTCTATGTTTCTCTATATAATCCTCATTTTCTCCTAATTCATCATAGATTTTGAACAAAAATATAAAAATCATTGCATCCCATTACATATTTATAAATAAATATTAAAAAGTATAAAAGTTATAAAAGAAAATTACACCTACTTTTAATAATATTGAGGCTTGATTTGAAGAATTTGGTCACTCCAACTCAATTTCAATCATTCCCTTGGGTTCGAACCTACATACCACTTTAATTTAGTTTGTAAGAGTTTAAAAATAATTAAACATTGACATGGTTTCACACAGATTGCCTAGGTTTAATCCCCAACAATGAATCTAAAAACATTACCAGTATGTCATTGAATACATGTAAATGTTTAATATTTATAACTCCTACTTACTACAATGCATTGTGGAAAGAAGGGTTCAACCATAGGGAAGACTAAAATTATATTTGAGTGACCAACATTTTTTCCAGAAAACCCCATTGTTGATAACAGTGGGTGGATTTACTTTTAAATTTTAAATTTTTTAAATTTTGATGTGAAACCGTAAAGATGAGATAGTTATATTCATAAGAACTAGGGTGAAATTAGTGTTATGATAATCAAATATAGTAAATATAGGTAGATGAAAGTTATTCCAAAAAATTATTGAGGAAATTAGTACTACTGGTTATGAGGATAAAAAATTCCTAAAAAAAAATTGAATGCAAGACTCAGAAAATGAATGGATTATTCTCACTCATAGGAGATCAAACACTCAAAATAGTGATTGTATAAGTTTTCAACAACTAGAAATAAAAAAAAAACAATTTTTTTAAAAAAATGCTACTGGAATTAATCTCACAGATATAATCCGACCGTTCTGAAATTAGTATTTTTTTAAAATGAATCCAGGTTTTTTCTCACCAAAAGATCATTTATTTATGAAATTAATTTTTCGGATGTAAAAAAACAATTCTAATTAATGTCCGGAAATAATCTCACTGTTTAATTCGAAATCTTGAAGTTGAAGGTTTTTGTAGAAATGAAATAGAATGAAAAAAATTATAATTTAAAAAACATGAATAATTAGTCATAATTCATCTCAAAAATAATTATTTAACAACATGAATTACATAAAATCAAAATAATATAGAAAGGGGAATAATTATCCATCTCAATATTCAGAGCTCCTCCTCTATTCTGATCCTAATAATGTCTCTAGGTCTTGCTCCTCTATCTACTCGTCGAAAAATGAGGCTAATTCTCCTTGTAGTATATGAGAAAGTGTCGAATATAGTTGTTAATCAGATATACTACATAAACTACTTTTATTTAATAAGTCGACAATTCTCTTCCAATTGGTCACCAACTAGATCAACAAACTCACCTTGATCTTCTCTTTTTCATCATATCTGTGTTGCTCATTCCTACAATGATAGAGACTTAAGGAAAAGCCATGTAACAACCTTCACTCCTCTATTTCTCCATGAACCTCGATGTCAACCGACTAAAGAGTGTATCTGCATGTTAAAAAAAGATTATAATTGTTAATTTATTTGATGTAATTATAATGATTAAACATTAAAATAATTATTAAATAATATTAGATTAAATTAAATTTAAAATTTTAAGTTAATTAAATTATTAATTTGAATAATTTATTATTATTTCAATTCTTCTATTTTAATATTTTATTAATTATTATTAAAATTTTAAATTAACATTAATAAAGTTAAAATTTAAATAACTTTATAAAATATTATTATTATTATTATTATTTTAAGATTAAAATTTATTATTTTATTATATAAATTAGTCATTCAATCTATTATATATTATTATTATTGTTATTAGAATTAATTTATTTTAAAAGTTGAATTATGAATATTATAATTACAATATTTAAATTAAATTATGAAGGATATTAATTTATATGGATTAATAAAATTAATTTATTTTAATTCAATAATTTATTTTATTTTTAAATTATTATTATTAGTTTAGTTTTATTTATTATATTTTATTTATTTTTTTGGTTTATTATGATTTTTTATTTATTTTTAAAATTTATCCTCCCCCTGTTAGAGTAGCGCCATGGGGGGGGGGGTTGTTTTCTTTCACCACAGAAGGTAGTGTGATACTCCTCTAATGAGTGGAAATGGTATGACAGTTCTCCAAGAGACATCGATACATCCTCCTCAATAAACACCTCCACTTTGTGGCAGCGACAAGAAAGGCGATCCACGGTGGCCCGACATCTTCACATTTCTCCTCGACAATAATATCCTCTTGCGGTAGAGACCATATCCGGTGATAACATGGATGACATAGACATGGATCAATGGATCTAGGGTTATAGATCTATGACATCTCAGATCATTTTCGGTTCAGAGCTAGCAATGGATGGAGATCCAAAGCTCGAGTGAGGGGATTAGTTCACAAAAGTCAGAGCTGCCTCAACTTCTACTTCAGATCTATGGTAAGGAGGTACGAACTTAGATATAATAAATAAAGTGTGTGAAACTGCTTTAATTTTTCAGATTTGGTTTTTTCATTAATATTTGGTTAGTTTACAATATGATGTTATAGTGGTGATAGATGATAACAACCATGGTGGAGGTTCTTGAAAGCAGCGGTGATGGTGCCTAGTGGAAAGGTAAGAAGGAAGAACAAAGTGTCAGTGACTCATAGTGGAACAAAAGGTGTATGTAGATGGTGATGGGTCAAATTGCTATGGTGAGTCAAGATGATGTAGGTAGAGGAGTGATGACTCGACTATGGAAGTGGCTATATATAGCTAGAGACAGTGGTGGTGACTCGTGAGGGTAGGGTAAAGGTGAGTTGGGAAAGGAATAGTTTCTCAAGAAGAGAGCAGGTAGTGCCTAGATTGTCATGTGAGTAGAAAGGTACCTGTGGAAGGTGGACTAACAATGTCTCATTGAGACACTGTTTTAGTGGTGGTGGGACACATCAGAGGGAGATGGTATGAATCCAATCGTGAGTGGGACTCACTGTTGGGAAGGGAGTCACCGTTGGGTAGATCCAATGGTGAGTTTTTTTGGTGATGTACGAGCGACCATTAGGAAACCAACCGTGGGAAATATGGTAGTGAACTAAATATCTAGTGGTGAAAAATATACAGACAACAAATAACAAATTATAAAATTAACACAATTAAGAATTAATAAAAAATTAAGATTTAAAATAATTAATTAAACAAATGAAACATAATTTAAAAACTGAAAAACATTAAAAATTAAAGAAATTAAAAAATTTGATTTTAGATTAATAAATTGAATTAAATAATTAAATATAAAATAATTAAATTAATTATTGAGAACAAATTAAATAAAAAAATTTATTATAATAAAAATAATACAATGATAGAAGATCAAAATTAAATTAATGTCTAAGTTAATTAAATGTAAATCAATTTGTTAATTAATTAATTAATAAAATGTAAAAAATTATCATGACATACATAATAAAAACATATAGAATAAAATAAAGAATAATAAAAATAAGCGAGAGAAAAATAATAATATAAATACTAAAAAAGAAAAAATAATTAATTTTTTTTAATTAATTAATTAAATTATGAAATTTAAAAAGGTAATGTATTTAACAAAAAATTGAAAACTAAATTTTTTAAAATAATAAAAACATAATAAAAATATCTGTAAAATCATTAAATTTTAAGGCCACATCAGTTAGGCTGAACAAAATCACAAGGAACTCATATAAACAATATCTACTTCCAAAATCCATATGAACTATGCCTGATGGTCTCTCTATGACATGGTGGTAACCCAACCTCAAATAAACCATGAAAAAAGACAATATCCTCTCAAATATTAAAATAACTCATTAATCCTATGAATAAGGTACTAATTATTTACCATCATTTGGTTCAGTATCCTATAATTGACACACAAATCTATGAAAAAATTATACATAATAAAAAATACTATAGATCCCCAAGGGGAGGTACTTGTCTTTACAAACCCCTTGGCTTCCAATTCCAAAATTGGAATACAAGGATCCCACAACCCTATCAAATCCACTCTATAAGGTGGAATAGAAATAATATTTCGTCCAGACATAGGCTTGATGATAGACTTGAATCCCCAATTTGGTTGTATCCTCTAATTGTTTTTTTCTCGAAAAAACCCTATAACTAATCCACCATAGGAGGATATATGCCCACGAAAGACCATTATCATCTAACACTAACTTGGTGAGTTGGGTAGTCACCTATCTCAAATGATAATTGTCTGGTCCTACAAAACCTATGATTCATGCTCAAATTTACCCAAGATATGAAGGTAGAATGGTCCTAGTAATCTAGTTTGGGTTGTCGAATCCACTGAGACCTAAGAAGATACCTAAGATACCCAACCTATGAGATGGATTTTTGGATTTGAAATGGACAACATGGTTTTGATTTTAGAAGGTTTTAAAGAAAACCCTGAAACCTAAGTGAATTCAATTCAATGAAAATTTGTTGATCTTAGGATTATGCTCGGGGTGGATTGAATGAATTTTACTTCTTTATACAATTTTCATTTTATTAATTATTGATGAATCTATTATTCAAAATAACACTACAGTCATCATTTTCTGGTTTTATGGTAACTAAACTCAATTACTAATCCTCTACACACATAGACAACCAAATTCATGATCTCTCCAAGGTATATGGTCAATTTATTACATTAATTTAGCTTCTTAAAACATAGTGATGATGAAGAGTGTAAATAACTAAAGAAATGAAGCCTTAAATTAGGTATCCAATTAACAAAAATTCATTCATAACACAACATTCAATACAACATTTTCATCATCCTACAATCAACCCATTAAAGGGTTATCCTTCCATTGATGGTATACTATCAATGGTGGGTGGAAGATGGCTTATAAGAATTGGATTGAAGAAATTAAAACTGTACAAATAATGAGCACTCCTCCATATGTGTGAATGAAATTCAAACCTATGTGTGAACTAATTCACCAAAATTGGTGATTATATTGTTTTAATGAAAGAAATGTGAATAATAGAAGTGAAATATGTTTATTAAGAACATAGAAATACAAAAAAAATAAACTTAAAAGGCAATTTAAAACATTACTTTGGAACTATGGAATAATAAAATTACATAAAATACAAGAGATATCTCCCCCCTCACCACGATTTCCTTAAATAGGTAATTTGGAAGTAGTGGAAAAATTGATTCCCTCCTTTACTTTGTATCCTCCTTTTCTCTCATAGAAAGCATGTCCTGTATGGGAAAGTGTATCACCAAATCTAGGTGGAAATATATGATTATTTTGTTTCCCCAGATGTTTTCTAGATTTTTGTAAAATTTGGGCCCATTTGCAGTTGTGGATCGGGAGTTATGGCCGATTTAGTGGAATAACATTATGAGCCGTAGATTCTAACCCAAATTTCTATATTCTATTTGGGTTGCCTTAATAACCACCATGAAGGCCAAATTAGTACTAGCTCATGAATAATTATTTGTTCCTATATATGTCTTATATCATACCATGAATTTGGACTTTAGTGGGAATGTATTGTGGGCCCCACATTCTCATCAGAGGGATGGTGTCCAATCTTCCATCTCCAGAATTATTTCCTTTCATTTCCAAATATCCCCATCTTCGATTGTGAATCCTCCATTGATACCTTAATGAAAATTGTTCATATTTAAGTGTATATCCATTTACCGAAATATAAAATTAAAATATGGAAAATTACATTCCTTAAAATTTGATGAATCATTGGGACTAAATTGGTGTACATTAGGCATGAAGTAAACAAATGATAAGAATGGATGTTCAAAATTACAATCCACTAACTTAGGCTCATAAGATCAAAAATGAACATTTAATACCATTAAAATTTTATTAGCTTATGTGTTTTTATTGGTTAATCACACCCCAACTTGAGATTTTCTAGTCCTGAGAAAATAATACAATGATTATATTTGAATGATTTTTTTCTTGACACATTATAACAAACAGTGCTCACAATGTAAACTACACAAAAATATATCTTTATAACATATCAAAATAATTTAAAATAATGTAAATTTAAAAGAAGATCCCAATACCAATCCTATTCCTTTGATCAAATCCATCACCATACATAATCCAACTCTGTTAGGTGAAATGATGTGTTGTGAATCACAATAGATATGGGGGATAATTTTCATTTAAGGGGGAAATCATGGAAGCTCTAGGTGGAATCACATTTAATACTAATATGTGTATTCATTTTTTTGCAATGTTTCCATAGTAATTGAGATTGCAGTAAATCTAATTAACCCATGTAGCAAGACTTTTCCAAAGAATAGTAGGATAACAGGCCTTTGGGCACCTAGTGAAGCCCATATACTCGTGCATCACCTTGAGTTAAATTGATAAAAAACAAAGTCATATTACCATAAATATAATTAGAGTGAAAAACTCAGGGCTAGAAAAATCTGAAGTCAGGATCCTCAAGTGCTGAAACCCTGAAATTTTATCAATCCATTTCTCTACATACAATTTTTTTGAATACTCATATTATTCATAAAAATCAAACCAGCCTATTCTATTTATTATGAGACCCAAATAATTCAAATTAGTACCGCACATTATAGAGGACGTGCATTGTTGAATTTTGATTTAATAGATGAAAATAAAAATGATGAAAATTCTTATTAGACAACCAAACCTTAAAAATAAATGCTTGTAAACTTAATCATGAATTAAATTAAGAGTCAAGGAAATAAAAATTATCTTCTATATAGTTTTAATGTGAGAAATGATGTTATTATATTAATGATAAAGGAATGTTACTTCTTTTTTTTCATTGTTTTTTTAACAAACATTTTTTTTCCACACACCCAACTTAAAATGAAATTTTCCCTAGTTTCTTAAAAATAAAAGAGAAGAGAAACCAGGGGGAATGAGTTGGAAAGGTCATTGAACAAGTTCACCTATTGGATTTATAATGATGATTGTGGTGCCTCCAAAATCACTCTTTGTTCTCATGGGACATGTAGGCACCTCCTTGATTGAATATGTATCACCTAAAATAGTTCATGAACTATAAAAACTAGAACAAACTAGACAAAACAAAAAACATAACAATTTATTTAATACCATGTCTCATCATTTTTATGGTTTTCTTTTTTTTTTAAATCAAACTAATGATTCATTGACTTCATTTTAATTTCTTGGTAAGGTAGTACTCAGGTATCACACTGCGTGACATGGATGAATACAATTCTCCCCTTTCATAACCTTTCATACTCATAAGAGAAGAACAGGTCAAAAGACCGAGGTAGAATAAAATTATATCAAAATTATCCACTAATCCTATTTGAAATATAATGTTTTTTAAAATAACAAAATTATTGTAAACTGGAAAACAACGGGTTGCCTCTCATGCAGTGCTTTATTTAACGTAGTTAGCTCTATTTGGACCCCTAATTGATTAATTATTCTCATCATCTAAAGTAGCTTCACACAATTTATCATCAACTTCATGTTTTTGGAATGATTATATGAATATTTTGACTCAATGAAAATTAACTTTAAATGATTTACCATTGGTGGGATCTTGAATATCAACATCCCCTTGTGGGTACACCTTATGCACTATGTATGGACCTAATCATCTAGACCTCAATTTTCCCGGGTGTAAGGGAAGTTTAGAATTATACAAAAGAATAGGTTTTCTCGGTTCAATGTGTTTGGTTTTAAGGTTTTGAGATTGGTAAGCTTGTACCTTTTCTTTATTGATCCTTTAATTTTCACAAGCCTCCATCCTAAGTTTTTCATGTTCATTTAGATCTAATTTCCTTTTTTTCTTCAGCCAATGAGAGATCATAATTGATTTTATTAATTGACCAAGAGGCCTTATGTTTAATCTCTACTAGAACATGGAATTCTTTACCATAAACCAACCTATATGGGGACATTCCTAAAATGGTTTTAAATGTAGTTTGATAAGCCCAAAGGGAGTCTAAGAGTTTCTTGACCAATATTTCCTAGATGGATTAATATTTTTCTCAAGAAAATGTTTTATTTATCAATTGGCTATCTCAGCTTGAACATTTGTTTGTGGGTGGTAAGCAGTTATCACTTTTTGAAAAATTTCATACTTTTCAACGAGTGATGAGAATGGACGATTGAAAAAATGAGTTACATGATAATTAATGATAGTCATCAGAATTATAAATCTAGAGAATACATTTGTTTATGAATCTAATCACATTTTGATGGTTAGTGGATTTTGTGGGAATGGCCTCAAACCATTTTGATACATAATCAATATCTAAGAGAATGTAAAATATCCCCTAGAGTTAGGGAAGGGACCCATGAAATCAATTTCCCAACAGTAAAAAATTTCCACCACCAAGATGGGTGTGAGTGGAATTTGATTCCTTTTTGTGATAGAACCTACCTGTTGAAACTTAGGATAGCTTTGACAAAATAAGTAGGAGTCCCTTGAGAGGGAGGGATAGAGAAGACCACACTGAAGAATCATAGCAGATGTTTTCATAGAGGAAAAGTGACCACCAAATTCCTCGCTATGATATAATTTATGTATGGACTCCTGTTACGATTCTAGGACACACCTCCTAATGACATTGTCAGGACATAACTTATAGAGGTATGGATCATACAAAACATAGTTCCTGACATCAGAATTGAATTTCCTTCTAGATTGAGTCCATATGAATTTTGGAATGACCCGTGTAACTAAGAAGTTTGATATGTCGACATACCAAGGTTAGTCACTCATGGAGTATAGGTGTTCATTAGGGAATGAAGTAGACATAGAGAGGTGAGAAAGTTTTTCATTGAATTCTATCCAAGATAGGCGCTCAGGTACAACATTTTCAACTCCCTTTTTTTCCTTGATTGTGAGGTCAAGTTCATGTAAGAGAAGGACCCACCTAATCTAACTATACATAGCATATTGTTTTTTGGAAGAGGTTTTTTAGTGCAGAATAGTTAGTGAACACAATGATGGGGGATCCTAAGAGGTATGACCTAAACTTATCTAATGAAAACACAATAGAAAGTAATTACTTTTCAGTGGTGGTGTAGTTGAATTGGGAATAATATAAGGATTTTGTTGCATAAGCAATGACATAAAGAGTTTTATCACAATGTTTTCCTGACACTACTCCCACAAAAAATCCATTATAATCACACATAAGTTTGAATGGAAGGTTCTAATTTTGAGATTTCATAATGGGAGGAGAAGTGAGAGAGGATTTGAGGGTTGAGAATGAACCCTCACATCTTTCTGTCCAAACAAATGGAGCTTCTTTTACTAGTAGGGCACAAAGGGGATGAAATATTGAACTAAAGTCCTTGATAAATATTCTACAGAAAGCATCATGTCCTAAGAAATACCTCACTTCATTAATAGTTCTGGGTGATGGAAGGTGACGAATGTTGTCAACCTAATCTTTATCAAATTTAATCCCCCTACCTGAGAATATATGGCCAAGGACTATCCCCTGTTTAACCATGAAATGGAATATTTTCTCAATTTAGGCCTAGATTCATTTCTTCACATCTAGACAAAACTCTCTCCACATTCCTAAGACATCCCTCAAATATATCCCCATTGACAGAGAAGTCATCCATGAAGACCCAAAGAAAATCCCCTACCATGTCTGAGAAGATTCTCATCATGCACCGCTAAAAGGTTACAGGGGTATTACATAACCCCAAAAACATGTGTTTGAAAGAAAAGGTGCCAAATAGACTGGTGAATATAGTCTTCCCATGATCCTCTAAAGATAACTCAATCTGATAGTACCCAGAGTACCCATCAATGAAATAATAGAACTCATGACCTTCCACTCTCCCAAGGACTTTCTCAATAAATGGTAAGGGAAAATTTTCCTTCCTGGTGAATGAGTTTATCTTCCTATAGTCAATGAAAACCATCCATCCACTACTCACCCTAGTTGGAAGAATATTTCAATCCTTATTGGTTATCATTGTGATTCCTTCCTTTTTGAGAACCACTTTGATTGGGCTCACTCACTCACTCTTAGCTATAGGATAGATGATACCATCTTTTAATAATTTCAAAAGTTCCTTCTTTACTACATCCATGATATTATGATTTAGTGTACATTATGGTTGACAACATGTCTTTTAATCATATACTAGAACAATCATATGAGTCTCTATTAGTGGGATAATATTAGGAATATCAAACAAGGTATGACCAATGTATTTCTTATGTTTCCTAAGGACATCTAGAATCATCCACTCATGATTGTTTTCAATAGAATAATAAATGACAATAGTATGTGTTATATTTTCCCCTAGGAAGGCATACTTGAGTGCAGTGGGAAGTTCCTTCAATTCAAGATTAGGTTGGTTCAGAATTTCAGCAGAAGATTGGGACATTGGATCAAGATCTATTTTTTCCTAGAGTTTTAGATAGAATCAAATTACCATGTGTATATGTTTTAGCTACAATATAGGTTTGATCATATTTAGGGAAGGAGGTTTGATTGGTCTCCATGAAAGTGGTTTCCTGAAAGGTTTCACTAATTGTTAGACTAAAGACTTCATCATAAGAGAAATATGAAAATGATTCAAGCCAAGGAGATAAACTTCTTTTATGTGAACAAAGTTAATCAATCTCATCATGAATTAAAAATCCATCAAATATTCCTCAATGTTCTATGGATTCATTATCAATGGTTTCTATCATGTTTACTTCATGAATTCCCTCATCATCCCCAATTTGTGAACATTCATTATAGATGTTCAAGTCTAGACTCATTTTTCCAAAGGTGATGGTCATGTTCTAGTTTTGAACTTGGATAAAAGAGTTGATTGGTTCAAGGAAAGGATTAACATGGATGATTTGGGGTTTTCTATTATTTCATAAGTTTGGATGGTTGTAAAGGACAATTAAGTCACAAGGGTAGATAATGTTTTCAACCTTTACCAGAATGTCCTTTAAAATCCCTTTTGGAACCCTAATGTTACGATCACCAAGTTTAAGTGTGACAGATGTGGGTATGAGCTTTTCTAGGCCTAACTGAAAATAAACAACATAGGGGATGAGATTTAAACTATCACCTAGGTCACACAAGGCCTTGATAACTTTCCTCTCTCCTAGTTCAACATTGATGTAAGGGAAACCCAGGTCTTTCAACTTTGGAAGAATGGTCCCTTTAAAGGTGGTACTCACATTAGCAGCCAAAAGGACTTGGTTTTATGTGAAAATTTTATTTTAAAAGTGCACAAGTCCTTAAGGTACTTAGAGTAGGAAGGTATGGTTTAGATTGCATCGAGAAGGGAAATGCTCAACTTGACTTGTGAGATGATTTCCCTCAATGTTTCACTCAATTCAAGCTTGGTTTCCCCCCTCATGTATTGAGGAAATGGTGTAAGTTGTGGGGTTGTTTGTTGAATATTTGTTTCTTTGACAATGTTTTCATGTTTTTCAGTTTGATCATTTGGTTCATTTGAATATTCATCCGAGTTTGAATCTTCATAAGGGATTTGAATTAGTTTTTTAGGTTTCTCAATTGATTTCAAACTTCTTAAAATAGTCACAGCCTTTAGTTGTTCATGATTTTTGAGTGAAAATTGACTCTCCCCTTACTGTTTGATGTGGAACGGCTTGTGTAGGCATGGGTGCCTTTCTAGTTATGATGGTTTAAAGTTCTTTTTTTAGGGAAGAGTCTTCTGAGTTCATCCTTTCCATTTGTTTTCATAGTTGTTCTAGTAGGATTTGTGGAATAGTTTGGGTTGGTTCTTGAGAATATTGGTTTATCCCAGGAGATATTTTGGAGGTGGGATGGTTTGTTGAAAATGGACTGGTGGTTGTTGTTATTGGATAAATTGGGTTTGGAATAGGTTAGGGGATTTCTATTTTTTATGGGGGTAAGGATTTTGTCCCTATGGTTGGCTATGTTTTTTGGTTTTCTTTCAAGCGGAAGCCTGGGTGGTCATTATACTTTGGGTTGAAGGTGTTTTTGAATTTAGGATTTTTAATGTTCAAAGAATTTTCATCTGCTAGGGGTCCTACTAAAAAAACATCCTTTATGGATGGAATGGTTTGGAAGTTTTCTGTATTATGGCCATGTTTTTCCCAGATTGTGCAAACAGGGTCTACAGTTTGGATTTTATAGACTTTCCTATGTTTTATCTCTTCAAACTTCCTATAGAGTACTGTGAGTTTAGGCCCAAGGATTCCCTCTTCTCTAATTGTATGAATTATAGTAGTTATTTGTGTATTTTCAGAATAAGGTGAAGTTCCCCATGTTTGGTTTTGTTCAAAAAGGCTTTCCAAATACTCGTAAGAATCATTTGGGGCTTTGTTTCTAAAATTTTCATTACACATCATTTCAATGAATTATTTGTTCCATGGGCCAAACCCTTCATAAAAAATTATCACTTGTTCAGGTATAGAAAAACCATGATGTAGAACCATGTTTAGGGTGTATTTTAACCTCTCCCATGTTTCATTTAATCAATCTTCCTCTTTCTCAAAAAAATTTTTAATGCACTTTTTAAGTACAATTGTATTTTGACGAGGGATGTATTTTTTGTATAATTTTCTTTGCAATTGGTCCCATGAGTAGATTGATACAGGTATCAAGTTTTTTATCCAAATTTTATCTTGATCCTTAAATTAAGATGGAAATATCCTCATCTTATTTGATTCTAGATGATGTGGGGGACACATGGTTTCAACAATGTCAATGAACTCCTTAACATGAAGGTAGGTCATCTCAGACTCCATCCCATGAAAGGTTGGAAGGTGGTTTAGGACATAGGGTTTAAAGATGTAATTGGTATCTCATAGGTAATTGTGTATAATTCATGAGGGGGAATTAGTCCAAGATGGGGTGATCTAGTCATTCATGGTTTTATCGACTACATTTCCTAGGTTTGGAGCTTCTTTATTTTGGTTTCCCATTTGATTTCCCCCAGGATTTACAATTTGATTTCCTGGAAGACCCTCCATTAAAATTGATTCAATTTTTGATTCTGGGGTTTTAAGAATATTATTATGTAATGGAAAAAATCCCCTAGGTTCACTTGACTCCCCTATACAAGGACATTCCACCCTAACTAGTATGTTTGAATTGTCGCGGGTGTAGGCGGGCATGTGCCAAAAGGAAAAAAAGAGAGAAAAGGACAAGATAAGATATCTTGGGTGAGAATAGAAGAATGGGGTTGAGGAAAGAAGGTTTTGGTCTAAGGTACTTACTTGGTCCCTATAAATGGTTCCAAAATTTGATTCATGCTCAAATTTACCCAAGAGATGAAGGTATAATGGTCCTTGTAGTCCAGCTTGGGTTTTCGAATCCACTGTAACCGAAGAAGATATCAAAGATACACAAACTATGAGATGGATTTACGACTATAAAGTGGCCATATTGGTTTTGATTTTATATGTTTTTAAATAACACAAAGAAACCTAAGTGAATTAAATTCAATGAAAATGGGTTGATCTTAGGATTATTCTAGCGGTGGATTGGATGAATTTTACTTCTTTTAAAATTTTTGGTTTTGTTAATTCTTCATGAATCCATTCTCCACAATAACACTACCTTCATCATTTTATGGTTTGATGAAAAATAAACTCAATTAATAATAACCTACACACTTAGATAACCAAATTCATGATCTATTCAAGGTATATGGTCATTTTAGTACTTTGATTTAGCTTCCTCAAACACAGTGAAGATGAAGAGTGGAAATAACTGAAGAATGGAAGTCTTAAATTAGTTAACCAATTAACAACAATTTTTTCACAAAATAACATTAAATCCAACCATTTCATCTTCCTATGATCAACCCATTAAATTTTTATCCCTCTATTGATGGTATACTCTCAATGGTGGGCAGAAGATGACTTTCAAGAATTAGATTGAAGAAATTAAAACCGCAGAAATAATGAGTACTCTTCCATGTATGTGAACGAAATTCACACCTATGTGTGAAATAATTCACCACAACAAAAATATATCACTGTACTTTGTGATTATATAGTTTTAATGAAATAAATGGGAAGCATATAAGAGAAATATGTTGATTAAGAACATCAAAATACAAAAAAGAAACTTACATGGCAATTGAAAACAATACAAAGGATCTTTGGCATAATAACATTACATAAAAAAAGAGATATCTTCCTTATCACGACCACTTCTTTATATAGGAAATTGAGAAGCCTTATTATGATCCTCAATCAATGTATTCCCAATTATTAAATTAATTTAGGCGTTAGGGTGGTGGAATGTTGTCGAGAAATTGATTCCCACATTTACTTTTTATCCTCCTTGTATCCCCTATAAAGATCGTCCTATATGGGCTAGCCTATCTCTGAATCTCGGAGGGACATAGGAGAGTCTTTTGTGTACCCAAATGTTTCCAAGACGTCTGTAAAATTCGGTCCCATTTGGAGTTGTGGATCGGGTGTTATGGCTGATTTAGTGGGATAACATTATGCGTTACAGATTCTAGCCCATGTTTTGATATTCTATTAGGTCCTCCTTAATAACCTCCATGGAATCTTAATTAATACTGTCTCTTGGAGAAAAATTTGTTCCTCTATATGTCTTCTAGAATCCCATGAAATTTGGGCTTCAGTGGGCCTGGATTCTGGGCCCCACATTCTTATTAGTGGGATGGTGTCCAATCTGCCTTCTCTAGAATTGTTTCCTTTGAATGCCAAATATTTCCCTCATCATTTGTGAATCCTCCATTGATCCCTGAATGGAAAATGTTCATATAGAAGGGTAGAACTATTTCCCAAAACATAAAATTAAAATATGGATAATTAAATTTCTGAAAATCATATGAATCATTGGGCCTAAATTGGTGTACCTTAGGCATGGAGTGCACAAATGATGAGAATGGATGTTCAAAATTAAAATCCACTAACTCAAACCCATAAGATAAAAAATGAACATTTAATACCATTAAAATGTAATAATAATATGTTTTTTTGTCTAATCAACCTACCTATGAATTTCATTCTCCAATATAAACCTTCTGATAGCCACTAAGAGATGTGAACATCACCTTCCTCTAGTTACCATCAATACATGCTCGGTATTGAACCAGTCTATACATACTAAGGACTGGGTAAAAATTGGTCATCTATAAGATAAAGAGATCCAAAAAATAAATTATAACATCTAATCTCTTTGAAACATATTTGGCGACAGCAGATTCCCTTTGGCAACACTCCCAAAACAGTTTGAATAGACATAACTTTGTACAAGTACTTTATGGTCAAGACTAATACTTTTTCAAAATTAGTTAATATAAATGAGTGAAAATCATCTGTATCAAACAAGGCATAGGATAAAGTGTAAGTTACAATGATTGTCCCTTAGATTGTAGATGGCCTGAAATCCATGTCCATGGGTGAAGGTTTCACTGCATGTATCTTTCTAGAAATGCATTCCAATGATCATGTATAACAACATTTCACAAAATATCTCTGTAAGTGTTTCTACTCTCAATGATATTCTTCACGAACTCCTCACCTTAATCAGCCCATATATCTCCAACTACCCACCTGGATCAGTGTAGCCAAACTAGATCTAGAACCCACCACTATTCCAAAAACCCCTATCACTTAAAACCTATTGAACTTTCTTATATAACCAATGACGGTGTCCTATACTCCCACATGATCAACTCTCCACTGGTGCCAAATCATAGTAAGGTCAAATGTTTCCCCATTTTCCATAGTAGTGACACTGTTGTAAATTTCTTCCCTAGATACCCTGTCTAGTTCTTTTTTAGATAGTCCCCTCAAATTAGCACTAACATATTCTATATAACCCACTACTGATCCCTATAGAATCCACTTTCCTTGGACATTTACCTATCTTATGTTTCACTCAAAGATAAGAACCCAATTATATATTATAGAAAAGGTGTTATGATTTAATACATTTACCTGTACATGGATAAATTACCTTAAACTATTCTCAATAATCCTTGCTCGAGCTACCTTTTCACATTCTACCATAGGTGTGAATGACTATAATTCCATATAGTATTTGGAATAATACAAAATAGACAAGATACCATGTGTTATGTTCTTGAACTTTATATCCCTATTAGAACTCAGGGGCTCTAGGATGATGTGATCAAAGAAAGAGGTCTCAATGTCCTAGGATATGACCATATACTGGTCAGCATGAACTAAGATATCCCACCGTCACCTTTGTGATCCAAAAAACATATACACTACTAGATTTAACCTCCTATCTCGAGGGGTCCCAAGATACTCAAAGATAGTCTAAATGAACTGGATCTTGAACACAAAAATCTAGGGGCTTCCCACCTATAAAAACACTATTGGATGATGGAGCTAAAACTCCTTGGTCAAATAAGACATAGAAGGAACAATGCGAGGGCCCACTCTATATTGTCTATACCACTCATAATAGAATATATCAAAGATGATCATCTACAAAAACACCATATTCCTCAAGAGGACCTACCCTTGAACCCTAAGGGGTGTTCTCATCCATACCCTATTGGAGTTGAATCGATGGCCAATGTTGAGGCATTTTACTACAATGTAAAACACCCAAATCAAATTTCCACATTTTCACTAATTTTGATATTATAGCTTAGGTAAATAATCAAAAAGGAAAAAAAATCCTATGAATATATCTATAAATATTGTATGTCACAAAATTTATCCATTTATGTCTCTCACTATCATAAATTTGGATTTTCCAACTTTAAGAGTTTAATAGCCAAGTTGTACTTATACGGGGATTCAACCACATGTTTTAATGGAAACCACTTTTTAAATTGTGATTACAACCCCATTACACTATCTATATCAATTATTTAAAGTATTTCAGTACCCAAAATTAATAAATTTACACATTTATGGAATTCTCTAAATAGAATTCCACCATTTATTTATATGAAACACCATAAAAATTGGTACATGTGTATTGAGTAACTTAAAATGAATCTATAATAATATATATAACAAGACTAAATAATTATAATATAATTAATCCCTACATGATTATATAATTCATGAAATCATTTCACTTTTTATACCAATACAAGAGAAAAAAACCATAAAAAAATAACATCACACCTATGTTCATGACTTGAGGTGGAAATTATTCCATAATAAAAGTGAAAAGAAGGAACATTAGTCCCATACCCTGATGACTATTTATTTCTCGTAGATGTGGGATAGATAATCTAAGGAACAAGATAATTACCAGGTCCCTAAATATCCTATTATTCTTTCTAGAAAATAGAAAATAGTAATCATGGAAAAAAGAGCTTCATAACCATTTTTCTACTCCCCACCCCAGGAGCCATTGAACCGGTGATCTGATCTAGTGTGGAACAACGCTTTAAGCATAACTTCATATATGCATGATGGTTTTTATTAGTGGTGGGAGAATGTGAGGTTACCATGGGGAAACTATTTCTTTACAATCAGAGTTGGAAACAAAAAATTAAGGGTGATAAGATCAAGCCGGTTGTGAATATAAAATTTAATGAATACAAAGGTAATATGTAACCACATAACCCATTCTATAAATAAAAGTGAAAGGACAACCATGGGTGAGTCATACATGTTAGATTCATATATACAAGTACCAAAATAACCAAAATAAAAAAAGTAATAAAATCATCCATAAATCTCTAAAGTCTAATCATCAGCATAGTCATAGTCTCCATGCCCCATAACTACCCAATTCAAGGATCCTACATATTGAACATTCCCTTTTATTACCTTCCATCCATAAATTCTGGTTAGGTACTCACCATTTACCCAAGAAGGGTTTGAGTATGATGTTTTAGGCTACCGAAAAATGTGTCTAAAATCATATGTTGTTTGAGTAGGAAATAGTGAATGTAGATATATTTCATAACATAGGTAGGTAAAGTAATTTAATATATAAAATAAAACTACCTTGATCCTGAGGCTTCAAAATAATACCTAGGTAGAACCTACCTATTTCTTCCAAGGATTGATGTCTTTGAGAAGATATTAATTAACATTCAAACCATAACCACTACATGGAATCTGGGATCCCATATTAACATTCCAAATATCAAATATCTTGAAAAATGTGATCACTCATCCCATTAATCTCAATTATCTAGTAGTATGTGGAATTTATAGATCTCAACATTAAATTCATATCTTAGGTACAAAATGAAATCCATTAAGCTCATCTTTCCATTACCACTAAGCATAATGACATGTTTCATTTAATCCAAGGACCCCATCCCTAAAATCCTAATCATTCAAAAATGTGCATCCGATGGAATCCAAGGATCTCATCCTTAAATTCACATTTAGTTAGCATTACGATTCACTCAGAATCCTAGGATATCAACATGACATTTCCGTTTATTTAACCAAATCAATAAATAAATATATAATATGTGTAGATACATTTGGTTATATGACCAAAACCAATACAATTATTCTTATTTTATATTTAATGTAGGTCATTGAATTTTCAATTAATAAAGGTTAAGACCACATCCCATTTTTATGTCTATAACACACTTTGATGCATCTATAGAGTAAAAACCCCTTAGAAAAGCAAGATAACCATAATGGTTGTCCAATATTCCAATTTAAATTTCTATAGGGAAAAATCATGGTTACCAAAGGGTATAATATCTCTGTAGGGGAATATCTAATTAATTTTAGCTCCTAGGATAAATACAAGGAGAACTAGAATCACAAAATCCACAACATATACCATATAAATAGTAAAATAATAAAGAATATCTTGAGTACTACCAGCCTTGGGTTAGAGGAGCTTCACTCCTTAAATAACGAACGTCAACTTTAGTAGAAAAGGAAGAATAATAGAATCCAAAAAAAAACTATGAAAAAAACATATACTAGTTGTAATCAATAAGAACTAATGATACAGTGGAAAAAAGAACAAAGGGTGAGGGTACAATCTCAGACTTTTCTTAGAGATTCAAACACATCAAACACATTATGAATTGGACATGAAATTGAAAATATACATCAATATTGGTGGATAGGATGAGGGGATATCATCACTATAGAAAAATATCCTAAAATAGAAAAAATCAGATAAAAAGGGTTAGGTTCATAATGAAATTTTACAAAAAATTACCACTTTTTACTAGGGCACGTTATTGGACAAACTGTTCGCCAATCACGAAAACTGAGTTATGTTATGGGTGTACCAAAATCTTGTGGTGGTGGGAGATATAATAATATTTAATTCAATATTGAGTTTCATGAGCAAGGATCCTGAATATAAAATTTGTAATTAATTTATTTAACATTGGACGAAATGTATTCCTATGATTAAGATCTTTCGTCGATGTGAATGTTTATCATCTAAAAATTGCCTTTGGGATTACCTTAATTGCACTATGAGGATCCAAGGGTAGAATCTCTTTATTAGTGATCCACGCATGATACATGGATCTGAAAAAAATTCTAATCAATCTATGGGTTCAAGTGCCGTGAATCTATTGTCTTTTATTGTTTTTTATCGCCCGTCCTTTAGTCTTGAAGGAATATATATTTATTATCTCATTCCTGATAGGGAGAGAGGAGGACTACAAAGAGAATTATTTATGTGTTACAATTATCTATTTTTTTATTGAACACTAATAGTCCATACAATATACATAACCATCTTTTTATAGAGCTAGGGTTTAGGTCAAAATAATTATTTAATTTAATGAAAATTCTTAAATAATAATATAAACCTTAATAAACCCATTGTACAAAAATAATAATAATATTATTTTATGATGAAAAATAACATTCACAATAAAAAATATTATTTTAACGGATTGTTAATTAACATTTGTTACTGGACACAGTCATGTTCTGTTCGATCTACTCTAGAATTTATAAAACACCTAAATAAATATGTAATTTAAATATTTCTTCCATCAATAAATATTTACTATTGATAAAACATGAATAATATTATCCCTTAGTCTTGAGAATATTATTTATTCAATTAAATAAATTCATATAAAATTTAATGAAGATCATCAGAAACACTTAGTGTGTGACCCTCTATTATTTTTTCTCATTAGCATGAGGCGAGGTTAAATAAATTATATGGTTATTATCTAGCAATGGGTCAAGGAACCAAATAGAATGAATAGAATATCATAATGATGAAAACCACATATAAATTCTCACAATGTAATATAATCCCTTTATATCGATATCTCATCAAGCATGTTGCACATCCGTGTCACCAAACTATATTATTGACCCCATCTTATTTGATTATCTCAAATAAATAGGATGTTACAACATTGAAAATAAATTTAGGGATATGCATATATTCTAATAAAAGGTTTGAGATATCAGCTTCTATAAAGGCAGAAGGGAAAAATATTTCATCGATATATCCCTTAATAACATTTCAATAGTGACACACCAAACAAACCCTACCTCACTACAAACAAATGGTGTCATTGATTTTCATCATCTCATTTAAGAACGATATTCATTGAATGCATTAATGATAACATTAATGTATAAGGTCCATTATACAAGCTAAAAATTGGGATATTTGATGACAAAAAATTGTAGAATTTCTACTGGATGGTATTTCGTCAGAATCTCCCATCTTGTAGATTAACAGGTGTGAAATAGATGTGAATAAGCCTCATATATTTTTGAGTGCTCACACCTATCAATCTATGTACTAAATATCTCATCATAGTACGTTATCCAACCAGAAAAAATTATTTAAAAATATCATCATAGCACATTAAGGTTCCCATAACAGTGGGGAAGTACTATATCCTTATCAATGTGATGTATACTCTAGGAAATTATTACATCAGTTGCATGAAAAACAATGAACAATATATACTAATATGTTATATTTATATTAAAAAATAATTAATATATTTGTAATAAATGTATAAATAGTTGGTCCTAAGACAAAAACTCCAACATTCTTCCACATGTACTATATCCAACTGCCAACAACTATCAGTCTGTTAGCCTTCACATGATAATATTGTTTCTACTAAGTAAAGGATTTAGTCAAGGGATATTCTGGGTTATCTTCTATGGAAATACTTCTCCCTTTAACCTCACATATATTAAAGAATTATCTCAAGAGATGATACTTCCAAATTATGTGTTTTATCCACTGATGTGACCTTAGCTCTTTTGTGAGTTCCCTCACTATAATATTATTCTTGCATAGTGTTATAGGATCTTTACTGCTAGGTATTACATCATGATCTTGGATGAAATTTTGCATCCATAATGCTTATTTAGATACCATAAAAGATTAAATATACTTATACAATGATATATAATATTCCACTGTAGCCCGCTTTGAGCTCTTTCAGATTGCAACACCTTTATTCATAGTGAAGATGCATCCCGTCTGTGACTTTATGACATATTTATCTGTTTAGAAACAGTAATTTTAAAATCCATTGATGACTAGTTCCCCATCTCCTTTATAAACTAGGAACATATCCTTAGTATGACTCATATACTTAAGTATGGTCTTGAATTCTATCCAACGGAGATCACCTTGGTAAACTTGGAATATTCATAGCTCACATAATGAATATTCAACATCTATCCCAGTACATATCATAACATACATGACTGAACCAATTACTAAAGTGTATAGAATCCATTACATTATAATTATTTATTAATGTTTTTAAGGACATGTTTTCCACTAATAGTGAATGTAATGTGATTCTAGAAACACTCCCCTTTTATATTGTTCCATAATAAATATCTTCTATATCTTTTAAATGTATGTATATTACTTAGGAAAAAATCCTCTTTGATCTATTATGATAGACCTTGATCCCAAGAATATATGTTTCCTCACCCATGTCATTGAGAGAAAGGAATTTATCCAACCACACCTTTTCAGACAGTAATAATGGTATTTCATTTCCAATGATTAATATGTCAGCAAAATATACTATTAAGAAAATGGATTTACTCCCAGTAAACCATTTATAGACAGAAGCCTCACATTCATTCTTTATGAAACAAAATTTCATTATGGATTCAACAAAATGAATGATCTATGACCTATATGATTACTTTAATCAATAAAGTAATTCTTGATATTCTCATATCATTTTTAAATCTTTTGGAGTCATAAACCCTTCATGTTTCATCATATAGATATCATCTGAAGGTTCATGTAAAGGAAGGATGTTTTGGGTACCATTTTCAAAAATATCGTAGTAAGGGTAGCCACAATAGAATATGTAATTTTGAAAGATTTCAACATTGAAACTGGTGAAAAGGATTCATCATTTTCGATTAATTGATGCTTTCTAAACCCTTTTTGTAACTAGTCATGCCATATATTTATTGAATTGTCCTTCCATTTATAGTTTCTTCTTGAATAACCATTTATAAATAGTGGAATTTATATCCATAGGGGGATATGAAAAAAATCCAAACATGGTTTTGGTATGAGGAATCCATTTAACAACTAATTTCTTCTTGCCACTTGTAAACATATGTACCACTTAGTGCTTCATTATAGGTTATAAGATCATTATTATCAACTAATAATGTGTCACCATACTTATTGACTAGAAAATCATATAGTTATGTCTCAATACTAACTATTTTACTCCTATGTAATACTTGTTTCAATGAAATAATTTATTCTTCCATGGGGTTTTATGGAATATAATCTTATTCCATCACTGGCATACCATACACATCAACTTAAATGAATTCTATCTTGATCCCACTATCCCTTTTTTAGATGTGATCCCTCTCAAATAATATGAATTTTTTTCCATTGTTACCATTTCTGTCTGAGGGGTCATATATGTAATATTTATTTTTTTTCTTTGGGGAATCCTTTAAATGTAAAATTTATTCCTCATAGTGAAATATTTTTACCATAAGCGTGAAGAATAAATTCTTCTCAACATAAAAAAATGTATGTATGAAAACAAATGTTTCTTTGCCTTATATAAATGGTATTTTAAACCATCTCCCACAATAGTTGGAACATGATTTAGTATTTTTTCTTCTATTTGTAATCTGTATCCCTAAAATAATAATGGAATACTCACATGAATCATCATTGTTCTCACCATGTCTAACAAGGTGTCATTAATACTTTTATTTACACCATTTTAATTTGGTGAACAGAGGATTAATTTGAGATAGGCTACCGAAATCCCCTATATAATCACTGAAGTCTTGATTAATATATTTACCACCAGGTTCTTAGTGATGTTTTTTATTCTTATTACCAAGATCATTCTCAACTTCATTAATTTATTCCTTGAATTTATCAAAATAATATAACTTATACCTCAATAAGTAGACATAAAATTATATAATAAAATCATCAGTAAATGTTATTATGTATGAGTACCCACCCCTTTCCTCAGTAGGAAATGGTACACATACAAATGTATGAAATAATTCTACAATAGATATAGCTTTCACATTTTCTACTAAATGGGGCTTTAGTTATTTTACCTTGTAAAAATTTGTGACATAAAGCAAGTGGTTTTACTTAAAAAGAATATAAATATCCATCCTGGTATATTTTAGTCAACCAAATTTTCTTACATGACCTAGATAATGATTCCATAGTTAGGTTTGGTACGAGTCATGTGAAAAATTTTCATTATTGAATGCCACTACTGGATTTCTGTAATCCTACATATGAAAAACATTATTTAAATGTTCCTACTATAAATAATATATCATTATAAGTTAATCAAAATTCTTTTCAAAATTTGAAAATAAATCCATCTATATCATGTATAGATACATATATAATGTTTTTTTCTAAATGAAGACACATAATAAAAAAACATTAAATAATAGATCATTCTAGTTTGAAATGTGTCGTGGAAATACCAAATAGCTATAGAAGAAATTTTAAATTCATTAGTTACTCATAGATCTAAATCCTCTGGTCAATTATTTTGAATCTACCTGGTTCCTATATTTGAATACACATGCATTCACTAAATTTTATATGTAATAACGAATTTTTAGTATTAGATAAATTGAACTTGATGAAAAACACACCGGAAGCTTCCCATTTATTATTTGTGTTGCTATAAGTTTTCTTCTAGTATCCCATTTTACTACATGACAAACTGGAAACATCTTATTCTCTTGATTTCCCCATGTTCATCAACTTAATGGAAGGTAATGTGGATGATTTTGGATTGAATATCATTTATTTCCATTTCCGTTTGTTCACCATAAGGAAAAAATGATTTTTTGCTTTGTATCCTTATCTACCTATAAAAGAAGAATGACAAGGGCTCGAATGGAATTCTCAATGTTGTTTATATGAAAATTTATAAAAAGGATATAGAAGATTTAATGGACTGATGCCAGAATGAGATTAGTGCAAAGTTACATGGAGTTTTTAAAACCTAGAACGTCTAGGAACTCAATTTTTCCAATGAGCCGGACTATGTGAGGCATAATAAGGTCATACTCTCTAAGAATTCTCTGAAATATTGACTTAGAAATCTCAAACTGTTCATGTCTTATTAGGTCTTGGTAAAGACCATTGAGGTTCCCATGAATTATTTACACATACATGTTTTCATGAAACTGTAGGAGTTCATTAAACATAGAAAAATTTATTAAACATTGAATGCTAAACATATCACTAAAATGTTTATTCATACAAGAGAAACATTTCATCACTTTCCACATTTTTTGGTGGATTGGGAAGTGATGATTATAGCATGTAATATTTTCATTCATGGCATAGAACCACCCAATGGAGTCTGAACCACTCCTGGAAGTTAGTATCAGTGAGGATATTTTAATTCACTAATATAGATCAAATTTATAATGCAAATGATGAAATTCTCATTATATTATACAACTAAAATATAAAATTATTATCACTTTTATTGAATATAATTTTTTCTATAAATATTAAATTATTATATTTTATTAAATACCCCAATATTTTTTAATGTCCTAATAGTCCTCACCATTAGAAATATAATGTATATATTCTATGATATTATAGTGTAAAGAATTCATATACCCCTTCAAATTAACCTTAACAAGTGTTTCTCAAGATACTTGAAGGTATTTAGATAGCCATTTCATTTCCAAATATGGACTTTTAACTCCTTGATTTGTTGAGTGGACTCCCCTATCCAAAAATTCTAACTTTGATTTCCTCAATAAAAAAATCATATTGTATCGATTTTAGAGAGGGGAACCAAATGATTGGGTAACTAAATTAATTACAAGTATTAATAACTCACACATAGGTGAGGGGAACTAAATTATTTGTTAATGGGGGATGACATAAATATCTTTGGATATGAATGTCCTTTATAATAATGGATGAAATTTTGACTCATAGAGAATAATATATAATTTAATAATAAATAATTTCAAAACCATGAAATAAATTAAATTAAAACATCTGACACATACACAGGTCTTGGTCAAGCTCATGAACAATCATCATTTTAATGAATATTAAAAAGTAAATGGATAAATTCATTTCATTACCTAGTCATTATTATTTATATGAAAAACTTATAATAATTAATCAATTAATTAATTACCTTCCATCTTAATGATGATATAAATTCACATTTAGATAAAAATAATTAATTCATTAATATAAAATAAATGTTAGATCCAATAGTAATAGATTTATTATAATAAACTAATTTATAATTTAAAATTATTTAAAATACATATTAAATTGTGAAACACATAAATTTACAATCAAATAATGAAGGTTTTAACGATGAAATTTTCAATTTGATGTAATTTATTTCTTCTAATAATTGGGAAAATACACCGAGTGTACTATCTAGCTATATGCGGTTTACCTTGGATTCTGTGTATTTGGGTCAACAAGCATGAGGCTTTTGTATGTTGACTCGACTAGTATACACAAAATGTACATTTTAGATACATATAATATATCTTCTTTCCATGTCCCCAAGATACTAACCTATCTCTTTGGCATGTTTTAAACGATTACATGACGTTTACAGGAAAGCAATATTCCATGTGGTATGAATGACTGATGCTCGTGTAACCCATTAGAAGACTCGATGTGTTCTTGGGAGAGAGACTATAAAACATGTTAACTCCAAATAAACACTATTTATCTCAATTGTTGTGTGTACAGAAAATTGTACATGGAATCTACATGTATCTTAGATGTGGGAATTGATGAACTAATGTAACATCTCAAGTTTTAAGAATGAAACACTATGTTCAATATTGTACATGATATGCTACATCAAGCTTAGAAAAACTAAATATTATTATATAAATGATACCATTATAAACAAGTCATTAGAATGACGGGAATGAATAGTATTAACTAAATTATGAAAATATGATTTACACATTTTTATATAATGATTCATTGGTTACCAAATTTATTAGAAATGGAAATAAAAACAAATTGAATATAAATGATGTGTTTTTATAATAAAATATTTAAATTATAACAATTATGCTTATAAACTCATATCACTCTTTTTTCATATATTAATGAGTTAAAAAATAAAGGTGATGCTTAAAAATTCATATTATATGTTTTCTAGAGAATATATAAGAACAAAATCAATTTTAGGCATAAAAGAAATATTTTTCAAAAAAAGAATTTTTACACCCTTTTGATGGAAACCCATTTTAAAATATATTTTTTGAAAATAATATATGTTATATTTAACAAAAGAAATTATTATTTAGAATTGTAAAATAAAAATTTACTTTGGTTTAATTTTGGTAATTTTCTGATAAAATTCATTTTTTATGAATAGTGAAAAATACTACCTTTTAATTCAAAACTGCATTTTCATCCAATTAATTTATATAGATTGGTTATCATTTTAATTAGGTTTAAAGTATAATTTCGTTATGATTTTTTCATTTAATAAAATTATGTTCATTTAATGTAATTTCACATTGAAATTAGATATAAATGAACATCAATATTTTGATGGTTTTTACTTTTTAAAAAACCCATTTTATCATTTTGACAACGGGAATTAATTTTAAATTTATTATTGAAAGATATTTTTTTTGAATTTGTTAAAATTGATTCCATATTTTTAATCAGAAGTTCCATTTTTTTAATAGGTATCTTTTACTTTTGAACATTATGAATAGTAACTTTATTAATTATTTTTATTTACCACATTTAAAGGGTAAATCAGGGAAATAAAGGTAATACTAATATTATAATAATATAAAACTACCCTAATACATGTAATAATTCTATTGGAAGACATATGTACGTCCAAGAAAACCATTTGGGTGAAACTTTGGCATTTGGAATCTACTTTGGTGTGATTATGACACTTGAAACTTTTAATTTAAAATTACGGAAAATATGATATAAATATGTATCTTCTTATTAAAAATTTTTTAATATGGGTTTGTATAAATAATATCTTCTAATATAAATTGTAATTAAAAAGATAAAAATATTTTCTACATCATGATATTTTATTTATAATTTATAGACATTATATAAATAAATTTAATTATGGCACAATGGTGATGCAATGATTACTTCATTAATAAGAGAATCAAATAAATGATATTATAAATGCTAAAATAATTTATATTTAAAATATTTGATGTCATTCACGATTTTTATGGATAAATATTACATGTTAGGATTCATTTAATGTATTTTATGGAAGGAATAAAGTAGATATTATTTTTTGAAAAAGTCAAGTATGAATAGTGTCAAAATTGACATAGTTCCTAACATAAAATCTAAAATAGTTTTTTAACTATTATAAAATTAATAAAAATATAAGATTGGACCCAATTTTTAGGATATTTCATTATATGTCAAAAATTAAACTTTTTTTGGTCATTATATTTGTTATTGTAAATACATTAGCTTACAAAGTGTAAATAACAAGTCATCATTGTAAGATTAAATAGGGTAAAATAAGGCTTAAACAAAAACAATAAGGATTAAAAAACATTAAAAGATTGTATAATTTTAATTAGATAATTGGGATATGACCCAAAATAATATTATCTTTGAATTAAATTATTTTGGGACTATTAGAAACCAAATATCAAATTATAATAAATTAATATTTCAAAACGTTCGTAAAGTTCCCCATATCTCTCCAATAAAAGGGGACTTCTTATTCTATTTTATTCACACATAAAAAGCCTTTTGTATCTACCAATATCTATCCAAAAATCTTCAAATAATTCTTCCCACAGTCTTAAACCTTTATTTTAGGCAAAACACCCCTTTTAGAGGTGTTAAGGTGTTCTTAAAAGGAAATCAACCGATGAAGAGGTGTCATTTTCCTTAAGTGTTTCTATTTTATTTCTTATTAAACTTTCTTAAAATCACTTCAAATCATGATGAGATAATAAATCCAGTATCCTGAATATACTGGGATGTAATTATGTAAATATCATCACCTAAATCAGTATTCACTTCCATTAAATGGGAATGGAATTAATCATTGATGTGTACGTGTGAACTATCACTTCAATGAACCGATCTAATTCGTTTTCCATAACCGTCTCTCATGACATTTTATAATAATGGAATTAATTTTCATATTTGATATTCATGAAATATTAATCATTATAAAATAATAATATACCAATTACATTCTTACTTTTATATGCATAAAAATGATAACGTCGTTCGTGTGTACATGTGAACTATCACCTTCCTGAAGCTGTGTGACTCATTTTGATTCAATATATAACTTTTATGATATATATAAGTACATGTAAATTATTATCATTATTTTAATAATATCAAGATCATTATTGGAAGATAAAATTATTATTACCTTATTTCCACAATGATATATGAATAATAACAGCCTTTCACATGCGTACATACAACCTACCATCTCCATGATTATAACATTGTTCAATTTTATAACCTTAATTAAGGGCTTGATTTTAAAATTATTATTAATATATAAAATTTAGGAATATTTCATGAAAAAATTAAGTGGATTATGGACTAATGACCACAATGAAAAATTACATCATAGCATGTTCAATTTTGACTTCAGTACTGAATATCGAAAAAACATCTAACATGAACTCAAATAATTAAATAATTTATATAACATGGTTATAAGTGATATAAAGGGACTAAGTAACCTGGAAAAAAATTCTTAATTAATTTTAATTTAACCTAATTTTATAATTAAGAAAGATAAAGAACGAATGAGACAAGTCAAACTAAATTTAAGGGAAATATTAACAAAATCTCCATTCATTGAGTTAAATATCCAAGTCATTGGTTTTGTTTTTTAATAATATACGTGAATGAAATATGATTATTTTACAATTAATATCGGCTTATATTGGGTGTATTTTTTTACACATAATTATTTCATTGATTTATACTTATTCTAATGATACAATCTTTGTAAGGGACTTCATCTCAATCTACTTTCATTGAGACATATCTCAATATTGTGCAACTTTATTATCATTTTAGGTGTATATATGACCCTATTGACATGTTATATCAATAATTAATACATTATCATGATATTTAATGTTTTTAATGCTATTATTTAATTATTTTTATTCAATGTTTCATCAAATAGAAAATGTCTCTTAAATTAAAACATTGTTTTTAATGTTTTAATGATTTATTATTCTATAGCCTTCAAATTAATGTCCATATTTTAAAAATGGGTTTAATGAATTTATTTATATGGACATTAATGTATTAAAGTGTTAATTTTTTTCAATAGTTTCAAATTGGTATGGGACACATTGATTCGAAAGTGTCATTATTAAATTATTTAAATGGATTTGGAAATGGGTTGAATAGATTTCTTGTGGATTCAAAGAAAATTTTATGAGTGGATTGTTGATAATTAAAATATTTTATGTGTTATGATTATATAGTGGTACTTTGAAATTTTATGGGTGGTTACGTGATAAAATAATAATGGGTGGTTACGTGGAAAACCAACGATCAGTGGTTCTGTGATAAACCAAGGATGAGTGGTTACATTATAACATCTAATGCATTGGGAATTGAAGTAGGCCATATGGATATTCCATTTAGTGATATGCATCGAAGGCGACCATATGGTTATTATATTTATGTATGTTTATGTCTAAACATAACATTATATGAAATATGTTCCTTTCTATGGGTTTATGGTAATCTTTTAGTTACAAAAAGGGTAATCAATGAGCTTATATCCAGTGAAGAGTATTTACTAATTCATATAAGTGAAAAGTATTAATTTATGATAAATTATTCTTGGTTTATATGTTTTCCCAAGACTACCGGTTTTAGATCCTGGTGTATCCATTGCTGAACTTTTTATACTCATCCCATGTATTGAAATATTTTTCATAGGACTTAATGAAGACTAACGTCAAAGATGAGATCAAGGAAAATTTATGTTGTTAAAACATAAAACAAAACCATGTTTCTTTTTGAACGTTTTGTTTTTTATAAAAAATGAATATTCAGTATAAGTTACTACTTGTAATATGTATGTTGTTATATTAGAAGTTATGAACTAATTATCTAAAACATTAAATATGAGTAGATGCTCAGTGTGAATTCTTGAAATATCTCAATATTAAGTAATGTTTAAGGTCTTGTCCTTATAGTTGGTATCATAAGATGGTTTAGAAAACATTGGGGATTAGGATGTTTTCTTAAGAGTTAGGGATATCATCATGAGTTCATAATTTTAAGGTTGATCATTTAAATGTATTATAAACCTCTTTGAAGCTTTATGATATGAAATATGAAGACGACTGATGGAATTTTTGAGGACACTCACCTTTTTGGAAATTAGGGGTTATTAGTTTTTTGGGATGCACAATGATAGGTATGAAATAACCTATGAGGTTAAAATGTGTTATGGCTATTTTTGATAATTTTTACAAATTTGTGGTAATGTTGAAAGAATTATATTTTTTTAGGAAAAAGAAAAACCATAGAAATGGTGATAACCCGTCATGTCTGGAAAGGCCATATGAATCGAACCCACAAACGAAGGGATACCAAGGTGAATTTCCTACCATTGTCCTTTGTTAATTCGGTGGTTAGTATGACTTATTCTTGTTAGTTAAAATATTTTTCGGATTAATAATTAGTTGATTTTGGAGAAATATTTTTTATAAAATGGATATTTTTGGTATTGGAAATAATTTGTGGATTACGTGATAAATGTTATTTTGGAAGAAATTCTCTATTTTGGGAAGCCTATATGCCTAACTAAAATATAATACTATTTTATTTTATTTGAGGAGTAATGTTTGAATTTTATTTTGGTTGATTAGTTGTTTTTATAGAGGAACTGTGGTGATTCAGGTTATTATTAGAAGGGATTATCCTATCTTAGAGGAAAAGTGATTAGGTTAATTACTTTTTTGTATGATACTTTAAGAGTGATCAAATTTATTTGGAGATGCATGTTAAAATTTATCTTTTAAGACAATGTAATCAAATTATTTGGAATTTTGGGATTGAATCTTAGTTGGATTATTTTGAGGAATTTTAAGGACGTTTTTTTTGACAAATGGATTATGTAGAACTTGGGTATTACTGTTGAATTTTAGAGATTAAAAGTAGTCCCTATTCTTATAAAAGATTATTATTTTAGGGGTATTATCTGAGGTTGTACTATTTTTTGGTTATTTTTAATGTTTAGAAACAAGGGAAATATATAGTTAATCTTTTGTGGATTATGTGATTTTATAGAAGTTGATTCTGGTGCTTCATGTGTGACCAAGTCATATTGAATACTCATCATTTGGAGAAAATATGAGTTTGTGGCCAAATTTTTTTAAAGAATGAAACTCTACATAACAATTAAATATTTTTTACTTATGTTCTTATTCATTCTCGTAAATAAATTTCTCAAATTTATGAAAAATATATTAAATAAAAAACCTTTTCTATTTATTGTTCCTACTGTGAAACCAAAGATCGTTTAACCCATCACAAGTTTTTCATTCTCTGATTGATTAAAATTATCCCAATAATGTTTTCTATCACCATCCATTAGAACATAATGCTTAGTTTTTCTTCAATATACATGTTTATTACATATAATCCTAGTATGTGTTATCTTGGTTGACCTTTGTACTTCTCTTTATATCTTTTGAAGCGGTAGTTTTATTAACCCTTTTTCAAATGTAGGATTAAAATAAAGGTATTTTGCAAAGTCATAACACAGTTACCAACCCCAAATAAAAATTGCAAGGATGCAATTTATTAACGTGGGGAGGATGTAACATCTTGAGTTATATGAAAGAAACATTATGTTCAATAGTGTACATGATATGCTACCTCGAGCTTAAATGAAAAAAGAAATAATATTGCTTAAATGTTACCATTATAAAATAGTCATTAGAATGGTGTAAATGAATAGTTTTAACTGAATTATGAAAATATTATTTACACATGTTTATATAACGATCCATTGGTTACCAAATTTATTATAAACAGAAATAGAAACCAATTTAATATAAAGGATACATTTTTATAAGAACCTATTTAAAAGACAATAATTGTGTTTATAAAATTATATCACTATTTATGAATATATTAACGAAATATAAAATCTATTTGATGTTTAAAAATACATATTATGTTTTTTATAGACAAGATATAAGAACAAAATCAATTTTAATCATAAAAGAAATATTTTTCAAAAAAGACATTTTTATCGCCTTTTGATGGAGAACCCTTTTTTAAATATAGTTTTTGAAAATTTTATATGTACTATTAGAAAAAATATATTTTTTCTTTGGAATAAGGAAATATAAATTTAATTTGGTTTAATTTTGGTTTTTTCTGATAAAATTCATTTTTTAATGAATAGTGAAAAATACTGGATTTAAATTCAAAAATTCCTTTTAGTACATTTTTTATAGATAGGTTATCCTTTTAATTGGTTCTAAATTATAATTGCATTTAATTTTTCTCATTTAATCAAAATATGGACATTTTAATTATTTTCATATTTAAATTAGATATAAACACACATCAATATTTTGATGGTTTTTATTTTTTAAAACCCCATTTTATCATTTTGACAATAAGAATTAATTTTAAATTAATTACTGCATGTTCCATGTTTCGAATTTTAAAAAATTGATTCCATATTTTTAATCACAAGGAATAATTTTTTAAAATTGGTCCATTTTATTTTGGGATATTATGAATAATAACTTTAGTAATTATATTTATTTTCCATGATTAAAAGGTAAATCAGGTAAATTAGGGTAAAAATAATCATGTAATAATATAAAAGACACTAACATGTATTATAATACTATTATATGATATATGAATGACAAATACAACCCTTGGGATTAAAATTTTGCATTTAGAATCCACATGGGTCTGATGATGAGAGTTAAAACTTTTAATTTACAATAATGGAAACATGTATCTTCTCACTAATTTTTTTTAATATGGGTTGATATAAATGATATCTTAGACTATAAATATTAATTAAAAATATAAAAATACATACTACATCATGATATTTTACTTATAATTTTTAGATATTAAATTAAAAAAATTAATTATGACTCAATGGTGATACATGGATTACTTCATTAATAAAAGATTCAAATAAATGATATTATAAATGTAAAAATAAATATTATTTGAAACTTTTTGAGGCCATAATAAAATTTAAATAATACATATGACATACTATTATTGATTTAATTTATTTTTTATAAGTAATAAATTAGTTAATTTTTTTTTAAAATTTAAATTATGAATACTGTCAAAATTTACATAATTCATAACATAAAATTTAAAATAGTTTGTTAAATGTAAAAAAATTAATAAAAATGTAAGATTTGGTAAAATGGTTAGGATAAGTCCTGATATGTCATAAATAAAACTTTTTTTAGTGTTTTGACATGATATGGTAATTACCTTAACATACAATGTGTAAATAACAAGTTATCATGGTATGATTAAAATAGTAAAATAAGGGTTAAACAAAAAATTTAAGGATTAATAAATATTCAAAATATGTATAATTTTACTTTTATAATGGTTATAAAACCCAAAATCATCTTATATTTCAAATAAATTAGTTTGGGACTATTATAAACTGAAAATATATATTATAATAAATTAATATTTCAAAAAATTCCTAAAGTTCCCCTCATATGTCCTATAAAAGGGAAATAAACTTCTTTTTTATTCACACTTCAAAATAATTTTGGTTCATCCAATATATATACAATCATATTCTTATAATACATCCCCATATTTTTAAATCCTTATTTTAGGAAGAATATCCTTCTTAGTTGTGTTAAGGTGTTCTTCAAAGGTGATCAACCGAAGAAGACCCATCATTTTCATTAAGTGTTTCTATTTTATTTCTTCTTCCACATACTTAAATTCTCTTAAAAACATTTTTAGATAATAAATAAATTATCATTAAAAAACTGGGATTTTATTGTGTAAATATCCTCACCTAAATCCATCTCCACCTCTATTAATTGGAAAATGAATTAATCATTCATACGTACGTGTGAACTATCATCTCCACGAACTGATCTAATTCCTTTTCCATTAAATTATCTCATGTCTGGTTATAATATTGGAATTAATGATAAAATATGATATTCATGACATATTAATATTTATTACATAAACAAATATCAATTAAGTTTTTATATCAATATGCATAAAAATGATAATGTCATTCACACGTATATGTGACTTATCTCTTCCACGAAGCGGTGTGACTCATTTTGATTCATTAAATAACTTCTATAATATATAAAATTATATTTAAGTTATTATTATGATGTTATTAAATCATTATAATTCTGGAAAGATAAATTTATAATTATTTTATTCCCATAAAAATAAATGAAAATTAGAAACGTTATTCAATTTTATGTAGGACCTACCATCTCCATTATTATAACATTGTTCATTTTTCATAATAATAATTAACTATTTGATTTAAAAAGAATTATTATGGTGTAAAAGTGATGAATATTTCTTGAACACTATTATGGAAATGATGGACTTATGCCCACACGAAAATATTACATCATACCATGTTCATTTTTGACTCAAGTTCCAAATATTAACAAAACATCCTACATGAACTCAATTAATTAAATAATTTTTATAACATGGTAATAAGTGATATAAAGTGATGAAAAAACATGAAAATGGTTCTAAAGAAAGTATAAATTAACATATTTTTATTATTCATGAAGATAAAGAACAAACTAGACAAGTCAGACTCAAGGTAAGGAAAATCTTAACTCAATCTCCATTCATTGAGTTAAATATAAATGTCATGAGTTATGTTTTTCTATGAATATGTATGAATGAACCCTGATTATTTTATAATGAATATCCACTTATATTGGGTGTATTTATATTTTTCAAACATAACTATTTTATTGATTTATCCCTAATCTAATGATACGATATTTTTAAGGGACTTCCTCTCAATATCCTTTCGTTGAGACATTTCTTAATATCATGCACCATTATTATCCTTTAAGGCATATATATGAGCCTTTTGAATTTTTATATCATTAATTAATACATTCTAATGATATTTAATTTTTTTAATGTTATTATTTAATGACTTTTATTCAACTGTTTCTCAAGTGGTGAATGTCTCTTTAACAAAAACATCGTTTTTAATGCTTTAAAGATTTATTCTTCAAAATCCTTCTTATTAATTTCCATGTTTTCAAAATGGGTTTTATGAATTTATTTATATGTACATGAATGTTTTAAAGTATTAATTCCTAAAAAAAATTTCAAAGTGGTATGAGACAATTTGATTCAAAAGTATCTTTATTAAATGTTTTAATTGGTTTTGGAAATGGATTGAATAGATTTATTCTAATTGCAAATTAAAATTTATGTGTTATGACTATATAATGAAACTTTGAAATTTGATGGGTGGTTATTTGATTAAACAAAGATAGGTGATTACATAATAAACCAATGATGGTTGTTTTCATGATAAACCAAGTATGGGTGGTTACGTTTCAACCTACAATGCATTGGGTATGGAAGTCGGCCATATGGATATTCCATTTAGTGATATGTGTGTAAGTAAACCATATGGTTATTCAATTTTAGTATTTCTATGCCCCAAGATATGTTTATATTATATATTTAAATTTCTATTGGTTTATGTTAATCATTTGGTTATAGAAATGGTAAGTAATGAGCTTATATACAGTGGAAAGTATTTACTACTTCATAGAGGTAAAAAGTATTAATTTATGATAATGTATTCTTCGTTTACATTTTTTCCCAAGACTAATAGTTTACCATATTTGTTTATCCATTTATAAGATTTTTTATACTCATCCCATGTTTTGAAATGTTTTTCTATAAGAAATAAAGATGAATAGAGTAAAGGATGGGATCAATTAAAATTTATACAGTTAAAACATAAAACGAACCCATTTTATTTTTCAAAGTTTTTGTTTTATGAAAAAAATGGACAGTGAGTAGAAGTGACTACTTGTAATATTTAAGTTATCATGTATGATTTTATGACCTAATTTTCTAAAACTCTAAGCATGAAAATATCCTCAATGTGAATTCATGATTTATCTCAATATTAATTAATGTTTAAGCCTCACTCCTTATAGTTGGTATCAGAGGATGGTTTAGAAAACTTTGCAGATTAGAATGTTTTCTTAAGAGTTAAGGATATCATCATGAGTTTATAATTTCAAGGTTGATCATAAGTTCAATATCTTTGAAACCCATTATGAACATTTAAGAAGTGAAATATTAAGATGACTAATTGTATTTTTGGGGACACTCAACTTTTAAGAAATTAGGGGTTATTAGTTTTTGGGATGAAAAATGTGAGGTATGAAATATTCATCGGGATTAAAATATGTTATGGTTATTTTGAATATTTTATCTCATTTTTTGTAATGTTATAAGAATTATATTTTTAATGAAAAGTAAAACCCACAGGATGTGTGATAACCCATCATGTCTGACAAGCCCATAGGAATCGAACCCACAACTGAAGGGCGACAAGGGTGTATTGCCTACCACTGACCTACATGAAGTCTATGGTTACTATAACTTATTCTTGTTAGTTAAATTATTTTATTTATTAAGAATATGTTGATTTGGGAGACATATATATATATATATATATATATATATATATAATAAAATGGATATTTTTGGTAATGGAAAATGAATTGGGGATTATGTGATAAATGTTATTTTAGAAGACATTCACTATTCTGGGAACCATATATGCCTAGGTAAAATAGAATACTATGGAATTTTATTTTAGAGGTAATGGTTGAATTTTATTTTTGAAGAATCTATGTTTTTATAGAGTAGTTTTGATGAGTTTGGTAATCAGCGGATGTGATTAACCTATCTTAGAGAAAATGTGATTAGGTTAATTAATTTTTGGTATGAGACATTAAGAGTAATTGAATTTATTTGGAGAAAATGTTAAAATTTATCAAGGAAGACTATGTAATCAAATTATTTTTAATTTTGGGTTTCAATCATTGATGTATTATTTTGATGAATTGTATGGAGATTTGTCATATGAATGATCCATATAGAAATTAGGTATTACTATTGTATTTTGGAGATTAAAAGTAGTCCCCCTTATAAAGGATTATTCTTATGGGGGATTATATGAAATTGTAATAACTATTTTGGTTTTGGTTTATGTTTAAAGACAAGGTAATTATATAGTTCATATTTTTTGGATTATTTGATTCTCTAGAAGTTTATTCCAGTGCTTCTGGTGTGACTAAGTCATATTGAATACTAATCGTTTGAAGAAAATATGAGATTGTGGTAGAAAATTATTAAAGGCTGAAACACTACTGAAAATGTAAGTATTATTAATTATTTAATTTTTCTATCTCATAAATAAATTCCTCAACTTTATGAAAAGGATAGTAAAACAAAAATGTTTTCAGTTTACTTTTCAAACTACAAAATCAAAGATTGTTTAACCCATCACAAGTTTCTGGTTTTTCGATTATTTAAATTTCTCATGATCATGTTTTCTATAATTATCAATCATATCATGAAACTTATTTTTTCCTTCAATATCCACGTTTCTTACATGGAATCCTAGTATGTCTTATATCGTGTGATCTGTTTACTCCTCTTTCTAACTTTTTAAGTGGTAGTTTTATTAACCCTTTATCCAATGTGGGATTGTAATAAAGGAATTTTGGAAAGTCACACCCTAGTTACCAACCCCAAATTAAAATTGGGGGTACACATTTTATTAAGGGGGGGGGGAGGATGTAACATTCCAAGGTTTAAGAAAGAAACACTACGTTCAATAGTGTACGAGATATACTACATCGAGCATAAACGAACAACTAAATATAATTTTTTAAATGTTACCATTATAACCTAGTAATTGAAATGGAAGGATGAACAATACTAACTTAATTATCAAAATTTTGTTTACACATGTTTATATAATGATTTATTAGTTCAAAAAAAAATATTAATGGAAATAAAAAAATTGAATATAAAGGATGTGTTATTATGAACACTAATTTAAATGTGTGTAATTGTTTTTATAAAATCATATTACATTTTTTGGAATATATTAATAAAATATAAACTCAATGTGATGTTTAAAAATTCATATTATATGTTTTCTTGACAATATATAAGAACAAAATCAATTTGAAGTAGAAAAGAAATATTTTTCAAAAAGGCATTTTTACCTCTTTTTGATGGAGAACCCTTTTTAGATATTGTGTTTTAAAATTTTATAAGTTATATTTGAAAAAAATAAAATTCTTATTTGTCAGTAGGAAATAAGAATTTACATTGTTTGAATTTTGGTATTTTTCTTATATAATTCATTTTAAATGAATAGTGAAAAATACTGCATTTTAATTCAAAACTGCCTTTTCTTCCAATTTATTTATATAGTTAGGTTATAAATTTGATTGGTTTTAATTTCAAATTAGATAATTATTCTATAATTTAACCCATTATGGTAATTGGAATTAATTTCACATTGTAATTAGATATAAACACACGTTAATATTTTGATGGTTTTTACTTTTTAAAAAACCATTTTGTCATTTTGAAAATGAAAATTAATTTTAAATTAATTTTTAGAAGCACTGTGTTTTAAATTTTCTAAAATGGATTCCATATTTGGAATCAAAATGTTTAAAGTCTGTAAATAGGTCTTTTTTAGTTTTGTACATTATGAATAGTGATTTGAGTAATTATTTTTATTTACCACAATTAATGGGTAAATCTAGTTAACATGGGTAAAAATAATATTATAATAATATAAAACTTTTCTAAAATGTGTCATAATCCTATTTTATGACATATGATGACCAAAAAAACCCTTGGTACAAACGTTTGGAATTTGGAATCCACTTGGGTGAGATGATGAAACTTAAAACTTTTAATTTGAAATAAAGGCAAATATGTTATAAACATATATCTTCTTACTAAAACGATTTTAATACGGGTTTATATAAATGATATATTAGAATATAAAAACTAATTAGAAATATAAAAATATTTCCTACATCATTATATTTTATTTATAATTTTTATACAATAAATAAATGAATTTAATTATGACACAATTGTGGTGTAGTGATTACTTCATTAATTAAAGATTGAAGTAAATGGGAATTTAAATGTTAAAATAAATATTATTTGAAATATTTTATGCTATTAAATAATTTTATGAATTAATATGACATGTTTTTATTAATTTAATGTATTTTTTAGACTTAATTGAGATGTTATGATATTTTGAAAAGGTCATGTATGAATAGAGTTAAAATTGGCATAATTCATAACATAAAATATAAAATAGTTTACTAAACGTTATAAAATTGTAAAAATATAATATTTGACCAAATTATTAGGATATATATTAATATGTCATAAATTAAACATTTTTTTTTCATTTGACATTTTATGTAAATACATTAATACACAAAGTGCAAATAACAAGTTATCATGGTAATATTAAAAATGGTAAAATAAGGGGTAAACAAAAATGATAATGATTAAAAAATATTCAAAAATTGTTTAATTTAAATTTTATAATGGGGATAATACCCAAAATGATCTTATATTTTATATAAATGGGTTTTGGACCATTGGAAACCGAAAATAAATTTATAATAAATTAATATTTCAAAAGTTTTCTGAAGTGCCTCACATCTTTCCTACAAAAAAAACTTATCCTTACCTTTTATTCACACATAAAAAGCTTTTTTGTTCATCCAATATATATCCAAACCTATTACTATAATCCCTACCCACATTCTAAATTCATTGTTTTAGAAAAAACTCCCTTTTAAGAGGTGTTAAGGTGTTCTTCAAAAGCGATCAAATGAAGAAGAGGTATCTTTTTCTTTAAGTGTTTCTATTTTATGTCTTCTTCCAGTTACTTAAAATCTCCAAAATACATAATGATTTAATAACTCCAATACCCTTAGTATATTGAAATGTTATTATGTTAATATCATCACATAAATCCATCTCCACTTCCATTAAATGGGAAAGGAATTAATCGTTCGTGCGTACGTGTGAACTATCATCTCAACAAACTGATCTAAATCATTTTCCATAACTATCTCCCAAGATTGGTAATAATAATAGAATTAATTTTCTTATATTATATTCATGAAATATTAATCATTATAAAATAATAATATATCAATTATGTTCTTACTTCCATATTCATAAAAATGATAATGTCTGTCGCATTTACGTGTGAACTATCACCTTCACAAAGCAGTGTGACTCATTTGGATTCATTTTACAACTTATATGATATATATAATTATATATAAATTATTATTATTATTTTAATAATATCATGATAATTATGTGATGATAAAATTATAAATACCTTATTTCTATCATGAACAATGAAAAATTGAATAGTTACTCATGCGTATGTACGACCTACCGTCTCCATAATTATAACGTTCTTCATTTTTAATAACAAAAAATAATGGTTTGATTGAATTTTTTTGATTAATTTATAAAAGTTATGAATATTTCTTGAATACTATTTTTAGATGATGTACTTATGACCACATGGACAAATTACATCATACCATGATCATTTTCGACTGAAGTCCCAAACATTGACAAAACATCTGAAATGAAATCAAAGAATTAAGTAATTTATTTAACATGGTAACAAGTGATATAATGGGACTCAAAAAACATAAAAAATTTTATGAATAAATTAGAAATAATTTTATTTTTACTATTCAGGAAGATAATGAACAAACAAGACAAGTCAGACTTAAGGTATAGGAAATCATTACTCCCTCTCCATTCATTGAGTTAAATTTTATGTCATTGGTTTTTTCCCATGAATATGTGCGAATGAACTCTTATTTTTTTTCACTTAATATCCAATTATATTGGGTGTATTTATATTTTTCACACATTATTATCTCATTGATTTATACATAATCTAATGATATGATATTTGTAAGGGACTTCATCTCAATATCCTTTCATTAAGACATATCTTGATATTGTGCACCTTTATTATCCTTTATGGAGTATATATCACCCTTTTTACATGTTATATCATGAATTAATAAATTATAATGATATTAAATCTATTTTTATGTTAGTATTTAATTACTTTTGTTCAACTGTTTCTCAAGTGGAAAAGGTGTATTTAATTAAAACATCATTTTTAATGTTTTAAAGATTTATTATTCTAAATACTCCCAATTCATGTCCATGTTTTCAAAATGGGTTTTATGAAATTTTTTATATGTAAATAAATGTTTTAATGTTTTAATTTCCTTCCAGAGTATCAAAGTAGTATGTGATGCATTTATTCAAAAGTTTATTTATTAAATATTTTAATTGGGTTTGGAAATGTATCGGGAAGATTTATTATGACTGCAATAGAAATTTTACAAGTGGATTTTTGAAAATTACAATCATTTATGTATTTTGATTACATAATTGTGCCTGGACATTTTACGGGTGGTTACATGATAAACCAAAGATGGTGGGTTCTATGATAAACTAAGGATGGGTGGTAACATTATAACCTGCAATGCATTGGGTATGCAAGTCCGCCATATGGCTATTCTGTTTAGTGATATGTGTGGAAGTCGACCATATGGTTATTCCATTTAAGTATGTTTATGCCCCAAGTACCTTTATAGGATATATTTTTCTTTCTATGGGTTGATAGTAATCTTTTGGTTAAAAAATGGTAAGCAATGAGCTTATATTTAGTGAAGAGTACTTACACTTCATAAAGGTGAAAATTATTAATTTATGATAAATTATTCATGGTTTATATGTTTTCCCATGACTAATAGTTTTCCATCATTGTGTATACCTTAATAATATTTTTATGCTCATCCCAAGTTTCGAAATATTTTTCACTGGACTTAAAGAAGAATAAATTAAAGGATGGGATCAAGGAAAAGTTATTTTGTTAAAACATTAAACAAAACCTTATTTCTTTTTGAATGTTTTTATTTTATGAAAAAAATAGATAGTGAGTAGAGGTGACTACTCATAATATTTAAGTTGTTATGTACGAAGTTGTGACATAATTCTCTAAAATTGTAAACCTGAAAATATCCTCAATGTGAATTCTTGAGTTACCTCAAGATTAAGCAATGTTTAAGGACAAGTCCTTATAACTAGACATCGTGTTCACCACAAACATGTATTGTTTATCATAAATGCTTCTGATTTTTAGTGTCATGTGATTTTGAATCTGTATTTTGACCACACTGATTGCAATATTTATGCTGCTAACCTAAGTAGACTACATATAATATACACCATATACATGGTGTGTAATAAAAAAACAAGTTCTCAGTTGGACGGTCAACATGCGTCATACACTACGGGTAATAACTACATCAAATTCCATGCACATGACAACATGTCCTGGTGAATCATACTAGGGTACACATTGTGTACTTTGAGTACATTTCATGTAGCCCTATCTTATCGACCAAATTTTGGATCCCAATGACATATCTAGTTTTTATTTATATATTATAACACCTTTAAGAAAATAAAAACATTTAATTAACTTTTTAATATTTCAAATAAATTTTAATTCAAACTGGATTATCAAATGAACAACATATAATTGAAAATTCAACCACGGTTTAATATAGATCAACAATCATATAAATAATTAAAAATTAATCACTACTACATCTAATACCACTTGTTTGATCTGGGTGAAGCAGAAGTATGCGATGGTGGGAGATAAATTAAAATTTATTTTAATATTGAGTTTCATAAAAACCTAAGTGAGGATATTCCACATAAAATCTATAATTAATTAATTTAATATTGAAATAAATGAAGACATAGGATTTAGATATTTATTTGATGTGAGTGTTGATCACCAGACAATACCTATTCAGATTTCCTTCATTTCACAATGAGGATCCATTGATATAATCTCTCTAGTAGTGATCCACACATACTCTATTGATCATTAAGAAATTACAATATAGATTTGGGTTCTAGAGAATTAAATCAATTATCTTGGTTTTTTTGTGTTAATAGCTCATCATATAGTCTTAAAAAATCTGTTTTATTTCTCATTCTTGAGTGGTAGGGATAATGAGGATTTAGGAGATAATTATTTTTGCACAAAAATTATTTATTTTAGATGGCACACCCATTATCCATGAAATATACATAACTGTCCACTTATAGATCTAGGGTTTAGTTTAAAATATTTATTTAATTACATTTTGGACCTTAAATATAATTTTAAACTTTACAAACCACATGTCTTATAATAACAATATTAATATAAATTTGTGTCATGCACGGACTTGCGCAATAAAAAATATTATTTAACCAGATAGTTAATTGTTTTTATTATTAGGCATGGTATTGTTCCATTAGAACTCTTATATTATTAATTTAACAATCAAATAAATATATAATTTAAATATTTAATTCATCAATAAATATTTTTTACCAATAAAATGTGAATTAAATTTTCCCCAACTTGGGAGAATATTATTTATTCAATTAATAATATTCTAAGAGATTTTAATAGATAACCCCTAAAAAACCAACTGTGTGACCCTCTAGGACGAATTCTCAATGAAACTATGTGGTATTACTTAATGTCCAAGATTAATTCCTATTAATGGTTCAAGAAACCTAGGAGAAATAAATTAATGTCATAACAATGACAACTACATATAAACACTCACTGTGTAATATAATTTAATTTTTTGAAATATCTCACCAATGAGGTTGCATATCCATGTCACCAACCCATAATATCGATACATATTTATTTAACTATCTTAAGTAGACACATCATTAAACCATGAACCTATAATTTTGGGATACAGTTCTATTTAAATCAATGGTTCACGATATCAGCATCCACAATGATGGAAGGATACTCCCTCAACTAATCCATTAATGAAATGTCAATCCCGATGCACCCAACATACCCTACACCCCTAAAAACATAGAGAATTTGGGTTTTCATAAGAAAATATATGTTTAGGTGTCATTAAATGAATTAATGATAATATTTATGAATAATGATATTTAAGTGTAAGGACCATTACACACACTTTCAAATAGGAATATCTGATGATAACAAAACATGTGAGATTCTGACTAGTGGGTATGTTCAATTAATCTCCAGTCTTGTATATTTAAAATTGAAAATATCATGATAAGAATCATCATCTACTTATTAGTATTCACACCTAATAGTATATGTACTATTTGTCCGATCATAAAACATTATCCAACCATAGAAAATTATTTATGAATATCTCCATAAAACTATATAGTTCTCATCATAGTGGGTAATATCTAGGACCTTGTCAATAATATATATATTATTAGAAATTATTACATAAGATTCATGTATAATAATGAACACTGTTTAATATGAAGTTTTATTAATATTAAATAAACTAAATGTACGTGTTATAAGTTTAAAAATAGTTGGTCATAGGAAAATAACTCCAACAAATTCACGGTATGAAAAATCCATGCCTCGCACAGTTAGGCGTATAGTTAAACAAACCCTTGGGAATGGACCTATAATAAGTTACATAGTTTTCATGATTTTTTGAGCATATATTGATGTTTAATAAACCATTATCCTCCGATTTTCAAGCCTCACAATGAATGAGGACAATTAGTGAAAACAATGCACTAATGTGCACTCTATTATTTCATCAAAAAAAGGATAGTACTCTAAGGCCAAAATTAGAAAAAACCTCTCAAAACCACCCCTAATATCATGGGAACATTCAATAATGTAAATTTAAGGGTATTTCAATAAGAAAAAAAAATTAAATCATACCTAAACAATGATGGGTCTAATAGAAGTGTATTCATGAGCCCAAAGTAATGGGAATCATACGTTATAGGAATTGTATTTAAATAATTAAATTATGAAATTTAATCCCATATTTAACTTAACAAGCATTTATTTTTCCATAATTATTTGGAAACCATTTATCTTTCAAGGAATATTGATAAAGAAAAACAAATATTTTTGATGGTTTCTAATAAGACTATTGTTGTTGAAGTTGTATAATTGTAACACAGTATTATATCTAGTATACCACAAAACATTCATTTATTATTCCACGATGATATAGAAAATTATGGTCTTACAGGGGAGGCTATAGAATAAGAAAATAATTATATGTTGACTCAGTTAATATCTAATGTTTTATTTCTATATTCTAATTCTTATACACATATTATTGTATTTAAATATCTTCTACGAATAAATTATAAAATTTGAAAATTTTATTTTATATATTTTTTTTAGTTCAGATATATTTTTTAAATTCTAACATTTCTTAGGGTAGGAATTTTCAAAAAAAAATGTATTTTAAGATTTTAGTCAATATTTATTAGGTATGGTATTATAGGGAATTTATAATTCACTAGGAAGACAAATGGATACCATTTATACTACTTCTTCTACGTCATTTGTTGACCTTCATGTTGAATGTTCCACACCTTCTATGAACTTAACAACGTTTTCTTTTTCATAAAATGAACATCGGTACATTTCTTAAATCTATGAGCTACCCGCCTTATGTTCAAGTGACTTAGAAGAAAATGGACTCTCCACTACCTATAAAAGGTTGTCATACAACTATTAGTATTGATATATATAATGAAATATTAAAAGAATTGATTTATATTTTTACTAATTTGTTAATTTATTCTTGGAAAAAACAAAAATAATAATAAAAAAGAGGGAAATATCAAGAGTTGAAATTTTTTGTTGTTTCAAATATTTTAAGGTAGTGGTACCATTTAAAACATATGATGTATCAAATGATTGGACTAAAAAAATATATTAATATATATATCAGGCCTACATGATTATGTGATTTTGTCTCTACCCATTATATATATTGGCCAAAGACATATTCCTATTTTTTAAAATAATTTTATATTCAATATACTGGATAAGGTGAGAGTAAATAAGTTTTCATATGTGATTCAATTTAATAATTTCAATTATTATTACTATTTTATTATAAAGAAAACATAATATTGTGCCTATCTATTTACAAAGGAAAAAATTATTACAATAGTACATGAGAAGATAATAGAAAAAAATAGGTAACATAATTATAATTTTTAATCAGCCTTGCACCAATTTTGGAAAAAAAGAGAGGAACCTTGAAATAAAAAAGAATCTTTCTTAATTAGCATAATATTTGTTCAAAATAATCAATTTAAAAGTAATTCACTTTTAAAGGAGTCACCTATGTTTAAAAACCCAATTTATATATATATATAAATTTAATATTAAGGAACATTTTTAGGGTGCTACAAATTTCCTCCTCCAGTGTAAATCCAATAAAATTAATTATATATTAAACATCATTTTTGGGGTTTTATAACATATTGAATTTAAATTAGGTGGGATGATGTATTTTTATAGAACCAAATTTATCATGGAAATGCACTTTTAAAGACAAAATGTTTGGCGGTGAATAAAATTTTTGTTATTTACATACAGATATAGTTTTAATAGTTGTAAGAATATTTAAATATTTATTTTAAGGATTAGAATTATTATATTTATACAAGGTGAATCATTTATCATTAATACCTGATATATTTTTCTTTTGAATTTATCATCCTTAGGATTCAGCTCCATGAGGACACTAATAATTGGGTAAAATGTAGATTGGTTTGGAATACCTTGAGGATCCACTTACACTCTTTAATTTATAGAAACATTCATGGAGATTTCATAGAAATTATTGGATATGAACTATTACATGACTCTTTTAGTTAAAAAACACACATGGAATGAATTTGTTGGGTATTATCAACAAATTGAAGAATGATATTTCTTTAAGAACCCACTATTATTCCAATTTTCCCAATAATAAAAATAGAAGGGTTAAATTATTAGGAAACATTATTTATAACTACAACATAATTAGTATAATGATTTAAACAATTACGAAACTTCTAGACTGAAGCATCATACTATAAAAGAGATGATAGATTACATTGATGTTAGGATTATTCATAAACCTTCAATTACTAAAATGAAAATTTATTTTTAGAATAAATGACCTTAGATTCATCTTTATTTGGTAATACTATCAATGGATCCACCTAAGTCACTATTGAACTGGATATTCCGAACCTCATCATCCCCCAAAATAGACTAACCAAGAAGAAACAAATCATAATAGTATGTGTAAATCATCCAATAAGTAGATAATAAAGATTTTGAATCCAATGTTTTCATAGGATAATTTCATATTTTACATAATTAGATTTCATTATTTAAACAATAATTCTAAAGAAAAGTGTAAATCCATGAAAAGAATCAATAAATTATTTTCTATGGAATTAAACATGAAGATTACTTTATGTTTATAAATAGAGTTACATGGAATATTTTGTTTCTTGGAAATTATATGTCCAAGGGTGGAATCCATGAAGTATCTACCAAGTTCTTCATGCAATCTAGGGTTACTTTTTATTTCAGGATAATGAGAGTAAAATGAAGGTGAAATTATTCTATTATATTATCACTTTAATAATCTGTATGATATTCATACACATTGTTCCGTTTTGACATATCCAACCTGAATGTAATTTGGGATAATACTGAAGTATTTTAAATGTATGTTATGAAATTATTTTAATGATGAAATTATAATCATGGAATAGATATATGATAATGTACTTAAGGGGATGGTTGGGATCAGTGGAAGTTATTTATGGATAGAGATTGGTATGAAGAATATAATCATTATCTAATTTAATATTATATTAATATAAATATATTAAAAAAAATATAATTTTTATTAAGATAGGTCTTATTAATTTTAGGTTGTGTGTAGAAAACATTTTTTTTGTGTAGAGAGAACCACGTAATTCATCACATAGATGTCTCAAATATGTTTTTATGAAAATGATAAAAAAAATTCGATATTAAGAACTTTGATATTTATATGTTATATAATAAGTATCTTAAATTTCAAAATATTCATTTAGATATTTTATATATATATTGAATTCCTAGATAAATAGGTTTGGTGGATAAGGATGTGGTTCATTGTATACACAAAATCTAATGACAGCTATGTGATTTAGATTTCTAAAGATAACAGGGTAAAAAATTTTATTTATAATATGTTTTAAATTAAACACCATTAAAATGTAGTACCATTTGGTTTTTAGTTAAAATAAAGGATGTATGTGATGCCAACCCTTAAAAATAAACTAAATTATTAAATTTTGATCTAATTTTCATGTTCATAGAGAATTATTGTCAAAACATTATACATGGTATGGGTTATGGGTCATCCTCCTAATGTGTCTTTGGTAGGTTATGAAGATTTGTCATTGTGACCTTATATTATATGATTATCAGAGATATTTTTCCTTCATAATATCATTTTAAATTTATCAACTTTAAGGACATAATTAAAGAAGAATACGAGAACATAAAAGATGACTAAAGATACCCCTCACGATATTGGCACTATTGTTATGAAACCTAAATAGATAAATTTATAATATTTTAGTTTTTTATTGACTCAATATTATTTATACTTATTTTATTGTGTTTAACATAATTTTGGAATTAATTTTAATGTAGAAACCTGAGGCTAGAAATATATATGGATCTAAGAAATGTGACTCAAGTAGGGGAAGTAATAATGCACTAAACTCCATATTTACATTAGTTTTTTAAGTAGAATATAATTATTTATGATATACATATTTGGATTTAGACATATTTGGATTAGATAATAGAATAATATATTTTATATATTAATTTTGATATATATATATATATTTAATCGTTCATTTGTTTTTTATTAGCTTTGGTCTGATTTGATAATAATGTGAATGTTAGCAGGGATATTAATTTATTTTTTTTTTCACTTCATTATAAATAGGTTTAAACCACAACTAAATTTTTGATATTGGGTGACATAGATCCCACTTGTGATGTACTTTTTTTCCATTACATGTATACAGTTTAATATATATACACACACATGTGTTTATATTAATATAATAGTGATGATACTTATGTATCCACTATATTTATTGTAATGTCCTTATATTAATTATTTTATCAATGGTTTATAATCGATCCTAGGATATAGTGAGAAACTAGAGATACCATGACACTAATATTAATGTATTTTCTTATGGTCTATAAAGATCATACTGATAGGCCACAGACAGTGTACGACTATCAGGTGATGGGGGATCATTGACATTGATTCTTTTTCTCATGATGTTCATTCTTTGTGACCTCTAGTTATTGAGATCATGAGGAAAAAGCCTCCAATAAGAAAACCACATGTTTTATGTGTCATTGGTTGTTCTAATCTATGAATATGAAAATAGGTATCCTAGCATGAGATCATTATCAGTGTGTTTCATTTGATCAAGTACTTTGATTCGCAGAGAAAACCATGAAAATTAAGTCATGGTGAAATAGTTTGTGTTGGGTAAATCATTTGTGGTATCATATTGGATGAATGATAAAGTTATAATCTATCACTTTTGATGTGAGGAAGTGATAACTAGGGATTAATTGATCTGTATGAATGGACCTTCATTAAAACCCTTTCCATGGTAGTCGAAGGTAAAATTTTTCAGATAGATCAACAAATAATATTGTAAGAAAGGATCGTGAAACATGTATGCATCTTTATTTATGAGATATCCTATGAAAAATAGATTATATATTAAAGTGCATGTTTGTTTTTTGGTTATCATTACTATAAATATTCCTTGACTCTATAAAAGCCTTTACAGATTGTTAGACACCACTATTGGTCTATGAATATTATTCTCTACTATCAAGATAATGGCCTAGAGGGTCTCACATTATAGAACATTCAATAATCTGACCTATTTAGGTGAATAGGTGTATAGGACATTGTGGGACCCCCTATGGGTCCTTAGTGTTTTCCAAGTTTTTTTGATCACCGATGAATAAATAAATTTATTATTATTAATGTAAATAATACTTGGATTGAATTTATTTGTAAAAATTATTTATGAGTGTTTAAGTAAATAAATGGAATAAAATTATATGAACAAATATTATTTCAATATTTAAGGTTTTTTTAATATTAGAATGAATTTCATGTCAAGTTAATGTCTTGGATTTTATAATGTAATATATATATATATATATATTATTAGTATGTGATAAATTATAAATAACATTTTACATGAATTTACTTCATCGTAATTTTTCATTTATTACTTATTTAGTGTATGTTAAATATACTAGTTCTGGGGAACCCAAACCAAGTACTTTACACATCCACTATAAAAGTAGATGATGATATCGTTTCTGGTGTGAAATTCATTCCAAAAAATTGAGAGATCTTCTCTTCTCTTCCCATGTATTTGATAGATAATGATTCCATCTAATAAATTAATCCTGGTAATTCTTCAAATGTCATGGGAACAAAGTTGAGGTTATTTTTATGACATTGTAGGAATCCTTGGATATTAATACTAGCTCCCAGAATTTGATGATCTACATTCATGCAGTTTCTTAATGCTTGTGTAGATGATCTTTAGGGGTTTGAAATTGAATCCTTTATGAAACGACCATTGGTGATGAGCAACATTTGAACACACATTGCATCAAATGATGTAATCGTTTATGTATTTTTCACATTGAATTATTCACATGTGATCCTCATACCTCTATCGTGGATCAGATCATCAGAGATGATAAAGTTACATCGCTTCGGTGATGAAAATATTAATGTTCTCAACCTACTGACTTATTTTTCAGGCCCTAACAACATCAATTGTTATCATATTGATCATTTTTTTAATTCAATAAAAATTTAATTAAAATTAATAAAAAGGATTTAAATCGGTCTGAATAGAATAGAACACACGCCAATATGATTCCAGATGAAAATGTTTTTATCATCATAAATATTTAGTTTGGATAGAAAATAATGTTGTAGACTATTTAAAATTTAGTATTAGTATAATTAAATATCTATTTGTGATTTTATTTTTTTGGCAATCCAATTCTGATCATGTTCTGTGTGGAATAATTTTTCTTTTGAAAAAGTGGAAAGATTCTTTTTGATGCTTTGTGAAAAAAATTTAAAAAGGGGGTGGAGACAATATTTCCTTGAAAACTTTTCCATATTAAAAAAATATGTTTTTAAAAGGCTATATTATACGTTCTTACAAATTGGGACGTTGGATATCAATGAGACAAAGAAATGGGGTGTCCCATCACTTGGACTTCTATGTAAGAAAATGTTTTTTATTTTAATATAATAAATGAATGAGACCTTTTTTAGAAGCCCTGACCTGAATTTTCTTACCTCTAGGCATGACCAACCCCCCTTTATCATCCCTTCATCATGATCCAGACACCTGGACGATACCCTATGTTGCTCTTGTGGACTAGAAGACCACCTGCAGTGATAATAACCCATTATCGACCTCCCTCTACTATCCTGCATCCTTCCTCATGTATATTTGGTGTTCCAAATATCCCCTCCCTTTTCCTAGACCAATTGGGATATCACCAATCAGGCTGATCATCGATTCCTTCTTCTCCTCTAGTCGGACTCACCAGACGTTGCACATGTTGTAGCTAAGATCATCAAGTCCAACCCTACCGCTTGCACATACATTCATTTTTATAACACTGACCACCATCTAAAGTTGGTTTCCCCTATCACCGGATCCTGCTAGTGCTTCCTAGGCCACACATAGGTCCACTAGCATCGCCAGCCTCGGTCAACATCATCCAGTCAACTTACCCTCTCTCCTAGTGCTACTGGCTTCCCTAGTCCACCCTATAGCCACCGTCTCCTATTGAGAATCCTCCCTTCAAGACTCCTTATTATGGACTTGAACACCAATCATCACTGACTACGGGTTGGATACCCCTCTTCCTTCAGCATCTAGCATCACACGACGTCTAAAGAAAAAACTTATCAAGAATAGTGTCCTCCCTATCAGCATAGAAAATATGGCCATGCCATTATCATCATTTCACTACCCAAATCGAGCAAACTGTGGGTAAATTGGATCTATCCTAACCTGAAGGCCGTCATAATGGGTCTTCCCAACCTAAAACTACCATATAAGGGGTCTTCCCAACCCTTGAAGGGCCTGGTGGGATCTTCCATGCCTTGAATGTGCTATAATGGGTTCAGCCTAACCCGCATTGGACAAAGGTGGGATTTTATAAAATTAGATAATTTTTAATTGAATATAAATTTATTTATTGATTTATAATAATAATATTTTTATTATTTAAAATAATTAATTTAATTTTTTTTAAATTAAATTAATTGAATAATTTAATTTTTGGTGTAAAAAATAAATTAAGTTTTGGACCAAAGAAGATAACTTAATTGAATTGTATAATTAACTTAATTTATATTTATTTCCATAATTTTAAATTTGTTGCATTTAATTTTTACCATGCATTTACTTTTCAAAATGATTCATCTTGATCAATTAAACGACCATGTGAATGTTTGAGTTTATTTCATTTGATTATTTATTACTGTGAGTGATGTTTGTAACAAGTAATAAAAATAAAGATTGTCTGCACATCATCATTTTTTTAATTCAATATGAATAAGGGCATGAATTCCCAATTTATCATATATATATTTTGATATCAAAACTTCCTCACAAAAAAATGTGTTTATCTATACTTTAGACAATGAAATATTAAGTTAGTGACCTTACCTAGATGTGGTAGTATTTCAAATGAAAGGAAAATGCATTGAACTAGGGGAGAGATACAATACATGTCAAGACTCGAGTTTGGTATACAACCCATAATTCTTTGTTGATTTGTTTTTATTAAAATGGATCAATCACAATTATAGTTTCAATTCCATTTGTGTAGGTTTTATATCCTTTGTTCACAATTTATTATATTTATACAAGATAATTGTTAAACACATAAAATAATAAGCCTGAAAAATTCATAAAGGCGTGATCGATTTTTTATTACTACGTTCCAGTTTTGAGTGTGATAACATAGTGTGAAAAAATTAATAGATTTAGATTACATTCATTGAAAAACATAAATTCCTCAATGAAATTTTTATTATTTAATGCCTTTCATCATTTAAATTTAAATAAAGTGTGGTGTACATCCAGCTTCATCATCCAAAGCTGAGGGTGCCACCTAATACCTGAGAGTTTTTATGAAAATGATCAGTTGAATAATGTAATTTTGGTACCAAATAAGTAGCCAAATCCATATTGTTAAACCATTCTACGAACGCATTGAGTATATAATTTTATTATTCTAGAAGTTGGTACATCACTCAATAAATCATGGAGCCATGAGGAAATGTGGTTGGCCACCCAAACGACGTCCTTGAACTCTTCCATTAGTGGCATAGCCAAATAACATAGACTGTTAGGGGAGGTTCATGGATCCTTTCCACTAGAATACTCAAGTGAAAAATTATTTTGATTTTATTACATAGGGTTTCTAGAGTTAGATAAAATATTGGGAGATATTTAATTATTTAAGAATTTATTAATCAATAATGTCTAACAAGTAGTCATGATAAATTACTAACTGCTAAAATTTATTTTTTGTAGATAAAACATGGAAATAAAAAACAAAACTGGAACCTTATCACTATGCTTCATATTGGATAATGAAAATATCATTACTGAACCTAACTTCTAGGAGTGGTATAGGTTCTTCCTCAAAGTATTACACTGTGAAAGGACGCATTAGGTATTGGAATCCTCATTTCCAACTGAGACTCCTTAGGGAGACAATAAAGAGGTTAAATACAAGTAATAAAACAATGTATATGATGCAATAGACATTCAATGTATCATGTTGTCATCTATGATTAGTAAAATATATAAAATTCTTGTGTTCGAAGATGCGTACATGATGCTATCTTAAGAACTGTATTATGCGAAAGAAAGTCAATAATGGTATGAGATATCTAGGGCCCTGTATAGGTTCATACCATTATAAGAGAATCAAGAAGAACCTTATGTACATAATATGATAGGGTATACTGCGGGACTTGAATACATTGGTTTCAAACTGAACTAAGAACAAGCAACTGATCACATTCTTTTCTCCTTAATGCCAGGTTTCTCAGTTTGTATTGTTAATTATAATATGAGTAAAATGAAAAAGTTACTTCTAGAAATTTTGTCTTTATTTATCATATATTATAATGATATTAAGAATAAAAATTCTTCATTCCTTATAATTAATAAGAGAAGTAAGGTAAAATATAAGGCATATATGGCTAAATCCATGTCAAAGAAACATAAGAACCATCCTTGGAAAATGATAAATATATTGAGGGAAGGAAATGAAAATAAGACTGTATAATTTTAATTTGGAAAGAAAAGCCACTAGAAGAATAAATTTAGAGATAGGAAGATGAAGAAAGGTAATCCTTCTACTTTAGGTATTTTTTTAATTTTATAAAATCTATCTTTATCCACATGTGAAGTATTGGATAAAGTGTGTGACTCACATAGTTGTATTCAAATATTAGAACCAATTAGACTCAATAATATTTCAAAAGTAGAAGTGACTCTTTGAGATAAAAATGTTTAAATTATATAATCCTTATAGTAAGAGATTATAATATAATTTTCCATGTGGGTTGGTTCTTATATTAAATAATTGTTATTATGTACCTTCGGTTACTAGAAATATAATCTCAGTGTGAAGTGTAGACACTAAGGTTTTTTATTTCATGTTTTGAAATAAATGTTTTCTATTTTATATGGATAAAATGTATTATTAAATGTGACATCACTTATATATAAATGATCATTATAAACTAGTAACTGCAATCAATGAATAAACTAGTGAGCATGCCCCATATAACACCCACCTATGGAACTTTTGGAATATTTACGTAAAGAAGAAGTGATTATATAAATTAAATCATGTAGGGTATTTGGAATCAGTTGATTTAAAACCCTTGGATTAATTTCATGATTTTTTACAATGGAAAATGAACAAATCACCATTTTCTAGGAAGGGATAATGAGCCACAGATTTTCTTGAATTAATTCAAACTGACATATGTGGTATATTTTCAGTAGTGGAAATGGGTGGGATTTTGTACTTAATTAGTTTTACAGATCACTATATCATGTATTCATATATCTACTTAATGAGGTATAAGTCAAATTACTTTTATATATTTAAGTAATTTTGACATGATCTAGTAAGTAGCTTGGTTGGATGATTAATGAACTTTTCTCAGATTGAGGAGGAGATTGTCTAAACCAAGTTGTCATTGATCACATAAAGGAGTGTGGGATAATATAACAAGTCACTCATTTTTATACACAATAGTAGAATGGTTCTTCTAGTGGGATGAATTAGAACCTTCTAGACATTATTAGATTAAAGATAATTTTGGAAACTCTTCCATTATCCATTTGGAAATACTCCTGGTAGAGAGTGACATACACCCTTAACCGAGTAGAAACAAAAGCTATATATAGAATTAAAAATGAGTTTTTATGTGGAATGAAACCTAATATATCACATTTACATGTATGGGGATGAAATATTTTTTTCAATACTATACCACATGAAACAATAGGCACCCTAAATCACAAAGTGAATACTTATAGGTTATCTTAAAGAATCAAAAGGATGTTAGCTATATAATCCTTTTGATAAAAAAGTCATTGTGAAAAAAAGACATCTTTCTAGAAATGGAGGACATTTATAATGAAAAATAGTGGAAGAAATATTGACATCTATGTTGTGGAATCTCTAAAACCAAAATAGTTGGTTTGAGAAAAATATCCATAAGAGATAGTGGGTGGTAAAGATGATACCGAGACATACGTACTTCGTAGGTCTACTTGATAGGTTACATAACTATAGTGTTATGGTTTTCTTGTCACCAAGTTAGGTAAAAAAATTAATACTTGAGGATGATGGACCCATAACCTATAAGTAATTATTAGAAATAAAGGATGATAGTTAATAGAATGATTCTATGCATTCTGAGATGGATTCCATGTACTAAAATAAAGTTTATATTTTGGTAGACCCGCCAGTTGTTGTAAAACACATTGGGTGAAAATAGGTTTTTAATAAAAATATATACATGGATGGTAAGTTTAATACCTACAAGTAAAGGTTTGTTGCAATGTGCTTCATAAAATGAAAGGCAACAATTGAAATAAATCCTTCTCACCAGAAGAATTTTCAAAATCCATCTAAATATTTCTTATAATAATGGCCTTCCATGATTATATTATTTAGAAAATTAATTTTAAAACCTCTTTTCTAAATTGGAAATTAGTTTATGACATTTATATAATTCAACCCAAAGATTTAATTAATTCTCATAATTCCAATATAGTGTGAAAGCGGGGTCAATCCATTTATGGGTTGAAGATGGAATCAGGGTCATAGAATGTTCATTTTTTGAGGCCATAATGGAATTTGGTTTTATGGAAGAAAAATAGATCCATGTGTCCCAAAATGTTTTAATGGAAATGCCATATTTTAATAGTATTATATGTTTAAGACAGATTAATTATGGTAAATTAAGTCAATATCTTACAGTTAGTTCAGAATTTATTTGAAAAACCCTTCTACGTGAAAGACATTAGTGAGGAAGCCTCCAGTATAGGGATCAAGATCTATCAAAATAGATATCAGAGGATACATGGGTTAAGTCAATGTATATATATTTACAAGTTTCATAAAAGGTATAGTATGGAACAAGACTATAGGGGGTTGTTTCCAATGTCACATGGTGCCAATCTCTCTATGAAAATGGTTCCATAAACACATGAGGATATTGAAAGAATGAGTAGAACCCTTTATGTCTTATTAGTGGGATCTATAATGTATGACTTGTTATGTACTATGTTTTATGTTTCCTTTTACTCAATCATAGTGGTCACATATCATGATAATACTAGAGAGCTGCATTGGGAAGCTGTAAAACTATCCTGAAGTATATGTGGTGAACAAAGGGCATGTTCCTAGTGTATGGAGGAGAAGAAGGAATAGTAGTGAGAGGATACACTGATTCTTGTTTATAGATAGATAATGATAATCTAAAATCACAGTCAGAATATGTATTTTTCATTAATGTTGGTTCAGTGAGCTAGAGAAGATTAAAACAATATGTGGTCACCGACTATGTAGAAGAATTTGAATATATAATGGTTTATGATGCAGCTAAGGAGGCATTCTAAAATCGAAGCTTTTTCTCAGAAATTGATGTTCTTCCTAGAAATTTTGACCCTATTTTTTTATTGGGGTAATAATAAAGTATAAATTCTTATCAAGGAGCTTAGCTCACATCACACGATAAATCTTATACTTTTGATGTTTCATATCTTGAGTTGTTTTACTCATAGAGGCGATGTTTTAGTTAGTAGAGAAGCCATAGAGGATAACATGACACACCCTCTAACTAAATAAATATCCCAATTGAAGAATAATTATTATGTTATGGATATCATCTTGAGACTTGTTAGTAGTTGGCTCTAGTAAAAGTGGGAGTGTTGATAATGGGCTCCCTATATCTATCTTGTGATATACATTGATTAACACTACATGTTTAGAGTTTAATACATATATATGAATTTATATAAGTATAATAGTGATGATTATTCTCTGTCAAGTATATTTATGGTAATTTCCTTAGATTAATTTTCTTATAAAATGGTTACAATGGATTCTAGGATATAATGAGAACTTATAGATACCATGACACTAATATTAACGTAATGTATTATGGTCTAGATACATCATACTGATAGGGAATAAATGGTGTGTGACTATTAGGTGCTGGGTAATCATAATCATTACGTATTCTTCTCTAGAATTTCACACATGGTTATCTCTTGTATTTATGATCACGATGATTGAAACTCGAAAAGGAACCACACATGTTTCATGTTTCATTGGTTGTTCCTATCTATAGACATGTTTATTGGTCTCCTAACATGAGATCTTTATCAATGTATAAAATTTGGTCATGTACATTGATTCATGTTGAAAACCCTAAAAATGTCTTTAGAGAGAGGTAGTTTAGGCTGGGTGAGTCATTAGTGTTATGAAATTGGTTTAATGATCAAGATTAAATTTTCCACTTCTATGTTAAGGAAGAAATATCTCGATCCTAGCTAATTAGGATGGTAGTACCTTTATTAAATCCAAGCCATGGATGTTAAAGGTAAATCTATCTCGATAGATCAAAAAATAATAAATCAAGAAAGTATGATGACAAAAGTGTGCACCCTTATTTATGAGGTATCTAATGGTAAAGAGATTATATTAGACAATCCATTTTCATATATTGGTATTCATTTCTATGACTATTCCTTGTATTTTTAGGGGCCTTGATGGGTTTCAAGACTTTGCTATTGGTCTATCAATACTATTAACTACTATCAAGATAATGGACTAGAGGGGAACACACAATAGCGTATTTATGAATCTTCTCCATTCAGGTGAATAGGTATATAGGACATGGTGGACCCCACCACACGGTCTAAGTGTTTTCCAATTTTCATAGATCACAGATAAATAAATAAATAAATTATTATTCATATAATTTATAATTGGATTAATTTTATTTATTAAAAGTATTTACATGTTTTTAAGTAAATATATGAAATAATATTGCATGAATTAATATTATTTCAATATTCAACATTCTTTTAAAATTAGTGTTAATTTTGAGTTGAGTTAATGACTCGGTTCTATCAAATAATATATTTAATATATATGTATATTAAAAGTTTGTGATAAATTATAAATAACATCTATTATGAAGCTAGGTGATCATAATTATTTATTTATTACTAATTTTGTGAATGTAAAATATTCATGGGTTGGGGGACAACACTAGGTAATTTATAAGTCCACTATATAAGTTAATATTTAGCTAATTTATCGGGGTAAATTCATTCCAATTAATTGACAGATCCTCTATTATCTTCTTATATCCTTCCGAGAGAAGGAATCACTCCATGAAATAAATCTAAGGATGTTTTAATAGATTATACTATTAGATTCATAGAGATTGGTGTGACATTGAAGGAATCACTAGAGCTCCATGCAAGCACCTAGAATTTGGAAATCTATGTTAATGTTGTTTCATGAATCATGTGTGGATGATCTAAAGGGGTTTAGATTCATATCATTTTTATAAATATTTACAATGATGAGATTTATTTTAAAAGGGCATCAAATCAAATGAGTTAACTAATTATTTATTTTATTTCTTTGAAATAATCACATGAGATCCCCAAACAACAGTCAATATTCATATTTCTAGAGAGAACAAAGTATCATTTTTCCAGTGATGAAAATATTGAATTTTTCATCAAACCATCTTCCATTGTGTGCCCTTGTACCTTTAAAAATATCAATGAAATATATGGAAGACTCTAATAATAGATAAAATAATCATAAAATACTAATAAAATATCATGAATTCTATAAATTATATGAAATCATTACAAATTGTCTCAACCGGAATACAAAAAATATTTATTTAGTTGAAATTAAAATTTAAAATATGCAATAATTATTTTAACATCATTTGAACCATTTTTTGTTTAATATATATTATATAGTATTTATTAAACTTACACTGAAAATTAAATATTAGTTTAAACATTATTTATTTAATAAATATCATTTCATATTTATTATTATTAAAAATACCACCAATAATGTAAAAAATAAAAAACTAATTTTATATTTGAGACACTTTTATATAACTAACACTAATAAAATAAAACTACCACCAAAAAAATTAAAATACCAGATTTCATTATGATCTCATAAAATCACTACAATATTGTTTAGAGGTAGTTAAACCATCTTTAAATAAAAATCCCCTTGGTTATTATTTAATTTTGTTTAGTGTTAATCAATAGGAATGCTTTTAAATGTTTTCCTAATTATGACTTTACTTTTAAGTAGAGTGGTTATATTTTCTAATGATACATGATATTATTTATATAGAATTTATTTTATATTTTTGGATCCATTCCATGATAGTTTTTTATTCCATTTACTATATATGATCATATATAAGATATCAAGTTGATGTGAAAAATTTAATGGACTAGAACATGTTTTTCAAAATGATTTAGAAGTCCTAAGGTATTGGAATAATGTAATATATAATAGATTATTTTTTATTTGAAATACCCTTGCGAATAGTAATCAAATATTTGAGTTATATTTTAAATCATTGTACAACTAGTGGCCTTATAAAATGATCCTTGAGTAATTGTTAACATATGGGAGTTTCCTTTTTTCCCTTAGGGTATAGTTTAAGAGGATGCTCCACATGGTCATCCCCTATTAGTATAATATATGAGTAAGATGAAAACAACCTGATTATTCCTTTTAGACATTAGGAATGACTAATTATGATGCTCCTTGGGACATTACCACCCTCCCCAAAGATGGTCTTATAAGGATTATCCCCTTAACAAGATCTTTCGATGTATGGATCAAAACTAGTTGATGGTTTTCTAAAGTGGTGTGGTTAACACAAATGGTTGTGTGATTTATATGAATAAGTTATATTGTATTAATTGATTCATGATTCTTTAAATGGAATAAATTTATTTTTTCTTATTGGGTATTTAGGTATGACATTACATACCATTCATGGCATTATAAATTTATTACATGAGGACTATAGAGTAATGGATAGAGTTTGGTGGTGAATCATTATATATTATCTCATACTCACATATTTAATATGCTCCTTTGTTCATGTACATATATTAATTTTTATGAATTTTAGGTAAAACTCAAAAAAGTACCGAGTAGTGAGAAAGCTAGTGGATAGAGACAATCCTAGACCATTTAATTTTATTTTCTCCCTTTATATCATGTTATGTGATTCTATTTCCTATAGACACTTATTTTTTAGGCTAATTGGTGTAATATATGAAATTATATCCATTCATGGAGTGTTCAAAGGACTATGGAGTATTTTTTTACTTTATTTAATCATAATTATTTTTCTATTTAATTATTATTGTTATTTATTTATTATCTTATTATTTTTAAATATTTTATTGAATTTTTAAAATTATGGGTTTACCTTTTCATGGGTAAATATACCGAAAAGAATTATACTACGCACTCATCTATAGTAACTATCCATTTATGATCAATGATTTACATGATGTAATGTAATAGTTTGTCTTGGATGAAGGAGTCATGCTCATGTCTAGACATTACATCTATTCTTCTTACTATGTTTTACTTATATATAAATTTGATATAACAATTTCAATTATTATTTTGAAATTTATAGTATCTTTTAAAATGTAATTTTCTTTTACTATCAAATATAATACACAAAATAACTTAGTTAATATTCAGTTTTTTCAGAGGATATTATGAAGGAAATATTACCCTTTCCCTATAGAAATAAAACCATGCATAACACCTATATAATGAGCATCAATCATCTTCAATGAATATATTTTCTACACAAGACTTGAAGACGAAATTTTACCATATATTAACAAAAATAAGGTTATCCATTATTTTTAAACCTCAAATTTTAATTATTTATTTCAACTTTTTTCAAAAAAAATTCATAATTTGCAAACATGTGACAGATTTTAATTGAAAACTTAAATATTCATTATTTTCATATTGTAAATAATCCATGAAATTATCATATGAAACTTTTGATTAAGTTAAAATTATGAAAAGTTTCACTTTCATAAATTAATAAGCTTACCATAATCTTGATTCATTAATCCAATATTCATAATAAGTCATTGCTTAACCATGTATCACATTAATTATTTAAATTAATTTACTATAGAATATATAAGTATGGGAATACATATTTGTATATAACAATAAAATATTTATATTTTTTATAATATAGGTAACTTATAATAATAATACCTTCCATTTAATATTTGCATTTTCTCCCTCTTTGAATCCTATGGACTCCTTACTTATATAAAATTAAAATTAAAATGTTATCATGATTCTACATATTTAATTCAATTAAATCTTGAAAATAAAAGATTATTATTTTCTTCTTCCTAATAGTCTTAAAAATAATTCATAATAAAATAATTTTGAAAATCCATAAGCATGGAAATAATGATTTATATTCAATATTTAAGTTGGACCATGCCAAAATAATTATCAATTCACAAATGATTTAAAATAAGGTACAAAATATTGATCAATAAATTGCCTCAATTATTTTGGATGAATATAAATGAGACTATATCCTTTATCTAAAGAGTCTTCCCTCTTTATTAAGATAATAGTTTATAAACTTACATCAAACTAATTTTATAATTCTCGGAAGATCATGATGAATAAAATGTAAAGGCTTTGATAAACCAATGTTTTTATCCTTCATTTATTTCTTCATTGACTCTAATATAATAGACATATTAAATAAATTCCAACACATTTCCTCTAATTTATATCTACTCAATAACCTTATATACTTTGTTTTTTTCAATTCCACCTTTTTCTCTATAATTTTATATATAATTACTTCTTATTCTTTTTTAGTGGAAGAAATTCTTAAAATATTTAATTCTTTTATATTACATTCACCTTATTCTTATTCCATATTCATTATTTCTGTTAGAATATTTCGTTTTACTTTATCACAACCAAATCATAATAATAACTCCCAATTTTAGACAAAAACAAAATCCCTTACCATTTTTAAAATTATTACTCCATTTATGAGGCGTTAATTATCTTCGTCTATATCACACAAAATAAATTAAAAAAATAAAACTACTCCATTTTTACCAAACCAAATTAACTTAATTCTTATAGAAATATCATTTCACATTTTACCAAATAGAGGGGAACTCTTTCATGTTTCATCACCCCTAAAACCACATTCTTGATGGATGACTATGAATTGAAATTAATACTTACATAAATATCACACTAAAAATATTTAAATTCAAAAGATCATAAATTATGAGGTTTATAAAAACTACTTGGTTCATCTATGTTTAATAAAAAATCCTTGAAACTAAAACTAAACACGTTTTCATAAGATATTTTTTACATGTCTTGTCAACTAATTTATTATTTGAATCAAAATATTTTGTAAAACTTGTAAGATTAATATTAATTTGAAGCTTATTATAAAATTATAGAAATTTATTCTCTCTTTTATTCTATATTTCATTACATTAATATCTATATGAATAAAAATTCTGGGTTATATGTTGATGAAACATTCTCCCTAAATTTCTTCTCGACCCTAAACCTGTGATGTTCTAGGCCCAATACACTTATAAGTGGCCCATCATGGTGGCCAAATTCCCTCAAGAATTCCTCTTCATATGGTGGATGTTACCGACTAGTAGCAAGGGTCTATGGTGGTATAATTGAAATACTATATACTCATTATCATAGTGGAGCACAATGGTGAAGAATATATAGATAAGCAGAAGCAGTATAATGGAAATAATATAAATTAATATGAAAACAATACGTAATGAAAAAAAATAACCTGTGTTATAAAAAAGATGGTGATTTCATGATGGTATACAAAAATGGGAGGAAATGGGAAAACATAAGAAAGCATAGAATTTTACTTTCAATACAACAATTTACATATAGACTGAAAGATAATCTATACTAGCATCATGAGAATGACCAAGGTCCTATGCTCCCATATTCTGACATTGTATAGATAATCACACTTCTATTTCTTGGTGCATCCCTTTGTCCCAACCTATATCTATGAATTCTTGTTTAGTTACTAATCGGTGGCCCAGACAATGTGTGAGTAAAACTCTATATCCAACACTAATAGTTTCACATACTATATCGTGTATGAATATACAATGAATCAGAGTATAGATAGTAATTATAACTGAAGTAAATAAAATAAATAATTCTCATGTTTTATCAGGATCCTCAGGGGGTACCTGTCTGCAAATTTTTTCTTCAGATTAAAATAGAATGTATCTTAGAATTTATTATGTTATAATATAGGATTAGGACTTGAGTAACATAACCACGAGGTCTATATATAATGATAATCAAATATGTAATGATCACGACCCAAGGAATTTAAGATATAACAGTCAAAGGTGAACTAATAAATTCATGTATCTAAGACATTGATGAAATACAAGTGTGTTTTTTGACTTGGTAGATGTATCATTGAATCAATTGAAATCCTATTCCCATCAAAATAATTCCAAATTGGAACCTGAGTATCACATAAAGCATGGTATAATTTCATCTTCAGTGTGGGACCATCCAAGGTATTCCATGTAGGAATCTAAGTATCACCCATGGAATGATATAATCACATCTACCCTATGTTCCCATCCAAGGAATTCCATGTTTTAATTCAATTATATCCTAAGGAATAATATAATTCCACATAACTTTTGAGCACATGTAAGGTATTCTATTTAAAAATAAAAGTATCACCCTTGGAATGATATAATTTCATCTTTATTATAAGGCCTTCCATTCTATTCCATGAATGAATCCATGTATCACCCATGAAAAAATAAAATTTCATCTACCATATGAGCTCTTACATGGTATTCCTTGTAAGAATCCATGTGTCACCCATGGAATGATATAATTCCCTCAACCGTATGGACACATATAAGGTATTTTATATAGGAATCGATGTATCTACCATAGAATGATATAATTACATCAACCTTATGAGATCTTCCAAGGAATTAGAAATCAGATTCCAAGTAAGGAAGATGATATAATATAATTAGTGGTCATGGCCTAGCCAATTATCCATACTATTTATCATCTCACTTATACCAAGTTTTCCATTACCATTATAAGGGATATATCTAGAATAAATTAAGAATAAAAAAAGGTCCCAATGACATGGTATTTCCATTATCCTTTCATTTAACTAATTTTAACATTTCATTTATGAGAGGCAAGATAAACCCAGATTGAAGGGATTTAATTACATAAACCAAAAAATATGGTCATGAAATTTAATAAACATATGTAAAGGGGTATTTTTTTAATTATAAAAAAGTTTTAATGGAGATATTATATAAGACATTCATACTAAGAATTGGTTATAGTTTAGGTAAAAACCTTAAATGATGAAATTTGGTGTAAAAGATTGACTATATCAAGGTGGTTGAAATTTATTTAATTACCTTCACATTTAATAGGAGACAAAAGAATGCTCTGGTTTGTAGTATAACAACACATGATATAGACCTCAATACATTCATGAAAACGTATTAGACCACTTACCTTATACTGTTAGATGAAAAATTCCCATGTATCATCTTCATATTTGATCTACTATAGATGAAATTTCAAAAAAGACAAATTATATGAAAATAGGGCATAATATCTTGCATAGATATCATTCGAATAGTATGAAGAGAAACAGATAAAAGTGGTAGTAAGGCTATGAGACTTACCAAGAGGTATCCGATATGATGAACAATGATTGAATAACTTCTTAGATGAAAGAGGTAGCTTAAATCATAAGGAGAGGAAGAAGGGAGATCTTATGTGGGATGGATTTTATAAATGAAATGGGAGAGGAATAAGATAAATTAGATGATGGAGGGGAAATAGAAATTTTACATATTTTATGGGACAATGGTTTGGCCACATGGTTTTCTAAACTATACGCCACCAGTCGTGTATGGAATACAACCTAGGGACATGTCCCTTGCATGGTCTATGCATACATTTTGGAAAAACAATTCATGCATCATGAACTCAACATTATCCCAAGAAACAATCCCCATATTATTGGGCTCTTGATTAGTACTAACCTTGAAAAAGTCATTCAAAATACATTTGAAATAATTTTTAGGTTTTTCACAGCCATGTGATATTGGGAGTGTGATTTGAAAAACTATGTGACACCCTCAAAGTGACACACTATTGAGGTTCAAAGTAAGTAACAACCATGTACTAACTATGTGCATCACCCTTTCTCTCAAAAATCAATACTTAAAGCCCCAAAATAGGCTTGAAAACTCCATAGACATCTATAAACTCTTTATAAACTTTTATATATTATAAAATAAAGGGTTTATATAATTTTAAGCATTCAAACCTCATAGAAAAACTCATATCTTAGAACCTACCTCATTAAATCTAATCATCCCCAATTTTCCCTTGCATGAGTGGTTGATTTGAATCAATGTATAATTTTGAACCCTGACCATGTATACCGAACTCCCACCCATAGTTCTCATTATGTACTTGGTCATGCTAGCATAACAACCGATCTAATGAAACTATACTTCCTCAAAGAGACATCATGCTATAATTAACAATAAAAAATAGATAATCCCAAAAATAAGTATCTACATCTAATTCAACTTTATATGGATCAAAGTAATGAGATGGGTGAGAATGATAATGGAAAAGATGAGAAACAAGGAAGACATTGTGCATAGATGAGTACCTATGTGGTAAAGATATCTGATATGATACCAACTAGAATCTCTCCAATATCTCAAATGGTCCACAAAATCTAAGTGATAGATTCCCTTGTCTTTGAAAATGTCGATTCCACAATCTAACTGATACACACAAGGAAACCTGATCTCCAAACTTAAACAATTGAGGTCAGTAATAATGATCAACATAAGGATTTTTTTCTATACTGAGTCATATATATACATTTCCTAATCAGCTATACCTACTTCTATGTCTTATGAAGAATATGAGGTCCCAATATCTATGACTCCCATATATCTTACTAGAACATAAGTGAATGGAATAACCAACTATACATTTCTTCATAAGGATCCATTTGAATAGTATCTTGAATACTATTTTTACAAAAAAATTAGCACGTTGTAATTGTTTCTCCCCTAAACCTCGAAAATAAATAACACCTTTTTTGGGCATGTCCTCTAGATCTTATGTTGTGCACTTGGATTTAACATCAGTTTAATGGTGAGGGGATGTAAAGATAAGAACCTATTATCTAAGATACTTCTCTAAAACCTCATAGAACCATGTTGTAAAAATAATTTCTGCATCTTATAAAATGATACATGGAACCCATGAAGGTGTATAGTATCTCAGATATAATTTATATGTTGTTCATCCTATAAGAAGGTCTCTATGAGAAGAAATTAGTTTGGAAAACTTTGTCAGTCTATCCATTGTTATCCATATAGTGTCATTGCTTCAAGGTGATTTTGGTAATCCTATAACAAATTTTATAGTTAAGTAATCCCATTTCCACTTCAAAATGGTTAATGGATATAAATTAACAATAGGTCATTGGTGTTCCATCATCACCTATAGATATTTGGAACTATATATAATGAAACCTATCATTTAATTTTTCATACTAGGCCACCAATAATAACTTCACAAGTCATGGTATATCTTTTCAATTCTTGGATGTACTACCCATTAAGAATCATGTGACTCTGACATTAATTCCTCTCACATGTCTATAGGAACCATGATGAATTCATGACTAAACAAGACCCCATCCTCATCAATGACCCAACCAGGTTGTAGGTACTCACCTAAAACACTTCCATCAACAGAAATCCTTTGGTATTATAATGCAATCTAATATTCACCTGATCCAAAAGTGAAGAAGTACACAATTGGTTTAGGAGTACATTCCTTTTTCATTTGTCTTGAACCTCCATATTCATTTTAGGGAAAAGATTCATAAACAAACATTATCTACTAGCTTCATAGAAAACATGTGTTTGATTCCTCTAGATCAAATATTCATCTGCTACATATTCATTCCCATGCATATAAGTAAGGTCAAAATCAAAGGACTACAAGTATTAGACCCTTATCCTATGTCTGAGATTCAAGTAACTTTGAGTAAAAATGAATTAAAGTCTCTTGTGGTCCATGTATAAAAAACTATTCCCATAATAAAAATTGTCACCAACAACATAAGGCATGTAAAACTAATGATAAATGAAGATGATGGATCATGTAAATTCACTCATGAGGATTAAACTGTCAAGACCCACATTCCAAGACTCACTCTCCTGGCATCAAATCTTCTACCAACCTTACACTGGATGCATCATAATAAAATGTATAACATCTTCTTGGTTCATGTAAATTCATGATTTTAACTCAATCCATTTTTTCACTCAACTTTAGAAATGAATAAACTTATTCATCATACAGTAAAAATTTGATTCCTTTCTTGTTCAATATTGTAAAGGGTTGTACAAGGAATGGAATGTTATAAATAATATTCCTATAGTAACCTAATAGATATAATAAACTATGTATATCAAATATGATCTTGGGATAGTCACTGAAAACGATGTCGCTGACCCTCTATAGATCCATATATAAACATACCTCTATGATAATGTGACCCAGGAAGTGAACTCGTAATGACCCAAATGTTTTTTATTGAAAATTCCTCTTGATATAATTAAATATCATATTATGTAAAATATTTATACATAAAATATTCACTTCATTGGTCTTAGGTTTTTGGATTCCAAAATACCGTTAATAATCGTTACCATTTCTAATATAGTTTTTGAACAGTGATCACATTATTGGAGTAAATATAGGGCTTTATCAAATCCAATTTACTAAGAAAAAGGATGTGATGGCCTCATCTAGTAGAATATCTCTATAATAAACCCATTTTCCGTCTCTTTTAGAGGATGTAGCGTAACTGGGATTCACTCTAAACTAAGCCCAAGCTAATATTCAACATTTTAAGCTTGAATGGAACCGCCAATTGGAGAAGTATAAGTTAATAGAGATTACCACCCGAGCGATGCTATCTGAGCCTCCCCATGAGTCTGTCACCATCGCACACCTTACCCTTAGGTCTTATGCAAATTTTTTAAGGGGTTATGTAACAAGACCCAACCATTATGATTTTGTCATTATTTTTATATATATAATACACATTCATTTTATTATTGTTACTTTGTAAATGGTTTTTAAAGCACAAATAGTATTTTTAGTTAGTTTTAAAATTCAATCAAAAAATATATTTTGATGAAATAATGTATTTTTAAATTAAATAATATTTTAATAAAATATTATTAATAAATTAATTTTTATAAAATATAAACAATTGTGTAATTTTTTATGAATACAATTGAAAATTTTAATATGCTTTGAAAGAAGTTTCTGTTAAAACCCGTGTATTTTTGATAAATGTCAGATCTAATTTTAAAAGTAAAAAGTAAAATATTAATAAAATTATTTAGATAAAATGAGTATTATTTACGGATTCAGGATGTTGAAATTTTCTAATGGTTAATTTTTTATAATTTTCTAAAATAGTCAAATTTTTTGGTAAAAATTAAATATCATTTTAATATATAATGTGTTTTATGACAACATAATGACCTAATAATGATTTAATAAAGTAATATAAAAGGTATATTCTAAAAAAAAATATGTATTAAATTTAAAATAATGTGATTTTAGATTGTTTTTATTAATTTTATGGTGCCTTAGTGTACCCTCCAAGACTTATAAAATATTTTAACTTTTTAAAATTATTTATTTGAGAGTGTGACTCACCTCCACATAAGAAAGAATAATATTTTATTATTTTAGGACATTTTCCTTATAAAAAATGTTTTCCACTCTCCTTTTGAAAAAAACATTTTAAAAAACCATGGGTTGGGTTGTGGTTTTGAATTTTTAATTATATAGATTCCAAAACCTATGTTTATGGAATATTAAACAATTCCCTTATCTTTTACTATATAATCCCACCCATGATCCCAATTCTATTCTCTCAAAACCATTGGGGAACGTCCCTACTATGACATAATCACTCTATAGTCTTCCCAAGGTTCCAAAATATCTCAATAATTCCCTCCTCAAGCTCTTGAAGTGACACACTCAAGTAAGGGATCCTCACTTTCCTTCGTTCCTTATTTATGTCCATGTTTCATTATATTATTATGCCTATTTTATTTTAAATTAAAAATATTGGATTATAATTTTTCTCCTCCCCTATACTTCCTTTTTAATGTTTTAATTATTATATACCCATTTCTCTCTCATTAATGCCTCCCCTGTACACCTGTTACAATGCTGAAATTCTATTAGGAATCTCTCTCTCCTTGTTTACTTTCAAGAAATTATTCTATATTTTGCATCTAAATTTCATTACATAAGTTGGTATATAATTTCCCATGACCCTATACATTAAATTTAATTTATAAATGATTATAGAACCCTTTTTCTCTCCTAAACCCATTTTATAATTTCTCTTTGACATCATTATGCTGCCGAAGTTACACCAAAATTTCCCATGCCAAAATAATCATGTAAGTGAATATGATACCCATTTCTCTATCAAGGGGATTAACATTATGCCAATATACTTATTGATTTAGGACTTACATTTATGTATTCCAAATCTCTTATTTGTGGAATTAATTATGATGTTTAATAAATCCATGTTGTATGATCTATGGGGAACACTTATGCATGAAATGAAATGATTAAGAAGGGTGCGCCCTAATAGCACTCCAATGCATTGGGTAATGAATAGTATCTTGATATGTCATGTACAATGAGTTATTAATAATTATAATTCATCTATAATGAGGGTTTACTCAAGATAATTCTTGTGCAATAAGGGTTTACTCATGCTTCAGGTGAAATGAGCCTTAGGTGATGCTAATATCATGTTAAATGATGTTTCCACATTTCTATGTCATGATAATCATGATATATCAAGACTTTATGTTAATGTTTCTATAATGATCTAGTTATATTTCTATTTCATAACATGTATTATATTCTTCATGTTATTTCCTGTTTACTCCCGTATTGGGCTTTATAGATCACCTTTTTCTTATGTATGTCCTCATGTTATTCCATGAAATGCTAAGTACGAAGGATTGTTGTGCTCATGTAAAAGAAGTTTTGAATAAAGATGTTGTATTTTATGTCTTATGTAGTCATGTAATGTTTCAAATTTTCTAATACACTAGACATATCAGTCCTCATAGTTGTCTTAAGAGAAATTATATGTGATAAATCATGTTTATGTGTGCAATAAGAAGCAGGGTTGTTATAGAACTATGTCAATCCATAAGTGGAGCTTTGGGAGATTATATTATAGACCATTTTCTCTTAGTGTAATCAATACTATATTAGGATGTTTGGAATGATGGTTTAGATTTTGGTAGTACAAAAAGTTTTCGTTCACAAAAAAACCACAAAATAATCCAGGTATTGGTGAAAAACCTAATTTATTTGTCCATAAGAATTATTGTCTCATTCATTAGACCAAATTACATGATAAAATAATTATTAAGGTCATATATGCTTCATAAAGTTATATGTGGCATATCCAAGAGTCCAAACATTACATGATGATTTCTTGAAATCAAATCAATCCTTATGAATACCCTAGAACCTCAAATATGATAAAAAATATTGTCTATACATGAAAGTGGTAACTCATTTTTAACTAAAAGATAATTAATTTTCTTGTAATACACATATATACTAAGGATCACATATAGATACTTGGAGAAAGTAATGGTTGAACCATAGAGATATATACTAGGTTTTATAAACCCTTTATATTCTAGGTCCTACAACTACCTCTTGAGTCCCCATATCTTTGTAGGAGACATCAAATATAAATGAATAAATACTAGTTACACTCCTTGAACAAGACCAATTATGAACTCCAAATATCTATCAGGGTGTATCTTATCAAATCATCTAGAAAATATCCGCAAACTGATCTACCAATAGCTTAAAAATAGTCTGACCTACACCTTATAATTAATAAAAATGTTTTCAATCATGGTTGACACTCCTCCTAGCCCACAATGCTACAATCCAGATCTAATAGCCTAGTCATCCCATTATACTTTAAAAAATTAACTACGACCCTCAAGTGATATGAATGATACCCTTTGATGATTGAAAATGATATAGGACCGATAGGATATTAATCCGTCCATACGAAGAATTATGTCAAAATCCATCATCTTGAGAGTGAAAAGGTTCTATAATAATTGATAACCACCAATATTAAGAGAAGAATACCTACATTGGAATCAATATTTTGACCATAATCTCAATGGTGGGTCTAGTGAAATTACCCCCAAAATAAATCAATTTTATGCATAATACTTTATATTAATGGCATAAATATATAAGAGTTTGTGGATCCACTATCAAATAAAGTAGATAATAAATTATAGAATAATAAATTTATAACATTAAATATAGAATCTCCTGCACTCTACTCCTTAGGTATAACTTATACAAATATAACATGCCTGATCTATGACCCCAAGCTACATCTTGAACACCCAGAGCAGGTCTACTCTTCAAGTACTACATACAATAATTCTATCTTCTTCAGAATCATCCACCTATTTAGACTGTATGGTATGTAGTATTCTAGCTACCTACATAGAGAGGAGATTTAGATCCTAACCTAGAACCTGGGTTCAGTGTAGGCCCTCTCTCAATAGGAATGGAAAGAAATTTCCTGAAAAAGCTACTGAAAATTACCCATCTTAGTACAAGCCCAGGATTCCCATGGATATTTTCTATACCGAGGCCTTATGTGTCCCAAACTTCCACATTGATGGCATATCACATGGATACATGACCATACACTCAGACTACTACATCCTCTATGAGAATGATCAAAGTGATTCTCTATACTACTAGACAAAATACATCCCAATCTTGGAACTGAACAACCACCCTCGACACCCTAAATTTCCCAAAGTTTATGCTTAGAGATGAGTGTTTGGATTATTATTTTAGAAATGTATGTAAAGTGGATAAGTTCAAATAATAGAGGATGGCCTCCCTAATTATAAACTCAAAAAATTTCATTCTTGATATTTCATCACTCAAAAGAGTTAATGTGGAACACTAATGCTCATTTATGTAGCCTGAATAGTTTATAATGGACATAGTACCCTACACCAAGTAAATAAACTCTATATATAATTTTGATATCAACATCTTCAATTAGATTTAATAAATGAAACTAGTTCATAAGTGCCTTTGATCCATATCCCTGATGTTGATCTGTCTAGCTTAGAAAATACCACCATTTCTTGGAAGATATGTGAAGCATGTAAACTGTAATATTGACCCTCCCCTATGGTGGCATTGCTAGGTACACAAAGATGAAAAATATAGCCTCTAACCATGAATCAGTAGCCTAAGGACCACCATCCCCCACAAAGGTAGGTGTATGAAATTGCTGAAACTCTCAATTTAGATATGAAATAGTTAGTATAGGATATAAAACTCCTTAAATTGACTGCACTAACCATAATAAACCCTCATGAAGAAGAGTTTTAGTGCCTAGACTAGGTAAAAAAGGAGGTATATCAAGAGTTTTCATTGGTGGAACTACTGGAAAGCTTGTTCCCACCACCTTAGGGGTATGATCATCATCACCATCATGTCACATGACTAGAATATCTCAGGGAGACATATCTCTATAATTATAAAAACATCCCTCAAAATATGATAAATAGAAAAAATGATCACATAGGATATCAAGATAGCCATAATGGTTCACAATCCAAGATGTACTAACCCAATTAACCAATTCTAAAGTGAGATTATTAGTTAGTTAACAATTTTTAAACAAAGGATTTCTATTTTATTGATTTTCAATTATAAGTTATAGAGGAATAAAATTAATTTTTAATTGGAATCCACATTTAACAACCATTATTTCACTTATAAATCAAAATTTAAAATATTTTATATTTACATAGCATTTTAGTTAAATAAATTACCATTCCCATGTTATAAATACATAATCATTATAATTTATAATTAGCGCTTAAAGTAATTAAGACCATTATTTTTACACTCAATTTAATGATAAAATAATCCATATATAATTATTCATTTAGATGGATCACCATTCCCAATTTATAGGGAGACAATATTTATAGATTATAAATAACATTCATTTAATCAAAATCAATTAATTTTTCAATGCATATAACCATATTTACATAGATCAAAGATGTGATAATTTGTTAGTTAAGGTGCCACTATCAACTTATGATATAAAATAACCAATTATATTGGTTTATAGACATTATGTAACTAATTATTTTTCTCTATACAAGAAATGTCATTTCAATTTAAAGTATAGAAAACAAGACCTAAACATCTAATAGTATGAAATGAATATGATAAAATAAACATGTAATGGAATATACATGAATTATAAATCCTTGGGTTCCAATAATGATTCATGAATAATTTTTACTTACTATACCAGGCAAAGTTTAAAATTACATAAATATAACAGACTTCAGAAATCATGTGTGTCACCCAATGGTGGATACAATATAACTGTAATTGGTGAATTCCAGAACAATGATATCATTTCATATTAACTTATCATTTCCCACCAACATGGGTTTGATACTCATTGGAATGATTTATTACTATCTTTTTAATCATCCTAATCTCCTATATCCTATAATAAAATAGTAAGAAAATTGAAATTAAATGGGATTTTATGCCACTCTATGATGCCTTGAATATTTTCTCTAATAAGTGACCCGACCTAGTGCCCAATTGTCCTCATGAATTCCTCCCCATATTAAAATGGATTGAAAATTGCGGTGAGGGTCTACGATGGTATGGTGTATAGACAATACCCTATTTATCTGAGTAGAGAATAATAATTTATCATATATAAATCATCAAGAGTAGTATAATGGAATCAATAGAAACTAACATCGAGAAATTCAATTGACAAAATAAAAAATAACCAGTCTCATATAAAAAATACGAGGACTTCATGATGGTATACAATAATTGGATGTAAGGGGAGAATGAATGAAGAAATATAAGAGTGAATGCTATAATAAAATATAAAAATTCAAAAAATATAACTTTCAAAACCATCATGAGAATTGGCTCGATCCTCTTCTCCCATACTACAACCATGTACAAAAAATCAGCAGTCCATAGCTAGGTCTTCCATTTCTCCCAACATGTATCCTTGGTATCTATCAATATACCAATTAGTGGCCTGAACAACGTGTGAGTAAAACTCAGCAGGACACCACCAAAAACATCTAATACTCTCTAATATGTTAATATAAAAATAATTAGTGTGAAAGTAGTAATTTAAATAAAGTAAAAAGATAAATAATACCCATATCATCTTGGGTTCCTCAGGTGGTAAAAATTTTATACATCTTGATTCAAAAAACTTTTGAATGTCTATGATCATTTTTTATGTTATAATATAGGCCCAGAACCCACAGAACGAAACCAATGATTCCTATAATAATAATAATCATATATAGGATCAAAAATTATCATGGAATTAAAGAAAAAATAGTTAAAGGTAAACCAATAAATCAATGAGTCCTAGAAATTAAAAAAAATCAATGTGTGTTCTATGATTTGAAAGATGCATCGTTGAATCGTTTAGAATCCTAATCCTATTCAAGGAATTGAAAATTAAAACCCAGGTATCACCTAATGCTTTGTATAATGGAATATATCTTTTGATCCCAATCAATTTATTCCACACTGGAATCCATGTTTCCCCCAAAAACAATTTTTTATTTTAAAAAGACACTTTATGGTTAAGTGGTAACACAAAAAACCACCTAATTCAAACCAAACCACGAGCCTTGATTAAATAATTCAAAATTGAAAACATGATTCAAAAAAATCCAAAGAACCCAAATTTAAAATTCAAACTAATTCTACATTGAAACCATCACCGAAATTCATTAGGCCATGAAACATCGAGTGGAAGTCCACCTTGAGATGTGATCCCTGAAAGATGAGATTACCATAATCATCAACACATTGTTCATGAAAATCCATCAGCTATCCACCACAACTCTCGTGGGTGTCATTTAGCTAATAATGTCATTGGGTTTCGACAAAAACATCCCAAGGTGGGAGAAAAATCATCAATGACGATCCAACATTATCAAATCATCACCATTATAGACTCATCAACATCATAGACAACACCGAAAGCTGCCATCACAACCAACAATAAACAAAACCCAAAACCAGACATAAAATGAAATATCACTATACAATTATCAAAACATGATAATTTATCATATAAAACCCAAAATATCTTCAAAATTGGCTATGTGAAAGAATCATCGATCAAATATGAAAAACCAGAAACATTTTCATGATGTTTCTAAAGCCAATAGTGAATGTCATCATCATAGAAGTGGCTTCCAACTGAAACAGAAATGGTCACTGAACCACACATCCCATAACCTCTAAAGAACCAACACTCTAAGAAATATATGGAGAGGTATACTAGAACATGTGGTTAGAGAAGGTTGATCATCCAAGGGCTCCAAATGACTACATTATCAATGAATAAGAAATCTAGAATCCATAAAAATAAGATCAAGATGACTCAAGTAGCACCTTAAAGAACATCAACAACCAATCTAAAACTCCCAAAAAATATTAGTAACCACCTCTATAGATCTAACTATGAGAGGTTTAGAGGAATTAGTGGTCATATAAGGGGTCAGGGTGGCTGAGGGATTCATTATAAAATGACATTTGGCGAGACACCATAAAATCCTTATAAAATGTCTTCATCGTCAAGGATGAAAACCAGAAGCTCCTTCACCCAAGTAGTCTATATCCATCGATAGTCTGTCTTCCCATAAAAAACTATGAACATTTATTATTGAGAAAAAACCTAATCTATTAGCAGTTGTGAGAAATATAACCTTATCTATATAGAGAACCATCAAGATAGCAAAACCAGAGGATAAATCCAGACATAAACAGAGTCATGAGAAGGGGGATAAGAGAGGTAGAGAAAAAAATAGAGGGGGGGGGGACTAGAGAGGATGAGAGATCCTTCGAACTATAACTCACAAAAAAGGAGAACCCTAGGATGAGAGGGATGGGAGACAGTCACCGCTCAGAGTTATTATTATATAAATCCAAATCTCACCCATGGAATGATATTTTTCATTGATGGTTACATGATTTACTAGAATTTTTTTTATTAATTTATATTCAATGAATGATCTGGAAAGTTATTGATAAGCCTAAATTTTCTTAAATTAATTCAATCATTATATATATCAATAATTCATTGTCCATGAAGATGTAGTTGGGTCCTTGTTAATGATATCACCTTGTTGCATCAATAGGCCCAAGATATGAATCAGTTGACTAAACACAGTTAAATGTGTTTCTTGTGTATACCAACCCTTCTGTTTTAAACTATCTTATGAATGGTCTTGATAGTATATGTATCATGGTTCTAGAGATCATGATGTCCAATTATTATTCATTTACTTAATCATTAATTAAGTTATTATTATTCATGAATTTTTAAAAATGGTACTTTCTCTGCATTCAGTTCATTATCAAAATGGAACATTTTTAAGTTATTTACCTTTCCATATTGATTATTAATTATCTAATAATGATAGTAAATTTATTTAAATGGAATTTATGTTCAGTTATTAACTATTTCATATTGATTATGCTTTTTTATTCCTGATATATTTTTTTGTACCTGACACATACTAAGAATTTGAGCTCACCATTATTTTATTTCCTTTTCCAAAAATCCAAGAAGTGTACCATAAATGATATTCAAGGATATTCAAGGAACAATGATGATATTATTAGAAAAATTATTTCATAATTTTTGTATTCAAATATAAGAGGGAAATTGTTATTTTTATTTAGTTTAATAATACCACTAAACTATTTGGTCATTAAAGATGTGATTCCTTGTATCTTATTCCAATGTAATAAAGTGGACACCGGCTTTGGTTTACTGGAGTCGAGGTTGTTACATAGAAAAATAGTATGATTTCAAAAACCCAATAATTTAATAAACATGATGATGAAGCATAACATGTTATTAAAAGGCATAACATGATATCATAAACTAGATGGATCAAGATTAATAAAACCAGAGCATAAAATAATGAACATGGTTTCATAAAGTTATCGAATCATAGGAAATCTTCTAGAAACAAATAATATTATATAAGCAAGGGTGAAGTCTAAATTCCTATAAAATATGACAGAGTGGACAATTTCCCATAATGAATTAGTTTTAACACCTAATCCCATACATGATTCCTGGTGGGACTAAGGAATCCCCAAATGAATTAGATGGTTAACTAGGCACACCCATTATAAGAACATGAATCTTTATTTCAGGTATGGATCCTGATTTAGTGTGTTTTTGAGAAAAATGAGAGATTATGTAAATTTAAGGAGTACACTCTATGTACATAGGAGTACACGCCGTGTACCCTATTTCCACGAGTAGCCATGTATCGGCCGTGAAACAGCCGAGTACATGGACATGTGAGGTGACCTAGAGACCACCAAAATAGGTGGTTAGTTAAGGTATGTACACAGAGAGTACATTAAATGAACATGCCATGTACTTTTCTCTTTTATTTGTTAAATCAGACCAGGGTCGTGTATAATTCCCATAATTGTCTTCTTCAAACCACATCTCATCCAGGAGAAACTAGGAGAAATGATTATTCTCTGAGTCTTTGATCCATCGTCCATTATCCAAATCAAACACTGTTAGTTCTGTTGGAATCTCCTCAGTGAGTTCTTCTTTATTCTAGAGCCTCTCCTCAGGATTTATCTTCTTTCATGAGATATTTAAGGCTGAGAATTTTTGTTATTTTTGTAGATATACCCCGTTCTAGGTCAATTCAAAGGATAAGGTTCAACTATATTGATCGTACAATGTCGTGGTAGGTGGGTTGTGACTTTACATGGTTTTTTTATTATATGCGCAAAAAGTGCCGAATACCCTAGTTTAAGGTATTTTTTGTTTTAGAGATTTAATCCTGATTGATGTCTGGTATGTTTAGTTTTATTGAGAAGGGGTTTTTGTTACGATTTAGGATTATTAACTTGTTTATGGATACATTTTCCCATGTTCGTTTGATATTGTTCAATGGGCCTAGAACTGCCTGATAGGTTGTTTTGTTTCCATAACTAGTGATGTTAGGATGGAGTTGATATTATATGACATGCTTGTGATATGTATCGTAGCTTCTTAGCCTTATATTAGATGATATTCCTTTGGCTGTTGGATATCATTTTTTCATGATTGTATTACACAGGGCTGTGAGAACCTCGTATAGTTAGATCATAAGGGGAATTGATGATGGGGGATTCCCCAGAGTTTCTGTTATACTATTTACATTGTGAGACCATAAGGGGGATGGACAGAGAGTGCTCCCTTAGAGTGTCTATAGTATATCATTATGAGACCACGAGGTGAATTGACATTGAGTGCTTACTTAGAGGGTCTGTAGTTATCGTTAAAATACCATGGGGGGATTAACAATGAGTGCTTCCTTAGAGTGTATTTCACTTTGTGAAACTAGAGGGGTCATACTGTGATAACTTTCCCAAATGGTTACATTGGAATGATTGTTTCAATAATTAATAAATGTGAATGAATGTAGTTTGAGACTTTAGTATTTTTTACTTTTGAGTACTTCCCTGTTATTAGTTCATTTTTCATATTACCTACTATAGATATTCACTGATAGTTAGGCACAGATCTATGGGTGGTTTCCTACTGGGATTTGTTTCACACCCTATTTGGGTTATGATTTTGGGCGCAAATGATTATATTTTTGTAGTTATAGATATGGGCAAGCACCCTTCTACATCAAGTACTTGATGGTTGTGTAGATGGAGGGCTTGGGACCAAGCTATGGATTTTTGATGCTGCTAGATCTTAATTTTTTTTATACTTTGGTTTAGTATTGTATTTACAGAATTCTAACTTGTTTTGATGCTTTCCTAGACATATATGACATGCATCATTTATATATGTGCTCCAGTTGTTTATTTACTTCCAGTATTCTTTTGTTTACTTATTATATGGTATTACTGCTTCTATGGTGGTATATTATTTTTATTCTACTATGTTACTCTTCCAATGAGGGCATAGTTTCACCACTATCACACCCAAGGACCTCTATACTAGTTGTCTTCCTCTAAAATTCATGGAAATGCACTTGAGGCCATGCGACCAACTAGGTATGGGGCACCTTTAAGAAACACTCGAAACAAGGACAATAAAATGTGGTATCATAGGTGGTTATTTTGCTCTCTGACATACTGTTAGGAGCCTATATACAGGGATAAGAATGAATAGGTAGTTGGTAATAAGTTGTTCCAGGGAGTAGATAACCCGTGTATAGGGAAAAGCGAATATTCCTTGATAATTGTAATTTTTTTTATTTTTTAATTGTTACAGTTGATTTGATTTCACCATTGGGTGATTCAAATGTTTTTTTCTATTATTGTTGATATTATCGAGGATCTATTTCTATTAAAACCGGATGAGATATAGGTATTCCATCTCATGCATCATATTAGAACCTGCTAGAGATCACATGTCTTGCATTCTTGTCATTCCATTTTGGGTATATTTCCAATTTCATGTCGTGGTGATAGATGTTGTGCTAGATATGGATGTTTATGTGATAGATGCCTTGATAGAATACCTTCTATTTGATAGGGTATATGATTGTGTAAATTTTCATTTTGATAGATTCCAAACTTTGGCCCCTGAGGTGTTATGGGCCCTCTTGGATTGGAATTTTGTGGATCATGCTAAACTTTAACTAAATAATGCTATGATATGATATGAATAAGATGACACACTTTGATTCATGGGGAGTATGGGCCCCCAAAGATCGAAATTTGGCACTTTAATTTTTGTTTGGTATTTATGGGGTTCCAGAGTAGTTTCTGAGGCATACTGTCTGGAAAAACCCAGAATACATGGTGTGTGATGAAGAATACATTCCATGTATACTTTTGTTTGGGAAGGATATGTTTTTATTAAGTACATGTCGTGTACTATATGTACATGTCAGTTAGTCCTTGACCATGTGACTGACTGTGTGGGCATAGACATGGGTCTGGGAATTTTTGTGTGGAACATGTCGTGTACGAGGAGTACAAGATGTGTTATAGAGACCATGTATCGGGCAGCGTGACTAACAACACAGGTCAATGAAATCCTTCTTGTACACTCCATGTCTGGAATAAACACGTCATGTTGTATGGACCGTGTATCTAGCCGTGTGACTAACAACACAGATGGATGATACTTAAGTGGTACATGTCGTGTGTTTGGTGAAAACACCGTGTAGTGTCACCCATGAGAGGACCGTGTGTTTTATCCATGTAGAAGAACTCGGGCAGGGGAAAAGATTCAATTACACTCTATGATAAAGTAGAACATGCCATGTATATGGGGTGTTAGGCCACAAGGGTTGGAATATGTAAACACCCATGTAAAATCATAAGGTAACACCCCGTGTAGGGGTCATACATGTCATGTTCCTGTGTTTTAAAAAACTAGAATGTTTTATTTATCCTATTCCATTACTAAACTTATAAGTTTCTGTACATGATAATATTGAACTAAGGTGTGTGCTTGACCCTGCATATCATACCACTGAGACGTCCTCTGGTTTTACGCCAGATATAGGGAAATGATTAGACACCAGACATGGTAGATCAGGGAAAACTAGTAGATCCTCCCATCGTGCATGTCTTGACACCAGCCATCATTCTGGATACTAGTGCTGATGCACATTTTTGAGAAGGCTTCCTGAGGTTTATTTATACCTTATAGGGGGCACCACATCCTTCCCTATCTATGGCAGAGTTGGCATGGGTATTTTAGAAGCGTCATCCTACCACTTTCTCATGGGATGGAGGACCTCAAGTTGTAGAGTCATGGTTAGAAGCCATGCTTTCTATATTCGAGCATCTAGATACGACTTCTGAGAGGAGCGTGAAGATCTCTACTTACATTCTTCTGGATTCCACCAAGAGATGGTGGGATGCGATATCATAGCCGGGATGCCAATAAGTTATGTATTGGGATGAGTTCCAAAAAACATTCTATGACTACTTTTACCAAGAGACTTTGAGGGATGACCAAGCCTGAGAGTTCATGAGTTTGGAGTAGGGTAAACTCTCAGCCAGGGAGTATTATTCATTCCTCACAGAGCTACATCACATAACACCCTTTCTTGAGGGTGATGAGTTATTTATGGTGAGGAAGATTAGGTATGGTCTCAAGCATGAAATCCGATCATAGGTGAACATCTTCAGGCTGACTTTCATAAATTCTATTGTCAACCAGGCACTGATCACAGAGTGAAAATTTAGCGATTCTGAAGTTGTGAGCCAGGGTGGCTTGGCATCTAGAGTTGGTATTCCTCCATCCAATAGTAGGAAGCATCACAGAAAGCCTGTGTATAGAGATCTTAGTAGGAGATATACTCATTCAAGTAGCCAGGTGGTATGATACAAATGCGGGAAGAGCGGTTATACAAGGCCACATTTCCTGAGAGACCTAGTTGAGTCCCGATCTTATGGAAAGATGGGTCATCTTCAGCTTTTCTGTTAGTTTTCTCACTCGCAGCTAGTGATAGAGGTTTTTCAATGACTCCATGTTCATGTGTAGGACCACCAGTGTAAGAACCCGAACCTTCTTTTTTAGGTATGTTTTCTTTTTCTGACCATTTTTTGAGAAAAAGAGGAGAATCTATAAATTTTGTAAGTACACGCCATGTACTTTACAAGTACACGCCAAGTAATTTTCTTCCTCTTGAGGCCGTGTGCTGGCCGTGTCTGGGCCAGTCACACAGGGTGTAGCGATGAGGTGGAGTCCGATTAATACGGCATACGGAAAAGGGGACTACACACCGTGTACTCATGAATTACACACCGTGTAATTTTCATTTTATTTCATTAATCGGACCAGGGTCGTGCCAAATCATCATTTTCATCTTCTTCTCTGCCTAATTATTTCCAGAGCGACCTAGAGAGCCGATTATTCTCCGAGCCACATATTATTCACCGGTTGTCTGAATCGAACGCCGTCTGGTGCAATAGAATCGCAGCGGTGAGTTCTTGGTGCATCTTTGGCCATGTTTCCTGATTCCTTCTCTTGTGAGAGTTATCTGAGGTTGAATGTTTTAGATGTTTTTTCAGATTTACTCCATTGTAAGACAATTCACAGGACGAGGTTCAATAATATCAATCTATTAGGTTTGAGGTAGGTGGTTTGTTGACCTACATTTAATGTCTTTGAGTTTTTGGTGCAAAAGTGCTGGATACCCATGTATCGGGTATCTCAGGTTATGGTTTTGATCCTATTTTGTTAGCTGCCTTAGATTTAATTTATGCTTGAGGTTATTAGATGATTAATAATTGCTTGTTATCATGTTTGAGGATCACCCCATGGATGTTTCCCCTTGTTTTGGCTGTTTATTTCCATTTGGCATGGGTTGCCTATGAGGAAAACCCTATTGAATTGGTAGTATGCTTGTTGACTTGATTGTATGTATTTCCTTCTGTTTATATGCTTATGGATGCATTTGTATCTATTAGCCAAGTAGTTACTGAACTTACTTAGGCTGCTAACAGTCGATTACGAATGACTAAACTACTCAAGGCTGAGTGAACCTGGTGTGGTAGACTAAAGGGGGGAATTGATGATTAGGGCTTCCCTAGAGAGTCTGTTATAATTAGTATCGATCACAGGACCTATGGGAATGGGATGTTGTGCTTCCTCAGAGTGTCCTTAGTTACGTAGCGAGACTATAGGGGGAATTAGACGTAAGTGCTTCTTCAGAGAGTCTATATCTTTCATTGCAAGACCATAGGGTAATTGATGGTGAGAGATTCCCAGAGTGTCTGTGCCTTTGTACGTCTACTTGACTAGAGGGGTTTTCTAGAAGGAGCCACCCAGAGAGTCAGTGCTTTATTTGTTGGTTGGTTGTGAAGAGTCCACCAAGACAAAGAACAAACTTGGGTTTGTACTGCTTGCTGTTTAGGTAGACTTCAGAGTTACCTGTTGTGATTACTTGCTTGCCTTGGGAGTATAGAGTTGTTGCTAGGATCCTTGGTTGATATCTAAATGATTGTACTGAACTAATAAATAAATATGAATGGATTTTGGTAGGATTTCTTACTTTAGTGTACATCTGCTTCTCTGCTACATTTATTTCCTTTACATTGGCTATATTACTCACTAACAGTAGGGCACCGATATCGTGGTGACTTCCTACTGAGATTAGTCTCACACCATGTTTGGGTCCTGCTTTTTGGACCAAACAAGTTATATGGTTGCAGGTGTGGATAGGGATTGTGGCCCTTCTACTTCAGGTACGTGATTGCTGGTTGGATCTGCAGAGCATAGGACCGAGCTTAGGCTTGCGATGCTGCTGTAGTTGCTGTTACTTTTGTACATTTTTTTAGTTGTATTTCAGAACATTTCTGTGTTTTCTACTTTCGTTAGATACTTGTACCTAATGTATCATTATAATCATTATTATATGTTCATTGCTTCCTCTATTTATTTCAAGTGTTTGTATGCTGTTTACTGCTTCCACCATTGACTGTTGTTTTCAATCCTTGTATAACTTACCAAATGAGGGAATAGTTTCCCTGATAACTTACCAAGGCCCTTACTGATAGTCGGCAGCCTCTGGTATTTGGGGAAATGCGCCTGAGGTCATGTGGCGAACCGGGTATGGGGCACTAGTGGAAGGACTCCAGATTCAGGTCATTACAAAGTGGTATCAGAGGAGTTCTTTCCTTTTTTCTATTGACTTACTGTTAAGCGACATTAGACAAGGATATGACGGAATAGGTAAATGGTAAATATATGTGCCCGGGCATTCTAGAACCCATGTACAGGGAAAATCTAGATTACCTCAATTATTGCAAGTTTTGTGTTTTGCGAATGTTACAATTTAATTGATTTCACCGTTGGGTGATGCACTTGTTTTTTGATGTTACTATTTATATGATTGCGGTTCTATTTTATTTCAACCCAATGTGATGAGGGTATGCCATCTCATGCATCATATATGGACATGTTAGAAGATCACATTCCATGCATCTTTCCATGCCATCTAGGTTGCATTAGAGATTTCATGCTGTTGTGATTGGATTTGGGATAGACAATTCTTGCAGTTGTGATAGCTGCTGTGATAAAACACCTTCAATGTTGATAGGGTATCATTGTTTGGATATTTTTATCACGAATGCCAAAATTTTATCTTAGAGGTATTATGGTCCCTTGATGATCGAAATTTGGTGGGTCTTGAGTTCTTATACTGTTTACTTGTTATATGCACCGTTATGATGCCAAGATTTGATTTGCGAGGAGTATGGGCCCCCACAGATTGGAATTTGGCACCTTAACCCTTGTTTTTCTGTGTTTTCTGGGATCCAGTATAGTTCTGAGGATACTGTCGGGAAAAACCCAGAATACACGACGTTTACTTTATATATACACGCCGTGTAGTTTTTGGCCATGTCACTGACCTTGTGGACAGGGACACGGAGCTGTAAATGGTTTTTAGGAACACGCCGTGTATGGTAGGTACACACCGTGTAGAGGTTAACTAGGAGCCCAGCCGTGTAACTAACAACACAGGACAGTAATGGGTGTTTAGTACACGCCGTTTTCGGTATGCACACACCGGATATCCTTTCCCATGTACCCGACCGTGTCTTGGAAAACACGGGTCGGTGTTAATCTCTTCTATACACATCATGTTTGTTCGGAACACGCCATGTAAGTATCATCCGAGTACCTAGCCATGTCACAAACAACACGGGCCAAGGTTTCCCTTCAAGTGCACGCCGTGTAGTGTCGACCGTGTGCCAGACCGTGTCACTAACAACATGGTCTAGGTAAGGCGTGTCCATCACACTCCGTGTCTTCCTCAAAGCACGCTGTGTAGAATTCGTCTGGGATAGTCCGTGTGACTTAGTCGTATAGGAGTAGTTGGGCAGAGAGAAAAGGGTCAGTACACGCCATGTAGTTTAAGAACACGCCATGTAGTTGGGTTGTTTACACAGCCATGTATGGCCAATGTACATGCCCTGGGTAAAATTTTAAGAAACACGTCGTGCAGTGGTACTACATGCCGTGTAGTCATGTTTTTCCCAGTTTTAATGGTTTTTCCCTCTTGTTATATTTTACTCTCCTATTTTGCAACTATGTTCTTATTTAATGAAGGTGTATTTTTGTCTTTCAGAGCAATGGCACTGAGACGTCCTCTCGTTACATGCCAGGAACCAGGAAGCGATTGTACGCTTGATACGACCGAACAGGGACTGCTAGTAGTTCCACCCATCATTCCGGACATGGAACCTGTAGTGATTCCAGACACTGCTTCCAATGCTAAGTTCAGAGAGGGTTTCATGAGATTCATGCAGACCTTCCAGGGAGTTCATCATCCTTCCCGGACTATGGCAGAGCTGACGCGGGTCTTCCAGCAGCAGCATCCTCCCACTTTCACAGGGGATGGAGGACCTCAAGCTGTAGAGTCATGGATAGAAGCCATGTTGTCCATCTTCGAGCATCTGGAGACACCTCCAGAGAGGAGGGTGAATCTCGCGATGTATATGTTGCGAGATTCAACCAAGATATGGTGGGACGTAGTCTCTCAGACGGGGTTCCAGCAGGATATGGCTTGGGAGGATTATCAACGTACGTTTTATGACTACTTATACCCAGCGACGCTGAGGGATGATAGAGCTAGGGAGTTCATGAGACTGCAGCAGGGTACTCTCTCAGTTAGAGAGTATTCCTCCCGCTTCACTAAGTTACAGCGATTCACTCTTGTCTTGGGGAATGACAAGCTGTTTCTAATGAGGAAGTTTGAGGAAGGCCTCAGATCGGAGATCAGATCGTAGGTTAATGTCTTTCAGTTGAATTCTATTACTCTGATAGTCAAACATGAACCCATCACGGAGAGGAACCTAAGGGAGACTGGAGCTGTGGACCAGGGTGGTATAGCATCCAAGGTTGATTCCCTCCTACCAGATAGTAGGAAGCACCACCGAGAGTATACCCGAGGCGACCCGAGGAAGCATGGTATTCCTTATGGTAGATGAGATCTCTCTTATGGAACCCAAGTGGTGTTTTATCAGTATGGGGAAAAAAGGGCATAAGAAGACCCAGTGCCTGAGGGACCCAGTGGAGTGACGATCCTCTGGCATGATGGAGTTCCACACTCTATTATTTCTGACAACGATGCGCGGTTTACCTCTCGGTTCTGGCAGGGACTCCAGAAGGCCTTGGGTACACATGTACTTTTGAGTACAACATACCATCCTCAAACAGATGGTCAGTCTGAGCGCACGATCCATGTACTTGAGGATATGCTCTGAGCATGTATCCTAGAAATTGGCGGTTCATGGGAGAAACATATTCCTCTGGGGGAGTTTCATGTTCAACAACAGTTTTCAAGCAACCATTCAAATGGTTCCATACAAGGCTTTGTACGGAAGTCCATGCTGATCACCTTTATGCTGGCTGGAGGCAGGAGAGACAGCTTTACTGGGACCTCATCTTGTTCAGGAGAATTCAGAGCATATAGAGCTGATTCAAAAGAGGATGGCTGGTGCAAAGTCTCGTCAGAAATCTTATGCTGATCAGCAGAGGCGACCTCTGCAGTTCGGGGTTGGAGATCAGGTTTTCCTACGTGTTACCCTGAGGTTGGGACACAAGAGGATCAGGAGACATGGTAATATTTCACCGAGATACGTCAGGCCATTCGAGGTTCTGGAGAGAGTCGGGCTGGTTTCTTATAGGTTACAGTTATCTCAGAGATATTGGGATATGCACGACGTATTCCATGTTTCTCAGCTTCGACCCTATTTCTCAGACCCGTCTCATGTTTTCGACCTGAGGAGGTTGAGCTGGAGTAGGATGCATCATTCGAGGAGCATCCTATCAGGATTTTTGATCATAGTGCAATGGTACTTTGTGGCCGGTCTGTTCCTCTAGTACGGTTGCTATGGAAGCACGGGCGTGTGCAGGATGAGACTTGGGAGAGGGAGGCCGATATGTGACCATAGTGGCTATAGTTGTTCGAGGTTTCTTCTCGCCACCTTGCTAAGTAAATTCGGGGATGAATTTCATTAAGGATGGAAGTTTTTAAGAACCCGGACCTTCTTTTTCAGGTATTTTTTCCTTTTCTGGACGTTTTTGAGAAAAAGAGGAGAATATGGAAATTTTGTAAGTACATGTCGTGTAAATTGCTTCTGCTTGAGGCCGTGTGCTGGCCATGTCTGGACCAGTCACACAGGGTGTAGCGATGAGGTGGAGTCCGATTAATACGGAATATGGAAAAGGGGACTACACGCTGTGTACCCAAGAAGTACACATCGTGTACTTTTCTTTTTATTACATTAATCGGACCAGGGTCGCGCCTAATCCCCGTTTTAATCTTCTTATCCGCCTAATTACATCCAGTGTGACCTAGAGAGTCGATTCTTCTCCGAGCCACCAATTATTCACCGGTTTTCAGAATTGAACGCCACCGGGTGCAATAGAATCGCAGCGGTGAGTTCTCGGTTCTTCTTTGGCCATGTTTCCTCATTCCTTCTCTTGTGAGAGTCATCTGAGGTTGAACATTTTAGACGTTTTTGCAGATTTACTCGTTTTAGGCCGATTCATAGGCCGAGTTTCAAGAATATCAATCTCCTAGGTTTAAGGTAGTTGGTTTGTTTCCCTACATTGAATGTCTTTGAGTTTTTGGTGCCAAAGTGCCGGATACCCATATATCGGGTATCTCAGGTTAGGGTTTTGATCCTGTTTTGTTATCTGCCTTAGATTTCCTGTATGCTTGAGGTTATTAGATGATTAATAATTTCTTGTTATGATATTTGTGGATCACCCCATGGGTGTTTCCCCTTGTATTAGCTGTTTATTGTTGTTTGGCACGGGTTGCCTACGAGAAAACCCTATTGAATTGCTAGTATGCTTGTTGACTTGATTGAATGTATTGCCTGCTGTTTATATGCTTGTGGATGCATTTGTATATATTATCCAAGTAGTTTCTGACTTACTTAGGCTACTAACAGTCGATTATGCACGACTAAATTGCTCAGGGCTGAGTGAACCTAGTGTGGTAGAATAAAGGGCTAATTGACGATTAGGGCTTCCCTTGAGAGTCTGTTATAATTAGTATCGATTACAAGACCTATGGGAATGGGACTTTGTGCTTCCTCAGAGTGTCCTTAGTTACGTAGGGAGACTATAAGGGGAATTAGACGTAAGTTCTTCCTCAGAGAGTCTATCTCTTTCATTGCAAGACCACAAGGGAATCAGTGGTGAGAGATTTCCAGAGTTTATGTGCCTTTGTACGTCTACTTGACGAGAGGGGTTTTCTAGTAGGATCCACCTAGAGAGTCAGTGATTTATTTTTGGTTTGTTGTGATGAGTCCACCAAGCCAAAGAACAATCTTGGGTTGTACTGCTTGTTGTTTAGGTGGACTGCAGAGTTACCTGTTGTGATTACTTGCTTGCTTTGGGAGTATAGAGTTGTTGCTAGGTTCCTTGGTTGATAGCTAAATGATTGTATTGATCTAATAAATAATTTTGAATGGAGTTTGGTAGGATTGATTACTTTAGTGTACATCTGCTTCTCTACTGCATTTATTTCCTTTACTTTTGCTATATTACTCACTGATAGTAGGGCACAGATCTCGTGGTGATTGCATACTGGGATTAGTCTCACACCATTTTTGGGTCCTGCTTTTCATCCCAAACAGGTTATCTGGTTGCAGGTGTGGATAGGGATTGTGGCCCTTCTACATTGGTTACGTGATTTCTGGTTGGAGTTGGAGAGAATAGGACCGAGATTAGGCTTGCGATGCTGCTGGAGTTGCAGTTACTTTTGTACTTTGTTTTCAGTTGTATTTTAGCACGTTGCTGTGTTTTCTGCTTTTTAAGATACCTGTACCTTCTGCATCATTATCACCATTATTATATGTTCATTGCTTTCACTGTTTAGTTCAAGTGTTTGTATGTTGTTCACTACTTCAGACATTGACTTTTGTTTTCTTTCCATGTATACCTTACCAAACGAGGGCATAGTTTCCACGATAACTTACCAAGGCCATCACTGCTAGTCGGTAGCCTCTGGAATTTGGGGAAATGCGCCTGAGGTCATGTGGCGAACCGGGTACGGGGAACCAGTGGAAGGGCTCCTGATTCGGGTCGTTACAACCAGTTTCTCATCAGTCCGAGAAATGGAGTTTGTTTGGCAGTTCAAGACAAGTTGGAGGTCATGGATGGAGTGTTCAAACATAAGGTTTTTGACAACCATAGGTTGGATCAGGTCAGTGATCTCAAACAGTTTCATAGGGATATGGTGAAGGTTAGGATTTTGCGTTGGAGCAGACCTAGTAAGAGTAGGATCCCAAAAACTCTATGGTTAGATGTATGATTTTAGTGGCCTCAGTTTTATCTTCTTCACTTTTTTATATAGGTGATTCCTATATTTTCGTATCTATTTTTGTTGTGAGGACACTTGAGCTCTTCATTTTACTTTTGATGATATCCGGATGCTGGTCACTCTGTTGGAAATTATAATGGCTGGTGTACGTCAATCCAAGGTGTTCCCTTTTGAGGTTAGTGGTGTTACTTCTTATGGGGCCTTTATGTATTAGAGGTGACATGCTATGACTTTATTCTTATAATGGATAGGTTATTTACCATCTAGGATGTTGTTGATTTCTATCACCATAGGGTGAGTTTCAAGTCACTAGAGTGAGGGTCATTCATATAGTAGGGTGAGTGGGATGACTAGGCTAGTAGAGCTGGACCCGAGAATCATGGGTTGGGAGGAGTTACATCCCATATTTCGAGGTTGTATCTGGATGACCAGGGGAATTCATAGATTTACTTTCCTCCAGTAGTAGATCATTTCAGAGATGTCTTTCCAGATAAATTTTCAGGTTTACCTCTAGAGAAAGAGGTATATTTATCTATTGATCTTGTGTCAAGAGTGACACTAGTGTCTATTATTTATAATAGGATGGATACCCTAGAGTTACAGGAGCTCAAGAAGAAGTTATAGGAGTTACATGAAAAGGGTTTCATCCAACCTGTTACTTCTCCTTAAGGTTCACTTATCCTTTTTGTGATGAACTCATATGGCACCCTTAGACATTATGAGGATTATCAGAAGCTAAACCAGTTGACGGTCAAGAACTGATATCCCTTGCCGAGTATTGATGATCTCTTTGATCATCTTCAATGATCCCAGGTGTTCTAAAATATTGACTTGATATTAGGTTACAATCAGTTTCACATTAGACCATCTGATATACATCTTATAGAATTTCGGAGAAGGTAAGGTCTATACAATTATGTGGTTATGTCGTACGATCTCACAAACACACCTGCAGTTTTTATGGCACCGATGAAATGATTTTTCCATTCATACTTGGACTCCTTTGTGGTGGTTTTTGTAAAAATTATCTTGGTGTAATATCACACTCGACCCGACCGTGCTTACCATCTTAAGATCATTTTGAGTACACAAAAATAGCCTCAGTTATATGTTAAGCTCTCAAAATTCCAATTTTGGATAGACCAAATTCACTTCTTGTGTCATGTTATCTCAATTATAAGAGTATTAGTAGAATAAGAGAATGTGAGAGCAGTAGTTTCTTGGGACCATCCATATAAAGTCTTTGAGGTACAAAGTTTTCTAAGGATGGCTGGTTACTACAGACATTTTATACAAGAATTTTCTTGCCCAATAGTACCACTGACTAGCCTGACTAAGAATGGTGAAAAGTACCTATGGAAATATTCCAATGATTCAGCCTGTTAGGAATTGAAAGGGAGATTGAATTCAACAGCGATTCTAGTTTTTCCTAATCTGAGAAAGTGTTATACTATTTACTATGATGCATCAGGTATCGGGTTGGGAGTAGTACTTATGCAGGGGAAGGCGTTGTTGCATATTGGTCTCGGCAGTTGAGGCCACATGAGAGGAATTACCTAACACACGATCTTGAGTTAGTAGCATTTGTGCATTCCTTATGCTATTGGAGACAATATCTTTTGGGAGGGAATTTTTTTGTTTCACTGACCAAAAAAGTTTCTAGTATATCTTTACTTAGAGTGATCTGAATTTGAGACAACGAAGGTAGGTTGAGTACCTTCAGTGTTTTGACTTTGAGTTTTACTACACGCCTGGGAAAGGAAACATAGTGGCTGATGCATTGAGCAGGAGGACTCAGATACATGCAGTTTAGGAGGCCAGAAGTGAGTTGAAAATTATGGCTCCTTTATCTGAGATGCATTTTGAAGAACAAAAAAGACAGGGGCAGATGTTTTTTTCTTATGTAGTTGTTACCTCCACTAAAATTGATCAAGTGGGAATGATGCAGCTATTAGATTCTTAAGGTAGATTTCTTATGCAAGAGTGGGTCAAGAGAGGACCCTATTCCTAGACGTACCATAGGAGAGGATGAGATCATGCATTTTCATGGGCACGTGTGGGTGGAAGCATACATATGTGAGGATATTTTTTTTGATTTTTCATTCCTGAGTTTGGGATGTTCATCCTGGTGCCAACAAGATATATCGATATCTATATCATCAGTATTGGTGGCCCGTTATGAAGAGAGATGTTTCTGGTTTTGTGATGAGGTTTTCCACCTGCGAATAGGTGAAGGCAGAGCATCATCGACTAGTAGGTATTTTTTCAGTAGTTACCCATTCTAGAGTGAAAGTGGAATTATTTCATGATGGATTTCGTGAAAGGTTACTAGGATCTCCTTGTGGGAATGATGCAGTTTGGGTTGTCATTGATAGAGTAATGAATGTTGAGAACTTATTACTGATTAAAGATACCTTCTATGTTTTCAATCATAGAAGGTTGTACATCTAAGAGTTTATACACTTACATGTGTTTTCTCAATCTATTATTTCAAATAGGGATGCCCATTTTACTTCTCGAGTCTGGCAGGGACTATAGAGTGCTTTTGGTATACATGTACTTCTGAGTACAGCTTACCATCCAAGACAGATGGCCAGTCCAGGCATACGTTTCAGGTGCTGGAGGACATTATTCGAGCATTCATCCTAGATTTTGGAGTTTCATAGGAGACAAAAATAAATCTTGAAGAATTTTCAAATAATAATATTTATCAGGAACTATTCAGTTGGATCGTTATGATGATTTGTATGGTAGGCCATGCCGATCCTCCTTATGTTAGCTAAAACTAGGAGAGGTAGCCATGATGGGACCTTGTCTTTTCTAGGAGACCACATAGTTGGTGGAGTAGATTCAGAAGAGGATGGCTACCGCACAATCATGATATAAGTCTTATGCTGATAGACGGGTAATACTTCTAGAGTTCGAGATCAGAGATCAGTTTTTCCAGCATGCCACACCGAGGTTGAGAAATAAGAGGATTATGAGACAGGGAAAGAATTCACCGAGTTACGTCGGTCCATATGAGTTTTTGGAGAGAGTCGGTCCGATTTCCTATTGATTTCAGTTACCTCAGAGGTACTAGGCTATGCATGATGTCTTCCACATTTCATAGCTACGACGTTACTTCTCTAACCCATCTCATGTTTTTCAACCTAAGGAGGTTGATTAGGAGGTGGAAGCATCATTCGAGGAGCATCCTATCTGGATTGTTGATCGCAGTGCGAATTTTTTCTCTGGACACTCTATTCCTATAGTACGAGAGCTATGGAAGCACGTGAAAGTAGATGACAAGACTTGGGAGAGGGAGGCTGATGTGAAATCATAGTGGCTGGAGTTTTTTGAGGATTTTTCTTTGACGCCTCTGTGGTAGGAAAATTCAGGAAAAATTTTATTTAAGGGGGGAATTTTCTATGAACCTGGATCTTCGTTTCAGGTATGGATCTTGATTTGTGTTTTTTTGGATAAAAAAGTTAGTTTTTGGAAATTTAAGGAGTACACGCCGTGTACTTAAGAGTACACACCATTAACCCAGTTGCTATAGGTAACCTTTTACTAGATGTGTAATCATCAAGTACATGGATATGTGAGGTGATCTAGAGACAGCCTAATGTTGAGGCTGATTAAGGCACACACACAACATGTACATTAAATGAACACACTGTGTACTTTTCTTTTTATTTGTTAAATTGGTCCAGGGTCACGTCTAATTCCCAGAATTTTCTTTTTCTGACCCTATTTTTTCCAGGAGTGGCCAGGAGTGATGATTCTTCTCTAATTATCTGATCTTCCACTTGTTTTCTGAATCAAATGCTATCGGTTGCATTGGAATCCCCTAGGCGAGTTATTTCTTCTCATAGAGCCTCTCCTCCTGATTTATCTTCTCTCATTAGATACTATAGGTTGAGTTTTTTTTACGTTTTTGGAGATCTATAACATTCTATGTCTATTCAAAGGCTGAAGTTCAACTATATTGATCATAGAATGCTGAGGTAGAAGGTTTGTGCCTTTCTATGGTTGTCTTTATATTAAATGTGAAAAAGTTCTTAATACCCTAGTTTAGGGTGTTGCGTGTTTTGGAGAATTAAACATGTTTGATGCATGCTATGTTTTTTTTGCTTGATAAAGGGTTTTTATTATGATTTAGGTTTATTACCTTGTTTATAGATGTGTTTTCCCATGTTTGTTTGATATTGTCCGTTCGGTCTAGAACTTCCTATTAGGATATTTTGTTTCCATGCCTAGTGTTGTTAGGATGGAGTTGATATTATATGAAATGAATTTGATATGAATTGTATCTACATAGCCTTATAGTAAATGAGATTAATTTGGTTGATGGATATCTTTGGTGCATGATTTTATTACCCAGGGCTGTGATAACCAGGTGTAGTTAGAGCATAGGGGGAATTGACGTCGAGGGATTCCCTAAAGTTTCTGTTATACTCTTTAGGTTGTGAGACCATTGGGGGGATGTACGGTGAGTGCTCCCTTAGAGTGTTTGTAGTATACCATTATGAGACCCCATGGGGAATGGGCGTTGAGTGATTCCTCATAGATTCTATAGTTATCATTAAAATTCCACAAGGTGAATTGATAGTGAGTGCTTCCTGAGAGAGTCTTTGTCTTTTTGAAACCAAAGGGGTTAGAATGTGAGAAATTTCCCTGGGCATTTCTTTTTAATTATTGGTTGAATACATAATAAATTTGAATTCATGTAGTTTTCAACCATAGGATTGTTTACTTCTGATTACACCCTTTTTACTAATTCATTTTTCATATTACCTGAAATATATATTCAATGACAGTTAGGCATTGATCATTGGGTGGTTTCGAACTAGGAATCATCTCACAACCTGTTTGGGTCATGCTTTTGGGCCCAAACAGATTATATTACTGTAGGTATTGATAAGGTAAAGAGCCCTTCTACATTAGGTACTTGATAGTTATGGAGATGGACATAATGAGATAATGATGAGGCTTGCAATGCTTCTGGATTTTACTTGTTTTCTTTTTTAATTTTTCTAATGTATTTACATCATTTTGACTTGTTTGGAAACATTCCATGACATACGTGACATGCTTCATTTATATATGCGCTCCAATTGTTTATTTACTTTCAGTATTCTATTATTTACTTATTTTATGGTATTATTACTTCCACTGTGGTATATTATTGTTATTTAACTATGTTACTCTGTTAATGAGGGCATAGTTTCCCCACTATCACACCCAAGGTGCTCGCTACTGGTCAGCAGCCTCTGGCATTTGGGGAAATGCGCTTGAGGCCAGGTGACCAACCAGGAATGGGTCACCTCTGGAAGTCACCTGAAACTAGGATGTAACACCCATCATAACATGTTTATGATTTATTAGTTCCACGTAAAATATATTATACATAAGACATAACTAAAGAATTACCCTTAGAATGAAAATTATTATCATAATCCTATTTCTTGTCATGATCAAAAAAGTTTTCAAAAAGATGTATTTTGACAAATGAACTTAAGGGATATATTACCCCATAAATAAAAAGTTGAATAATATAGGTATATATGTCAGAGACATATATATATATATAATTTATAATAAATCAACAACATCAATGATTATTATAATCGATGATATTTTTTTCAAAAGATTATATGGTATATTTCATGAGAAAAATAACATTTTCACATTGAGATAACATCGTTAAAATCTAAAAAATATAAAAATATTATATATTTTTTAAAATAACGTTGGGAACATATAATGGAATATCCAAATAATTTAATCATCATGATGGAAAAATATTCTGTTGATTTCATGTATGTTAAAAGAATAATTCCTCTAACATTTTCGTTAAAACTCAAAAAGTACCTTATTATAAAGGTTATAAGAATATTGTTTTTAAAAAATTTATAAAAAAAATAAAACATGTGTAAAAATAAAATTAATAAATAATTTCATAATATTAAAAAAAATCTTCAAAATAATTATGGAAAAAACGAATAAGGATGAAAGATAATTTTCAATCCAAGAGAAAAATAATACTAGATTTCTAAATAAATCTCAGTCAATTTATGTACCAAATATAGGAAAATGGTACTATTAAATGATATGTTCATGAATATTTAGATGAGAATATAATTTATTGGTTATAAGATAAAAATATGAAATACTTTCACTAGGAGAATCTTAAACCTAAACAATCACGAATAATGATGAGATTGTGAAATAAACCCTTACCACGTTGGTAACTATTGAATTATAACCCCCAAGAAAAAAGTAACATAAAATAAAATATAACATACCACTAAGATAAAGATATTCAAGATATATCATTCAAATGGTAAGTAGATACAATATACAAATGAAATCATTGGTGAATATGAAATTTGACTCATGGAAGTAAAAGTGAGACTAGAAATCCCTTACTTTGAGTCTAGACTTGTCGTCCATGTACATTATCTCATGTATAATAAAATTATATCAATTATTTTTTGACAATAACCGTTTCTAGTTTTACTCCCTTATACCTATGTAATTAAACTCGTTTATTTTAATGTAATATTTAATTTTTTATTCATTTATGTCTATGTTAGGTGTTTTGAGGATGCTCTGTTAAGATATTTAAATGGACATAAGTGTTTTGACCATGTTCAAAGTGGTAATTGATAAATAATCACCAAAATAATAATTATGACATAATTATATTTATTACATAAGATATAATTTAAAAAACCCCTAAAAATGGTTATGAAAAAATAACGATGTTACAATCAGGAATATGGTAGGACGTACATATGCAAGAGTAACATTCCCATTTTTCAACAATAATGATGAAATGAAAGTTTGTTTTATTTTATAAGTAATGAATTATAAATATATGATTAATATTATAATTTTTTTCTAAGTACACTTACATTTAAAATCTATGATATGTGGTAATTAAAAATGAATCTCATCACTGCGTTAAGCGGTAATTTGTCGTACACCTGAACCATGTTATCATTTTAAATGGATGGTAAGGTAAGAAGGTACACGGTTTGTTAAATTTATATTATGATTAATATGTCATGGATATAATATAAAAAAATAATTCAATCATAATTATCATCTTTGAGAGGTGATGATGGAAAATGAATTACATTGGTTTGGGAGGTCGTAGTCCATCGTATACACGAAAGCTAGTTTCATTTTCTATTTGATGGAAGATTAGTTAGAAAAATTTTTCTACATAAACAGAATAAAATATAATAATATTGGATATAATGGTGTTATTATATAATTTTTATTAAATGTAATTGATGATGGAAAAAGAATAATAAAACATAAGGAGTGTTATAATGATGATTACACGCGTTTAGAAGAACCTTCTCTAGATCACTTATTAAGAACCCAATGGTTAGTCTTATGGGATTTCAAGAAGCACTAGAATGTTTATAATTATGTCGTGGAGATATTATACAGGCATTTTTTTCATAAAAATATCTTGATTATTATGAATAAGTGAGGGGAGGGGGTTCCATAATATAGTAAAGGATGAGTGACATGTTTGAATATATCCAAAACTATTCAAAAATGGGAAGTTACTCCCAAGAAAAGAGCCTAAAAATTGATAAATAATTGATTTTATGGGAGATAGGTTGACCCAAACCTCCAAAATTCAAAATTAAATTATTTTTAATCTTCTTATTCTATTTACCACAATGGTTATTTGCTTTTTCCATTTTAGTTTTTTCACCATAGAATATAGTTATTTTAATGTTTTTACGATTCATATTGACTAAAATAAAGATGAAATTATTAAATAATATTAATAATTATAATTCAAAATATTTAATACATATTATAAAATTCAAATTACATAATAGAAAATATTCAATTTAACATTAAACCCATAAAATTTGTGAAAAAATATTTTTCAGGAAATGAATTTTTCAAGAAATAGATGATATTATATTAACATTATGACAACAAATCATCAATATAGGAATTTAAATTCATATATATAGATTTATAATATGTTAATTAATTTATATATTTATTTAATTATGGGTATTTTTAATTAATTAAAATGGATAAACTTTATTCATTTAAAAATATTATTTAGAAAACTGCATTTTTAGGCATTAAATTAAACGTATAGAAAAATCACGATAATGAATGATTAAAATGAAATTAATCATAATATTATGAATCAATTGTTTTATATAGAAAATTTAAGACCAAATCAAAAATATTATGTAACAAATAAAATAATTGATTTATATAAATGAAATGGTAGTATTTGACAATAGATAGTTTTAAGAATTCACTAAAAAATCAATCATTTTAAAAATATCTGAAAATCACATCCTATGATAATTTTGATATAATAAATTATAAAATGAAGTTAATTTTTTAAATTACTAAATTTAAGACAAATTAATTATAATATTTTCTCAAAAAATAGTATTTAAAATAATATTTGAAGGAAATATAATTTTTGATAGGATAAAATATCATTATTATAAGTTGAGTGCTTATTCATTAATATTTATATAAAACTATATATTGATTTGGAACATTATATATATATATATTATAAATAAGTTTATATGATTCGTATTATCCAATTTAATGTCCATGTTATAATGGTAATAGATTTCATGATTCGTTTAATTTTGTTGTTGGGTGTTATATAGACTGTTAAACATAATTTTCTTACTTTAAAATATTTGTGTTTTATATTCTCCCCCTATAAATAAATTATTCCCACACAATGTGAACATGATATCAGTAATAAAGTGTTTGAAATTTAAAAATTCCTTGTAAAAAACCCCACATCGTAAAAATGGTAAATAAAATATTCACTCAAAAGAGGAAAAGGGAATACATAGGTCATAACATTAATAGGTTTCCACAATGGAGAAAATTAGTGGGAAGTGAAAATATTGATTTGTAAATAAGAACCATTTTGGAGAAAACATTAAAATCTATTTTAAGGGATAAAATACCATTGATTTATCAAAAATGAATAATTTTTTTATTTCAAGATCCCTTTCCTAAATTTTAGGTGTCTTTTTACCATCATTACTAAGAACATAATGAGATGTACATATTTGACTTGTATAATTTCTTCCTTTAACCATTTTTCACCACAATATCTTCTATTACTCTAAATTAAGAGTATTCAAGAGGAATTTTTCATGCCTAATGAACTTAAATTAATTGGTAATGAATCACATGATTCCACAAAATAGTATTAATATATTCTTCTATTCTTTTAATATTAACTAATTCTATAAATGGTTAGTATAAAGTTAGATAATTCCAAAAAATAATACACAATCATATTAATATCTTATTCCTATGTTCAACATAAATCATTATATAATTGTAAGTCTCCAATAACCTAAAAATTCAATATTTTAATTATATTCTTCCAAAATTATCTTTACACAACTAGATATTTTGGCATTTGTGATGACACATCTATGATGGATGTCCATCGCAGAAGGTCATTTGGGATGGGAGTCTGTCGGAAATGTGTTGTTCTAAAACAAATGAAAAAATTATGGTATTTTCGATGGATCAGCACAAATAAAAATTCACTGCGATGGGTAAGGCTCTCATCACAAATGATTATCACTTTATTTAAAAAAAATTCAACTGTGATGGTCTTTTAGAATAGATATTATATACGATAGATAGTGGATCCATCAAAAAACACATATAATTTTTTAAAATAAAAAATAAAAATTAAAAAAATTAAAGATAATTTAATTAATTAAAAGTAAATAAAAAAAATTCACACACAATTAAAAATAATTTTATATAATTAATAATAATAATAAAAATAATAAAAATAATAATTTTTTTTATTAAAATTTTAAATAATTAAAAATATGAAGAAAAACTAGAAATAATTAAAAAAATTTAAGTAATTAAAAAAATTAAACATTAAAAAAATTAAAAAGTTTACAAATAATTTAAAAACTAAATTATATTACAAATAAATAAATAATTTAAAAATTAATAATAAAAATTTCAAATATTTAGGATTTGATGTTGTTAATGTAAATTTTTTATTTTTTTTACAATTTAGTATAAATTATTCTAGCTTCACCATTAAATAGTATAAATTGAAATATCTTCTATAAATTAATAATAATTAGTCTAATTTAATATAAAGTAATAAATTTTATTATAAATTACTAAAAATGAGTAAATCATAGATTTTAAAATCTTCATATCATGAGAAATTACTCATTTTTGTCAACCATGTACAAATTTGTTAGTTTTGTGGACTATGAAAGTAACAATGAATTTCATTTTCAATTTTTTAATAATTTATAATAATATATATTAATCTATAATAATTTATAATAAATTATACTAGTTCATTTTTTTATTAATTTATACAAATCTTATATGGTTAAATATTTTTACATATCTATAATATATTTATTAATTTATAATAATTTGTATTATTTTATATCAATTTACTGTAAATTATATCAATTTATATATTTTTTCAATTTATAATAATTTATAATAATTTATTTTTAAATTTTTTTTAATCCTTTATGCTAATTTTTGTTAGTTTATAACATTTTTTTTAAAATTTTACCAACTTATAAATTTTTTATAACTACTAATACTTTTTATAACATAAATACACATTAAGGATAATTTATACTCATCTAAAGTAATTTATAATTATTTGATCTAATTGTTTTTATAAATGTATAAAAATTTATAAAAATTTTAAAATGTTTTTTAATTTATACAAATTTTTATTAATATTTTCCAATTTTGGTTAAATTTTATACTAATATATAATAATTTTAATTAATTGATTTTTTTAAAAACATTTGTATTATTTTTTCTGAATTTTGATTAATTTAAACTACTTTTAATGAAATTTTATAAATTTTTATTAATTTTTCAAATTTTACAAAATATATACTACTTTAAAGTAATTTGTACTAAATTCTAATATTTTTAATTATTTATTCATATTAGAGATAGATATTTACAAAAATTTACTAATTATTACTAATTATAAACTATTTAATGAATTTCACCAAATAATGAAATTAATACTAAATATTTAAAAATTAATGTTTTTAAGGAAATTTTAACTATTCTTTTTATTTGATATATTTTTTTACAATGTATTAGAAAAATTTAAACCAATTATTATTAACTAAGATATAAATAATTATTACATATTTTAAATTGTTATTATTTTTTCATTTAACCATTTTTTAGAAAAACTTTATTAAAAAAATTCTTATATATAACATTACTAAAATGTTTTCTTCAAATTAATTTTCCCACCATTTTAAAAAATACTCATTTCTATTCATTTCATACAATATATATATATTTCATACCTTCTTAATCAAATCTATTTACATCAAGTCAACTTTTTCATGTTTTTTCTAAACAAATAAACATATCAAATCTATATACATACACACACGTGGACATATGTGCACACACACACATATGAGAAACCGTATATGTTAATATTAAAACTAGTACATATCTATATTAACATGTTAATAGACACAAAGATATATATATGTATATATATATAAATATTTATTTATTTATATCTCCAAACATTTACAAAACTATATTTACATGTTTTAAATAAATTAAAAGAAATTGTAATATAAAAAAATTCTATACCATCAATGTCACAATCTAATAATTATCATAATTCATAAAAATTTATATCAATATAACCATGTAATACAACTGAACAATTAATTTTTTTTAATAAACTTCTTCAATAACTTATATCTCAATAAATAACTTCCATAATCATCATATTTCAAATTATAATATAAAATAATAAACTTACAGTAACCCTAATCATGAAAAGAATAATCTATTAAATATAAAGGTAAAATAATTAGACAAATACCTCAAATAAAATTAAATCCATTCATGTAGAATTAATAGACACCTAAATATGGAATAATAAATATCAAATAACCCAAAATATCATATAAATTATATAAATTTGGTGAATTTATTGACCTAGGATTTTGAAAAATCAATATTTACAATATTGAATCCAAATAATAAAAAATAATGAAGTAGTACAGAAGAGGAGTCCGTACATGGGATATCTGTGCATAAATCAGCAAAAAATCAGGAGAAACATGCATTTTTTTTGTGGGAGATCTGGATGTTAGTGTTAGGTTTAGTGTATCGGCAGATGGGAGGGGAGGAGCTATGAAGAGAGTGGGAGGAGAATAAATGGTTCGTATGATTTTATAAATTTTTGTGTTTCCATGAGATAATTGATATAGAATTAATATTTTCACAAAATTTATTTAGTCGATTTTTTTTCCGATAAATTAATATCCCATGTGAAATAAAAATTACAATATATATACTCCTGCATGATGGTGAGTAAGTAAACCAAAACCACTAATGATGGTCAAAGAAATTCCATCATAAATAAAAAAATAATTGCGAAATAATAAGATATTCATCGCAAATAACCCCATCGATGGCACTATTTGTGATGGGTATACGGTCCATCACAAATAACCTTTCGCAAATAGTTTCTTTTCAAATAGTGTTCATGTTAAACCGCTTGTTAGACCTAAGAGTTACATTTACCTCAACCTAAGGGATTTTTTCTTCAAAATATCAATAGTCACCTAACAATCCTAGAATATTCACAAATATTTGATCATCTCCAAGCACATCTCCCCATAGCCTCAAGAACATCTCCCCATAGACAGAGGCTACTAAAATAGCTTACCATGAAAACTGATAGTCAGAACGCTGGGTCACATAGCCTCAAACACGTCTCCCCATATGAAAGATTCTACTGACTAGTAGTGAGAGACTCAGTTGATGATATCGGGGAGACTATACTCTCATATCATAGCTTTACATTGGTAGAACCCAATGCAAGTAACAAGAAATATCAAAAGTAGTAAAATGGAAATGATAAAGTAGTGGAAGATGAATTTTAAAATAACTAAATAAAGTGGCCAACACCAGTTTATAAAAAACATTTATGCATTTTTTAGTGATGCTACATAGCTGAAAATAGTGAACATAAAACATGCATTACAATTTATAAAAATATGTGAATGAGGTAAATAAGATAACTAAAAATCCCAAAGGAAATATCCACGAGCATACTAAGATATAACTCAGCTCCACGTTCATAACTCCCATATACAAGTACACATCAATAAGAAATGTCAAATGACTTGAAAATATAAGGTCTACTCGGGTATCACAGTGTACTGGTAGCCCATGTAGAGTGTTGGATATAAATCTCAGTAGGCCGGAACACATGGTATAGAGCCTAATCTAGAAATTAAAATTAAAATTAACTAGCCTATAGGTTTAGATAAATAATTAATTGATCTGAATAAATAAATAACAACCTGACCAAGTTATGAAAGGACACCAGATGACTATATCTATTCAAATAATATCCAGAATAAGAGTACAATCATGTCACTATATATATATATGTATGTGTGTGTAAATATAGTATAGTTTTACATACATATAAACATATATATATATATATATATTGTTGTGATTAATGGTGAAATAACTCAAAGACATCCAATACTAGGGGAAGCACACATGATCTAGCACTAGGCACAACTCCAAGAGCTCTCACGATCTCTTGGGATACTCATGATGGCTGGAATGGGACTTAACATATATACATCCATCAACAAAGGAATCTATCACTGTTTATCCATTGGTAAGATCCAAGAGCTATCATATTCTATTGTCAATCAACAAGGAAGATCTCATATTCTTCTTACCCAAAGTCTCTCAAAATCCTTTAGAACCCCACCAGGGAAGCTCACATAGTATTCCTTCCCAAGGGCTGTCATAGTTCCTTAGCTCTACAACCTATATAAGGATTAATCATTTATAGTATATAATTCACGAGGTATAAACCTCTCATTCTATTATTAATCCATTTTTATTTACAAATAACTAAGTATGATAATTTTTAATCCAATACACAAGGCATAACCTCTTATTCATTTTTATTTATCATTATCAATGGGGTGGCCACATGTATTATCCTAGTCATATGGAAAATACCTCTCAAGCATCTTATTATCCATTTTAGTTCCATTAAGGATTAATAATTCAAAAAATATTTTTATACAACATGGAAAAAAGGCATGTTCATATTCAAAATTTTCAAGAGGAGGAATCAACTCTCATGTGCCTATCTTGCCAAATCCCAATTTTCTTTAAAATTGTTTTCATTCAATTTAGTAAATCATGACAATGAATATATCAAACTCAATGAGAAACTTGGAGGTATCATTGAATAATGTAAACACCCTAATTGGGCAATTTCAATTTACTAAACAAGATGAGGTTTTGAAAATAATATTTATCAATCTTATCCTCAATGAGTAAAACAATCAATGCAATAAGCCAAGAAAGCATAAAACTCTTATAATTAATTTTTTTCATAGATGAAAGTGAACCTCTATTTAAGGTTTTTATTTATAAAAACATAATTTTAATATAAAACAAACCATTTATTATATTTAATAATTTCATTAAAGGGTTGTAGTTCAATTTATCAAGGGAAAATATTATAAAACATATTTAAATAATCACTTAAAGCATTCTTAAATTTAAATGGAAATGAAAGAGATCCTACATAAAGAGAAGACCAAGAAAAACACTTATCTCGTGATGAATTTCACAACAAAAACTGAAAAACACATCCAAGATGACAAAGAATCACCACAAAAGTAACTAAGAACATAAAACCATTAAAAGACCGCACATTAAATAGGAAAAAAGGCTTTCAAAGAGGACCTCACCTTGAAGTGATAAAGAAAAGCAGTATAGAACCATTCTGCCTCTCCATTGGTAGAGGATATCAGAACACACATGAAGAGGTCCCAAAAATCCTTTCACACACCCTAGAACTAAAAGAAACACAATAACCAATGTCAAAACTAACCTAAGGGTTTCATCCAAACAAGAGGGGTGATGGTGTAACATCCCCAAATGATAAATGGTTAAATTACTAAATGATATGACTCATGTCAACAAGGTGCACCTTCCTTTTCGGGAGCCTGTCTGATTAGAACTCCATAGTTAAGCGTGCTTGGCCTGGAGTAGTGATCAGGATGGGTGACCTTCTAGGATGTTTCCCAGGGTGTGTGTGAGTGAGGAAAAAGCACACTGGAAAGGACATGTGTTGGCCTGTGGGGACTGTCATTAGTCAGATGACCTGTTCGGGCATGTGGGTGGACCCTAGTGTGGGCCCCACATGTCCGCGGGGCAACTGGTGGTACCTGGTGGGCCAGGACCCGACGACCATGTTAAGTCGGGGTGGATGTGCTGTCACCGGGACCCGGTTGTCACATTTGGTATCAGAGGAAAAGGAGGTAGGAATGTATCTGATCCTTGGGAACTCTCACATGTGAGCGTCGGACGAAGCATGGCTCTCCGCCCAAGGGCTTCATGAGGAAATGGCTGCCACTGGGGATGGTGGTGTGTCCCGCCCAGAGGGTGTAGCCGCCCATGGAGTGCCCTGATATGTATCAATTGTAGTCCACTGAAAGTAATTCTAGACCGCTACATTTGGTATCAGAGGAGGAACCCAGCTTTAAGTGCGGTGCACTACCTGGGTTGAGATGTAGGGCCCACAACGAGGGCGTTGTGCTCTAAGGGGGGGGGGGGGTGATTGTAACATCCCCAAATGATAAATGGTTAAGTGACTGAATGATATGACTCATGTCAACAAGGTGCACCTTCCTTTTCGGGAGCCTGTCTGATTAGAACTCCATAGTTAAGCGTGCTTGGCCTGGGTAGTGATCACGATAGGTGACCTTCTGGGAAGTTTCCCAGGGTGTGTGTGAGTGAGGACAAAGCACACTGGAAAAGACATGTGTTGGCCTGTGGGGACTGCCATTAGTCAGATGACCTGTTCGGGCATGTGGGTGGACCCTAGGGTGGGCCCCACATGTCTGCGGGGCAACTGGTGGTACTTGGTGGGCCAGGACCCGATGACCATGTTAAGGCGGGGTGTCTGTGCTATCACCGGAACCCAGTTGTCACAGATGGGGAGACAAACAATTGTCCTAAAAGGAAGAGGATAAATAACTAGAGGCCTTACTTCAAATTATTGAAGAGAAATCCAAGGAAGATGGTGGAAAATGGTGCATGAAGGAGTAGTTGAGGGATGGTGTTGTATAGATCAAAGGTGATACCATGGTTAGAGGTGATTTACGATATGGAGGGGGGAGGATGAGTGTTCAGGTTATATATTTTTAATTTTATTTTAATTTTAATTTAAAAATTTATTTTTTTATAAAATTAATACATTGCATGATTTGGGTCACATTGTTTGTCAAACAATATTCCAACTATGTGGAAACCCCAATATAAGAGATTACCTCACATGGTTTATCCCACACGATTATACTAACTATGTGCAAACCATGTTGTGAATAGTGTCGAGGTATTCCCTTAGTGGCAATACCCATGTGGGCTAGGAGAATGAATTTTCTAAATCATGAACAACCCATGAGAAACCATATTCTCCAATAAAAAAGGCCACATGGTCTAATATTGGGGGCTGTACTGTTTTATAAAAACCACCATCCATGTGCAGACCATATAAAATTGGATTTTTTTGAGTCCAACGCTTTCGAAAGTACTCGAGACACCAGAGAAACTTATCACTATTCCACCCAAGACAAAAAGGGCCACATTGAAGGGTTACAACAGACTAAATTATGTTACAAAGATCAATATTTAAAATAGACCTTGTAGTAAATGAAAATTTTCAAATTCCCATGGAATTTTAATCCGGTTCAAAAAATGGGATGTTACAACCTCCTCATTATAGAACCTCCCATCTGCATGATGACTTTATGAACAAAAAAATATAGAACTCACTAAAAGGGTCCTAAAGACTCATTAAAATGGTCACATTACATTTCCAAATTCCCAATGAACCATCAAGAAGGCCTTAAGAATACATCACTTAAGACATTTAAACATGATAAAATGATCAATTCCCAACTGAGACACCTTTATAAAACTTACATGAGACGATTTAGATAGAGACACAATCACATCATTGTCTTTTCAAACATATATACAGTGTTTTTCCCCACCTAATTCTTTTATATTAAGAGGCTAATTCCAAACCATGGTTCAACCCACTATCTGAATAGCCTTAGAATCCCACCTCTAAGAGTTAAAATGACACTTCTGGCATGTTTTTTAACATACCAAATTGTAGATCCCCCTTCGACCTCATTTATATAGGTAGAGGAAAATTTAAATGAAAGGCCCTAGATGACACAAACAAAACTCATCTCTAGATGAAGATGTGTGAAAAATGGCTCTCCACTGAAATCTATAAAGAAAAAGAGAGACAACTAGTCAAACCACTCTGACCGACCATTCATGGTGACACTTAGGTTAGATAGCCTACATTTTACAAATAGAGTTGTGATTATTTCTCCAAAGGCTTATCACATTCACAGAGAACACATCCCCTGAAGTCTATACATGACTTACAATGATGTTACAGGGTCAATACGTCAACTGACCATTTTTGATATGTCGTAACATAGCATGGACTTGGGTGTAATCCAGATCAAATCCTCTAGGATCTCCACCCTTTTAAACATAATCTCTAATACCAAAAATATTTCTAGGATCACCTCAGATTCAAAGAATTAGAGTCCAAGGTTCAATTCCAAGTTAGTCCCCACTCCTTGTTTATAATAAGGAAAACATTAAAAAGATATGATGTTCACAATAGATCAATGACTATGCATGTAGTGGTTTCCACCTGGTGGTCATGCTAGATGAAATGAATAGTGTCCAAGAGTCCATCCAATGTGTTCCTACATGGTAACCCATGTTCTGCTTAGAACAACCATGCCTCAATAAGAACCATGCTTCCGTGTGAAACACCGAAACAAATCACCCAAGCAAGCCCAATGGCTTTAAAACATTAGTGAGGCATAAGAACGACACTCTCTTAGTGCATGTAGGATGATGTTATGAAAAGGGGAATTCTAATTGATAAAAAATACACCAAGATGATTGAAATGGATTCCAGTAAATCATACCAAATTATAGGAATGAAGAATAGTTGAACCTAAACTAGTTTACATTCCTAGAAAAAAGCTCAACTTCAACTGCTGACACACATCTATTTCAAACCGATCACAAAGCCTTTTCCCACCCACCACATTACACGATTTATCACACATAACCAAAAAATCCCTCCAATAACAACCATTTTTCTTATAGGTTACATACACAACCATCCTCATCGACATCATGAAAGTTAGAAAGCAGTAAAACCTATTTAAAAGCTATAATCCTCTGTGGAAATCATGAAAAAATAACCATTTCCCAATTTTTATCTTACATTATTCTCCTTCTACATGGAATGACACATAAAAATAACTTATACTATGCACCCCACCTTAGGAGTGTCTAGGTAATCTAATGAATAGAAATAGAATAGCCCCTCAAAATAATACTTGGACAGAACTTCCATAAACACAAACTTTTAAGAAAAAAACCTGAACACCAAAAAGAAATGACCAAAATGTCAAAACACATGATTCTCTCAAATTCAACTCAAGAATTGGGTCAAATTGATTCATTAACTCAGAGGTCACTCAACTACGGAAATGATCTTAGTACATTCTCAATAGCATAAGCTTTAATGATTTAACCAAACTCACTTGTTTTCTTATACCATTAGGAAACTCAACGAGAACCACATATATGAATGCATACTACATAAAGGTACCCCAGTAGAGAGAAAAATCTTGAATACTAACCATATTCTTATCATCCTTATCCATTCATTTATTGAATAACTCTTAGAATAGATTTATCATGGAGTATTATTTCCACAAATGACCATAACCGTATATGAATCCATACCAAGTCTTCTATCACCAAGGCAAAAAAAGGTTCATGTGACCTATTGAGAGGTAGAATGTGCCAAAGGCTTATATAACCTATTGGAATTAAGTGTTACAAGTTGCTCATGCCTGAAAAATAATTATGAAGAAAATGAATATTCTTCCAAAGAAGGCTATAATTTAAAATCTAATTTACCTACATAGTGCAATGACACCTGAATGAAACCAAAAATTACAAAGAAACTCATGAAATTATCAAGGAGTTTTAGTTCATAGGGTTCTACCTACCACGAGTTATCCAAATACAAGATAATAAGTGTCGAATATACATCTAGGTCACAAAAAAAATGTCACTTGGTATAAGAGTATAAAATTTAATCCATTACCAAGAAAGGTGAAATCCTTTTAAAAACACCTACAAATACATTCCATGAAAAATCAAGGAGAAAATTAAACTACCCTTACACGAGGGTTTTTTAAGAGTGGAAACCACTTAGTGTTCCATTTCTAACCCCTTCACATTTATTCACATTAAATCTTAAAACACTTTAAAGATTTAAAAAAAGGCACCAAGAATAAAATCCAAGTATCGTAAGACATAATTTTCATCCTTTAAAAATTTATTATCACACCTTATTAATTTATAAATTTATCATTAAGTTGATTTTAATAAAGAAGGTGACCTAAATGGTTCCCACTAAGCCAACTCATGTTCTCTAGAATGTAACCAAATATAAGTTCCTCAATTTTTTATGTTCAAAAACACATATAGGGGTTATCACATAAATATAATTCCACAACTGACCTACATGGACCTATTTGTTTACATTATAAGATAAACCATTCTTTTCATATTTAAATTAATCATATTTCCCATTTATACATATCTCATGACACATCATTCCATTAAAAAAGAATATTTATATGGGTTACTTCCCACAATTTATAATGAGCCCATAAACCTTATAAACCAAAATATAGCACTCATTTAATTGAAACTGATTCCAATTTTGAATTTAACATTCTCATATAAATAATGAACCATTAATATGGGTGGACTACTAATAATCCATAAAGTTACAACACATTTTATCCGTTTGAATTCGGCTCCCATTTAATAAAAATCAACTCACATTAAAATTTAAACATTAGTGTAATTTTCATTATATTAACAGCCTTAAAAGGTATGTATATATTATTTTAATTATGGGATGAATATATGGGCTATCCATTCCTAGTGGTAAGGCACCCATACTCCTTTCAATCTAATGTTTGTTCTCATTCATTCGAAACTGCTTTCTATTCATCCCTTGAACAACCCACATACAAACAAAGAATATATTTCTATCATAAGAATTAACACAAATGAATTCCATAACACTAAAGCATGGTACATAAGAAAGACAAGATAAAAAATAAGGAATAATGCTATATTGTCACTGAATTATGAAAATCATACTAATAATTACATAAACATGGTACAAAACTAAGAATGACATATTACTCAAGGCACAAAATCAAATCAGTAGGCAGCCTACAAATGAAACAATATAGCAATACGTATGCATCACATATGAATTTTTATATGTCCCTATGATGATGCATTTATTATCACTTAAATTCCATACATAGACAAGGGTAAAATATCATAAATCTCAAAAATCAATAAGTAGTGGAATATAAACCAATCACTCGAGGTAAAATAATATTAAATTTAACATTGAAAAACATGAACATCAATCTGAGCCCAAGAAACATGGTCATTTACCCATACATGGGGGGATCAATCCAAATAACTATTATTTACAAAGCTCCCAAACATTCATAGTATCCCTTATACCAGACCAAAACTAAATGAAAAATGTAAAGAATCCCTATAATCCCACTTTGAAAAGTACTGACCTAATTTACCATCAATATTGGTAGCCAGACTGGGGGGTCACATGTCCTCAAGAATGTCTTCCCATATTCCAGAGGCTGCTGAGTAGTAGTGAGGGTATTAGGAGGTGATAATTGGGAGACTATAACCTCTTATTTGTGTATCATAATGGTATAACCAAAAGTAAATAGCAGGAAACAAAAGAATCCTTAAAACTGAAATAATAAAGAAATGGAATATGAATATTATAATAAGTGAACTAATGTGTCCCACACCAGTTTACAAAAAACATGCATGCTTGATATAATGATGATAAATAACTAAAAATAGTAAATAAAAAACAATGTTTATAATTTAGAAAAATACACAACTCAAGTAATGAAAATAAATAAAAATCCCTAAGAAGATATCCTTGATCATACTAAGCTCCTGCGCAGTCCCTTTATCTTAACACCCAAGTTAAAGCACATAGAAATAAGAAAGGTATGGGGCCCTTTAAACAGAAGGTCTACTCAGGTAGCCCAGTGTAATGAAAGCCCATGAAGCGTGTGAAATATAAGTATGTGTATATATCCAGTATAATTACACACACACACAAATATATATATATATATATATATATATATATATATTAGGGATGGACTGAGACATTGCTCACAGACATCCAATACTAGGGGAAGTGCTCATGGTCAAGACCCTTGACTAACTCCAAGAGCTCTCACGCTCTCTTTGGATACTTTTGTTGGTAGGACCAGGATGTAACTCATAAAAATACATCACTAAAGGAATATCTCAAATTCTATCCCATGGACTACTCCCTGATCATTCACCATCTCTTGGAAATCAATAAGGAAGATTCCATGGTCTTCCTACCCAAAGGCTATCACAACCCTTTGGAATCCCCCAAGGAATCTCATGTAGTCTTCCTAACCAATAGATCTCATGGTTCTTTGATCCATATCCCATATGAGGTGTAATAATTTATTATATGTAAATAATGAGGCATAAACCTTTCATTCTCTTATTAATCCATTTTATTTAAACAATGGAATGAAAGATTATTTATGATCCAGTACACAAGGAATAACAATTTTTTAGTTCAATTTATCATTATAAATGGGGTGGTCACATGTATAATTCAATTCAAGAGGCAAGGAACTCTCATTAAGGTCATTATCCATTTTAGTTCCATTAAAGATTAAAAATTCAAAAGAATAATTTAATATTACATGGAATTAAAGAATTTTTATTTTCAAAATTTACAACATTATGTTTCACTACTCATGTTCAAATCTAGACAAAGCCTAATTTCATTTAAATACATTTTAATTAAATTTACAAAACATGAAAACAAATAAATTAAACACGATGATCACCTAGGAGGTTTCATCGAAGAAGGTAAATTACCTACTTGGGTAATTCTAATTTAATAAATAGGAAAAGGTCCTAAAAATTCCATTAGTCAATAATAGCCTCAAAGCATAAAAAACATCAGTGCAGTAATCCAAGAAAGAAAAAAATTTTCAAATCACTAATTTTAATCTAAGAGAATAGTGAACCTCTTTTAGAATGGTTTTATTATAAAAATATAGATTTATTTTTCAAACAAATCATTTTTAATTCTTAAGAATTTCATTAATGGTCTGAAGTTCAATTTATCAGGGGAAACCAGAATTTATCTTATTTAAATAAGTGCATAAGGAATTATTTAATTTAATCAGAAATGAAGTGGATCTACCTCAAGAGAAGACCAAGAAAAAAACAAAGAACATGAAAAATTTGAAGACGCCAACTTAAAACCACCTCAAATATGACCAAGACTCACTACAAAATTAAAAATGAACATAAAACCACTAAAAGGCCTCAAATTAAATAGGTCAAGATAAGGTAGTGGGAGAGGACCTCACATCAAATAAATAAAGGAAAGCCATATCAAACAATTCTACTTAACATTTGGATTTGGATGTCAAAACTCACCAAAAGAGTTATTGAGAAGAATTTTTTAACACCATGTAGCTGGATGAAATAAAAAACTTGTGTTAACCCAAACCCTAGGGGGTTTTTCCCCAAAAAGAGGGACGAGAGGGAGACCATAAATCAGATGCAAAAAAATAGAAGAAACTAGATAATGTACCAATAAGGATAGGAGGAAAATATAAATAAAAATGTTGGAAAATAGAACACAATGGAGGAGATGAGGGGGGTGTTGTCTTACTCAAAGGGGAGCACTTGGTGGGAGGTAAGCCATGATCAAGAGTGAGGATGATGAGTGTTTAGGTTATATTTTTTTTAATTTTATTTTAATTTTAATTTAAATAATTTAATTTCTATAAATAGTATTACATCACACAGTGTTTATCACATGTTTGTCAAACATTGCACCAACTGTGTAGAACACCCTATCAAAGAGATTACATCACATGGTTTATTCTACATGGTCAACCTAACTGTGTGAAAACTATGTCATCAATAGTGTCAAGTACTACCTTAGTAGCACTACCCTTGCAGTCTAGGAAAAGATTTTTGGAAAAAATGCATAGTCTTTATAATACCTTATAATCAACAAAAAATTGCACATGATCTTCTGTTTGGGGTCACACAATTTCAGACAAATTCGGTACCCTTTTCATACCTTTTAATACATTATTTTCTTGGTTTTTTGCTATCGAAACTCCTCGAGAAATCAGGGAAAAAATCGGGCCTTCAACCAAGACCAATAAAATCACTATTAAGGGTAAAAACACAAATAATTATGTTCTAATGCCTAGTAAAAAAAGAATAATCTTGTAAATGAAAAAGATAAAATTCCCTAGAATTTTCTCCCTGTTCAAAACAAGGGACATTCAATATTTCACTATTGGTTTCTAATGGAATATTAGAAAATGTCATGATGAAAATTTTGGTGAATTCATTGAACATAATTAGTAAATTGGGGGCATGGTTGGTAATAATTATATAACCGCATGATTCATCTATAGATTTAATTATATAAACATGTTAGGCTATTTGGTGTATACTAGCAAAATTATGAAAGACATATTGACTGTAATCTCAAGGAAAAATATATCCTCTAGGAATATTTCCATGACTACATGTTTATGAAGTTTTACATTATTCATTTAGTCTCTATGATATTGATATTATTGTTACCCATGTTTAAATTTATTTTCATTTTTATTATTCTCTTAGTTTCCTAGTGTTCATGGATTTATGTATATTACCTATAACATCCATCATATTTATTCCATGATTCCGTCATGATTACTTTTAGTTGTATGTTTACCTTTACTGAGAAGTCAAGCTCATACATTATTATGTTTCCACTTCCCAATGGTATGATGTAATGTAGTATATGGGACATGTTTATAAGGGAAACACATATGAATGAATTTGTGGTAGACAATAATTACTTGTTATAAAAATGGAAAATTTTCAATAGTATAAAGAACATGGGATTTATTAGTTTACATTTTTTTACTAATTCTATATATCTATAAACTATAAGATATCCTTCTAATTATAATAGTTTCAATAATCACTATTTATTTTTAAATTATGGTTTGTTATATCTAGGCTTTTATAGGTGGTTCCAAATAAAGTTAGTAAATTACATGCCTTTGACTATCAGATCTAGGAGCATGGGTCCAGGGCGCCACAGTTTGTATCAAAGGAAAGGTTGAGATAAAATTAGAGATTATGATATTGTTTGATACTAAATTTAAGGTTTATAATTTATGGGTTAACATAAAAAATAACATTTGGCATTATTATATGATTTAATTTAAATCTAATAATTCACATTTGAGGGGATTATGGTTAGAGGACTATTATGAGGACCGTATAAATGAGTCTAAGTATATGATGATATATAGAAATATTAGTAAATCCATGAGTTGGTGCTTCTCATAAAAATACATCCATATATGGATAATTTAACCAAGATTTAGTTATGGCATAGATTCACCTTGGGGTAATCACATTGAAAATGGTTAGTAGATAATTGAATCAATATTCACTCTAATGCATGTTGAGTGGACCTATGATTACAAACCTGGATACACACTCATCTGGGATATTATTTTCTGTGATAATATTCTATTTAAGTTCCACCCTTATGGATTGATTTACTAGTTATAGTTTGGGATTATATTAAAATATAAAATATAATCTAATTAAAAAATATCTATTCCTAAAAAAGAAATAACATATAGAATCGTAGGATGATATAAATGTATTGTATGTTTTAAAAAAGCTCTCATAATGGAAGAAATATTTTGATTATTGTTTTCGTATGAATATTTTTTATATTATAATGAAAATTTGGCTTTTATTATTTGGTTGAAGTTGGATCACTAAAATGATGATGAGAAAGGTATGTTTACAGTAAACACGATGTGTTATAATTGAATAAGGGAACAAACAGATGTTGTTGCGAACCTCAATATATTTCTATTATGATGGAAAAGGTTATATTTCAAGTCCTACACAAGGTTTTTATGTAGATTTTTTAATAGTATTGAATCTTGTATGCATTCTCACTACTGAGTGAAATTTATAAATGATATCTGGGCATATTTTAAAATTTATATGGATTATATGAATGTTATAATGATAAATAATAAGTATTTTTTCTTAAAATTATTAGAAACATATATTAAATGTTATCAGTAACCCTAAAAAGAAATTTTATGAAAAAACTATATTTTGGGGTATAACTATTGGAGAACACATGATAAGGATATGTACAAATCTTAAGTCTAATAAACACAGGATTGTGAGATAATAAAGGGTTGTTTAATTTTTGATGAATTACAATCAAATAGTAATTTTTTACGTTGGGATAGATCATAGATTCCTGATAATTTTTGATAATTTGAAATAATTTTTGGGATTATGATATGTAGTTACTGTCATGTGACCTTATAAACAATTAGTTAATTCCATTTGAGGGTTACAGGTAATGTTAATTAATGTCTGAGAGTTATGAATAGTTTTTGAGAATGGTATATTATTTTGATTATATGATAAGGGAATACATATACTTGGGTATATGATTGTAAAAATTAATAATGTTTTATGAGGATGTATTATTGATATTTTAAGAGCATATATTTAAATTATTATTGGGTTTAGGATATTTCAAGAAAGATCATGACAATTTTGGATCTAAATGTAAAGGATTATGTTAATATGTATGAAAAAACCTGACCAAAATAAACCTTGGTAAAACCAAGAATAATTTATATTAAATAAAGAGTGATATATTTTTAAATGATTTGGATACATGTTAAGTAATAAGAAATATAAACAAACATGATAGTGTTATAATTTGAGACCTCTTGAGGACAAATATTCTGGTGGATGTTTAGGATATATCACTTATAATGATCACCACTCATGTTAACTCTATGGTTTTAATAATGGATGGAATAATAAGGAACATTAGGTCTATGGTAAAATACATAAATTACCTCAGTGAAAAACTCAATGAAATTGGATTTTTAGTGAGAAATATTTTTGTAATTCCAAAATAGCTATCATAATATATTATTAGATATGTGAAGGTAGTAGATGTATCAAATACACTAATGAAGTGAATGATGGAGTTTCATGATTGATCAACTGATAAATTTAATTATACTCAAATGCATATGGGAAAGATTAATTATAAAAATATATTATCACTTAAATTAAAAGAGAGTTAGGCATTATTTGAATCAATGTATCTATTCAATGTCAAACAAGGGAGATAGTAACAAAGAACTACACAGAAAAGGAAAACCCTATAAAAGGACTAATACTAATTCTAATAGTGTGTTTTCATTAAATGGTTTATACTATCCTATATAATTTATAATTTACAAACTACTCGATAAAGAGTTATAAACTGAAATCATTGTTTAATGATTATCATATAAATTATTTTTAGGGTTTTTGGGAAGTTATTCATTATGGATCATGATGTACATCCCTTATTATAATTTATTATTAAATTAGTATTATATAAGATATTATTATAAATAACAAATAATGATTTATTGTATATATAAATATCATTGAAAATCCAAACCAAATCCATGATCATCTATAAATATTAGTTTAATTTTCAGTTCCCTCAAGAAATTAATATGATAATATGAGTCAAATTGTGAGAATTTTTTTAGAGTTAGGGTAATATAAAACATTGGAATTTCATTATATTATTATATTTCAATTAGAAATTATTATTGATAGATTTTTCCTCTTGAATCAATGAATTAAATGAAATTCTAAAATGTTTATACTATAAAATAAAGGCCATAATTATTATTAATAAAATACAATTAGTTTACCTAAAAGGACTAATATGATGGCTTACGGTTTCTGATTTTTTATTGGAGTTTTATTTTATGAAAAAAATATTAACATTTCATGAAATAGTTAATTAATAATTAATTATCTTAGATATTAATAATGAGTTCACACAGATTTATTTGAAACATGATAAAATATAAGAATAATAAATGTTAATATGTTAATATGAAATTGAGTAGTTAAAAAGGAATAATTTACAGTTTCTAATTTTATTCAAAAAAATATATATTTATATTTTTTTAAATATAGATAAATAAAAATTAATTTATTTTGTAAAATATTCATATAAAAATTGACTTTGTTTTAATTTTGGATATTTTATAAATAGGTTGGTTATTAGTGGAAAAATATAGTTTTCACAAATAAAGTAATTTACATGAATTCAGTATAATATAATAATTTATTTCTAATCTATAAAAAAATTTATGTAATCAAATATTAATTTTAGTAAAAATAATTATTTTAAAATATAATTTGAACATAGTAAACCTACATATAACATTTTTTGTAACTAATTAAAATTTTATTTTAATAAAAAAACTAGATTCGGTCTTTACTAAGAATTATTTACTTTTAATGGATATTCACTGTTAACAAGACTCGAAAGACATAAATATATTTATATAATAAATTAATTTATTTCATTAAAATCTATATAAAATATAATTTTACCTCATATTAAAATTTATAACATAAAAAAGTTTTTTTCTAAAAATAATTTTTACTTAATTAAGTATATTTAATTTTAGATGAACTTTTCAATCCTTTATATATTATATTTTTTAAATTAATTAAAAATTAAAAATTAAAAATTTTAAATTAAATAATGTTTTAAATATTAATAATTTCCATTAATATTTCTTACGAATGTTATAAATTAATTATAATGGTTGAATTAAATAATAGTTAAAGATAAAGAATATGAAGAAAATCCCCAAAAAACTAAATGGTGTATCAAAATGGAGAGATTGAGTTTAGTTTCGAACTAGACATATTATATTATTATTTTTTTATTTTGTGGCCTTTTACACTTGAATGGTATCCTTACATTGTTAAAAACATAAGTATTACTCCCAAAACTACCCATTACATCATGTATGCAAGGGAAACTAATACAAAAAATCAAGAGACACCTCTCATTATATTTTGTACTTAAAAATTATAAATTTTATCTTTCAATATCCCTCTCACACTTTTAAATGATTTTTTCACCATTATTCAATATAAGGGGTTCATTTCTAAGGAGACTTACAAGGAAAATTCCGGTCCCCACAATAGGTATTATTTGTTTCAATGAATCTATTCTTACTTATATTAATTCAAATTTATTATAAACACACAAATAAAATAATATTGTTTTCATTTTCCAATTTTTTTTTTACAAGATTTAGTTCATTATCATTCTTTATTCATATAAAAAATCTATTAATAAGAAAACAACATTGTCTGTATGTTGTGTTGACTATCACTTCTACGAGGTAGCATGTTTTTTTCCTTCACCACATTAAGAGGAAGGATGTTAGGATGGTATTAATGGAAATTTTTTTTTGTGACCCCATTAGGGCTCTATTATGAAAAAAAATTATTATTTATTAATTATCTGATCAATAATAAAAAATTATTAATTTAAACAACCAAAAAAAGCGTACCAAGAGGACAATATTTCAATAAAATTGTGGTCAATTATCACATTCACTAACTATTCAAATAAATTAATAAAATTATTATATATCACACTAGTTATCATTAAATAAGATCATCATGATTAACTTATAATAATATTACAATAATAACATCTCATAATCATTCATCAAATCAGGGTTTGTTCATGTTTGCGTATATTTAACCACCTAATTGAATAGTACTATAAATGTATTTCAATAATGACTATTGGAAAAATATTAATTTTAAAATATGATATAAATGTATTAATAATCACTTTTTTCATTTTGGAGATGTTTTATCAATGGATAATTAGTTAATTATGAAAACACACTTTAAAAATCCAGAATCATGAAAACATGGTTTTCATTGATTTCATATTTAAGGCAAAAGACATAAGAACTCATGAAAGGTGTTTTAAAAAAAATAATTATATATCATCCCTAATAGTACCATTACTGATCTATTTATGATGGACTCTGAATGGAGGATGAACAAGGTTACCTCTATTATGAAACTATTACAAATGATAAAAACTATAAAAACCCATTGTGAAAAATCAAAAGAGTTCATATAGAAAATTACTAGTTTGGAAGAGTACAGATAAAAATTGATATGAATAAGTTTTTGAGTTAATTTATAAATATATATTTTTTTTATATAGTTATTTAATGTATCCTCTGGGATTTCAATAATAATAGGTAAGAGATTTCATCACAAATTAGTCTCATTGAGACATGTTTTGTATTATACACCTTACATTATTTATCTAGAATTCACAACCGTAGTATTCCTAAGCTGGTTGTTGCTTTATTATAATGGTTCAATATATAAGTGATCCAATCCCAAAGGATTTTATAGTTAATTATTCTTGAACAAATATATAAATGCCCGTATTTGAAAATTCATTTTAATATTGAAAATACATTATAGAATTTAAATTAGGAACATCATTTTTCAGTTTCTTCATATCTCTACATATCAATAATAATACAATTCCTAGAATCCTCAAGAATGGAAATAGAAGAAAGGGTTGAGAACTAATTCTATGTAATGGTATATGTACAGTGGAATATATCATAATCAAATATGGAATAATCAATATGGTAGTTTAAATAACTAAAACATGTGACAATTAATCAACAACATGAACATAAGGAATATTATCCTAAGAATAAATAATGATCCAATAATTCCATATAAAAATTCAAATGACCTTGAAGCACATCCTTTGATATTAACTCTAATTGAATAAGGACATGAATATAAAAAAAATCTTATAATGGTGAAATGAGTAATATCATACATCATCACTTTATCATCAAGGAACCATGTCAAGACATCTTCTATAAATGGGTAAGGACTTACTGAATTTGACAATCATAGTTTATCTCATGAGACAAACCGATGCATCGAGGTGCTATATTAGGCCTCAATCATTACATAAAAAGTCAAATATATTTCTCATATGAAAGGTGATATACATAATAATCTTAATAAAATTTATTCAATAAGTGAAATATGAAATGATAATAATTTCTAAAATTAAGAAACATAATTAACATAAAAATTCTTGTGAGAAATCTAGCACATAACTATTAATAGTTTCCTCAATCAATAAACAAAATAATAAACCATCTACCGTACTATGGAAAATGGAATAGAATAGTACATGCTAGTCAAAATAATTATAAACCATCTAGATAATTAATAATGATGGAATCATTATGAAATATTATTAATACAACATATATTAAAATGATTTTTTTTTTCAATGATTAATAAAAATACATTAAAAATTCCATCAAAAACATTCTTGAGGAAAATATCTATTTGATATTGAAAATCACTTTTAAGAAATAAAAATTTTGATAATTTTTGAAGTAAAATATATTTCAAAATAATATTTTAAACATGTAAAGGAAGATTAAAATAAATGGTTGGTAATGATTTTTGAAGATTCTTAACAAACTGAGTATGTTAAATCAAGGACCCATTTCACACTTTTTTGTAAACTTTTAAAAGCAAATCATTTAGAAAATTAAAAGAGTCTTTCCTTCAACAAATTTTTTAAAATGTAAAACTTGGGTAAAAATTCCTTTAATATTTTTTTCTATGAATTTTGAAAATATTAATGAAAATGTTATTATAAAATAGGGATATAGAAGAAAAATGATTTTTGACTTAATTGAAAAATAATGTATGCTTTTCTCAAATAAGAAAGTCAATCATTTTAAGTACCAAAGAGGAAAAAATAGTAATATTTAATGAAAATAACATGAATAAATTATGGATAAGTAATTATATTGGTTTTAAGATTTAAATATCAAACAATTCCCACAAGGGAGTCATAAACATAAAAAACCATTAATAATGTTGAAATTGTTAAATAAACCATTACTAATTTAGTAAATTTTGAATCATAAGACTCATGATAGAAACAAAATCAAATGAAACATAAAATACCAGGAAAATAAATATATTAATTAAATAACATATAAAAATTTAATATAATTCACCATAAATAATAAATACATGGTGAATATGATGTATGTCTCATGGAAGTAAAAGTGAGAGGAGAAATCCTTACCCCAAGTCTAATTTTCTATGTATGTGTTTGTACCTCCAGGTTAATATATACATAGTTTTTCATACATAATTATATAACTAAAATAAAATATTTAATACTATATGTGATTTACCTATAGTATTTTATGAAATGTTAATCAATAAATATTTGTTAAAAATCATTGTTTTGGGTGATAATTGAATTATTTTGTCATGTATGATTTAGTTTAGTAATTTACGTCATTTTTTATCATGGTTACGTCATTTAAATAACTTTAAAAATGATATATATTATTTATAATAAATATATATATGTATTTATAAAAGTCCAAAAAATTTAGGGATGCGAAAGATGAGTTACACTGTTCATGAAGAAAGTAGGCTGTATATATACAAGAACTCAGTTTCCATTTTTTATGCAGATGGAAGGTAAAAAATTTAATTTTTTTTACCAATAATAGGAAAAATATTTTATAAAATATTTCATTTATAGTAATTAAATATTACCTTATTACTATCCATGTCAAAATAAAAATGAAAACATTTCACATCTCCATGTAGAGGCTGTAGTCCAAATGTATGCACATACGCCATTATTGTTCTAAAAAAGATTGGATGGTATGGAGGAATATATGATATAATAAATCTAGGAATATATTACTGTAATAATTATCATATATATATTTTAAATTATTCATTATTTCCATTCATCAAGTGTGATGACGAAAACAAAATTGCATCAGTTTGTGAGGATGTAGTCCGCCATACACATGAATAACAATTTCATTTCCCATTTTATGGAAGAGGTGGTGGATATAATTAATGAAATTAATATAATTATTTTTTAAGTAAAATGTATATACTTGTGTTATTATTTTATTATAGTTGTATAATATTTTAAATATATATGGGAAGTACTAAAATTAAATTTCCGGGCTAAAATATTAGTTCTTCCATTGAAATTTTTTTTAGGATTTTATATAATGAATCTCTAGATTGAATTTAGGAAAAAAAATGTAATATATGTTGTTAGGAGGAATTAATTTTATATATTTTTGTGGGTATTTTATAAAACAAAATTACATTGGTGTGTGAATAGGATAGGAGGGAGGGTGGCCTTTTATAAGTGGGGGAGTGGACACACTTGGAATTTTAGAAAAGAATGAGTGATACCCTCATTTTTTAATTGAAAAAGGACACAAAATGGATCATCTTAGAAGCATTTATTTTTTATTGTCGAAATATAGACATAAAATAAAAAATATAAAAGCATTTAAGAAATTTTAAGACTTATTTTCTTAGTTTAACCCCCAATAAACCTATTTAAACCTTAACTAAGGTAACTATTTTTAATATATTTACTATTCATGCAGACAAAAAATTAAAGTTAAAATAATTATATATTATTAATTTCTATTATTTGAAATATGGAATCAATTTTCCCCAATTCAATTATTATATGTGTAATAATATAATTTAAAGTTAACTCTGAAGACATGACAAAAAACTATTTTCTAATGGAAGCATTTTCATAAGTAAAAAATGTTTTTATATTATAATTTAACATATAATTGTTTGAAATGACATAAATTTGATTAATTGTAATATTTTTTAACTTAATTTACATACCATTAAAATTTAAAATATGTTTATCTTGGTAAATGTTTCAAATGAAAACGAAATATTTTAATAAAAATTAGTTTTTTCAGTATTAATTGAAAAATTAATCTTTTCCAGAAATTATAAAAATTATATATAATATAATTTTGAAATGATGATTTCAAAAATTATTTTCCATAATTTTCCAAAAATTTATTTTTATATAAGTGTGGAAAAGGTGAAATAACCCTTTAAGAAAAAGAAATGTTACATAGAAATGCATTTAATTTTTATCAAATGATTATAATTTTATTTCTAAAAAATTGATACCTAATGAAATTATTTTAAAAATTAAAAACTGTATAATATTAATAATTTATTTATTTATTTTTATAACCTCTAATTTACTAGATATTTTATTATAGTATACTATTTTATGGTTCTTTTAGACTTAGGGTTTCGTGTATCAAAAACCATTGAAGAGATTAAATTTACATAAAAGGAAATATATAACATAAAGTCACAGGGTGTGACATTATTCCTCCCTATAAAAAATGTCATCAAATATATTCCCAAAATTTTACTTCATGAAAATATTTGGGTACTTCATCACCATAATATCCTCAAGACACCACACCACATATTATATCCTATTATTTCTCTAAATTACCTTCATTAGCTGAGTCGATTTATTTTTTAACATTTTCGCTTTAGTTTCTGGAATCTAGTAGGATCTTCATTGTAATATATATAAGTATCCAATTATATTTTTTTAGAGGTGATGACGTGTACTGGTTCTTGCATATACATTATTAACAATAATATAATAAAGATGTCATGTACTTGTGAGATACTTGGAGGCATTGAAAAATGGTAAGCCATAAATCCAATTATTTCTATGATCTCTAAATGTATAATGTTTCTTGATATTAGATTTTCTTTATTACCAAGACTTCTATGAACCTTTAATAGTGATATTTTTAGTAAAATATGTTCTCCCACTTGAAATTCAAAATCATTCAACTAGTTATCGGCATGTCTCTTTGGAATAATCTAAGATTCTATGATATGGGTTTAAATAGTATTTATATTTTACATTGCCTCCTTTAAATTTCTGGTCCTATGAGCTCCATTTCATCAAATTAATCAAAAAAAGTTAAAGTATGATATCTCTTTTTATTTTATGCTTCATTGGATGTAGATTGAATACACAAATGGAATCTATTTTTATAGGAAAAATATACCAATGGTAAATAATGATAGAATATACCTTGAATGTTATTAGTGCATGACACCATCATTTCTTATAATGTTTTATTATTCTTTTAATCCTATCCCTAAATTTTAGGTAATAGGTGGTGCTCAAGGGAAGCTTGGTATTAAGAGAATTTAGAAGAATAATCAGGGATTATTATGTAAATTATTGATCACAATCAGATATAATTGATAGAGGAGAACCATAAAGGCTTATAATATCATTACTATAGAGTCATGCAATGTTATAAAAAGAAAAATATTATTTTTTAGTAGGAATATGAGGATTTTGTTTGGTGATAATAAAACCCTTAATTCATCATTTGTTTCTATGAGTATTTGGAAATATAGTGACAAGGTCCATAGTAATGTAATCGCATTTATAAATAGGAATTGGAAGAGGTTACTTGATTTTTCATAGACACTATATTTTGGCCTTTAACTACTAATAAACCAATCATATTGCAAAATATCATCAATTTCCATCTTCATCTTGTCCCAACAAAAGTTTTCTACAAAATTTATATACATCTTCCAACAACTAGGATTTTTAGAGAAATTTGATCTATGTGAAAAATTGATTATCCAATAAAAAAATATATTTTAATTACATTTTAATGGTATTAAATGTTTATTTTTGATCTTATGTTCCAGATTTAGTGCATTTTCATTATGAACATCCATTCTCATCATTTGTGCACTTCATGCCAAATATACACCAATTTAGGCCCGATGAGTCATCTGATTCTAATTAATGTAATTATCAATTTTTTTATTTGATATTTTGGGAACGTTATCTACACTTAAATATGAACATTTTTCATTCAGGGATCAATGGAGAATTCATGGAAGAAGATGGGGATATTTTGTGCTGAAAGGAAGCAATTCTAGAGAAGGCAGATTGGACACTAGCCCACTGAGAAGCCTGTGGGGCCCAACATACAGGCCCAATTAATCCCAAATTTTGTGGGATGCTAGAAGACATTCGGAGGCACAAATAACTCTTCACGAGTCAATGCTAATTCGGCGTCTATGGTGGACATTAAAGTGGACCAATTTAGAGATACAATTCTGGGCCAGATTCTGCGGCCCAGAAAAATAGTCCACTAATATTATCATATCTCCGAATACGTAACTCCAAATGGGCCCAAACTTTACAGGCAGTTATAAGACATCCGGAGCTCCATTGATTTCTTCTATGGCCCACTCTGATTCGACCGTACAGAAGGTCTTCCAGACGTGTCTGTTCGGTGAAGGAAAGCTGGCTGCCACCTCGGGTCAAATGTGGAAAAGATCAAATTCCACAAACATTCCACCACATATGGCCTACCAAAATTAATTGAGATGCTTTGTACTGTTTAAGGCTCGACCCAAGGCTCCCAAAATGCCTATTTAAGGCAGTGGTGGTGAGGGAGTTGAGGATCTTGGATGCTTTGTTCAATTGTAATGTTATGCTGCATTTTTGTTGCCTCAAATTTGTCGTTTACAAGTAAGTTGTTCAATTCACTTTAGTTTCTTAATAAAAGTTCTTCTTATACTCTTATTATGTTGTTATTAATATCAATTTGATACCATTGGATCAAGGTGTGAATTTATTCACACCAACCCTTGTGAAATTATTCACACAATGGTGGAGTGATCATTTTATTTTTGTTGTTTTCTTTACTTCTCCATTTCCTCCCTCATGAGTCTACTTTCCGCTTCCATTTAAACCATGGGATCAATGGAGGGCTAACCCACTTATGGGTTGATACAAGGGAGTAGCAAGGGGCTTGATTGGATGTTATTTATCACCTAATTAATGTATAATCACTTCTTTAATTGGGATTTTTATTTGATAATTTTTAAACTCCATCGTCCTTTTTGAATTTAAGGCCACACACTTCAAGTACTAATATGATCCTTTACCTTGAAGTGCTCAAAACTTTGATCCTTCAAGTGTATAGGTGATTAGTATTAGAGGGTTTAGGAATTAAACCAGTAAGTGATGATGTTGTTTTATCTCCTTAAATGAACCCATCTCAAATTTAAGAAATTGAAATCATTAAAAAAAAAATACGTCCAATCCACCCCGAGCGATAACCTAGGATCAACTCATTATTTTAAATTGAATCCACTTAAATATATTAGATATATTTAAAACCCATCCAAAATCAATCCATGTTGGCCACTTCATAGCCAAAAATCCATCCCTTAGGTTTTGTATCTTAGGTATCTTCTTAGGTCTCTGTGGAATCGACAACCCAAGCTACACTACAAGGACCGTTCTACCCTTCTTCTCTTGGGTAAATTTGGGCGTGAACCAAATTTTGGCGCCGTTGCTGGGGACCAATTAAGTAACTAAGATCCAAGAAAATCTTCTTTCCTCACCTCCATTCTTCTACTCTCACCCAAGATCTCTTATCTTGTCCCTTTCTTGCTTTTTTTTGGCGCATGTCCGCCTACACCCGCGATTTCTCAAACAGACTAGTTAGGGTGGAAAGTCCTAGGAGGGGAGTCAAGTGCACCTAAGGGATTTTTTAAATCAGATCCAAATATTCTTGAAACCCTAAAGTCAGAACTTGAAACAAGTCCAATGGAGGGTCATCCACAAAATCAAATTGTAAACCCTGGGGGGAATCAAATGGGAAACCAAAACCAAGAAGCTCCAAACTTAGGGAATGTAGTTGATCAAACCATGAACGACTACCTCACTCCAGCTTGGACCAATGCCCCCTCATGCATTAGACACAATTCCATATGAGACACCAACTACATATTCAAACCCCATGTCCTAAACCACCTTCCAACCATTCATGGGATGGAGTCAGAAATGCCATACCTTCATGTCAATGATTTCAACGACATTGTTGAAACCATGTGTCCCCCACATCAACTAGAATCCGCTAAGATGAGGCTATTTCCTTTTTCATTAAAAGTTCGAGCTAAAAATTGGCTAAAAAACTTGAGACCTGTATCAATCTACTCTTTGGACCAACTGCAAAGAGAATTCTACAAAAAATACTTCCCTCATCACAAAACAATTGCACTTAAAAAGAGCATCCAAAACTTTTTTGAAAAAGAGGGAGAGTCATTTTATGAAACATGGGAGAGGTTAAAAGACACCCTAAACATGTTTCCACACCATGGGTTTTCCATAACTGAACAAGTGAGAATTTTCTATGAAGGGTTGGGTCCGGGTAATAAACAATTCATTGACATGATGTGTAATAGAACTTTTAAAAACAAGGCCCCAAATGATGATTACGAGTATCTGGAAAGTCTGGATGAACAAAACCAAACTTGGGGAACTTCACCTTATTCGGAAAAGCCACAAAGAACCATTGGAATTCATACACTTAGAGAAGAGGAAATCCTTAGGGATAAACTCGCAGCACTCTCTAGGAAGGTTTAAGAGATAGACCTTAGGAAAGTCCATCAAATCCAAAATGTAGACCTTGTTTGCACAATTTGGGACAAACATGAACATAAAACAGACAACTACCCAACCATTCCATCCATCAAGGATGTTCTTCTAGGAGGACCCCCAGTGGAAGTCAATGCCCTAAACTTTCAAAAGCCCCAATACCAAAACACCTTCAATCCAAGGTACAATGACCACCCAGGCTTCCGATGGAAGGATAACCAACAACATAGCCAACCACAAGGCCAAAATCCTTAACCTCAACAGAACTACCAAACCCATAATCAGTTTCAAACCCAACCTATCCAATACCAACAGCCACTGGTCCATTTTCAACAAACCACCCCACCTCCAAAATATCCCCCTGGGATAAACCAACCTACTCAAGCACCAACCCAAACTGTTCCACAAAGCCTACTAGAACAACTGTTCAAACAAATGGAGAGGATGAACTCAGAAGTATCTTCCCTAAAAGAATAACTTCAAACCATCAAAACAGGAAAGGCACCCATGCCTACTCAGGCGGTTCCATCCTCAACATCAAGGGGAGAGTCAAGTTTTGCTCAAACAACTCATGAACAACTAAAGGCTGTGACTGTTTTAAGAAGTGGGAAATCAATTGAGAAACCTGAACAACTAATGCAGAACCCACCTGAAGATTCAAACTTGGATGAAAATTCAAATGAACTACAAGATAAAACTGAGGAAACTGATAACAATGTGAAAGAAACAACTCTTCAACAAAAAACCCCACAAAATGCACAATTTCCCCAACGAATGAGGGGAAATCCAAGCCTGAACTTAGTGAAACGTTGAGGGAAATATTTTCACAAGTCAAGTTGAACATACGCCTTCTCGATGCCATCCAAACTATACCTGCATACTCAAAGTACCTTAAGGACTTGTGCACTTTTAAAAGAAAATTTTCACATAAAAACCAAGTCCTTTTGGCTGCTAATGTGAGTACCACCATTCAAGGGACCATTCCTCCTAAGTTGAAAGACCCAGGTTGCCCTTACATCAATGTTGAACTAGGAGAAAGAAATGTTTTCAAGGCCTTGTGTGACCTAGGTGCTAGTGTCAATCTCATCCCATATGATGTGTACTGCCAGTTAGGCCTAAAAGAGCTCCAACCCACATCTGTCACACTTCAGCTTGCTGATCGTAGCATTAGAGTTCCAAAGGGGATTTTAAAGGACGTTCTGGTAAAGGTTTAAAACATCATCTACCATGCTGATTTCATTGTCCTTGACAACCATCCAAATTTAGGAAATAAGGAACAAACCCCAATCATCCTTGGTCGTCCTTTCCTTGCAACAATCAACTCTGTTATCCGAGTCTGAAATGGGAACATGACCATCACCTTTGGGAACATGAATCTAGACTTGAACATCTATAATGCAAGCTCACATATAGGGGATGACGAGGATATTCATGAAGTAAACATGATAGGAAACATTGATAATGAATCCATGGAACATAAAGGAATATTTGAAGAATGTTTAAGTCAGAATGAGTTTGATTTCCTTTGTTCATATGAAGGAACTTTAACTCATTAGCTTGAATCATTTTAAAATTTCTCTTATGATGAAGTCTTAGGTCCAACAATCAGTGAAACCTTTCAAGAAACCAATTTTATAGAGACCCATCTAATTTCCTTCCCTAAATCTGATCAAGCCAATATAGTAGCTGAAACTTCTACATGTGAGGAATCAATCCTATCTGAACCTCTAAAAAAATAAATTGATATTGATCCAATGTCCCAATCTTCTGCTGAAATTCTTGAACCAACCTGATCTTGAATTGAAGGAACTTCCTGCTTCACTAAAGTATTCCTTCCTAGGGGAAAATAAAACACATCCTATTGTCATTTCTTCTTCTCTTGAAGCCAATCATGAGAGGATGCTTCTATATATCCTTAGGAAGCATAAGAAAGCCATTGGTTGGAACCTTTCTGATATTTCTGGGATTAGCCCACATATTGGGACTCATAGGATTGTTCTGGAATCTGATTCAAAGACATGTCGTCAACCTCAACGACGACTCAATCCTAATCTCATTGAGGTAGTAAGGAAGGAACTTCTGAAATTATTGAAAGCTGGTATCACATATCCCATAGCTAAGAGTGAATGGGTGAGCCCAATCCAAGTGGTTCCAAAAAAGGCTGGAATCACAGTGATAACCAATGAGGATGGAGAGATTCTTCCAACAAGGGTGAGTAGTGGACGGAGGGCCTGCATTGACTATAGGAAACTAAACTCATTCACCAAGAAGGACCATTTCCCCTTACCATTCATTGACCAAGTCCTTGAGAGAGTGGCAGGTCATGCCTTCTGCTGTTTCTTAGATGGGTACTCGGGGTACAATCAAATTGAGGTCTCCCTAAAGGATCAAGGGAATACTACATTCACATGTCCTTTCGGTACCTTTTCCTTCAAATGAATGCCCTTCTGGTTATGCAATGCCCCTGGAACCTTCCAGCGGTGCATGATAGGAATCTTCTCAGGCGTGGTAGGGGATTTTCTTGAGGTCTTCATGGATGACTTCTATGTGTTTGGGGATACTTTTGAGGGATGTCTGCAGAATTTGGAGAGAGTCTTGTCAAGATGTGAAGAAAAAAATCTGGTCCTAAACTGGGAAAAATGTCATTTCATGGATAAAGAGGGACTTGTTCTAGGCCATCTGGTCTCGAGTAGGGGGATTGAAGTTGATAAAGAAAAGGTTGACATCATTCATCACCTTCCATCACCCAAAACTGTCAAGGAAGTGAGGTCTTTCTTAGGACATGCTGGTTTCTATAGAAGATTCATCAAGGACTTTAGTTCAATATCCCGTCCCCTTTGTGCTCTCTTAGTAAAGGATGCTCCATTTGTTTGGACAGAAAGTTGTGAGGGTTCATTCTCAACCCTCAAATCCTCTCTCACCTCTCCTCCCATTATGAAATCTCCAAATTGGAACCTTCCTTTTGAACTTATGTGTGATTCCAGTGACTTTTCTATTGGAGCTGTGTTAGGACAACATTGTGATAAAATTCCTTATGTCATTGCTTATGCAAGAAAATCCTTAAATGATGCCCAAATCAACTACACCACCACTGAAAAGGAGTTACTTGCTATTGTGTTTTCCTTAGAGAAGTTTAGGTCCTACCTCTTAGGATCACCCATCACTGTGTTCACTGACCATTCTGCACTAAAATACCTCTTCCAAAAACAAGATGCGAAGGCTAGACTGATTAGGTGGGTCCTTCTCTTACAAGAATTTGACCTCACAATCAAGGATAAAAAGGGAGTTGAAAATGTTGTAGCTGATCACCTCTCTAGGATGGAATTCAAAGACAACTCAAATCACCTTTCTGTGTCTGATTCGTTTCCTGATTAACACTTATACTCTGTGAGTGACTGCCCTTGGTATGCTGACATAACAAATTTCTTAGTGACATGAGTCATTCCAAAATTCTTAGGGACTCAAGCTCGAAGGAAATTCCTTTCTGATGTTAGACACTATGTGTTTGATGATCCATACCTCTATAAGTTCTTCCCTGACCAAGTCATTAGGAGGTGTGTTCCAGAATCTGAACAAGTGTCCATCCTTAAATTTTGTCATAGTGAGGCATGTGGAGGTCACTTTTCCTCTAAGAAAACATCTGCTAAGATTCTTCAATGTGGTCTTTTCTGGCCCACCCACTCAAGGGACTCCTACAAATTTTGTTAAAGCTATCCTAGGTGTCAACAAGTAGGGTCCATCAAAAAAAGGAATCAAATGCCACTCACTCCCATCTTAGTGGTTGAAATTTTTGACTGTTGGGGAATTGATTTCACGAGTCCCTTCCCAAACTCTCGGGGATACCTCTACATACTCTTAGCTGTTGATTATGTCTCAAAATGGGTTGAGGCCATTCCCACAAAATCCAATGATCATCAAACTGTTATTATATTCCTAAAAGAAAACATATTCTCTAGATTTGGAATTCCTAGGGCTATCATAAGTGATTGTGGAACTCTTTTTTGCAATTGTCCATTCTCATCACTCATGGAAAAATATGGAATTTCTCACGAAGTGTCCACTGCTTACCACCCACAGACCAATGGTCAAGCCGAGTTAGCCAATCATGAAATTAAGCAAATTCTTGAAAAAAATGTCAACCCCTCTAGGAAAGATTGGTTTGAGAAACTCTTAGATGCTCTTTGGGCCTATAGAACTGTATATAAAACCATTTTAGGAACGTCCCCATATAGGTTGGTTTATGGTAAAGCATGCCATTTTCCAGTGGAGATTGAACATAAGGCCTTTAGGGCAATTAAGAAAATGGATTATGATCTCTCATTGGCCGGAACAAAAAGGAAATTAGATCTCAATGAACTGGAGGAACTAAGGATGGAGGCTTATGAAAATTCAAGGATCAATAAAGATAGAGTTCAAGCCTACCAATCTAGGAATATCAAGGACAACCATTTTGAACCGGGAAAACTTGTGCTCTTGTATAGTTCAAAACTTCATTTACATCTGGGAAAGTTAAGGTCTAGATGGTCAGGACCTTTCATAGTGCATCATGTATTCCCCCATGGGGCAGTAGAGATTCAAGATCCCACAAGTGGTTACATTTTCAAGGTCAATGGTCAAAGGTTAAAACCATTCATTGAATCATTCAATAAACAGGAAATAGAGGTTGAGTTAACTGAGCCAACCTATGAACAAGGAACAAATTAATAGATTTAGGGTCCATGTCGGGCTAACGACGTTAAACAAAGCGCTGAATGGGTGGCAACCCATGGTTTTCAAGTTTCCAATAATTCCGTTGTTTTAATCAACTTTATATTTTAAATAGGGTTAATGAGACATTTTGATATTTTGAAAAAAAATAATAAACTATTGACCTGTTCTTCTATAATGAGTATGGATGGGTACGAAAGGGGAGCACCATATTCATCCGTGTCACGTGGTGTGATCCTTGAGTAATACCTTACCCAGAAATTTAAAAAGAAGACAATGTATCATCCGTTTATTTTGTTTTATTTTTATTATTTTATAGGTTAAGATAAAAATAAAATAATAAAAAAAAGTCCATGCCATAGGCCGTGGGGCAAACCCCATCACAACCGGTGAAGCCGCGGGGACTCGAACCCAAGACCGAAGGGAGATAGGGGCGCGCACTTACCACTGAACTGTGGATTCTTGTGCTTCCTTATTCTATAATTTTTATATATATTCTTATTCTTTTACTTCCGTTATTATATAAATATAAATATATATATATATATAGTTTGTTTTTGTTTGTTTTGTTTGTTTTGTTTTTCCTTTTTCCACTAGGGAACTTTGCAAGCGACATGGATATCAAAGGAATAAATTCAAGCGGCAAGAACTTCAAACTTCAACCACCAGGTGACTTCATTCCATGATACTCATATTTCAATTTCCTTATTGAACTACCCTTTTAATTCCTCTACCCCATTCTAAATTTTGTTTTTATGACACTAGGGACAGTTTCATTCTAAGTTGGGGGGTGTGGAAACAAAATGTTTGTTTAAAAAAAAATGATAATAAAAAGAAGTAAAATTCCTTTATCATTCATATAATATTATCTTTGCTCACATAAAAACTACATATCAAATAATTATCATTTCATTGACTCTTAATTTAATTCATTATTATGTTTAAAAGCATAGATTTTGGAAAGTGTGGCTGTCCAATGTGATATTTCATCGTTTATATTTTCATCCAAATAACAAAATGCCACAATGAACGTCCTCTAGACTGTGGGGTACTAATTTGAATTTTTGGGGTCCCATAATAAATAGAATAGTCTGGTTTCATTTTTATGAATAATATGAGTATTCAAAAAAAAACTAAAAAAAATTATTAAAAAAAATAAAAAAAAATTAAAAAAATAAAAAAATTTGCGTGTAGAGCAATGGATTGGTAAAATGAGAGGCTTTCAGAACTTGGGGATCGTGACTCCAGAGTTGTCTAGCCCTAAGTTTTTCAATATATCTCTATTTATGGTAATATGAATTTGTTTTTTATTAAGTTAACTCGAGACGATGCCCGAGTATGTGGGCTTCACTTGGTGCCCTAAGGCCGTTGAGTCTGGGAGTCATCGGCAAAGTCTTGCTACATGGGTTAATTTGATTAACTGCAATCTCAATTACTATGGCAATATTGCAAAAAAAAATCAAAAAAAAAAGAATGAAGAATACTCATATTAGGATTAAATGTGATTCCACCTAGCGCTTCCATGATTTCCCCCTTGAATGAAAATGAACCCCCATATATATTGTGATACACAACACATCATTACACCTAATTGAGTTGGATGAAGTATGATGATGGATTTGATCAAAGGAATGGGCTTCGGATTAGGATCTTCTTTTAAATTCATCTTGTTTTAAATTATCTTGATAGGTTATAAAAATTTATTTGTGCGCAGTTTACATTGTAAGCATTGTTTGTTATAATGTGTTTGAAGAAAGGAATTCAAATAAAATCATTGAATTATTTGCTCGGGACTAGCAAATCTCAAGTTGGGGGGGTGTGATTATCCAATAAAAACATATATTTTAATTACATTTTAATGGTATTAAATTTTCATTTTTGATCTTATGGGCCTGATTTAGTGCATTTTCATTATGAACATCCATTCTCATCATTTGTGCACTTCATGCCTAATATACACCAATTTAGGCCCAATGAGTCATCTGATTCTAAGGAATGTAATTATCAATTATTTTAATTTGATATTTTGGGAACATTATCTACACTTAAATATGAACATTTTTCATTCAGGGATCAATGGATAATTCATGGAAGAAGATGGGGATATTTTGTGCTGAAAGGAAGCAATTCTACAGAAGGCAGATTGGACACTAGCCCACTGATGAGACTGTGGGGCCCAACATACAGGACCAAGGAATCCCAAATTTTGGGGGATGCTATAATACATTCATAGTAACAAATAACCCTTCATGAGACAATGCTAATTCGGCCATTATGGTGGTCATTAAAGCGGCCCACGTTAGAGATACAATTCTGGGACAGATTCTGCGGCCCAGAAAAATAGTCCACTAATATTATCATATCTCGGAATTCGTAACTCCAAATGGGCCCACATTTTACAGGCGGTTAGAAGACATCCGGAGCTCTATTTTAGTCGTCTATGGCCCACTCTGATTCGACGTTCTAGAAGGTCTTCCAGACGCGTCTGGTCGGTGAAGGAAAGCTGGCTGCCACCTCGGGTCAAATGTGGAAAAGTTCAAATTCCACAAACTTTCCACCACCTATGGCCTACCAAAATTAATTGAGATGCTTTGTACTGTTTGAGGCTCGACCCAAGGCTCCAAAAATGCCTATTTAAGGCATTTTTGGTGAAGGATTTGAGGATCTTGGATGATTTGTTCAATTGTAATGTTATGCTGCATTTTTGTTGCCTCAAATTTGTCATTTACATGTAAGTTGTTCAATTCACTTTAGTTTCTTAATAAAAGTTCTTCTTCTACTCTTATTCTGTTGTTCTTAATATGACTTTGATACCGTTAGATCAAGGTGTGATTTTATTCACACCAAACCTTGTGAAATTATTCACACAATGGTGGAGTGATCATTTTATTTTTGTTGTTTTCTTTACTTCTCCATTTCCTCCCTCATGAGTCTACTTTCTGCTTCCATTGAAACCATGATATCAATGGAGGGCTAACCCACTTATGGGTTGATACAAGGGAGTAGCAAGGGGCTGTATTGGATGTTATTTATCACATAATTAATGTATAATCACTTCTTTAATTGGGATTTTTATTTGATGATTTTTAAACTCCATCGTCCTTGTTGAATTTAAGGCCACACACTTCAAGTACTAATACGATCCTTTACCTTTAAGTGCTCAAAACATTGATCCTTAAAGTGTATAGGTGATTAGTATTAGAGGGTGTAGGAATTAAACCAGTAAGTGATGATGTTGTTTTATCTTTTTAAATGAACTCATCTCAAATTTAAGAAATTGAAATCATTAAAAAGAAAATACGTCCAATCCACCCCGAGCGATAACCTAGGATCAACTCATTCTTTTAAATTGAATACACTTAAATCTATTAGATATATTTAAAACCCATCCAAAATCAATACAAGTTGGCCACTTTATAGCCAAAAATCCATCCCTTAGGTTGTGTATCTTAGGTATCTTCTTAGGTCTCTTTGGAATCGACAACCGAAGCTACACTACAAGGACCGTTCTACCCTTCTTCTCTTGGGTAAATTTGGGTGTGAACCGAAAATACAACAATTCACATTTAAAATTAGGTATATATAGAATAGTTTGTTTGTTTCGAAATATCAAAAGGTCATATTCATATATAAATTCTTTCAATTTCCCAATATTCAGGTATTCAATTTGTTTTACATATTATCATAATCATGATGTGATATTTTCTTATTTTCCAAAAAATATGATTTGGAATTCATTTAAATAAGGAGTGATGTCTCTCATTCCTTAATAAATCTCAGATACTTATTTAATAGATCTATGAACATGAGATCCTTTTCAATATACTTCTTAGTCAATAAATCATTGTCTTTTTTGATTAATTCATTAGTTACAATAATTTCCTTCCCTAGGTGGTAGTGTATTGAGCATTCATAGTCATTGAGTAGCTTCAGAAATCACCTTTGCCTCCTGTTGAACTCATTCTATATAAATTTTATTTCAAATTATTAAGATCCACATAAATCTCACACTTTTCACCATTGAGATAATATATCTATATCATTAGTGAAAAGATGAAAAAATATAACTCAAGATCATGGGCTGGGTTGTTTTTTCATGAATAATTAACTTCTTTGATGAATATGTAATATAATTATCCTTCTACATAATAACACAACCTATACCTTATTTGAGATTTCACTATATATTAAAAACCAATTGTTTTATTCTTTTTAATAAAATATCATGGAATTCATCATTATATTTATTAAATATTCATAAAATTATTCACATTCCTTTGTCCATATGATTATAAAACACTTTACGTGTATTATTGGTTAAAGGGGTAGACAGTCGGGATTTTTTTAGAAAAAATTATAATAGTAACCTACCATTATAATTACAATACAAGCCTCAATTATGGTAGTAGGTGTAAGACATTATTGGAATGCCTTTTTCTTCATAGTATCAACTGATATTACCACAAAGGAAACAATATGGCCATGAATATGAATATACTGAATCCATAATCCACACTTCCTAAATTTCCTAAATAAAAAAATTCTTCAACGAGTCTCATGAATTTGACTCAAGTGATTCTCTTGGTTCTCATAGATTTGAAATGACATGAATATATTACTAAAAAACACTACAATAAATTTATCAAGATATTACATATATACTCTTTTCATTAGATCTTTGAAGACAAAGGGTGAATTACTAATACTAAATTGTATTACCATGGACACATAATGTCTATATATCATATGAAATGATTCTTTTATAAAATATTACATCTTTATTCATAGTTTATGATACCCATGATGAAGGAAATCTATTAAGAATATTTATGTCCATGATGTTTATTGAATATGATATCAATGTGACGTAGAGGATACTTGTTCTTTAATGTAATTGAATTAATTTCCATACAATCAAATTATATAAACACTTACCTATATTTATTATAAATTAAAATAACTAGGTCTTGTTAATGTGAAATTTGAAACCGCAAGACTTTATTGTATGTATTTTTTTTAATGTTAATCTTTTTGATAGCTTATGTTTCAAGAAACACCTATCTTAATAGTACAATGATATATTATTATAAACCAACCATTAAATTGGATGTAATGAATAGTATTTTCCAAATTATAAAATTTATATATATAAAAACGTTTTTATATTGAACCAACAGATTTTATAGGCATTATATTAGAATAACTCCAATGTTAAGCATAAAAGCTATATTTTTTTGAAGGCATTTTCCCCTTTTGATGTAGAACTTTTTTAAATATTGTTTTTACACATTTATAAATTATGTTTCAAAAATTAGACTTATTATTTTAATGAGAAATATCAAAATTTATTTTTGTTGATTTTTTTTATTTTTCTGATAAGTTTAATGTTTTAACGAATGGTAAAAGTACTGTATTTTAATTGAAAACATCTATTTTGTGTAAATAATTTATAGTGTTAAATTATAATTTTGATTTGTTTTAATGTATTATTTAATAAATTTATATTATGTAATATTATTTATGTCATTGGATTCAATTTTACCCTTACATTGGATATACAAACATTTGATATTTTGAACGTTTTCACCTCCAAGACCTGTTTTCTTGTTTCGTCAATATGATTAATTTTAAATTAACTTTTTTAGAGTTATGTGTTTTTAATTTGAATAAATAGATTCTATATTTGTAATAATAAGTTCCAATTTTATTTAATATTATTATTTTATATCTCAAAAATATGAATAATAACTTTGGTAATTTTTATAACCATGGTTAAGGGTAAATCATATAATAAAGGTTAAAAATAGTAATATAAATATTTGAAAATAACCCTTAAACATATACTAATTTAATTGTATGATTATGTTTTGAAAATAATAATTAATGGTTCTATAATTTTTCCATTTATGGGTATTTTTATGATAATACAACATTTATAATATTTTATTCAAAGAAAAGTTAAACTTGCCATTCTTTGATTTTATCAAGTGAAATATTGTTAATATGTCATTATTCAGAAGATATATTCAACCATAAATAGTAATTTGAAATATTAAATTATTATATTGAACATTTGAATTTATTTTTAATTTTTATGAAATGAATTATTACGTTAAAGTATTACATAATGATGATGTATTAATTTTTTAATTAATGGAAATATCAAATAAATGATATTTAAAATATTATAATAACTATTATTTGAGGTAATTAATGTCATAAAATAATTTTATATATTATTTTTACATATTGGAGATATTATGAAAGTGTTTTTTTTAAAAGATGTTTTATTGTTAAGATATCTTTAAAAAATCAAGTAATGAATAGTGTCAAAATTGACATTAATGATATTTGAAAATAAATAATATTTTTTTACTGATATAGAATTTATAAAAATATAAAATTAGTCCAAATTCTTTGTATAATGTTTAAAATTTCATCCATGGTTCTTTTTTATATTTTAATGATATAATATTAATCCCTAAAGTGTTAATATCCATGTTGACAGGGTAAGAGTTAAAGGGGGTTAAATAAGGGTTAAAAAAATGATAAAATTAATAATGTGAGAAAAGCATGTCAAAAAATTATTTGATTAGATAATTTTGACTCATAATATTCTTATAATTTAAATATATCACTTTTTATCCATTTCTAATTGAAATTTAATATATATTAATTTAATATTTTGGGAGTTTTAAAAAGTTCCCCACATCTAAATTTAAAAGGCAACCTCTAGCCTCAGATATTCGCAACACCTTAAGCCTTATATCTTGGCCAAAACCTACCATTTCTCCTCAAAACATACTTATACAAGTTGTTGATATCTTGGTATTCCAAAAATACCGACCCTAGATCCCCTAAAATGATATTTAAAGGAAGTCCTCCAAATAATGGGTAATCGTATTTACCAACTCATATAAGTTCATTTCATCATATACTTCCTATTCATGTTTTCTTTCCATGATAAATTAATAAATAAAATAGTATAAATATTCATATACGATATTATGATTATGAAAAAATCATATTCCACCATTTATCCATCCTATGACAAATGAAAATACCATGCGTGTATACAAACAACTTATCATCTCCACATCATGGGGTAATATTTTTTCATCACCACATTACTTGGATGTGTATAATGATAGAAAAAATGGATATATATTATAATTAAGAAATTATGTTTATAAAAAAATATATACCGTCATATTTAATTCCCCTTCACCATTAAGAGACCGATACATTCACTCATTCATATGTACAACCTACTATGTACATGATATGATGTGATTGATTTTCCATGTTAAAAATTCATGAATTATTATAAAATTGTATATAATGAATGAATATGATATATATGAACCTAATATAAATTATTATATTAAATAAATAGATCATATTCTTTTGAATTAACACTTACCTGACAAAATTAGCATAAGAAAATGAAGCAGTTAACATAGGAAACAAAGGTAATAATGAAATATTATATATATATATATATAAAGATAATATATGAAATACTAAATATTTATATAGTTATGGTATAAGTTATTTAAATTATTTAAACATTTATAATTTAGATTAAATTATGTTCAACTAAAATAATTTTCAAGGTAAGGGTTTAATTCGCAATCTCGTCATTAATCAAGATTGTTTCTATTGATGTATCCATTGAAGAATATTTCTCCATCATGTAAGAACCTTATAAAAGATATTGAAAAAGGTGTTTACTATTATTATTTGATTGTTTGAATTATTTTTACCCATGTTATAGTTTTTATAAAATGGTTTGGAAGAAATATTTATGTTATTTTGAAAACGAGGTTGTTTATGACTTATTCTACAAAAATATGGATGGAATGTTTTTTAACTTATGCATCATGAGTGGGGTTTTACACCACTATAAAACCATAATGTTTTCAAAAATTTATTTACCATTTTTAAAGGTACTTTTAAAAGAAAATTTTGTCTTTTATAAAAGTGTGATTTTTTAAATAAATGTATTCAATGTAAAAAATTTGGTATCTCTATAATTATTTTTCAAAGAGTTTATAAGATTATTTTTTGTTTATTTCAAAACCCTTTATTTAATATTATGATTCATTGATATTGAAATATTATTATATATTATAAAATATATTATTAAATTCTTTATGGTCACTGTAGATGTTCAATTTTGGTACTATTCACCATATTACTCAGAATGGTATATGATTATGTCTATTGACAGGGGAAAGTTAGTTATATATCATATGTATAAGTTTATTATGTTTCAACCATTAATTTTAGGAATTTATTAGACATATTAATTTATGGGAAGTGATTTCTATAGCCTCTTGAGGCATTGGTTGGCCCCATGAGAGAAACTAGAATGGGTTTTGGCCAAGTCCTTACAAATTTATTAGATTCTTGGTATGAAGCCTTGATCATGTTAGATTTGTAAAATGAAATCTTAAATGTATTATATAGATGTATAAAATTATGAATTCCATAATTATGATATTATTTATGGATTTCCATGTGGTTATTAAATTAGTATAATATCTGGAGATACATTTTCTAGATGTTGTGATTATTTATATGGATTATTTTCGGCATCTTTTATTCCATCCATCTTATTCTCCTCATATTCATTTAATAGAATGTGTTTTAGTTATTTAGATATGAATAATTGTTATTTATTTTCTTAAATATTATACATAACCCTACTGATCATTTGACCTCACCCCTTTCTTATGTTTCACTTTTTTCAATATATAAATAAGGGTTTTTATTTTGATGTTCATGGATGCACTAAATGGTTGAATGTAATGATCAAAAAAATTATTTGTCTATTTTATGTTTTAAGATGTAATGATAATTTCTTGTATGTATATGGTTTACCATGATTATCAAACTATTCTATTCTTTTTGATTATAATCCTTATATACTATGATAATGTAATAAAGTAAACACCAGCATTAGTCTACTACGGTTGGGGTCTATAAAGTTGGTATAAGATAATGTTTAGTATAAATCATGGAAACATGATTTAGGATAACATTTATTAGGGAATTAAACCCTATGGTAGAATTTTTAAATATATTCAAATAAACTAATCTATTGATTTAGATATTATTTGTACTTTATTTTTTAATTTATGTTATGTGATTCACTATTTAAGAGATTTTACATTATATTTCTTAAATTTATAATATAATATATTGTAAACCATTTTTTAAAAAATGGAACCTACCAGATAGAGTGGATATTATATTAATTTATGTATGGATTTATATCATCATCGTTTCCTTATTTATAGAAACAGATATATAAGAACAAAAGAAAATAAGGATCCAAGGATCCAAAGTCAAAGGGGAGATAACTATGGGGGTCTAAAATAGTGAATCCCTAGAGAAACCCCTCTAACTAGATGCTCCCCCCAAAAAAACATCGAGACAGTATCTTTAGAAGAAATGGTACTCTTCCCATGGGTTGAAAAGAAAGAAAGATAGTCAGCAACTTTATTTCCCTCATGCCATTTATAGAGAATTTCATTATTGGTATCCATTAGACTAAGGCATTTCCTCATGGCGTAGGACATGGACCATGGGGTAGAGCTCTTACATGACAAGGTGTTGTAGAAAATGATAGAGTTGGCTTCATCATTACTAAGGGAAATGTTCTTCTTCTTAGATGACTACAGATTGAATATCACTATTAAGTCTTTATCCAGCAAAGAATTACTCATACCATAGTGGGATGCAAAAGCATCCATAACCACACCCTTTGGGTCATGAATCAGACAACCCCTCCTCATGAATCCAATAGTGCACGAGCCATCACTATTCAGTTTGGGACCCAAATGATGGGGGTAACATAGAACCCATTGCCCCCCAACTTCCAATGCTCACAGGAAATAGTGACTGATTCTAGCCTGTAATCAGCCTCATGGTGGGGGCTTCCTATTAACCTTTTCCTAGCCAAAACAGACCCAATGATGGACTTATGACCCTTTCCACCACTTCCCTTTGAGAATAGATATCCCCTCGAATATGTACTGTTTCCAAACGGTATAGATGCACTAACAACCTACCACCAACACCAAGGCATGTGATATCAACTCAGGCCTTTGGATTCCCACACCATACAACCATATCTCACTGAAGGGGGCCTCTATCTGGTACATATAAGAATAACTAGTAAAGTATTTCAATGTCAGCCAAATAGGGTTGTCCTAGTTTCCCATATATAAAAGATGACCCATTGTTTCCTCCATATTCTCCCTAAAATAGGAGAAACATGAAGCCATGTGGATTCTCATACTTTTGACGTTTTCATTAGTGGATATTTCATGGTTTGTAATCCTCCAAAATAAGAAAAACTTCTCTAGGATTTCTTTATTCTAGAGAGTTCCCACCCATGCATCATTCTGGACCGAAGCTGTAAAGACCATACAAAAAGCCTTCTTTGAAAACACACCAGAACATGAAGTAGAGAAACACATTTTTCAATATCATTGTTAATATTAATAAGGTTGAATAATTCACATTGATAACTATTCAAAATAGGTGGAACAAATGTGGGATACATGAATGTACATATTTTCATCCTAGGAAATATAATGAATATTGAGCTAGATATACAGTTAGAGCTAACAAAATAATCACTATATTGGGATAGTTGAATTAGGTTATTAATAATAAAATTATCCATATAAACTATTCTGATCCCCAATGTGGTATAAAATTGATAGTCCATTTTTTTTGAAAACAACATCAATCATTCAATGGGACTAAAAATCAATTTGTACTCAATAAATGTATATGTTATATAGAAAACTTATTTTTCACTTCAAGATGTAAATAAAGGGGGAAGGTTGTCATGGAAATTTATCATCTCCATGGAGATGCGAATGAATGGTGTCCATTGATTCAAAAAAATAAGAATGATGAAGAAATAGAAAACATGTAATAGAAGTATTTTAACGAAATTTTCTTGAAAATGTATTTTTCTTTATGAACTATAAGTACATATAAAGAGAAGTTTTTTAGTCTAAGATACACAGAGGAAGATAATGTTGCAATGTATGATGAATATTTTACATGGTTAGCAATGCATTTTGTGGACTATATATGTAACCAAAGGAGTAAAATTGATAATTTCTTCTATGGGTAAAATCTATTCGTTATAAGGGAAATATTATCACATACACTATCATATTACATGGATATAGTCTCTTATGCTATCATGAATGTGAAAGAATTATCAATGAATTATGACTTCAAAGAAAAGTAAGAGAAGAAGTGAATGATAGAGTAAGAGTCAGATAAAGGGAATAATGAAAATAATCATTTTCTAACATGTGATACTAATGGATGGAAAAAACATGTTATATGCTTAAATAGAAAATGATTTTGTTTAAAATATGGGGAAAAGGCCACCATGCATGTGATTGTACGAAAAATAACGAATTGTTTAATGTGTAATGATTCCACTATATGGATATTACACACTATGAAAATGAATTCCCCATGAATCAAAGAAATATACCTCATTGGAATAAAATGAATCAAGGTAATTATTATATTGTTACTACAATTGAAGTGTGATAATTTGTTTTTAAATTTATAAGAATCTTAATATAAATAAAGATTGTATTATAGTATTCCTTTTTTAAGGATGTGGATGAATTCCTATTTTTATTAAGGTTTTATGGTGATCAAGGTAATAATATATGTGGTTTGTGACAACAGGAGATAAATTATATGGTTTGGGGAATCTAATTTTAAGTTTTTTTGGATTTTATGGATCTTCCTTACAATTTCTTGGTCTTTGAATTTGGAAAGTTGTACTTTAGATGAGTCTTAAGGTAACTACTTATAGAATGCATTAAGTTGAACCTTGGAGAGATTTTTTAAGGATGAAGTATGATTTTTAATATTGGATAACCTTTTATAATAGTTTTAATTTTAAAAAAAATTTAAAAGGTGATGGAATTACTTGGGGATCATATAACACATAAAAGTTCATTAGGCATAAAAAATTATTTATAAACATTCATTTCCATGTGTAAGGGTTGAAGTGAAAATAGATCGAAGAGTAACCAAAGTATGAGATTATAGTTATGATGTGAAAATAAATTAAGTAAGTGATTATATATATAGTAAAATAATACCTCAACTTTATTAAAAGGTATTTGAAATAGAAATGTTATCCCTTTATTTATTTTTTTTGAAATCGATTTTCTTTTTACCGATATCAAATTTACGGTTTTGTGATGGTTAAATTTATAATGACCATGTTATCTATCACATTACATTAGAACATGATAGTTATATTTCTATTCATGTCTAGGTTTTCACATCCCACTAATCTTATCCTATTATAATGATTAATTTTGTAGTGACCTTCTCATTTCCGTTCCCCTCTAATTAATATGATGTTTCATTAAACTTATTTTTAATGTCATTTTAATATAAAGTAATTTAATGTATAAAACATTAATTTTTAATGAGAAATTTAAACCTTTTTGGATGAGATTAATTGAATGAGAGGAGAATTTAGGGCCCCATGATTTTATGGTATGTTTTTCGAATTTTAATTTTTGACTTCTTACGCTGCTTGCAACACCCATAATAACCAAAAAATGAAATAATATTATTAACCTAGCTGTTAAATTTTGAAAAATTAATAGTATTAACATAATTATGAAGTTTATATATATTTAAAGGTTTTTAAATTCAAACTTTATAGTTTATAGTCATAATATAGTAATAAATACAATTTTAATCATAAATATTGATATTTTTCTCAAGGATGTTTTGTCACCTTTTGAATGAGAACTTGTTTTAAATATATTTTTTGAAAATTTGAAAAATTATATTTCAAAAATAAAATAATCTTCTTCTTTCAAAACAGAATATAAAAATTTTATTTGGTTTAATTTTTTTAATTTTCTATTAAGTTTTATATTTTGATGAATAGTGAAAAATACTATATTAAAAAACCATATTTTTCACCTAAATAATTTTATAGTGTTAAATTATTATTTTTATTTGTTTTAAAGTTTAATTAGATCAATTTTATATAATTTAATCTTATTAGGTCATTTTAATCAACTTCACTTTGAATTTGGATATAAAAACATTCCAATCTTTTGAACATTTTTACATTAAAAATTCGTTTTCTAGTTCCATCAATGGGAATAATTTTAAATTAATTTTTTCCAATTATGTGTTCTGAAATTTGAAAAAACGATTTCATATTTGTAATCATAATGTGTAAATTCAGGTAATATTCCCATTTAATTTTTTTCAAAATGAATTATAACATTGATAATTGTTATTACCACAGTTAAGTGTATATCAAGTATTTAAGGTAAAAATAGTATTATAAATATTTGTAAATAACCGTAAAAATTGACCCAATTTTATTGGATGAGTGTTTATTGTATCTATGAACTAAATAATCATGTATTTTTTCATTTATTTCCATTTGGACGAGAATACAACATTTATAATATTTTATTGAAAGAAAAGGAAAACCTATGAAACTATTGTTTTTAAGAATTTAAATATTTTTTACACATAGTTATTTAGAGGATATATTAAACTATAAATATTAATTATAAATTTAAGAAATATATATTCATCATGTTAATTTAGTTTTAATTTTTAGGAAATAAATTATAACCTTAATGTTCTACATAATGGTGATGTAGGAATTGTTTAATTTATGTAAATATCAGAAAAATGACATCTAAAATATTAAAATATACATGATTTGAGATAATTAGTGTCATACATGAATTTTTTAAATTTATTTTACTTATTAAGGATATGTTAAAATATATATTTTTTCAAATATATATTATTGTTATTATATTTCAAAAAAGACAAGTAATGAATAATGTGAAAATTGATATTAATGATTTCTTAAAATAAATATTATTTTACAAAATGATATAAAATGAATAAATATATAAAATTAATACAAATAATTGTTTCAAAGCTTATATTTTAATATATGGTTTATTTATGGTTCCTTTTATAATTTATAGTATCAATATTAACCCTTAACGAGTAAATATCTATATGGCCACGATAAGAGTTAAAAGGTGTAAATAAATGTTAAAACTAAATGATAAGGGTATTAATGTGACAAAACCTGTATAAAAATAATTGGATGATATAATTTAGAACCATAATCATATTATATTTTAATTTAATTAATATTTGTAGTTTATTAATTTAAAATTAATATATATTAATTTAATAGTTTGATAGTTTCCAAAAGTGCCCTTCAACTCAATTATGAAGGGGACCTCCTCCCTAACATCTTCACAACCCCTTGAAACTTCTATCTCAACAAAAACAAAAAAATATCTACTTAAAAAATATATATACATGTTTTTGAGATCCTAATATTCCAAAAATACTAACCATAGATTCCTTATGAACACATATATAAAAAATCATCCTAAGAAGATGTAATCATTTTTACCAACTCATCCAAGTTCATTTATTATTATACATTCTCATCATGTTTTGTTTACATGATAAAAAAATAAATAATGTTTAAATATAATCTGGTATGTTATTATTATTTTGGGAAAACAATATTCCTCCTTTTATCAATCTTATGAGAAACATAAAAACTGCATATGTGTACATACGACTTACCAACTCCATGTCGTGGTATAATTTGTTTTCATCAAAAATTTATATGGATGAGTATAAGGATGTAAATAATTTATATATATATAAATTATGAAATTATATATATTCTTGAAAAATCAATATACTATCAACTTACTTACCCTCTCACCATTAAGGGAGTGATACCATCTCTCATTTGTACGTACAACATACTGTCTCCAAGACTCTATTTGATTCATTTTCCATGTGAAAAATTCAATAATGATTATTAAAATGTATATAATGAATAAAAATGAAATCTATAAACATAAAATAATTATTAATATTATATAAATATATCCCATTCATATGAAACAATACTTACCTGACCAAACATGCATAGGAAAATGAAGCAATAAACACCAGAAACAAGGGTCATAACGTATTAAAAAAACAATATAAGAGGTTCATATATGATATCATACAAAGGAATATGTGTTCTGTTATAAATTAATAATTTTATTTAAACCATTTTATTGGAGGTTAAATCACATTAAACTAAAGGAATGTTCAATGTATGGGTTTAATTCTCAATCTCATCATTAATCAAGATTGTTTCTGTTTAAGTCTCCTCTGGGGAATATTTCTCTTCCCATCAGTGTTACATAATGATTTTTCAAAAATATTTTCAATATTCTCCTAGGAATATTTAAACTATTTCTTCCATGTTATGTTTTTTATAAAATGAGTTTAATGAAATCTTTTTTTAGATGAGGTTCTTTATGACTTATTAATCCAAAATATAGAAGGAATATTTGTATCTAATGTGGCATGAGTATGTCTTTCCACCATTATGACACCTTAATGTTTTGAATATACATTTTAATTTTTAAAATTATCTATAAAAATAAAATGATTTCATTAAAAATGTGAGTAGTTTTAACTAAATGATTTCAATAAAAAAGGGGATATTTATCTCATGAGTTTTCAATGATTCAATTAGATTATTTTCATCTACGTAAACAATCGTTGTTAAATATTGTACTTAATTGAGATTGATCTATTAATATATCATCTGGAATATTTTATTAAATGGTTTATGATCATAGTGGATTTTTTATTTTTATACTATTCATGATATTACACAGAATGGTTTTTGATTATGCTTATTGATTGAGAAATGTTATTTATATTTTATCTATATATGTTGTTGATGTTTCACCACATTCATATGAGGAATGAATTGGAATTATTATGTGACAGTGGGGGCACACTACAGCACGACCATGAATCGGTAGGTCTCATCGGATAAATTTGACTGGTTTTTATTCAAGGCATTTCCCACTTATTAAATTATTTGTAACATGCCTTTATGATGTTAAATTCTTAGCATGAGGCATCGTCCTTATTTTTCAAATGTCCAAAATTATGCATTCCATCAATATTATATTATTTATTTATTTATATGTTGTTATTAAATTAATATAATATCTATGTATAAATTTTCTATCTATTGGGATCATTAATATGAAAATATTTTATCCTATTCAATTCCTTCCATATTATGCACAAGTTTTTGATTTTAAGTTATTTTTTTCAGTAATTTACCTTTAAATAATATTTATTTCATATCTTTATCTATTCAAATACCAATACTGAACATTTGATCTCACCCCTTTCATATGTCTTATTTTCCCCAAGATAAGTAGTAGAATTTTGAGTTTTATATATAGGAATACACTAACAGGATTAATTAAATGATCAAATAAAAATCTTTTTATATCATATGTTTTACATTGTAATTTTAATTTAATAAATATATCTATTTTAATAAGTTTACAAAACTATTATACCATTTGGGATTATATTCTGTGAATCTTGTTTGAATTTAATAAAGTAACCACCAATATTGGGCTACTCTGGTTGGGGTCTTTACATGAAAAACTGATGAATATTATTTCCTTATCTCAAAAAATACTATAGTAGAGTATTTAACTCCCCTAATTTCTTATTGGAAATTATATATGAAGACTTTGATAGTGGTCTTTCATCATGGATTAAATCAACAAAAAACTACTAATCAAGATTTGGTGGATGTCTAGGTAAATCCTCAGAAATATAGTATTGTATTCTAGAATAATTAGAAGATCCTAAATTTGAATATAATATTTTCTAATGGTATATTTTTTTCATCTATTCTTCACCAAGAATATCATTATTTGGATATACTTGGGGTTTATCTCAATATCACTCATATGATTAACTATCCCATATAAAGACATGAATTATGCCTCTTCATCTCAAATAAAAATTTCATTATGTTTCAACAAATCATTATGAAATACTTTGAAATAGTCAAGGAAAAATATTATATTAAAATAAATAATAGGTATAACAATGAAATTACAATATAGGGTAGGTTTTTATGCCATATTGAGAACTAATTAATACAAAATCATTATCACGATTCTTCTACTAGGAGTCTTCTAAAATTACTCCCTTCTTAAGTTGATAGGAAAATATAAAATTTTAATTTAAATCATAGAAGATATAAAGGAGTGAAAATATCGAAAATAAAATAAAGAATAAGGTAAATTTGAATATAAGAGTAAAGTAATTACCACCACATCATTAAGAACAAAAACATTAATTATTCTAATAACATAATATTGGTCTTCAACCCTTATCGTTTTCTAGGGAAAAATACCTTTACATCTAATACAATCATTTTTATAGTGTACTATCTTATTATAATTGAAAAATCTCACATTGGAATCTTCTTTCATTCCCTTGAAATTATGAGAATCATGTCCTTTATCTCCACACTTGTAGAAAACAAATATTCCAAGAAAACATGTTTTACATTGATTTGTTCCATGTTCAATACAATATAATAATTCTATAATCCTTTTATTACACATAAACTTATTTTTTTTCAGAGTTTTCATTCACCTATTATTATATTACCTTCCCTCAATGTAATGAAAAATGAAAAAAATATCTGTCTTGATTAAATATAATATTATATCCTCGCGCGATGAAAATGTTTAGGTGACTAGTGATATAAAAATTATTATCTTAATCAAACCATATAAAAGGTTAGTTATGCTTCTTGGATTATATAGATAGGCTGCATCATTCCTTTCTATCGTTGTAAATTTAACTTTAGATTTAGAAACATTGTCCACTTCCATTTTCCACAGACTCTAGAATTGTCTCTCTATATATTCTCATTTCTCATGAGGAAAATATTTTTCCAATAATATTTACTTATTATACATAAAAACCATATTTTTAATTTATTCATCATCCTAATTTTTTTTAATAAATTACTATCATTGATCCACATCCCTCAAGAGATGATACACTACCATAACTACCATCTCCCTTTCATTACTCCCTAAAGCCAAAAATATCTTATATATAGAACTTATCCATTTATCAAATTAAAACAAAATTATAGTCACATTAAAAATAGAGTTTAATTATGCATGAAACAGTGTAACATTTTTACAACATGTTGTCGATTAGAAGGGTACCCCACAAAAGCATGTCTATTTGCAATAACCTAAGAAAAATTTTAAAATATAGTTATAAATTGATCAAATCCAGCAATTTCTCTAGATTAGGCTTTAATATATTATCTAGGAGGGAAATCCATAAAAGTATTATATTTATTGACATGGTTTGCATTCATTCCACTAGGATCCATATTTAAACAATGGAATATAATAAATTTGATCAAAACGTACGAATCATAATGTCTAATTCCATTGCTAGGGAAACTCTTAACATAAATTAAAAAATTTATGAAAATATTATATATTAATCATAAAATGGGTTTCTATGATGATTTTTTAACTTTATAAATATATAGTCAAATCCTTCATAATGTGTTATTTTTATGCACGATGTGACAATTGTGTCAAATTCCAACGTTCCTTTTTTTGAGTTGTTTCCAAAATTAAATAAATAAAATCCACATCAACATGTAGTATCCAGATAAGGATGTATTTTTTAGTAAATCCACGTAATATATACCTTTTAAAAATGTTATGATATAATCTTATACTTAGACATACCATTGACTTAGTAATAAGGTTATATATCTATTCTATTGTTTCCTAAAGCTAGTTCATAATGATAGTAATTTACTTTATCTAATACCAAATATAAATACCCCAAACCTAGTATCCATGATTTAGTAGTTTCTTTATAAAATTATTGTTAGATATAACAAACCATATACCAGATGAATTAATAGTTTAGTAGTCTGGTAACACTCAATAAATACATGAATTTTAAATTTCTTTTGAAAACATAAAAGTAAACCTAAAATTTTAATTCATAACATCATTATTCACATTTGAATATACCTGAATATCAATCATAATATAATCTATAGTAACTTGGGGAATGAAAAAAAATAAGAAAGGGGTGAGTTCAAATTCTTAGTTTGGGTATGGATGCGTCAAAAACTATCATAAATAAATAAGTCATAATAAATATGGAATGGTAAATTATTGGAATACATAAAAATTAATCAATAAATTTTACACAAAGAATTATATTAAAAGAATAAATGATGATAAAATAATGTATTATAAATAATCACATGATCATGAATCTTAAACAGGGATATTGTAACTAATTGGTTAATCACATATATATAAATAAATAATATCATAATGATAAATGAATAATGTCATACATCATCACCATATCATCAAATAATTATGCTAATAAATCATACATAATTGGGTATGGACATAGATTATTAAACAAGATTAGTTTTTCTTATGAGACCAGTAGATATGTTAAAGTAATACAGTGTGTCCCAACCATCATTTACTCAGTCTAATGCATTCCTCATGTGAAATGGGAGAAACATAATAAATATAATAATTAATATTGAATAACTACAGTACGAAATGATAATAATTTCACCAATCAATATATAATACTAACATAAATATTAATATTTTAAAAATATATTACAAAATCTAATAAATTTTTTAATCAATTAACATAATAATAAACCATCCAGTGTAATATAGATATTGGTATCATATAGTACATCCTATTCCAAATGATCTTAAACCACCAAGAGATATAATAACGATGGAATCTATATAAAAAAATTTAAATGGGGCATAAGGTTAAATGGGTGTTGTTTTAATTGATGAATATAAATACAATAAATATTCCATTAAAAATATTCTTGATAAATATATACATTTCACTATAAAAAATAATTTAAAAAAATAGTATTTTAAAATATATTAGGGAAAAATCATTGAAAAGAACCTTGTAAACATGTAAAGGAATATTCAATTTAATAGTAGGTGATTATGGAAAAAAATTTAGGACATGCTGGGTATGTAAAAACAATGATTCATTAATCATTTTTGGTAAAGGTAAAAAACCCATCATTCATAAAATGAGAAATATATTCCTTTAAAATGAGTTTTTAAAAATTAATATAATGAGAAATATTTATTTAATCAATCGTTTTTATATTTTTAAATAAATTTTGAAAATATTTTTAGAAAACCTTGGTATGGAAGAAAAAATATTTTTTAACCCAAGAGAACAATAAAGATATATTTTCCTAAAAACATTATCTCAATCATTTTGAGTAATAAATAATAGAAAATGTTACTATATAACTAAAATTTTAAAAATAACTATATTTGAGTAAACTATATTGGACTTAATATTGAAATATCAAAAAATTACACCATGGTAGACTTAAACATAATTATCCCTATATAATTATGTGATTGTGAAGTTAACCTTTATAACATTGGTTACATTTTAATACTAAGACTCATGAAAAAAATAACATAATATTAAAAATTAAATAAAATTAAGATAAATATATTCATTATATATCATATAAAAGGGTTAGTATATGCACAACACAAAAGAAATAAGTTGCAGGTATGGCATATGTCTCATAGAAGTAAAGGTGGCATGAGAAAATCTTAGCGCAGGTACGATTTCCTTTATATGCATCCCTGACTCATGTATTATAAATAAATTTTTTTTTATAATTATATAAATGAATAATTATGTTATATTTTATACCAAATATAAATTTTATAGTATTTTATGACCTTCATATCAATAATTCCTTATTAAAATCACTCTTTCAGGTGATAATTGCTTCATTTTTCATATATGTTTTGGACTGGTAATTTTGTTTGTTTTTATTTGATCATGGTTACAAAATTTATATGATTTTAACCATTATATAAATATTACATATAGAATTATATAATTATTTATAATTTTCTATAAAATACAGTGATGAGAAAATGAGTTACCCTGTTTATTGAGATGGTAAGGCATGCATACCCATGAAATCTATTTTTGTTTTTCAAAATGATATATTTGAATAAAGATAAATAATATTTCCCAATTAAATTAAAATTATTATATAAAATATTTTATGAAAATTAATTATATATATCCTTATTAGAATCTATGTCATAAAATTTTTTAAACCATTTCATATCGGTATAGAGAAGAAGTAGTCCACACGTACAAATGAGCGACATTATTTTTTTTTCAAAGGATTGAAATGTAAGATGGTATATGTTATATTATAATTCGAAAAATATATAAATTTCATAAATACGATATATATATATATATATAATCCATAATTATATCCAACCATAAGAGGCGGTGATGGAAAACAAATTTCATTAGTTCACATGATGGTTGTTCACCTTATACAAGATCAAGAGGTTCATTTCCAATTTGATGAAAGAGGAGATATATATAGTTTATTAAATTATGATAATAAATTTTCTTTATATAGAATATATAGGTGTAATTATTATTTCGGAGTTTTATATTATGTTATGGATTTAAATGAATAAGTTGAATGAAAATTTATGGTTATGAACTTTACGTTTTCTCTAAAAAAATTCTTTAGGTTTATAACCAAATACTTCACAGATTAAATTTATGATCAAAACATGGAATATATGATGTGAGGAAGGATTTATGGAATATATTTTTTATGGGTTTGGTTGAACCCAATGGTTTTCGGAGTGTGAAGAAGAGTGGGGAGGATGTGGCCTTTTATATGTGGGGAAGATGTCACCCTTAGAATTTTTAGAGGAAAAGTGATACACACATATTTCTAATTAAAAATGTATATAAATTTTATATTTATCAAACCATGTATGAAATAATGTCTAATTTTTTTTATTAAATATGTATTATACTTTTTATGAAAACTTACTCTTTATCTTTTTAGTTTAACCCCCAGTAAACCCGTTCTATATTAATCGTGGTAACTAATTTTTATGTCATTAAAATTCATGATGATAAAATTTAGTTGAAATTATTATATAATAATAATTATTCTTATTATATGTACTTAATACATTTTTAAAAATTCAATTCATAGAATTGGAAAAAATTTATATAAAATTATTACTATAGGCGAGTCAAATGTTGTTTTCCAAAGGAAAAGATTTATTAGGTATAATTTTTTTATATTAAAAATGAACATATTATTGATTCAAATTTACAAAATTGGATTAATTATAATATTATTTAACTAATTCTAATATTAATTTCTTTAATGAAATTAAAAATTGTAAAATCATTTAACGATTTTTTAATAAAAATCATTATTTTTTCACTATTCCTTAAAAAATAAAACATTTCAGAAAGTTATCAAAACATCACACTAAGTTAATTTTTACATGATGCTGAAAAAAAATGAAAATAATATTTTCAAAAATATTTTGAAAATGTGGTATAAATAAATTTTACAATAATTGTGGAAAATTATTCAAAACTGATTTTAGAAAAAATAATGTTTTTCAGAAGAAAATATCTTTTTATTTAAAATTATTCTTTGATATCAAATCAATTTATAAAAAATGAATCTATTTTTAAAAATATAAACCATAAAATTTTAATAATTTAATTATTTCTATTCATACCTACCAATTTAATTGTTACGTTATAACTGTATACTATTTTACGGTCCTTTTATAAATCTTGTTGCATGTATCAAAAGATATTAATGTGATTAGATTTATTTTAAAAGGAATTATATATCATAAATTGTTAGGGTGTAATTTTTTACCATGTATATACTAACCATTTGAGATATCATTCATTTATTTATGTTCATTTATAATTTCACTCTATTTAGGGATTTTGATTCATACGTTTCTAAAGAAACAAATTTTTTCTTAGTCTGTATTATGATTATTTTAGACATAATACATTATGTGAGACACGTTTTTTCCATTATTTATTTACTACCGAACTATCTATTCTTATCATAATCTTTTTATTTAATAGTATTTACTATCCAAATTGTGTTCCTTTCCCAAAAATGGATGTTGTTTCACTGGTTTATCAAAGAGTAAATGTTTTTGGATACATAAAATTTATTCATTAAGTAATGATAATTACCTTGATATTATTTGACATCTGTTGGTTATATTATACACATTGATTGTATTTTTTGGTATTTTCTATTTTTTGGTGGATATAAATTCCTATAACCTAAAATATTTGATACATATTTGTCATTTCAGGGACTAGTTTTATCAGAATTCAACCAAATTCATTATATAAATGTATTAAAATCATGTTATTCATGTATTTAAATATTCTAACACTCATTTCAATATATGGTGTAAACATTATATTTTAACATAATTTAGGTTATATGGTGACCATTAAAAAACATTTTTATTTAATTGACATGGGGAAATATATTGGAATTTTATTTGTTATTATTCAAATAAATATGGTTATTATAATGTTGAATATGTAATTTTTATCCATACATAATCTTCTTATGGATGTTTTATGAACATGTTATACATTTAATTTAGATAAGGAAAATTATTATAATTCATGATGGTTAGTAACTTCTAATAATAGATAAATATGTATTGTATTTCTATATTTTCATTACATAGATGACCATGTTTTATCATGTAAGAGGATCCTTAGGGAATGAATTGACTGGTATTGATAAAACATATGGTGAATTAATTATAATTAGTCAAGAAATTTTTGAGAAGTAAAATTATATAGCCCATGGATTCGTCATCGTGTATCATGTGACAAACATGTTTGTGCATTTGGTGTATGGCTACCTAACTCAGTATGAAGTCTTGAATGTGGTTTTTGTAAAATGTAAAGTGTCTTGGCATGAGGCCTTGACTACATATTTGTTTTTGATATTGGACAATATGGATTCAATCAGTATGAGATAATTACTATTTATATCTTCTTTTTCGTATTTATTATCATATACATAGCATGATAAATATTTTCATGTTGATAATGGATTCATGTTGATTAAATATTATTAATATTATATTTATTCCTTGTTTGTTCCATGATTTCTTTAGCTGAACATTTTTCCTTACTAAGAATTCAATATCACCCATTATTATGACCCTATTTTTCAAGGTTATGAATAAAATTAGTACATATGATTTGATTATAAGGGTAAAATGTGGGAAATTACTTTTTGGATATATTTAAGACCTTTCAAGAATTATGTAGTTCAATATATAATTATAATATTTCCTATTGGTACAATGAATATAAGATTTATATGTTTCTTTTTTTCCCTAATTATCCAAATATATAAAATGTAAAATATCAATCGAAATTAAGGATGGAATAATTTGTACCTATTTTTAAATATGATTTGTTATAAGAAGTAATTCATATATGGAATCCTGGAATGTATGTAATGTATGTGTCTATGAGCACTAGATATATGATTGTTGGTTTGGGGTAGAACATATAAGTTCCACCAGTTCATAAAAAATTATTCATATTATCATATAATAACCATTGTGAAATAAAATAATTGTGTAAATGTGCCCTTATAATATTAGAAATCCATACATGAAAAGAATATAGATGGTATAATTAGATTATATCCACTGTAAAGAATAAAAATCATTAAATGAGGATGAAATGGCTGAAAAATATCTTTAAAAAGGATTCTAATAATAATATAGAAATGAATAATATTAGTTTCCTTATATAAAATTTCATTTAAAATACATATAATATTGAGAAAATAATTCTCATTGAAAATTACTACTGATAAATTTAAATGAATATTAAATTTAAATAATTGTCATAGTGGTGGGAAAATGTCTTTATTTTTTATACTTTAGAATAAATGATTCCTTAAAAACATTTTAAATGAGAAAAAATGAATATTGGGAATAATTTTTGGAAACAATAAATTATAAAACATTTTATACATATTAAAATGTTTTGAAAATGGTATTTTTAAAATATTTATACTCTAAGAAATAACATTCATAATTTTTTTAAAGAGTTTGTAAGTGGATAAAAAAGTGCATCAGCTAAAGAGGAAATAAGGTTGGATTTTCCTTAACAACATTTTCACTATCAGTTTAAGTACCAAAGAATGAAAAATGTAAATAATACATGAAAATTAGAAGAAAATAATTGAGGAAGATAATTTAATAGATTTATACGATATGATAAATAAATATCCCTTAACATAAATTTAGTATAGATGATCAAGAAAAGAAAATGAGATTATATTATAAAACATTACCTTAACTCTGAAATTATTTATAATATATTTGACCTCATATATAAAATATTTATATTATTATAATTTTAGAAAAATATGTAAATATTTACAATATCATATATGATACACTTATAACATTTCAACATCAAATAATCAATAATTCATGTTTAAAAACTTAGTATCAATGTTTTAAACAGTTCACTTTTCATGCATGTTTTTGTTTGGAAGTTATGGTTCATTCTTATTGATCATGTTTCCATTATCTAAAAAATTATATCATCGATATAAACACCAAATATATTCATTATATGAATTTTTGGAACCATCCCTAAATAGTATAGATAGAAAAATGAATTATTATGGACATGAATAAGGTTGTTTGTAAATATGTGTGCACATTATTTTTATCTTAAAACAAAATGACGGAAATAATGAAAAATAATTATTTAACACACCTAAATCATAATTATTTCATAAATATCATATTTTTTCAACTATAACATCATTATAAAATAAATTCTATGGAGATGAGGGAAATTCAGTCATATCACTAAGTGGAGGTTGTAGTCCACACGTATTAATGAACAATACCTCCATTCCTATTTATTGGGAAGGAGTGGAAAAGTGTTTTGATATGATAAAAATAACATACAATTATATTTATAATTTTTTATTCATCATTTTATATTGAAAAATAATAGTATTATTGATTGTTTAATATGAAATAAAATATACAGATCTCGGTTACGAACTATAACTCTTTTTTGGAAAACCTCCTTTGGTTGATTAAAAAATCCTATATGGGATAAAATTATGAACAAACTGAGTTCTATAATATGTGGGTGGTTATCTTAGGAATGGATTTGGGTTGGTATTGAATAATATAAGATATTATTTATGTGTGGATAAGAGTGGATAGGGGTTTTCCTTCTATAAGTAAGGGAGAGGTCACACTTGGATTTTTTCGAATGATTAAAATTTAATAATGAATTATTCAAGAAAAATGACTAAAAACCGACTCATAGTAAAATAAAAAAATATTTAATGTCTACATTTGACAATATAATTTGATTTAAACAAGTTTTATAGTGATTTTAACCCTTATCATTATTATTTTATCCTTTATAACTCCTAATTACTCTTAAAGTGGTAAATAAATTTTTTTCAAAAGAAAATAATAATAATGACAAAAAATAAAAGTGTCATCATTACCAAATTTTAAATGATGGTTCAATATATGGGTACCATGTTATCAAATTGAATTTCTATAAGTAAAATAAATTATTTTAAAAAAAACATGTTAAATATTTGGAAAAACGGTTTTCTATAAAAATGATGTTTTATTATTATTTTTTTAAACATAAAACTAGTGTAATATTAATTGAATGTAATAAATTTTATTATATTTAATAAAAAAGTAATATATTCAATTTTAAAAATATTAAAAATATTGTAACTTTTTAAACACATTAAATGATAATATAGTTTACATATTAAATATATATTTTCAACTATTCAACAAAAAATTATCTTTTAATAAAAAAGAATGCAATTCACCCCAAAATAATATTGGAATAATGATTTAAACATTTACATTCATACCATAAAATAAAATTTCAGAAAATTATATAAATTCCTTATAATTTTCTATCCAAAAAATTAATAATTACAATTTTAATAAAATATATTTTGAAGCATAAAAAGGATTTTTTGATAATTTAATTCTCAATTATTATTAATAAATCCGTAAATTTTAATTATATTAAACATTTATATATATTTTGGACAAATTTATATTCTTATTTATACATACAATTTAATGTTCCATTTATAATAGTCATATTTAGATAATATTATTTTAATGGTATATTTTTGTTTCGTTTAATTTCATTTTTTTCATATAAATAATGATTCTAAAGAAATTGAATTTATTTAAAGAGAAATATATCATAAAATCATAGGGTTTTAAGTAAATTATATACTAGGATATTTTTTATTTTTATTTTCATCAACATAATATGCGATTAAACTATAAATGGTGCATCAATCTTCCCATTCTTCATCCACGCAATAGAAATCCTTAGTCTTCCTGTGAGATAACATCCTCGATTATCTTAATCACCCATATCATTATTTCTACAATGGATTTTTAATTCCTACAATTTAACAATATATACTCAATAATGTTTTTGGATGAATATATCTCTTTAAACTCTAGAAAATATCATATTTTACCCTAATTTTTTTATTGAAATATAATTAGTATGGAAAATTCATCCCAATAATACCTTATGATGAACCTGACCTGGATACCCTCAATGCCTCACTATGATACCTTTAATTTTACATCATTGAAAGACCTATCAGACTCTACACACTACCAAAATAGTGCATAGGTTGTATCCAAACTAGATCATTAGGAGACCACCCAAGTGTTTTATATCAATTATGTAAATAAGAATACAACCATGATCAACTATTAAGAAAATAATGCATGATATACAGTTAACAATTCTAATCAAAAGTGTGAAAAAAATTTAATTTCCCCTTTTACATATTACAAAATAATGGAGGTAAATTAATTTCAAATAATAACATATCTATATATCAATTAAAATATATCAATGAAATACAAATAATGTATCACATATCATATCGAAATTATGGTATTAAAAACAAAATATTAAATGAAAATTCACAGGTAACATCTATGCAAGGATCACACTTAGTCAGGATAACTAGGATACTTATTCCCAATATAGAAAACAAAACACACATCAAGCCTCAAATTTTTTGCATCTAGTATAGAGGGAGGAGTAATTCCCTAGAAAGAGACCCCTAATAGGTCTAAAAGTATCTATAACAACAAGACTAGGGAGAAGAGGAACAACCCATCAATGAATCCACTGATAGTGGATGAGTCCAATTACTTCAACTACCACTTAAGTACCAAAGGCTTTCTATATGATCTATTTTCCAAACAAAAATCATCAATCCATTTCATTCAAACCATGATTTGATAAAAATTGTACAGAACCATTTCACAATGATTTGGAAACAACTTTTCATTAACCAAAAACTAGTGGAAAAACTTATTTTTATCAAAACCGATATCCATAGACCCAAACCTATCATGCCTATTAATTTATATTTTTTTATAAAATCCAAATAATTTATTTTCATCCAACAAAGGATAGAGAGGGAACCAAGTACACCAATATGCATCATTCATAGTAAAACAAAGGGATCAACCAATAAAAAGAACAAAACATTAAAAGTGTATCTAGAATTAATCAAAACATCTTATAAATTACTAAAATTTAAGAAAAAAAATTTGGATGAGGGGAAATATCCTCCCATACCTCATGAACACACACCCCAAATAGAATAACCAACAATATAATATCCCCCATATTAAGATATAAATATGGTTCTAGAATGAATCAAGAGGTATCAACACCACACATAAAAATATATGATAACACAAAACAGGAGTTCTAACACAATCAATAGAAATGAAGATGGATAAATTATTAATCACCTGGAAAGAAAACACACATAATCTGAAATACCAAATACCAAAGCAATCGATCTATAGGAGAGGAGGTTCCAAAAATCATTAGAGAGTTCTTCTAGGTTGAGAGGGAAAATGGCTACAGAACAAGTAAATAAAAATCATCAATTAAACACCCTTAAAGAACAACTCATGATGACTTCACACCATGAAATCCCATTATGCTTTGTGGAATCCAAGATGTTCCAGTACACCAAAAATCATATCCATTTTTTGTTAAAAACCTGATTTTTAACATCAAGGGACATGTAATATTTACACAATGTGTCAAATTTCATGTTTCATACCAATATCACGACTTCTGTCCAATGAAAATTAAATGATGTGTAATCACATCCAAGGACATGTAATCAACCAGAAGCAAAAAATCCATATTATTATATGGAAACACAAACCACCTCAGGAATTCTTTGTACTCATTGATAAATTTGTTATTAAATTAACACATTTATACCTGAACTCCATCAATATAAACAAAAATAAATCTATGTACTTTAGTTAAATTTCCATGAAATCACCTCCCATCCTTAGGAGTCCCAATATAAACCCCATTAATGTGGAAAATGAATAAAGAGAAGGTAAATAACTAATATATAGTAATAGGATGTTACAAACTGCCAACCATATGAGATTTTTTCCTAAGAAGTCATGTGGAAGATTTAATTCTAGTAAAGGGGTGATCCCACTTATCACTCAACAATGACTCTCTCTCCCAAGATTCATGAGAATATGACCCATTACACCATAAAAATCTAACAAACTAAATGAAATTTCCATTAAATACATTCACTTGTGATTCAATGATGTCCATTTGCCTCTTCACAATAAAAACATTTCGATGTAAATCAATCTCCTCCCAACTCAGATCATGGGAGGGATCATGATGGTATTTCTTGATATGTGATATGTGGAAAAATCATGAATTTCTATTAACTTAACTAGAAATTGAAACATATATGAAAACTACCCAAGCTTATTAGTGAAAAAAATGATCTTACATTTCTTGGATCCAACGTTACATGTTTTCAATGCCTAAAGTGAACAAACCATGGAGAAACATTCAATAAAATAGTTCACAAATGAAAAACTCCCAAGGGTGATACTAAAGATACACATAATATTTCTATCAAATATCCACTATAACTATCACCAAGGTATAACCCAAATCATCATATATGTATCCTAAACCACTCTAAATCCCACCAATGAATCCCCACCCAAATCTTCCCAACTAAGAGGCAATCAACATGGGTGGCCATAAAGAGGATTGAAATTTGCCACAATGATTGACGAAAGATATATATTATTATAAGAAAAACTAACAATTCCCAGTAGGCTATACCATGATACACTAAAATCCAAGAAACAAGCATATACAATTTCATCTAGAATCAAACAACATAATCTGTCTGACAGTTTTTCTGTGGATGATATTTTTTACTCAACCTGTCCTGAGCCCCATCAACACATGGAGACTCCTACAAAGCATCTATGTAAAACTAGGATCCCTATCTGATACAATATCATAAGGAAACCCATGTAACCATGTTATCTCCTTCACAAAGTATTACGTGGATAATTAACTTTTAATATTTTCGTTATTTGAATAATGTGAGATAAATTTTTCAACTGATCAATCACCACATATAATGTATTCTTCCCTTAGGGATCCCATAGTAAACCAATAAAAAAATTAATGGATATATAATACAATTTTCAAATTGGAATAAGAATATCCTGATGCAAACCATAAAGCTTAAAATCATTAGCTTTTATCATTTAGTAAGTATAATATCAGAGCACATAATTAGTAATGTCATGCCTCATACCTGACCACCAAAATCATCATTTGATGTCATAAAACATATCCATTGTTCATAGATGAATAAACCATGAATAATTATAACAATCAATACAAAATGAGATCTATACTAATAATAATATGATAAAGAGATTCCCAAAACTAAAAATACCATCTGAAGAGAGAGAGAGAGACCAACAAGGAACAACCTCCCCAGCAGAAAGGGTTTCTCGAATTCCTATGAAATCATCATCCTACATCTAACCCTCTATAATAAAATCAAAGAGGGAAAATGATATTAGAACTATGAGTGAAAAATAAAATAAAAAATTCTTCTATGTTTGGAAATGTAACTATGTAAAGATTCCTTTAATGTTCCAATCTTCAATCAATTTACGAACATCCTGTGATGGAACATTTTACTAAGTGATTCTGCTAAAAAAGTCCCCTTCCTCAGGAAATATGTGATATTGAAGTCAAACATCTGATGATATTACATAGATATACTCTATCCATGATTCAATTTATTTAGAGAAAATATTTCTCTTAGACTCTTATAGTTAGAAGAGATTGCGAACCAATCCCCAAATTGATTGTTCCACCAACATTTATGTGCATTCATAACTATAGAAAACTAGAAATCATTAGTAGGTAATTAATCCAATTTGGATGAATATGAAGATAACTGTAAGGTACCAGAAGATCATCCAGCATAAGAAAACAATCCAAACCAGTGCTATCTGTTTCAATAGAAACCACATAACCCTTAAACTCTTATGGTTATAAGAGATTGAAATGGAAAATTTTACTAAGTGATTCTGCTACAAAATTACCCTTCCTCAGCCTGCGATGGAACATTTTACTAAGTGATTCTGCTACAAAAGTACCCTTCCTCAAGCTATATGTGATATTGAAGTTAAACGTCTGATGCTATTACACAAATATCCTCTATCTATGATTCAATTTATTTAGAGAAAATATACCTCTTAGACTCTTATGGTTAGAAGAGATTGAGAACCAATTCCCAAATTGATTGTTCCGCCAACATTTATGTGCATTCATAACTACAAAACACTGAAAATCAAGAGTGGGTAATTAATCCTATTTCGCTGAATATGAAGAGAATTGTAAGGTACCAGATGATGATCCTGCATAAGAAAACAATCCAAACCAGTGCTATATGTTTCAATAGAAACCACATAACCCTTACTGATCTTTGGAATGATGATCTAATCTCAAATGTTATTCCAGTACAATGAAATAAGATATCCACATTTCATACCATATTAATTTCACCCCATTCAAGGAATGAGTTTTCAAAGGTGATTCCATCATTGAGAAATACTATAAAACCATCAATAGTATCTATAAAGGCCAAGGAAACACTAAAAATAATATTGTTACATGGTACTTCACATGAAAAGGTAGCCTCTTTCCTCACAGGAACAACTGATAAACCATGCCCGGATATGATGTTCCCCTAGAAGATCACTTATTGAATCCAGAAATTGCGTTTCCAAATATTTCCAAAAAAAACGATGACTCTTGAGTATTTCAAGAACCAAACTAAAACAATGATCATGTTCATTCTTAGATCATGAATAATCCAAAATACAACCATTAACAATAGTTTATAGGTGTTGGGATATTGATTGAATACTTGATTCATCAATCACATAAAAGAAATTCTCTATTAGTTAGACCAAAAAACATCATAAGTTATTCGAGATGGTCATAGCTGCTATGGATATATGTCTTTGATATATAAAACTCTGAAACTCTGAGATGATGATAACCCAAATTATGTTCGATAATTGAAAACTATTATACACATTTTAACTAATATAAAACCATCCACACAAGGAAAATGACAGTTGTTGTAAGCTGTTACCCAGTCCAACTTATGATAGTCCAACAAAAATCAAAGAAAACAATCATCCTTCTGAGAATAGTGCACTGGGGCTACCCAAGGAGAAACACTATAGTGCAAAAACCTTCACCATTAGATTGTCCAACTGAATTTTGAGCTCTTTAAGATTTTCTGGTGTCATATGAAAAGATGATATTGAATCTAACAGTAGACCTAGATCAAGGATAATAAAAAACTCCACCTCCCTGTTTGGAGGAAGCTTGGAGATATCATATGAGAAAACATCAATAAAATACAAAAAATATCGAGTTTATTAACAATATAAGAAACAACATCTTCCTCAACCACAATAATAAAAATACTCTTCTGCCCTCAGAGAGAAGGTCTTACATGAAAATATCTTAGACCCCACTCTCCATGAAACACATGAGATCTACCATAAGAATAATAAAGTGAGAAAAATGATGAAAAAAATAAACCTAATTACAATTAATAATAAGAAAATATATCATGATGATGAATTTAAAAAAATATATTTTGAGAAAAAGAAAATCCTAGACTAACTCCAAATCAGATATCAATAACACACAATTAGGATAATGAAACCCATTCTCAATTCACATCATAATTAGTGTCTCTAACTATATAAAAATTGAGATGATCTAGAATTAATGTTTAAGAATATTAAAAAATGACCAAATATAAATGAGTGGGAAAAACCCATATAAACAAACCAACTTCTTCTGATAATTTAATAAAGGGGGTAACTATCAGTGTTTCTCAACACATGTCTTCCTGTATCAAAAACACATATAATATATGAAGATTCACCACTCTTGAGGCCTGTATCTAGATCCCTATAGTATTTTAATAATCAAACTGTGCCACAATATCCTTTGGAATCGATGATCCCTAACCATATCAAGGAGTAGACATAGCCTAGAAGAAACATTGTAGATAACCATAACATCCATAACAATGTAACATTTTTTCATGTGAAGGACAAGAAAAATAAGTGATTAAAACCTTATCACACTGACAGAAATATAGAGGGATGCTACCAGTAGTAACTAAAGGAGCATGGGAGGCTTGCTACTGAGATCAACCAACACCACTCCTATAATCATCCTTACACTTTCTCTTTTTCCCCGGTGCAAAAATAAAGCTTCCACTATGTGGAATAGAAGGGGTAGAATATCCATCCATTCTTATCATATTCATTTTTGTGATCATATCCCTATCCACTATCTCTGCATGGGTCGAAAGATTCAACATAAATACATGTCATCTAATATCCGATCAAAAAATCTATAGGTACTTATAAACATTTACCTGGTCATTATTTAATAACTCTGGTGAAAAAATAACGAGATCCACAAGTCGATTGGTGTACACCAATAATGAACTCTCTCACTGTTTTAAATAGTGGAACTCGAGAGAATTTTCAATCATTAGTGACTCTGGAAAAAACTATTAGAAGAAGAGACTCTTGAAACAGTTCTAGTACAATCCCATATGCATATCCTTATGTACTATGGATTCTAACTATTTATTTATTGGATCCTTATATTAGAACATTGTGCACTTAACCATGATAAATTAAGTTGTATCCAACAAGTCAAAGATCCTATAAATCCTTTTAATCTAGTCTTATGGATCTTGAGGTTCATTCACACCCTTAATTGATGGTGTATTTTCATATAGGAACTCCCATGATATATCATTTTCTCATATACCTATTAGTTATACCACAAAAATTGCATTCAAGATATACAGTTAATTATAGTTGACAACACGAACAAGTCATACAATGGCCTTGAAAAAATGCTGATCCATGGGAGGATTCTCTTGAGGAGAATAAAATTCTTTATCCTAAAAAACCTGTAGAACACATATCAAAGTAATACAACTAAACCCTGAAACAAAAGAAATGATCAGGTAATAAATAAATCTCATTTCATAACAGAATTCAATATGAAAACAATGTGATTAACATACAAAATCAAAATAGGAGCCACACATCCCAACATCCCATGGTAATATGCGTCTCATCACGGAATTATTTGGTTATGAACTCACTGAAATCTAACTATCGAGTCCAAAACATCCTATCTCAAGTCTAGAAAACACTACGAAAAAATGGCCATTTCCAACGGGTTATTTGCAATGGGTCAGGGGCCCGTTTCAAATAACCTTTCGGAAGGGGTTATTTGCGACGAGGAAATGGGCCCATCGCAAATAACAAGCATTTTTTATGGGTGGGTAAGGACCTATCGCACAAGGTTCGGCGAGCATGCCCAAAAAACCAAAGGAAGGGCATTCGCGATAGGTTCCCTATTCCCATCACAAATGTCCGTAAGTAGTTTTTACTATTTGCGATAGGAAAAGTATCCTGTCACAAATAGTATGTCGGCAGATACCTATTTACGACGGGTCCCATCGCAAATAATTTTTTTCGACCAACTATAATTAATGCGTGAAGTGGGTTTTTGTGACAAGACCAGTCACAAATACATCCATTGCAAATAATCTGACCTATATATACCTGATCAGATTTTCCTCTCATTCTACTTGTTTCTCAACTTCTCTCTCTATCTCTTTTGAAAAAATTTCTGCTAAATTTTTTCATAGTTTAGCCTTATAAATTAGAGCATAATCTCCAGCTTTTATAATATGAAAGCTTCGGATTCAAGGTATTTATCTATTTTTTATTGATTAGTTAATTTATTTTATTTTAAATTATTTATAATTTTTGTTACCTAGATGCATTTAAATTAAATTAGAAATCAATTTTTTTATTCAGTATTTATTTTTCTGAATAATTATATCCAATTGTTAATTATAAATAAATTGTAATTATTATTAATAAATTGAAATAATTAGAAATCAATTGTAATAATTATTACTAAATAGTAATAATTAAAAAATAGTAATAATTAATAATAAATTGTAATAATTTGTTATAATTTAAATAACTATGAATATTTAGTAATAATTAGTAATAATTATCAATAATTAGTAATAAATTGTAATAATTTGTAATAAATTGTAATAATTAGTAATAAATTGTAATAATTAGTAATAATTTGTACGAATTAATAATAAAAAGTAATAATTAGTAATAATTAGTAATAAATGGTAATAATATGCAATAAATGGTAATAACTACTAATAAATGTCAATAATTATTAATAAAAGGTAATAATTAATAATTAATATTAATAATTAGTAATAAATGGTAATAATTAGTAATAAATTGAAATAATAGGAAATAATTATTAATAATTAGTAATAAATTGTAATAATTAGTAATAAACTGTAATAATTAGTAATAAACTGTAAGAATTATTAATAAACTATAATAATTAGCAATAATTAGTTAAAATGGTAATAATTAGTAAAAAATGTTAACAATTAGTAATAAATGGTAATAATTAGTAATACATTGTAATAACTAGTAATAAATTGTAACAATTAGTAATAATTAGTAATAATTAGTAATAAATTATAATAAATTGTAATAAATTATAATAATTATTAATAATTTGTAATAATGTGTAATAATTTGTAATATGAAGAATTAAATTGTAATATTTAGTAATAGATTTTAATAATTAGTAATAAATTGTAATAATTAGTAATAATTAGTAATAAATGGTAATAATTAGTAATAAATGTTAGAAATTATTAATAAATGGTAATAATTGGTAATAATTACTAATAATTAGTAATAAATTGAAATAATGAAAAATAATTAGTAGTAATTTGTAATAATAATTAATAAATTGCAATTATTTGTAATAAATTTTATAATTAGCAATAAATCATAATAATTAGTAATAAATTGTATTAATTATTAATAATTAGAAATAATTTGTAATAATTAGTAATAAATGATAATAATTATTAATAAATGGTAATAATTATTAATAAATGATAATAATTAGTAAAAAATGGTAACAATTAGCATTAAAAGGAAATAATTAGTAATAAATTATAATAATTAGTAATAATTAGTAATAATTAGTAATAAACTGTAATAATTAGATATAAACTATAATAATTACTTATAATTAGTAATAAATGGTAATAACTACTAAAATTTAGTAATAAATTGTAATAATTTTTAATAAATGGTAATAACTTGTAGTAAAATGTAACAATTAGTAATTAATGGTAATAATTAGTAACAAAAGGTAATAATTAGTAATAAATGGTAAAATTAGTAATAAATGGTAATAATTGGGAATAAATGGTAAAAATTAATAATCAATTGTAATAATTAGTAATACATTATAATAATTAGTAATAAATTGTAATAATTAGTAATAAATTGTAATAATTCGTGATAAATGGTAATAATTAGTAATAAATTGTAATTATTTGTAATAAATTGTAATAATTATTAATAATTAGTAATAACTAATAATTTGAAATAATTTGAAATAATTTGTAATAATTACAAATAATTTGTAATAATTTATAATACATCGATGGTGGCATGAATAGGAGTAGGAGCAGATGAAGTACATGCGATGTTTGGCTCACAATTTAGGGATGGAGTTCCCTCCACCATCTCTTTTAGCTCCTCTAGACAACCCTCTTCCTTAGTGTTGTATTTTTATTTTATAATGAAACATTTGAATGTCATTTTTATTTGTAATATTAACTGTTTAATGTTTTAAATAGTGTGTTTTTTTATATTGTCTCAAATATTACAATTTTAATTATATAATTAATTTTTTATTATATTATATAATATTAATTAATTAATATTTATTAAATTTTTTTTGAATACTCATGTTTTTATTAATTCCTTATATAAATATTATTATTTAATTAATATTAATAACATATTATTTAATTATTTAATAATTAATTTTATTTTTTTAATATTAATACTATTATTTTAATTATTTGAATATTATATTATTAGTGTTATTATTATTGTTTTAAAAATAATTTTATTGTACTAATCTTAATATTATGATTTAATTTATTTTAATAATATATTATTATTAATATTATATTATTAATTTTTTAATTTGCTCAACTATTTGCGACGACCCCGTCCTAAATACTAATTGTGAAGATCCGTCTGAAAAGGGTTTTTTTTATTTTTTCAGTAGTATTCACGATGGTCCATCGAAAAAATGGTAAATATTGGGAAACTATTTTCGATGGTTGGTCAGCCCTTCGCAATTGAGTTTTTTTTTAAAAAAAAATCCCCAATACATTTTACAACAGTTCCACTGCCCAACGCAAATAAAAAAGTTTTGTGACAGAGCATTGTAAAAGGTAATAATTTTTATTCCCTTTTCCATAATAGGTCATCTGCGACAGGACTCTATCACAAAAGATCATTTGTGATGGGCTCCCATCACAAATGACCTCTCACAATAAGACTGTTTTCGAGTAGTGAAATGTCCCAATAAAAGGACACTTGAGGATAGACCAGCTCTGATATCAAACATTGATAAACCCAACCTGGATACCTTCACCACCTAATAATTGTGCCTTGAATTTCCCTACATCGAAAGCTATAACAAGGTCTACACCCTACTAAATAGGTGTACATGGTGTGAACTAAAAGACTCATTAGGATCCCAAGAAGGTGTTCCATGAAAAGTCTATAAAAAATATTCTATAAATTCACAACTTTTAAGAAAAAATGGCATGATATAAAGATCAATAATTTTTTATCCAATCCATGGAAAAAATTAATTTCCCCTTTTCCCACAATTCTATGTAAATGAGTTAAATCAGTTTCAATTCATTTCATATCCATATATCAGTAATGATATATAAAAAAACCTATATCACATATCATATAAAAAGCATGAAAGTGAAAAAATAGTATAAGATATTTAACTGGTAACATGATTCCAAGGATTATACTAGGTAATGATAACTGGGAAACATGTACCTAAAATAGGCAAGTGTCTATTCATCAAGCCTCTATGCATATTCATCGAGTCTAGAGAGTAGAGAAACACCCCTAAAAGAGAACCCTCTAATATGTTTAACAAGTCTAAAAAACTATAGGTCTTGGGAGTTGAGGAACCCTCCATGAATGAACCCCATTACAGTGGATGAGGCTTATTAATACACCATCCACTTAAGTATTCTAGGCATAGTGTGTTCTCTATTATCCAAACTAATTCATCAAACTATTTCATTCATTTTTTTAAAACCATTTCATAAAACAATTTCAAAATGAAATGAAAGAAAAATTCCAATTACCAAAATCTTGGAGAAAACCGTGTTTTATTAAAACCCAGTTACACAGACTCAAATCAATAATTCCAATTTATTTATAAAAAATGTATAAAATACAATGTGATTTTTTTCATCCAACGTAGGCTATAGAAAAAACCAACTACCTCGAAACTCATGTCACACACTTCCATAAGGTGATCAACCAAGAACAAGAACACAAAAACAATAAAAGATTCCCTATAATCAATCTATACATCTCAATATTGATTAAATTTTAGAAAACAATTATCAGAGTAGAGTAGAGATAACAACATACGTCATGAACACACATCTTCCACACCATAACCAATAACGAACCAATGCATAGGGAAAGATATAACAATATATCAATAAATAATCAAGTAGAATTAACACCACAAGTTAACATATATGAAAACACAATGAAATAGTTCTACGATGATCATTGAAAACAATGAAGAAGAATTTATTACTCTCACTCTGAGACACCATTCTCTAATATGATAATCAAATGCTGAACATATCAATTTGTAGGTGGTGGAGGTTTCTAGAATCATCATAGAGTGTTTCTAGGTCAAGAGGGATATAGGATATAGAATACTGAAATAGAAATAATCTATGAAGCACCATAATATCTCAAACTACAATGATGAAACATTATGTATTCCCATTATATGTAGTGTAATCTACACTGTTTAAGTATACTGAATACGAATAACCATTTTCATAAAAACCTAATTTTTAACATTACACAGCCTACAACCTTCCACACTGTGGACCATGATCACAAATTTTTCTTCTTAAGTAGTAAAAAAAATGTAATCACTTTATCTAGTGTGTAATCTACCACTAGATAACAAATTCTAATATATTTTTTAATCAATTAACGTACCCATAAACCATCCAATGTACTATAGAGAATGATATCATATAGTAAATCCTAGTAAAAATGATCTTAAACCACTAAGAGATATAAAAAGGATGATATATATAAAAAAAAATCATAATGGGTCATAAGGTTAAATGATGGTTGTTTTCATTGATATATATAAATACAGTAATTATTCAATTAAAAATATTCTTGATGAAAATATACTTTTCACTTTGAAAATTCATTTTAAAAAATAAAATTTTCGAGAATACTAGGGAAAAAATTTCTATTAAAAGAACCAAATATATCCATAAATGAATATTAAATTTAAATGTTCGTGATTGTGGTTGAAAATTAGAGACATTTCGGGTATGTAAAAACAATGGTTTATTTAACATTTTTGGTAAAAATAAAAAATCCCTCATTTAGATAATGATAAAATGATACCTTTAAAAGGAGTTTTTAAAATTTAAAACATGGATAATTATTTATTTAATAAATCATTAATATATTTTTAAATAAAATTTGAAAATATTATTATAGAACAAGGATATGGAAGGGAAAAAATTCAACCGAAGAGAGAAATAAAGCTAGATATTTTAAAAAACATTTTCTTTATCCTTTTGTGTAAAAAATCATAGAAAATGTTAATATATAAATAAAATGTAATGAATAAAAAAATGGGAGTAAAATATATTGGTATTAAGATTGAAATATTAAATTATTACACCATGGTACACTTAAACTTAATATTTACTGAATAATGATGATATTTTGAAGTAAACTCTTACAACATTGGTTAATTTTTAATCGTAAGACTCATGAAAAAATGACATGAAATTAAAATTATATAAAATTAAGATAAATATATTAATTATATAATATATGAAGGGGTAGTATATGCACCATGCAAAAGATATAAGTCATGGATCTTGCATATGTCTCATAGAAGTAATGGTGGAATGAGAAAAGATTAGATCTGGTACGATTTTCTTCATATGCATCCATAACTAATGTATTATAAATATATATTTATTATAAATATATCAATGAAACATTCTCATATAATTTATACCATATATTATTTTTCTGTAGTCATTTATGTCTTTTTATCAATAAATATTTATTAAAATCACTCTTTCGGGTGATATTTGCTTCATTTTTCATATATGTTTTGGTCTGGTAATTTTTCTTATTTTTATTTGATCATGGTTAAAAAATTTATATGATTTTAAATAAAATATAAATATTACATATAATAATTATATATTTATTAATAATATTTTATAAAATACATTGATGGAAAAATAAGTTACCCCGTTCATTGAGATATTAGGGCGTGCATACACATGAACTCTAATTTTGTTTTTCAAAATGATCGATTTTAACAAATATAAATAACATTTCACCATTTAACTAAAATTATTATATAAAATATTTTATTTATATTAATTATATATATCCTTATTACCATCCATGTTAAAATAAATTTTAAATCATTTAATATTGGTATGCAGAGCTTGTAGTCCACACATACAAATGAGCGACATTATTTTTTCTCAATGGATTGAAAGGTATGATGGTATATGTTATATTATAGTTACAAAAAAATATAAATTTTATAAATATCATATATATATATATATATATAAATAATCCATAATTATATACAACCATGAGAGGTAGTTATGGAAAACAAATTACATCGGTTCATAAGATGGTTGTTCACCTTACACATGATCGAGAGGTTCATTTCATATCTGGCGAAAGATGAGATGTATAAAGTTTATTAAATTATGATAATATTTTTTCATTATATCAGATATATAAGTGTTATTATTAAATCATATTTTTAGAATTTTTTTTATAGATTTAGATGAATAAGTTGAAATAAAATTCATGGTTATGAATTTTACTTTCTTTCTAAACAACCTCTTTAAGGTTTATATCCCAATATTTCTGAGATTAACTTTCAGATTGAAACATGGTCTATATAATGTGAGGAAGGGTTTATGGAATACATTTTTTCTAGTTTTTTTGAATGAAATGGATTTTTCATTGTGAATATGAGTGGATAAGATGTGGCCTTTTATAAGTGGGGGAGATGACACCCTTATAATTTTGAATGAAAAAGTGACACCCACATTTTTCAAATTAAAAATGGTTTAAAAAATTGTAATTTTTCAATACATGTATGAGATAATGTCTAAATATATCTATTAATTTGGAATTATACATTTTTTAGGTAAATTAAATCCTTATCATTTTAGTTTAACACCCGGTAAACCTGTTTTAAACATAACTGTGGTAACAAATTTTTATGCCATTTAAATTCACGATGGAAAAAAATTAAGTTGAATTTATTATAAAATATTAATTATTCTTAATCCATATAGTGAATAAAATTTTCAAAATCCAATTCATATAAGTGGAATAATTTAATTTTAATATTATCCCCATAGACGAGACAGAAAATGGTTTCCCAAAGTAAAAGATTTCATAAGTATAAAAAGTTTTTATGTTTAAAAACGAACATTTTATTGTTTAAAATTTACTAAATATGATTAATTATAATATTATTGAACTAATTATACTATAAATTTTATAAATTAAATTTATCATTGTAGATTATTTTAATAAAAATAAATATTTAATAAAAATCATTATTTTTTCACTATTTATTTTACAATAAAACATTTCAAAAAGTTATCAAAATATCACCCTAAGTTTATTTATAGATGATGAAAGAAAAAAAGAAACTAATGTTTTCAAAAAAAATTTCAAAATGTGGTAAAAATTAATTTTAAAATATTTTTGGAAAATTATACAAATCCCCTTTTAGAAAAAAAAATGTTTTTAGAAAAAAAAAATTATTTAAAATGAATTTTTAAAAATATAAACCATAAAAATTTAATAATTTAGTTCTTTATATTCATAAAAACCAATATAATTGCTACATTATAACATTATACTATTTTATGGTCTTTTTATACTTGGCGTTGTATGTATCACAAGCTATTAATGTGATTGTGTTTATTTTAAAAGAAAATATATATCATAAAGTATTAGGGTGTTATTTTTTCATGTATAGACTAACGATTTGAGATATCTATCATTTATTTTATGTTCATATATAATTCCTCTATTTTAGGGGGTTTGATTAATATGTGTTTAAATTCATAGATATTTTCATAGTTTAAATTATGATTATTTTAGACATAATAAATTATGTGAGATATGTTTGTTTCATGATGTATTTACTACCAAATGATATAATCTCATCATAATCTTTTCATTTAATGGTATTTCCTATCCAAATTGTGTTCCTTATCCAAAATGGCTGTAGTTTTAGTTGTTAATCAAAAGTAAAAGCCTTTGGTTAATTAATATTCATTCATTGAGTCATGATAATTAACTTAAAAGTATTTCACATATATTGGTTATATTATACACATTGATTGTATTTTTTAGTATTTTATATTTTTAGGGGATATAAATTCATATAACCTAAAATATTTTATAAATATTTATAACTTCCCACGTTATGTTATTTGGAATTTATCCACATTCTTTTTATAGAAATATTATAATCATGTTATTAAATTATTTACTTAGTATTATACTCATTTCAATATATGGTGTAATCATCAACTTTTATCATAATTTAGATTGGATAGTGATCACTACAATACATTTTTATTCTATTAACATGGGGAAATATATGGGAATTTTATATATTATTATTTATATACAAATGGTTATTGTAATGTTGAATATATATTTTTAACCATCAATAATACTCTTATGGATGTTTTATGATCATGTTATACATTTAATTTACATGAGGAAAAGTATTATAATTCCTGATGACTAGTAACTGCTAATACAAGATGAATATGTTTTGAATTTATATTTTATTATTATATAGATGACCCTGTTTTATTGAGTTAGTGGTTAATTAGGGATTGAATTGAATTTCATTGATAATAATTACAGTGATTTCATTGGATTTAATCATGTTATGGTTGGGGATTGAAATTATATATCCCATAGATTCATCATCATGTATCATGGGACAAACATGTTTTATATTTGGTGTATGGCTACCTAATTCAGTATGAAGTCTAGAATGTGGTTTTTGTGACAAGTAAAGTGTCTTGGCATGAGGCCTTAACAACATATGTTTTTGATATTAGGAATTATAGATTAAATCAGTATGAGATAATTACTATTTATATCATTGGTTTTCATTTATTATTTTATACATAACATGATAAAATTTTTCAAGTTGATAATGAATTCAAGTTGTTTAAAAATTATTAATATAATATTTATTATATTTTTTGCAATTATTTCTTTAGTTGTTCATTTTTAATTACTAAGGATTCGATCTCACCCATTATTATGATTTTATTTTTACAAGTTATGAAGAAAAATAATAAATATGAAACAATTGTAAGGATAAAATGTGTGAAATAATTTTTGGGAGATATTGAATAATTTTAAGGAATTATGTAGTTCAATAAATAATTGTAATATTTTTTATTAATATAGGGAATACATGAGTTATATGTTTATATTTTTCCCAATTATATAAATATATAAACTTTAAAATATCATTTGAATTTAAGGAATCAATATTTTTTATCTTTTTTTAATTATCGTTAGTTATAAGAAGGAATTCACACATGGAATCCTAGAATGTATATAAAGTAATATTATATGATCACAAGATCTAGGATTTTGGTTTTTGGTTTGAACATATATCTGCCACAAGATCATAAAAACGTTTTCATGTTATCATATAATAAACTTTTTAAAATAAAATTGTTGTGTAAATGTCTCCTTATAATAGTAACAATCCATACAAGAATAGAATATTAATGTTATATTTTGATTATATCGACTATAAATAATTAATATCTTTAATGGAGGATGAAATGGATGAAAAATATCTTTAAAAAAATATTCAAATATTTTTATAAAGTCATTAAAAATATCATTTCACTTATATAAAATTTCATTAAAAAATTAATATAACATTGAAGAAATAATTCTCATTGAAAAATAAAATTGATACATTTAAAACAATATTAGATTTAAATAATAGTGATGGTGGTTGGAAAATAAGTTCATTTTTTATACCTTAGAAGAAACCATTCCTTACAAATATTAAAAAATAAAAAATGAATATTTTCATTTTTTTTGTAAAAATAAATTTAAAAACTTTTTATTTAAATTTAAATGTTTTTAAAATGATATTTTTATAATATTTATTTTATATGAGAAAACATTGATAATTTTTTTAATGTTTTAGGAAGTGGAAGAAAATTTTCATCAGCCAAAGAGGAAATAAGGTTAGATTTTCACTAACAATATTTTCACCCTCAGTTTAGGTAACAAAGGGAGATAAATGTAAGAAATACATGAAAATTAGAAGAAAAAAATGAAGAATTTAATTTAATGGATTTATAAGATATTATATACAAATATCCCTCAACATAAATTTAGTATAAATAATCCAAAAAAGGAAATGAGATCATAACCTAAAACCTTACCATAAATCTGACATTCTTTATAAGCAATCTGACCTCCTAAATAAAATATTTATTTTATTATAATTATATAAAAATATATATAAAATTATAATATCATATTTGATCCACTTATAACATTTCAACACAAAATTTTCAATAATTCATTATTAAAACATAGTTTTTATGATTTAACTGTTTCATTTTTCATATATGTTTTGGTTTGGCAGTTCTGGTTCATTCATATGTATCATGTTTCCATTATCTAAAAAATTATATTGTTGATATAAACGACATATATATTCATTATATACATTTTAGTAACCATCCCTAAATGGTATAGATAGAAAAATGAATTACTATGGACATGGAGATAGTTGTCTGTAAATATGCGTGCACATTGATTTTCTCTTAAACGAAATGAAGGAAATAATGATAAATAATAATTTAACACATATAATTCATTATTATATCCTAAATATCATATTTTTTCAATGAATATATCATTATAGAAGAATATCTATGGAGATGAGGGAAAATAAATCATATCACTATGTGGAGGTGGAAGTCCACACTTATGTCTGAGCAATACCTTCATTTACTATTTATCAGATAGGGGGTGGAAAAGTGTTGTGATGTGATAAAAATAAAATCAATGTGTTTTTATAATTTTGGATTCATCATTTTATTGTGAATATAATAGTTTAATCGATGGTTTAATAGGAAATAAATTTTGCAGAGCTTGGTTAATAACTATAACTCTTCTTTGGAAAACCACATTAGGATGATTACTAAATCCTATATGGAATAGAATTATGATAACACTGGTTCCTCTAGTATGTTATGGGTTATGTTAGTAATGGATTTCGTAGGTATTGAATAGTATTAGAGGCTCTTGATGTGTGGAAAAGAGTTTATAGGGGGTGTCCTTTTATATTTGAGGGAGAGGACACCTTATATTTTTTTCAAATGTTTAAAGTATAATAATGAATTAATTAAGAAAAATGACTACAAACGAACTCATAATAAAATATAAAATTATTTTAAGTCTAAATTTGACAATATAATTGGATTTAAACATGTTTTATGGTGATTTTAAACCTTATCATTATTATTTCAGCCTTTCAAACTCCTAATAAGTCTTAAAGATGAAAATGATTTTTTTATAAAAGAAACTATTAATAATGTCCAAAAATAAAAGTGGAATCATCAGAAATTTTGATGTGATTATTAAATATATTGATAAAATGTTTTAAAATTAAATTTCAATAAATAAAATAAATTTATTTTAAAATAAACCAATAAAGTATTATCAAAAACAGTTTTCTATAAAAATGATGTTTTAATATAACTTTTTTTATACATAAAACTAGTGTAATATTTATTTCATGAAATAAAATTTAATCATTTTAATAAAAATGAAATAATTTCAATTTAAAAACAGAATGAAAAATGTTGTGAATTTTAGATACACAAAATGGGAATGTAGTTTACATATAAAATATGTATTTTCAACTATTCAACAAAAAAATATTTTTATAAAAAGAATGAAATTGACCAAAAAATAATACTAAAATGATGATTTAAAATTTATATTCATATCATAAAATAAAAGTTCAAAAAATTATATAAATTACTTATAATTTTATTTCAAAAAATTTAATAATAACTGTTTCAATGAAATATATTATGAAGCATAAAAATGATTTTTTGAAAATTGAATTCTTATTTATTATTAATAAATCAATACATTTTATTATATAAACATTAATAAAAACCTTAAATAAATTTATATTTTTATTAAAAATTCCATTTTAATGTTTGATTTCTAATAGTCATATTTAGATAATATTATTTTAATTGTTTATTTTTGGTTCTTTAACCTCTTTTTTTTCTTGTAATGATTGATACCAATGGAATTGAATTTATTTAAAGAGAAATATATCATAAAATCATATGGTGTTAAGTAAATTATCTACAAGGAAATTATTTATTTTTAATTTCAGGAATATATAATGAGATTAAACTACAAATGGTGCATCAATATATTCATTATTCATCCATATGATAGAGCTAATTATTCTTCCAATGAGATAAACTCATCGATTATCTTAATCTCCTATTTCATTATTTCTATGTTAGATATTTTAATTCCTACACATTAACCATATATACTCTATGATTTTTATGTATAAATATACCTCTCTAAACTTGAGATGATCTCATTGTTTACCCTTGAATTTTTTTTGTATTGAAATAAAATAAGTATGAAAATTTCTTCCAAAAAATACCTTATGATGAACTTCACTTGGATACACACATTGCCTCACTATAATTACATTCATTTACCTAAATTAAAAGACATATCAAGCTCTAAACACCATTGAAGTGTTGCGTAGGGTGAGACCAAACATGCTCACAAAGAGACAACCCACGTGTTCCCTATCTAGTATGTAAATAAAAATAAAATAATGATCAAATATTAAGAAAACATGTCATGAAATATAGTTAACAATTCTAATAAACTTCATGGAAACTATTTTAATTTCCCCTTTTCCACATTCCAAAATAACAGAGGTAAATTATTTTCAAATAATTTCATATCAATATATGAATTGAAATATATCAATGTAATAAAAATCATGTATCACATATCTTATCAAAATCATGTTAGTACAATCGAAATAAAAAATAAAAAATCATAGGTAACATAAACCCAAGGATCACACTATGTTATGATAACTAGGATACTTATACACAATATATATATATATATACACACAAATCAAGACTCTAGATTTATGCATCAAGTCTAGAGAGCGGATGAACACCCTAGAAAGTGAACCCCTAATAGGTCTAAAAGTATTTAGAATAATAGGAATTGTGAGAAGATGAATAGCCAATCAATGAACTCCCCAATAGTGGATGAGGCCTATTACACCACCTACCACCTAGGTACCCAAGGCTTCCCATGTGCTTTATTTTATAAAATAATTCATCAAACCATTTCATTCAAACCCTAATTTTATAACAATTTGATAAAACCATTTCACAATGATTTGGAAACGCCTTTACATTTACCAACAACTAGGGGAAAACCATGTTTTATCAAAACCAATTTACACACATGGAAATAAATCTTTCAAATTAATTTATTAAGTAATTTATTAAATCCAAAGAATTAAAGTTCATCCAATAAAGGATAGAGAGGGAACCACTAACACCAACATTTATATTTCACATTCCCATAATGGGATCAACCAAAAAGAAGATCACAACTATGTTAAAAGATTGCCCTGAATTAGTCAAAACATATCATAATTGACTAAATTTAATATAAATGGTTAGAAAAGAGGAAATATCCTACCATAACTCAAGAACTCACACCCAGAATTTTATAACTAATAATGTAATATCCCCCATAAGAAGATATTAATATGGTTCTTGAATGAATCAACAAAGATCAACACCAGAAATAAAAATATATGACAACACAATACAATGGTTCAACCAAAATCAATGTAAATGAAGGAGAAATTATTACTCACATGGAGAGACACCACACACAATTCGAATGAACAAATACCAAAGTAATCGATTTGTAAAGGGTGGAGGTACCAAAAATATTTGGAGAGTGCTTCTAGGTTGAGAGAGAAAGTGGGTACAGAACAAGTAAAAAAAAATCAGACATACAACACCCTAAAATAACACCTCACGATGATTACACAACATGCAATCCCATTGTGCATTGTAGAATCCACAAGGTACATGTACACCAAAAATCCCATACACTCGTTATTAAAAACCTAATATTTATCTTTATAGGACATGTAATATTTACATGATGTGTAACCTTTCATGTTGTATAAAAATATCTCAATATCTATCTGATGAAAAATACATGATGTGTAACCACTTCCCATGGCATGTAATCAACCAACAGAAAGAAAAAACTCTATATTACTACATGAAAACCCAAAACACCTCAGGAATTATTTGAACTCATGGATAAATTCATTATGAAATTAACACCTTTATACTTAAACTTATACAATAAAAAAATCCATGAACTTTAGTTTATTTTCCCAGAAAAATCTCCCCATCATTGGGAGTCCTAATATAATCCCCATTAAAGTGGAAAATGAATAATGAGATGGTAAATACCTAATATATTGTAATAGGTTATTAAAAACTCCCCACCATATGAACGTTTTTCCCCAAGAAGTCATGTGGAATAGTTAACTCCAGTAAAGGGGTGATGAAAATTCTCACTCAATAATGACTATCTCTCCCATGTCTCGTTATAATTTAATCCATTTCATCATACCAATCTAAAAAAATGAATGAAATTCTCATGAAATACATTCACTGTTGATTCAATGATCTCCACTTTCTTCTTCACAACAAAAACATCTAGATGTAAATCAATCTCTTCCCATCTCAGATAATGGGAGGGATCAAGAATCTATTTCTTAATATTTGGTATGTGGAAAGAATCAGGAATTTATATTAACTGAACTAAAAATTGTAACTAATAAGAAACCCACCCAAGCCTATTAGTGACCTCAAATGATCCAACATTTCTCGGAGCCAACATTACTTGTTTTTTATGCCTAAAGTGAACAAACCATGGGAAAACAGTCAAGAAAACTAGGTCACAAATGAAAAACTCCAAAGGGTGCTTCTAAATATCCACATAATATTTCTATCACATATCCAATATGAACATCACCAATGTATAACCAAAATCATCATATATGTATCCTAAACCATACTCAGTCCCACCAAGGAATCTATACCAAAATCTTCCCAACTAAGTGGAAATCTACATGGGTGACCATACAGAGGCTCAAAATCAACCACTATGATTAAAAAAAGATATATTTTATTAGAATAAAACTCATCCAATCCTAGTTGGCTATCCCATGATACACTAAAATCTAAGAAATAAGCATATAGAATGTCATCTACAACTTGGACAACATACTATCTCTAACCAATTTTATGTGGATGATATTTTGTAATCAACATGACCTGAGTCCCTATCACCACTAGGAGACTCCTCCAATGCGTCGAAGTAAACATTGGATCCCTGTCTGATACAATATTAGATGGAACCTGATGTAACATCATGATCTCCTTCACATGAGTATTACCTATATCATTAACTTTTGTGATTTCAATAATATGAATGATATGAGATAACTTTTTCATCTGATCTATCATCGCATATAATGTATTAAAATCTTAGGGATCCCATTGTAAAAAAATAGAAAAAATCTATTGAAACATCATACAATTTACAAACTAGAATTAGAATAGCCTAATGCAAACTAGATGACTTCAAATGATCTACATTTATCATTTGGTAATTATAATAGCAGGACACATAATCAATAATGTCATGCCTCATACCTAGCCACCAGAATCATCATCTGATGTCACAAAACATATTCATAGTTTTTAGATGAATGAACCATGTATAATTATAACAATCAATCAAAACTGGGATCCTTACTATTGATAGGATGACAACACGATCCCCAAAACTAAGAATACCATCTGAAGTGATAGAAAGAACAAGGAACAACCTTCCCACCATAATGGGTTTGTCGAATTCCTATGAACTCATCATATTGTGTATGAACCTATTGAATAGAATAAAAGAGGGACGATGATAAAATAAATAAGATAAAAAACACATAAAACATCCTTATATGGTTTCAAATGTAGCTAAGTGAAAATCCCTTTAAGGTTCCACTAATCCATCAATTTCTGAACATCCTGTGATGAAACATTTTACTAATAGAATCTGTATTGACATTCCCCTTCCTTAGGTAATATGTGCTATTTAACTCAATCATCAGATTCTATTAATCACATATCCTCTTTCTTATATTTAATTAATTCATAGAAAAAATATTTTTCAGACTCCTATGGTTAGAAATTTTTGTGAGCCTATCTCTAAATAGATAGTTCTACCAACATTTATGTGCAATCATAACTAATATAAACTCAAAATAATGTCTTGGTAATTTATCCCATTAATTTGAGGATGAAGAGAACTATAATCTATCACATGATCATCTTGCATAATAACACAATCCAAACTAGTGTTATAAGTATCAATAGAAACCATACTACCCTTACTGAGCTTTGGTATGATGATCCAGTGTCATAAGTCATTCCAGCAAATTGAAATATGAATACCAATTGTATACCATATGAATTTCACCCCTTTCTTGGAATGAGTACTAAATGGTGATGTAAACTTTTATAAATCCTTGAAAACCATCAATAGTAACTAGCAAGACTAAGGAAACCATAAAACATAAAGATGTTGCATGGTTATTCCCATGAAAAAAAGACTCTTCCCTCAGAGGAACAATTAATAAACCAAGCTTAGATATGATGTTCCCCCAGAACATTAATTATTGAATCTAGAAATTTAATTTCCAAATATTTCCAAAAAATGGTAAATATTGAGTATTTCAAGAACCGAACTGAAATGATGATCATGTTCATGCTCAAATATTTAATAAACCAAAATATAATCATTAACACTAGTAGAAAGGTGTTGTGATACTAATTGAATATTTTATTCATCAATAACATAAAAACTGATGGTTTGTTAGTCAGACAAAAAAACATCACAAGATATTCAAAATGGTCATAGCTACTCTAAATAGATATCTTGGAGATATAAAACTCTCAAACTCTAAGATGATGATAACCAAAGGTATGATCGATCGTTGAAAACTAATTTACACATTTTAACTAATAAAAAAGCATTTACACAAGGAAAATGATACTTATTGTTAACTATTACCTAGTTCAACTTCTGATAGTCCAAAAAATCAAAGTAAACAATCATTATTCCAAGAAAAGTTCACTGGGGATACCCAAAGAGAAACACTATAGTGAAAAAACTACCACCATCATATCATCCTACTGAATATTGAGCTATTTAAGAACTTATAGAGGTGTATGATAAGATTATGTTGAAGTTAACAATAGACCTAGAACTAGGATTATCGAAAACTCCACCTCCCTGTCTAGTGGAATCCTAGAGAGATCTTATGGGAAAACATCATGAAAATACAAATAAAATACCTAGAAGATTAACAATATAATAAACAACTTCTTACTCAACCACAACAACAACAACAAAATTTTATGCTCCAGGAGAGAAGGTCTTACCTGACAATATCTCAGATCACACTCCACCTGAAACACTTGAGATCTCCCATCGGCTGATTGATGAGATAAAACTAAAAATAAAAATAACACTATGTATAATTTACAACAAGAAAATATATCCTGATAATGACTTTAAACAAATCTATTTTGAGAAAATTAAAATCCCAAACTTACTCTAAATTAGATATCAATAACACTCAATAAGGATAATGAAACCCATTCTTTTTCTTCAACCTAATATGTGTCTCTAAATACATAAAAATAGACATGATCTAGAATTAATGTTTAAGAATATCAAAAAATTATCTAGATATAAATGAGTAGGAAAACCGAATATAAAAAACCAACTTCTACTAATAGTTTAATAAAGGTGGTACCTATATATGTTGCTCAACCCGTGTCTTCCTCTATCAAAAACTCATCAAAAATGTGAAGATTCTTCACTCTTGAGTCATGTGTCTAGATCCCTATAGTATTTCAATAACCTGATCATTCCACAATAGCCTTTGGAATCAATGATCCCTAACCATATCAAGGAGTAGACATAGCCTAGAAGAAACATTTTAGATGACCATAATATCCTTAACCATGAAACATATTTTCTAGTGAAGGACAAGAAAAATAGTTGTTTCAAACCATACCACACTGATAGAATGTTAGAGGCATACTACCCACAGTAACACAAGGCGTTTGGGAGGATTGAAATTAAGAATGACCAACACCACTCCTATGACGATACTTATAATTTCTCTTTTTCCCTTGTGCATAACTGAAGCTTCAACTAGGTGGAAGGGAAGGAATATAATATCCAAACATTCCTTTCATATTCATCTTTGCGATCATATCCCTATCACCTATCTTGGAATGGGTCAAAAGATTCAACATAAATACATGTGATATGATATCTGATTGCAATCCCTATAGTTACTTATGACCATTTATCTGGTCATTATTTAATACCATAGGTTAAAAAAACTATATCCACAAATTGATTGGTTTAGACTAATAATGAGCTCTCTCACTATTGAAAATAGTGAAACTCTTGAGAATTTTCTATCATCAGTGACTCTGGAACGGTGATCCATCCGTATAGCAGTGGTAACTCTATGGACGTTCAGGAGTTGGAGGTGCATTCACTAGGAGTAAGCAGGAAGCTGAGCCCCAAACAGGGACCCAATCTCAGGAAGACTTTAGCCTGTATCAATTTGAACAACCACTTTGAGTGTTTGCGGTCCAATGGAGGGGTTGATTGAAACTCCTCCTGTCACCCAGAAGTTGAGTCTGATGGAGAAGGACAAACCTCAGATGATAATGTTATAGAGGAGATTAATAAAGGCCTGCACAATCCAAGGAGGAAGAAGGGTAGTAATGAAAACAAGGACCGAGGGGGATGCATTGTATCCATGAAGAAGAAACCAACGGGTCGCAAAGACTACTCCCATCTTCCTTGGCCAATGGAGACACGATCAACCAAGAAAGGTGGAAAATCCAAAGAACATGAGGTTCAGACAGTTGAAGGTGAGGGGGTCCTACACGTAGAATCTGGGTCTCTAGATCATGGAATGGAGGTTTCAAAGGCATATGACACCATTGATGTTTTGGCAAACCTTTTGGGGGATGCAGATGAGAGGTTGGAGGTTCGGTTCGGGGAGACACCTTTGCATTTCAAGGATGTGGAGATGGTGATGGAGACCGCATACACTCCTGAACAGTAGAATGAAGAGGAGATATGGGAACTTATTGTCCCTTGAAAGGAATAAATGCTAGAGAAATCGATTCCATACAACGCCTCGAAAGAGGATGGTGATAAGATGTTTGAGAGATCACTTCATGTGGACACTACCCAGGTGCAGACGGAGTGGATCCACAAGCAAGATTGTATCATGGCATGGGGATTTAATGAATGGAAGTAAAACATGGAGGAAATCAAACAGGTATGGGAAATGATTGCATTTTGGTTCAAGGACCTTATCAAAGATGATCCAGATTTCTAGGTAAACAGACATCTTTAGAAACTTTCTCAGAATAATGCGTCTAATAGATTTAAACTTGATTTCAATGGTTCATCTATCTCTTTTGCTATTTAAAGCTCTGTATTTTGTACTGACTTGAGTTCTCAATTCCCTTTAAAAGTGTTTGATAATAAAAAATTAATTTTATAGGTCTAGTATAACCCAACACGCATGGCCTTGTGTACCATGGAATCAAACCATTTCTTGGTTGGAACCCTATGTGAGAACACTGTACACTTCACCATGATACATTTTGTTGTATCCAAAAAGCCAATGATAAGATAAATCTAGTAAATCCATTCCTATGGCTCTTAAGGTTTATTGACACCCTTAATTGATGGTGTATTTTAATACAGGAACTCCCATGATATATCATTTTATCATATACTGCATGGTATTAGCTCAAAAATTGCATTGATGAGCTATAGTAGATTACAGTTGACAACACGAACAAGCTGCATGGTGGCCTTGAAAAAAATCTGATCCATAGGAGGATTCTCTTGAGGAAAATAAGCTTCTATATCCTCAGAAATCTGTAGAACACATATCATAGGAATACCATTACACACTACAACAAAAGAAATGATTAAGAAATAACTTAATCTCATTTCATACCAGTATCCAATAAGCCAAAAATATGATTAACATCCAAAACTAAAAATAGGAGACACACATCCCAACACCAAATGGTAACTTGAGACTCATCATGGAAAGAACTAGTTAGGAATTCACTAAAATCTACATTTTATTTCTAGAAAATATTTTCTCCAGTCTACCAAACACTACTGGAAAATGGCCATTTGCAATGAGTTATTTACGACAGGTCAGGGGCCATCGCAAATAACTTGTCAGAAGGGGTTATTTGCGATGGGACAATGGGCATGTCACAAATAAAAAGCATCTGTGATAGGAGGGTAAGGACCACTGGAAAATGGATTGGCGGGATGCGCCCCAAACCAGGGGAAGGGCATTTGTGATGTGTTCTTTATTCCTGTCGAAAATGCCCGATGGTGGTTTTTACTATTTGCAACCAGAAAAGTATCCTATCGCAAATATTTTTTTCGACATACTGTAATTAATGAGAGAAGTGGGTATTTGTGACGGGACTCATCACAAATGCCACTCTTTGCAATGGGATGACCGTCGAAAAAACATCTATCGCAAATAAAATTACCTATATATACCCTATTTGTTTTCCTCTCATTTTACATCTTTCTCAACTTCTCTCTCAATCTGTTCTGAAAAAATTTCTTTTAAAATATTTTATTCTTTAACCTTTTAAATCAGAGCATAATATGTGGCTTTTATATTTCAAAATCGTTAGACTCAATGTATTTATCTATTTTTTTATTGTTAGTTAATTTATTTTATTCCAAATTTTTTACATCATTTGTTAGTGAGATGCAATTAAATTAAATTATAAATAGATATTTGTTTTTTGATTATTTATTTTTATGAATAATCTTAGTGTTTTTAATAATTAAACTGTAAAACTTAGTAATAAACAATAATAATTAGTAATTTTTTTTAATAATTATTTATAAATTGTAATAATTAGTAATAAATTGTAACAATTAGTAATAAATTGTAATAGTTAAAAATAAATTATAATAATTAGTAATAAATTGTAATAACTATAAATAATTTGTTATAATTAGAAATAATTTGTAATAATTAGAAACATTTAGTAATAATTAGTAATAATTATCATTAATGATGATTATTTAGAAAAAATTAGGATTAATTTGTAATAATTCTCAATAATTAGTATTATATTATAATAATTAGTAATAAATTATTATTTTTAGAAACAAATTGTAACAATTAGTAATAAATTGTAATAATTAGTAATAAAGTGTAATAATTAGTAATAAACTGTTATAATTAGTAATAAATTGTAATAATTAGTAATAATTGCTAATAAATTGTAATAATAAGTCATAAATGGTAATAATTAGTAATAAATGGTAATAAGTAGTAATAAAGGGTTATAATTAGAAATAAACAGTAATAATTACTAACAAATGGATATAATTAGTAATAAATTGAAACAATTAGTAATAAGTAGTAATAAATTCTTATAATAAGTAATACATTTTAATAATTAGTAATAATTTTTAGTAATTATAAATAAACAAGAATAATTAGTAATAAACTGTTATAATTATTAATAATTAGTAAAAATGGCAATAATACATAAAAAATAGTAATAATTAGTAATAAATGGTAATAATTAGTGGTAAATTGTAATAATTAGTAATAAATTATAATTATTAGTAATAAATAGTAATAAATTGTAATAATTAGAAATAATTTTTAATACTTTGTAATAACATGAATTAATTTTTAATAATTTGTAACATTTAGTAATAAATTTTAATAATAATAATTAAATTGTAATAATTAGTAATAAATTGTAATAATTAGTAATAAACTATTATAATTAGTAATAAATGGAAGTAATTAGTAATAAATGGTTATAAATAGTAATAAATGGTTATAATTAATAATGAGTGGTAATAATTAGTAATAAATTGAAATAATGAGTAACAATTATTAATTATTAGTAATAATTAGAATTTTTTATTTATTATTAGTAATAAATTGTAATAATTTGTAATAAATTGTAAGGATTGGTAAGAAATAATAATAATTTGTAATAAAATCTAATAATTTGTAATAATTAGCAATAATTGGTAATAAATGGTAATAATTATTAATTAATTTTAATAGTTAGTTATAAATGGTAATAATAAGAAATAAACTGTTGAAATGAGTAATTAATTGAAATAGTTAGTAATAAAGTGTAATAAATAGTAATAAATAGTAATAATTAATATTAAATTGTAATAATTATTAATGAACTGTAATAATTAGTAAAAATTTAATAATTAGTAATAAATAGTAATAATTAGTAATAAATGGTTATAATTAGTAATAAAAGGTAATAATTATTAATTAAATATAATAATTAGTAATAAATTTTAATAATTAGTAATAATTAGTTATAATTAGTAATAAATGATAATAATTAGTAAAAAATTGTAATAATTAGTATTATTTGAAAATAATTAGTAATAAATTGTAACAGTTAGCAATAAATGATAATAATTAGAAATTTTTTTTAATAATTAGTAATAAATTGAAATAATTAGTAATAAATTGAAATAATTAGTAATAAATTGTAATAATTATTAATAAACTATAATAATTATTTATAAATTGTAATAATTAGAAATAAATTGTGATAAATTGTAATATTTAGTAATAATTAGCAATAATTAATAATATTTACTTATAATTAGTAATAATTTGTAATAATTAGTAATAATTTGTAACAATTAGAAATAATTTGTGATAACTAGTAATAATTTGTAATACATTATAGGGTTGCATCAGTAGGAGGAGTAGACGGAGTACATGTGACATCTAACTAACAGTTCAAGGATGGAGTTCCCTCCACCGTCTCCTTCAGCTTCTCCAGACGACGCTCCCCCTCAGTGATATATTTGTATTTTTTAATGAAACATTTGAATGTATTTTTTGTAATATTAACTATTTAATGTTTTAAATAGTGTGTTTTTTATATTTTCTTGAATATTACAGTTTTTATTATATATTGAATTTTTTATAATATTTATTATTTTATTAATTAACATATTTTTATATTTTCGTGAATACTTAGGTTTTTATTATATTAATAATATTAATATTATCATTTCATTATTATAATAATTATTATTATTAATATTATATAATATTATTTATTTTATGTTGAATTTTAGTTTATTTTATGAATATTATTATTTTATTTATATTAATATTATATTTTTTTTATTTTTTTTATAAATAAAATTATTGTACTATTATTAAAATTATAATTTAATTTTAATTAATATTATATTATTAGGACTTAATTTATCGATTTTTTGCTTTCTCAACTATTTAAGAAAGGCTCGTTACAAAAGGGTTTATATTTCAATATTTTACTAGTATTTGTGATAGTACATCACAAAAAAGGTAAAAATCAGGAAACAATCTACGATCGGTGGCCGGCCCATTGCAATAGAGTTTTTAAAATAGCAGTGAAATATTTTGCAATGGTTCCACTGCCCATCACAAATAATAACTTTTTGTGATGTACTGTCGCAAAATGTAATATTTGCAATGCCATTTTCTACAACGGGTTATTTGCGATGGGATGTTGTCGCAAAAGAACATTTTCAATGAGATCCTATTGTAAATTACTCATGGCAATAAGATTGTTTTTCATTAGTGAAACATCCAAATACATTGACACTTGAGGATAGACCAGTTCTGATATCAACCTTTGATAAACTTGGCCAAGATACCCTTACCACCAAGCTATTGTGCCTCGAATTTCCCTATATCGAAAGACATAACAAGGTCTACACACAGCTAAATAGGTGTACATTGGCGAACTAAAATACTCATTAGGATCACAGGAATGAGTTCCATGTCTAATTATTAAACAATAATCTAAGAATTAATAATTTATAAAAAATCATGTCATGATATAAAGATCATGAAATTTATAAAAAAAATCATGGAAAAAAATTAATTTCCCCTTTTACCACATTTCCATATAAATGATTGAAATCAGTTTTAATGCATTTAATATCGATATATCAATGAAGATATATCAAAATAAAACAACTTCTATATCACATATCATATAAAAATTATAGAAGTAAAAAAATAGTACAAGATAATGAGCTGGGAGCTTGATGACAATGATTATTCTAGGTAATGATAGGCAGGACACATATACCTAACATATACAATTGTGTGTACACCAAGCCTCTAGGTATATGGATTGAGTCTATATAGTATAGAAACTCCCCTGAATGCGAACCCCCAATAGGTTTTACAAGTCCTGAAAACAATATGTCTTGGGAGTAGAGTAACCCTCCACGAATATACCCGATTACAATTGATAAGTATTACTAATACATAGTCCACTTAAGTATTCAAGGCTTACTATGTTCTCCATTATCCAAAACAATTCATCAAAAATATTTCATTCAAATTATGATTTGAAATCCATTTCATAAAACAATTTCAAAATTATTTGAAGAAAAAATTCCAATTACAAAAAAATAAGGAGAAAAACATAGTTTTTAAAACCCATTTCCAAAGAATCAAATCAATAATGCTAATTTATTTATAAAAAATTGTATAAAATCTATTGTAATTGTGTTCATACAACATAGGCTAGAGACAGAACCAAATACCTCAAAACTCAGGTCACACACTCGCCTAAGTTTATTAACCAAGAAGAAGAACACAAAAACAATAATAAAATCCCTATAATCAATATGCACATCTCAGAATTGATTAAAATTAACATAAAGGGTCAGCATAGAGGAAATATCACAATATACTTCATAAACACACACCCTCCACATCACAAAAAATAATGAAAAAATTCATGGAGAATGATATCAAAATAAATCTAGAAATAATCAAGAAGAATTAACACCATAAGTCATCAAATATGATAACACAACGAAAAAGTGCTACCATGATCAATGTAAATTATGAGAAGAATGTATTGCTCTCCCTAAGAAACACCATTCACAACTATGATGGTCAAATGCCAAACAAATCGATTCGAAGTTGGTGTAGGTTACTAGAATTATCAAAGAGTGTTTCTAGGTTAAGAGGAATCTATGATATAGAATAATGAAATATATATAATCCATGAAGAACCCTAATATTGCAACCTACAATGATAAAAAAATGTGTTATCCCATTACGTGGAGTATACTCTAAGCAGTTTAAGTATATTGAAAACCAGTCACCTTTTTATTAAAAACCTAATGTTTAACATTAAACACCCTATATCCTTCCACCCTGTGTACACAGATCAAAACTTATTTCCTATCAAACAATACACAATATGTAATCACTTTAACAGGTGTGTAATATCCCACCAGATAGTGAAAACTTGATATTATTACATTAAAAAACAAACCACCTTGGGAATTATCATAAACTTGAGTAGAAACCCATTATTACATTAAGAAATTAATACCTGGCCTTTATTAATTCAAAAAAATATTCATCCTTGAACTTTAGTTCATTTTCCCAGAAAACTCTCTTCATCCTCCAGAGTCCCAAAATTCCCCAAATTAAAATGGAAAATGAATAATGGGAAATAAAGTACTTGAAAATATTTAAAGATATTTTACATACCTTCAAGTTACTTAAACCATCAACAATAAAAGAAGCATAAAATTTATAGATATAGAATCATTGAATTATAAATGTTTTTATTTACTAAACTTCTTTTTAGAATGATCATTACCTACATTTTACAACACATTCTTTCACTAAAAAACTCAAATTCCTGATATTCTTAATTTTTAGACCACCACAATTTGAACACATAACCTATAATGATATTAACTTCACTTATTAGATTCATATATAGAAATTTCAATGCAATTAAATTGGATAAAACCTTAATATTACCATTATTAGTGTTATCATTATTTATGGATCAACCTTTATTTATGGGAAGAAAACTAGTTATCAACCCCTTCACTTCATGAATCAATATATTCTAATATACCATGGTTTTAATTTGTGTATTAAAATTTTATGATAGTATAAATTTTCATATAAAATTAGATAATCCATGATATTAAACTCATTAAAAAAGAAAAAAAAAATCTCATGAAATTGTGGACTTATCTTCCTTGGGGTCACCTTTCCGATGACATGGATATTATAACTAATAGATTAATCAAATGTATATAAATAATGAATCTCATAATGATGAAATGAATAATGTCTTACATCATCACCGTATCATCAAATCTATCGACTAATAAATCATACATAATTGGTTATGACCATATATTATTACACAAGATTATTTTTTCTCATGAGACCAATAGATATATCAATGTAATATAGTGGGTCCCAGCCATCATTTACTTATTCAAATGAATTCCCTATATAAAATGGGAGAAACATAATCAATGTAAGAATTTATATTTAATAAATAAAATACCAAATGAAAATAATTTCACCAATCGATAAATAATACTGACATAAATATTTATATTTAAAAACTTTATTACAAATGATAATTAATTTTTTAATCAATTAACATAACCATAAACCATTCAGTATACTATAGATAATGTTATCACATAATAAATCCTATTTAAAATGATCTTAAACCACTAAGAGATATAATAACGATGGTATCTGTTCAAAAAAATCATGTTAGGTCATAAGGTTAAATTGGGGTTGTTTTAATTGATGAATATAAATACAATAATTATTCCATTAAAAATATTGTTGATGAAAATATAAATTTCACTTTTTAAAATTAATTTAAAAAACATATCTTTTCATGAATATTATTGAAATATTTCATTGAAAATAACCTTATAATGCTATAAAGTAATATTCAATTTAATAGTAGAAGAATATGGTGGAAAATTCAGGACATGCTGGGTATGTAAAATAAATGATTTATTTAACATTTTTGGTAAAAGTAAGAAAATACCTCATTTAAAAAATGAGAAAAATATTCCTGTAAAATGAGTTTAAAAAAATTAAAACATGGATAAATATTTATTTTATCATTCATTTTTATATTTTTAAATAAAATTTTAAAATATTATTAGAAATCATGGATATCGAAGAAAAATATTTTTCAACCGAAGAGAGAAATAATGTAATATTTTCTTAAAAACATTTTCTAAATAATTTTGAGTAAACAAATTTATAAAATGTTACTATATAAATAAAATTTCATAAATAACCATACGAGAGTAAAATATATTGTTCTTATGATTGAAATATTAAAAAACATAACCAAAGTATACTTAAACATAATAATCCCTGAATAATGGAGAGATTGTGATATAAACCCTTAGAACATTGGATACTTTTGAATCGTAATCCTCATGAAAAAAATAACATAAAATTAAAAATAAAATAAAATTATGATAAATATATTCATTATATAACATATAAAATGGTTATTGTATGAACCATACAAAATAAATAATTCGCGGATATGGCATATGTCTTATAGAAGTAAAGGTGATATGAGAAAAGCTTAGATCATGTACTATTTTTCTTATGCATCCATAACTCATGTATTATAAATATATCAATGAAACATTATGATATATTTTATACAATATATATATTTCTTTCTATAGTCTTTTATGGACTTCTTATGAATAATTCCTTGTTAAAATCACTCTTTCGGGTGATAACTGCTTCATTTTTCATATATGTTTTGGCTCGGTAATTTTTTTTGTTTTTATTGGATCATGGTTAAAATATTTATATTATTTTAGAGAAGATTTAAATATTAATTATATTTAATATATATTTATTAATATTTTTCTTTAAAATATAGCAATGGGAAAATGAGTTACCTCGTTGATTGAGATGGTAGGGCGTGCATAGACATAATATCTATTTTTGTTTTTCAAAATGATTGATTTAATAAAGATAAATATTATTTCACCATTAAATTAAAATTTTTATATAAAATATTTTATGTATATTAATTATATATGTCCTTATTACCATCCATGTCAAAATAAAATTTAAATCATTTCATATCAGTACGCAGAGGTGGTAATCCACACGTACAAATAAGCGACGTTAATTTTTTCCAACGGATTGAAAATTAAGATGGTATATGTTATATTATAATTAAATATATATATATATATTTCATAAATTATATATATATATATTTAATCCATAATTATATCCAACCATGAGAGGTGGTGATGGAAAATGAATTACATTAGTTCAGAAGATGGTTGTTCACCTTACACACAATCGGGAGGTTCATTTCCAATTTGATGAAAGAGGAGATGTATATAGTTTATAAAATTATGATAATAATTTTTCATTATATAATATATATAGGTGTTATTATTATATAATAATTTTAAAAAATTTTATGGATTTAGAAGAATAAGATGAATGGAAATTATTGGTTATGAAAATTACCTTCTATCTAAACAACCTCTTTACGTTTATATCCAAATACTTCCTATATTAACATTATGATAAAAACATGGACTATATGATGAAATGATGGATTTATGGAATATAGTTTAAATGGTTTTGGCTGAAAATAATGGATTTATGAGTGTAAAGATGAATGGAGAGGTGGTTTCCTTTTATAAGTGGGGGAGATGACCCCCATAGAATTTTGAAAGAAAAAGTGATTCCCAAAATTTTAAATATCAAAATGAAAAATAAATTGTGATATATAAAACTATGTATGTGATATCGCAAAATATGTATATTAAATAGTAATTAAAAATTTTTAGGTAAATTTAATCCTTATCTTTTTAGTTTATACCTTGATAAACCTGTTTTAAACATAACTGTTGTCACTAATTTTAATCTATTTAAGAATCATAACGAAAAAAATTAAGATGAAATTATTATATAATATTAATTAATCTTATTAAATTTATTGAATCCATTTTTCAAATTTCAATTAATAGAGGTTGAACAATTTAATTTAAAATTGTCCATATAGACGAGACATAAAATGGATTTCCAAAGGAAAACATTTCACTAGTATAAAAATATTATATATTGAAATAGAACATATTATTGATTCAAGTTACTGAAATTAGATTCATTATAATATTATCAAAATAATTATAATATTTTTTTTATTTAAATATATCTTCTTAAAATCTTTTAATGAAAATTATTTTTTAATAGAAATTCTTTTTTTTCACTATTCATCACAAAATAAAACATTTCAGAATGTCATCAAAACATCAGGCTAAGTATATTTTGAAATAATGACAAAAAAAAGTTTATATTTTTTTTTAAATGTGGTAAAAATTAATTCTACAATATGTGTGGAAAATTATACAATATCTCTTTTAGAAAAAATAATCATTTTTTTAGAAAAAAAAATTCTTTTTCTTTAAATTTTTTTATCTAATCAATTTTGGACAAATGAATTTATTTTAAAAAATATGAATTACAAATTTTTAAATATTTAGTTATTTATATTCATAAATAACAATTTAATTGCTACGTTATAACATTATACTATTTCAGAATCCTTTTATAATTGGTGTTTCATATATCACAAGCTATTGTAGTGATTGATTTTATTTTAAAGGGAAATATATATCATAAATTTATATGGTGTTATGTTTTTAATGTATAGAATTATGTTATGTTCATTTATAATTCCTCTTTTTTGGGGGGTTTGATTCAGATTTTTTTAAATTCATAATGATTTTCTGAGACTAAATTATGATTATTTTAGACATAATACATTATGTGAGACATTTTTTTTCACATGAAATATTCACTAAAAAAGAATATTTTTTATCACAATCTTTTTATTTAATGGAATTTACTATCCAAATTATGTTCCTTTTCCAAAATATATGTTGTTTCAATTTTTTATCAAAGAGTTAATGTTTTGGGTTACTTAATATTAATTAATTAAGTAATGACAATTACATTGAAATTATTTCACATACATTTTTTATTTATACACATTGATTGTGTTTTTTGGTATTTTCTATTTTTTAGGGGATATAAATTCCATTAAACTAAAATCTTTGATAAATATTTATCACTTCATGGGTTATTTTATTCAAAATTCATCCACATTAAGTAAATAAATTTATTAGAATCATGTTATTCAAGTATTTACATATTATTTTAATAATTTCAATATATGGTGTGAATGTCATATTTTAACAAAAATTTTATTGGATGGGGATAACCAAGAAACATTTTTATTTTATTAACATAGGGAAATATATTATAATATTATAATTTATTATTCAAATACAAATGGTTATTGTAATGTTTAATATGCAGTTCTTATCCATCCATAATCTTATTATGGATGTGTTATGATCATGTTATACATTTAATTTACATGGGAAAAAGTATTATAATTCATGATGATTAGTAACTGGGAATACAAGATGAATATGTTTTGGATTTATATATTTTTTCATTATATGGATGTCCATGTTTTATTAATCAAAAGGTTCCTTAGATAATGAAATTAATGGTATTGATGAAAATTATGGTTAATTCATTGGAATTAATTAGGTGATGGGTGGGGATTAAAATTATGTAGCCCCTAGAATCATCATCATGTATCATGGTAAAACATGTTTCTATATTTTGTGTATGGATATGTATTTTAGTATGACGTCTTGAATGTGGTTTTAGGGAAAAGTAAAGTGTCTTGGAAGGAGGCCTTGACTACATATATTTTTGATATTCAACATTATGGATTCAATATGTATGAGATAATTACAATTATATCTTTTTTTATTTATTATCATATACATAGAAATATCACATTTTTCATGTTGATAATGGATTCAAGTTGACTAAATATTATTAATTTAATATTTATTCTTGTTTATGCCATGATTTGTTTAGTTGTACATATTTTCTTACTAATAATTCAATCTCACCCATTATTATGATTCTATTTTTCCAGGTTATGAAGGAAATTGGTACATGTGATATGATTATAAGGATGAACTGTGTGAAATAATTTTTCAGAGATATTGAATAATTGTCAGGAATTATGTTGTTTGATATATAATTATAAAATTTTTCATTGATACAATGAATATAAGATTTAGATGTTTAAGTTTTTTTCTGAATTATCGAGATATATAATCATTAAAATATCATTTTAATGTAAGGATGAAATAATTTTCATCTACTTTTAATTATTGTTATTTATAATAAGGAATTCACATATGGAATCCTAGAATGATTGAAAGTAAGTGTCTATGAGCACTATATCTAGGAATGTGGGTTTAGGGTAGAACATATATGTGAGAAAAGATCATAAAAAATTATTTATATTATCATAGAATAACCTTTGTAAAATAAAATTGTTGTGTAAATGTCTCCTTACAATAATAATAATTCATACATGAAAATAATATAGATGGTATAGTTGGATTATATCCATTGTAAAGAATAATAATCATTAAAAGGTTATAAAATGGATGAAAAATATCAGTAAAAAAATACTCAAAAATTTCTATAAAACATGAACAAATATCATTTTATTTTTATAAAATATCATTAAAAAAAGTCACATAATATTGAGAAAATAATTATCATTTAAAATTAAAATAGATACATTTAAATGAACTTCAATATAAATAATAGTCATGGTGGTAGGAAAATAAGTTCATTTTGTATACATTAGAAGAGAATATTCCTTACAATCATTTAAAAAAATGAATGATTGGAATATATTTTTAAAAAAATAAATTATAAAACTTATTTTATAAATTAATTTTTTTGAAAATGATATTTTTATATTATTTATAGTATAAGAAATAACAATAATAATTTATTTAAAGAGTTTGGAAGTAGAAGAAAAATTTCACAAGTCAAAGAATAAATTAGGATAGATTTTTATTAACAACATTTTTACTCTCAGTTTAGGTACCAATGATTGAAAAATGTAAGTAATAATTAACAATTCGATGAAAAAAATGGGGTTGATAATTTAATGGATTTATAGTATATGATAATTAAAAATACATCAATATAAATTTAGTATAGATAATCCCAAATAGAAAATGAGATCATAACATTAAAACCTACCTTAATCCTAACATTCTTTGTAAGAAATATGACATCCTATATTAAATATTTATATTAATTTAATTATATAAAAATATTTAAATAATTATAATATCATATATGATCCACATATAACATTTCAATACCAAATTATCAATAATTATTTATTAAAAACATAGTTTCTATGTTTTAACTGTACCATTTTTATGTATGTTTGGGTTTGGATGTTCTGGTTCATTAATATTGATCCTGTTTCCATTATCCAAAAAATTATATTGTAGATCTAAACACCATATATATTCATTATATACATTTTTGGAACCATCCCTAAATTGTATATAGAGAAAAATGAATCACTATGGACATGGAGACTGCTATCCGTAAATATGTGTACATAATGTTTTTATCTTATAACGAAAAGAAGGGAACAATGATAAATAATAATTTAACACAATGAAATAATTATTATATCCTAAATATCATATTATTTCAACAAGTACATCAATATAAAATAAAATCTATGGAGATGAGGGAAAATTAATCATATCTCTATATGAAGGTGGTAGTCCACATGTTTTTTTGAATAATACATTCATTTCCCATTTATTATAAAGGAGGTGAAAAATTGTAGTGATATAATAAAAATAACATCCAAGTATATTTAAAATTATCAATTCATCATTTTATGGTGGATATTGTAGTTTTATCGATGGTTTAATAAGAAATAATATTTACAGAGCTTTGTTATGTACTATAACTCTTATTTGGATAACCTCCTTAGGTTGATTACTAATTCATATATGGGATGGAAATATGATCACACCGGATCCTCTAGTATGTTTGGTGTAATGTTAGAAGTGGATTTGGGTAGGGATTGGATAATATAATGGGTTCTTAATGTGTGGATAAGAGTGGATAGGGGGTGTCATTTTTTAATTGAGGGAGAGGACACCCTTGGATTTTTTAAATGATTAAAATATAATAATGAATTATTCAACAAAATCATTACTAACCTACTTGTAGTCAAATAAAATATTATTAATAGACTACATTTGACAATATAATTGAATTTCAACAAGTTTTGTGGTTATTTTAACCCTTATCATTATTTTTTCATCCCTTCTAACTCGTAATAACTCTTAAAGTGGTAAATGAATATCTTAGGAAAGAAACTATTAATAGTAAACAAAAATAAAATTGACATCATTAAAAAATTGAACATGATGATTAAAAATATGGATACGATGTTATCAAATTAAATTTTTTGTATCTAATATAAATTAATTCTAAAATAAACCTGTAAATAATTATAAAAATCAATTTTCTATAAAAAAGATGTTTTAGTATATTTTTTTAATCATAAAACTATTGTAATATTTTTTGCAAGTAATAAATAATATTATGTTTAAAAAATTATAATAATTTCAATTTAAAAAAAATAAAAAATATTGTGACTTTTTGTATACACGAAATTACAATATAGTTTACATATAAAATAAGTATTTTCAACTATTCTATAAAAATTATCTTTTCATTAAAATAATGAAATACACCCAGAAATAATATTGGAATGATTATTTAAAAATATATATTCATATTATAAAATAAAATCTCAAAAAATTATATACATTCTTTATAAATTTCTTCCAAAAAATTATATAATAATTTTTTTAATAAAATATATTTTGGAAGCATAAAAATAATTTTTTGAAAATTGAATACTCGTTTATTATTTATTAATCAATAAATTTTAATTATATTAACGATTTATAAATATTTTTACTAAATTTATATTCTTATTTGTAATTCTATTTTAATGTTTGGTTTATAATAATCATATATAGATAATATTATTTTAATAGAGTATTTTTGGTTTGTTTATACTCATTTTTCTGTAAATAATGCTACTAAAGAAATTGAATTTATTTAAAGAGAAATATATCTTAAAATCAAAGTCTGTTTAGTAAATTATCTACTCCAAAATTATTCATTTTTATTTTCGTTAACAAATAATGAGATTAAAATATAAATGGTTCATCAATCTGCTCATTCTTTATCAACATGATAAAACTCCTTAGTCTTATGGTGAGATAAAATACATTTTCTCAATATCCTCTCTCATTATTTTCATGATATATCTGTAATTACAAAACTTTAACCATATATCCTCTATTGTTTTTAGGATAAATATGACTCTCTAAACATGATAGGATATCATTGTTTACCCATTAAATGTTCTTTATTGAAATAACATTTGTATATAAAATTCTTCCAAATCATACCCTATGATAATCCTGATCTGGATACACTCATCACCTCACTACAGCACATTTCATTTCATTGCATTGAAAGACATATCAAGCTCTACACACCATCGATGTGGTGTGTAGGGTGAGACCAAAGAGGCCAAGTAAGATACCACCTAGGTGTTCCATATCAAGTATGTTAAAAATAATACAAGGATTATCAACTATTAAGAAAACAATGCATGATACACAGTTAACAATTCAAATCAAATTCATGAAAACAATTTTAATTTCCCCTTTTCCACATTCCAAAATAAAGATGGTAAATTATTTTCAAAGAATATCATATATATATACATATCAATTAGAATATATCAAAGCAATACAAATCTTGTATCACATATCTTATCAAAATAATGGTAGTACAAAAAAAATAATAAATGAAAAATAATAGGTAACATCAACCTAAGGATTACACTAAGCCAGGATAACTAGGATACTTATACCCAATATAGACAATAACACACACATCAATCCTCTATATTTATGTATCATGTCTAGAGAGAGTAGGAACACCCTAGAAAGTGAACACCACATATTTTTAAAGGTATTTATAATAACAGAACTAGTAAGATGAGGAATACCCCTCAATGAACCCCCTATAGTGGATGGAGACTTTTACTACATGTACCACTTAATTACACAAGGCTTTGTATGTGATCTATTTTCCAAAACAATTACTCAAACCATTTCATTCAAACTATGATTTGATAACAATTTGGTAGATCCATTTCAAAATGAGTTTGAAACAACTTTTCATTTACTAAAAACAAGTGGAAAAGAATCATTTATCAAAATGTATTTTTACACACCCAAATAAATCATGATAATTAATTTATAAAACAATTCATAAAATTCAAAGACTTATAGTTCATCCAACAAAGGATAGAGAGGTAACTGCTTACACCGACATTCAGTTTTCACAGTCCCTAAATGGGATCAACCAATACAAAGAACACAAAAACATTAAAATAATACCTAGAACCACTCAAAACATATTATTAATGACTTAATTTATGAAAAAAGGTTGTAAAAGTGGAAATATCCTCCTATTCCTCATGAACTCACACCCAATATAAGATTAAAAATAATTTAATAGAACCCATTTGAAGATATCAATATGGTTCTAAAAATAATCAAGAAGAATCAACACCACACTTAATATATGATAACAAAAAAAAATGGTTCTACCATAATAAATGTAAATGAAGAAGAAGAAATCATTACTCACCTGGAGAGACACAACACATAAACTGAAGTACCAAATATCAAGGGAATCGATTTGGAAGGGGAGGAGGTTCCAAAAATAAACTGAGAGTGTTTCTAGGTAGAGAGGGAAAATGGCTACAGAACAGGTAAATAAAAATCATCCATACAACACCCTGAAAAGGAAACACATGGTGATTACATAGAATGCAATCCCATTGAGTTTCGTGGAATCCATGAAATAAAAGTACACAAAAAAATCCCATCCACTTTTTATTAAAAACATGATTTTTAACATTATAGGACATATAATATTTACATGATGTGTAACCTTTCATGTTGTATACCAATAACACAGATTCTATCTGATGAAAAATACATGACATGTAATCACTTCACACAGTATGTAATCAACCAAAAAAAATAAAAAACTCTATATTATAATATGGAAAGACAAACCACCTTAGATATTATTTGAACTCATGGAGAAATTCATTAAGAAATTAACACATTTATACCTGAACTCCAAAAATAGAAACTAAATTAATTCCATCCACTTTAGGCCATTTTCCTAGAAATGATCCTTATCCTTGGGAGTCCCAGTATAACCCCCATTAAAGTGGAAAATGAATAAAGAGATGGTAAATACCTAATATTTTGTAATAGGATGTTACAAACTCCCCATCATATGAACATTTTCCCCTAAGAAGTCATATTGAAGATTTAAGTCTAGTAAAGGGGTGGGGCCTCATATCACACAACAATGTCTCTCTCTCCGAAGTCTCGTAGTAATTTTATCCATTCCACTATATCAATCTAACAAAATAGATGATATTTCCATGAAATACATTCACTTGAGAATCAATCATATCCACTAGCCTTGTCAAAACAAAAACATCTAGATATGAATCAATCTCTTCCCAAATCAGATCATGGGAGGGATCATGATGGTATTTAGTGATATATTATATGAGGAAAAAATCATGAATTTCTATTAACAGAAATAGAAGTTGTAACTCATAAAAAACCCACTAAAGCCTTTAGTTACATCAAATGATTCAAAATTTCTCAGAGTATACATTAACTATTTTCGAAGAATAAAGTGAAAAACCATTGAGAAACATTCAAGAAATCTATGTCACAAATAAAAAACTCCAAAGGGTGATACTAAAGATCTAAATAATATTTCTATAAAATATCCACTATAACCATCACCAATGTATATACCAAATCATCATAGATGTATCTTGAACCATACTATATCCCACCAAAGAATATCCACCCACCTCTTCCAAACTAAGAGTTAATCTACATGGGTGTCCATATAGAGGTTCAAAATAAGCCTCTTTGATTGAAGAAAGATATCTGTTATTATAAGAAAACTCAACCAGACCAAATTGGATATGCCATGATCCAGTAAGATCCATGATAGAATCTTATAAAATGTTATCTAGAAACCGAACAACATACTCTCTGTGACCATTTTTCTATGGATGACATTTTTTATTCAACCAGACCTAAGTCCCTATCACCGCATGTAGAATCATCCAAAATATTGATGTAATCCTAGGATCCCTATCCAATACAAGGACATATAATCTATAATGTCATACCTCATACCCGAACACCCGAATCATCATATAATGCCATAAAAGATATCTATAGTTCATAGATAAATTAACCATGAATAATTATAACAATAAAAAAACTGATATCCTTACTGATGTTATGATGAAAAAACGAACCTCAAAACGGAGAATACTATCTTAAGAGAGAGATAGAGACCAACAAAGAACAACCTCCCCAACATAAGGGGTTTCTTGAATTCTATATCTTACCCTATATAGTAGGATTAAATAGGGATGATGATAATAAAAGTATGATAAAAACACATAAAACATCCTTATATGATTCCAAATGTACCTAAGTGAAAATCCCTTTAAGGTTACCCTCTTCCATCAATTCCCAAACAGCCTGTGATGGAACAATTTTCAAAGAGAACCTGTAATGACATTCCCCTTCCTTAGGTAATATCTGATATTGAAGTCAAACATCTGTTGCTATTACACACATTTCATCTACATGAGATTTAATTATTTCTATGAAAAGATTTCACTCAGAATCTAATGGTTAGGAAAGATTGTGAATGTATCCTCAAATAGATACTTCCACAACATTTATGTGAATTTGTAACTACTGAAAACTCGAAATCATGAGTGGGTAATTAATCCCAATTGTTTGAAGATGAATAGAATTGTAAGCTACCACATGATTATCCAACATAATAACACAATCCAAACCTCTTCTATAAGTATCAATGGATATGACATAACCATTATTGTGCTTTGGTATGATGAGCCAATCTCATAAGTCATTTTAGCACCTGGAAATAAGACATCCACATTTCATACCATATAAATTCCAACCCTTTTGAGGAATGAGTAGTAAAGGGTGATGTCAACATTGTAAAATACTTTAAAACCATAAATAATATCTAGAAAGACCATGGAAACCCTAAAACATAATAATTTTAATGGTTCTTACCATTTCATAGTTATCCTCTTCCCTCATGAGAACCAATGATAAACCATGCTCACATATGATGTTTCCCCATAACGTCACTTATTAAATCCAAAAATTGCATTTCCAAATATTTCAAAACAAATGGGGAATCTTGAGTATTCCATGAAAAAAACTGAAATGATGATCATGTTCATGCTTGGATCCTGAATAAACAAAAATATAATCATTAGAACTAGTAGAAAGGTGTTGAGATACTGATTGAATATCTGATTCAACAATCATATAAAAAATGATGGTGTGTTAGTTAGACCAAAAAAACATCCTAAGATATTTAAAATGGTCATAGCTACTCTAGATAGATGTCATCAATATATCAAACTCCCAATCTATGAGCTGATGATAACCCGAACTATGATCGATCATTGAAAACTAATTTACACCTTTTAAATAATCAAAAAAATCACCCACAAAAGAAAAATGATACATGTTGTAAACCGTTACCTGGTTCAACTTCTAATATTCAAAAAAAAACAATGTATGGAAAAATACTTCCTAGAAAAGTGCACTGGGGAAACATAAGAAGAAACTTTATAGTTAAAAAACATTCACTCTCAGATCGTCCAAATGAATATGGAGATCTTTAAGATATTCTAGTGGCATATGATAAGATGATTTTGATGTTGACAGTGGAATTATAAATAGGTTAATCAAAAAATCCACCTTCCTCTTTGTAGGAAGCGTGGAGATATAATATGTGAAAAAATCCAGAAAATCCAAAAAAAATATTGGGATGAATAAAAATACAATAAACAGAATCCTGCTCAACCATAACGACAAAAAAAACTACAATTCTATAGGAGATAAGGTCATACATGACAATATCATAGATCCTGCTCTCCCTGAAACACATGAGATCTCCCATCGGATAAATGAAGCGAGATAAATGATGATAAAAATAAGCATAAGTACAATTAACAACATGAAAATATATCATTATGATGACCTTAATCAAATCGATTTTGAGAAAAAGAAAATCCTAAACTAACTCTAAATCAGATATCGATAACACACAATAAGGATAATGAAACCCATTATCTTTCCTCATCCTAATTGGTGTCTTTTACCACCTAAAAAGAGACATGATCCCAAATTAATGTTTAAGAATATAAAAAAATTTATAGATATAAACGAGTACACAAATATAAAAAAACAAACTTCTACTGATAATTTAATAACAGTGGTACCTATCTGTGTTGCTCGAACAATGTCTTCCTCTATCAAAAAATCATATATCATGTGATGTTTCATCACTCTTGAGGTCTGTGTCTAGATAAATATAGTACTTTAATAGTCTAACTATTCTATAATAGCCTATAGAATTGATGATCCTTAACCATATCAAGAAGTAGACATATACATGAAGAAACACTCTAGATGACCATAACATCCATAACCATGGAACATATTTTCAAATGAGGGATAATAGAAATGGGTGTTTCAAACCTTACCACATTGATAGAACGTTAGATGCATACTAACCATAGTAACTAATGGTGCATGAGAGGCTTTACACTAAGAACCATCAACACCACTCTTGTTATGATCCTTACACATTCTAATTTTCTATAGTGCATAATTGAAGCTCCCACTATGTGGAAGAGACGAAGTAGAATATCTATCCATTCATGTTATATTTATCTTTGTGATTATCGCACTATCCTCTACCATTGCATGGGTTGAAAGATTCAACAAAACACTTGTGATCTGAAATTTGATCACAAACCCTATAGGTACTTCTGAACATTTAGATTTTCATTATTTAATACTTTAGTTGAAAAAAAACAAATCCACAAATTGATTGGTTTACACCAATAATGTACTCTCACCCTGCTGTAAATAGTGGAACTCTAGAGAATTTTCCCTCATCACTGGCTCTAGAAAAAACTATTGGAAGAAGAGTCTCTTGAAACAGTTTAAGTACAAGCCCACATGCACGTCATTGTATACCATGGAATCCAAATATCTCCTGGTTGGACCCTCATGTCAGAACACTATGCAATTTACCATGATACTTTATGTTGTATCTAAAAAGTCAAAGATCTGATAAATCCTATACATCTAATCTTACTACTCTTTAGGTTCATTCACACTGTTAATTGATGGTGTATTTTCATGCAGGAACTCCCATGATACATATTTTTCTTATATACCACCTAGTTTTACCTCAAAAATTGCATTCATGTCCTATAGTAAATTATAGTTTACAGTACGAACAAGTCACATGATGGCCTAGAAAAAATACAGATCTAAAGGAGGATTCTCTTAAGGAGAATAAGATTCTCTATCTAGAGAAACGTGTCGAAGATATATAAAAGGAATACAACAACTAACTGAAGAAAAAGAAATTATCAGGAAACAAATTAATCTCATTTCATACCAGAATCCAATAAGAAAAAATTGTGATTAACATAAAAAAACTCAAAATAGGAGACACACATCCCAATATCCCATGGTAACCCGAGTCTCATCATGGAATGATCTGGTTAGGAACTCACTAAAATCTACCTATCAAGTACAAAATATCCCCTCTCCAGTCTACCGAACACTACGAAAAGATGGCAATTTCCAACGAGTTATTTGCAATGGGTCAGGGGCCCATTGCAAATAACCTGTCAGAAGGGGTTATTTTGGATGAGGAAATGGGCCCATTGCAAATAACAAGCATTTTTTACAGGTGGGTAAGGACCTGTCACAAAAGGTATGGTGGGAATGCGCACCAAACTGCGGGAAAGACATTTTGTGATAGGTTACCTATTCCCATCGATAATGCCCATCAGCTGTTTTTACTATTTGTGATAGGAAATGTATCCTGTCGCAAATAGTATGTCAACATGTACCTATTTGCGACGGGTCCCATCGCAAATAATTTTTTTCGACTGACTACAATTTATGCATGGAGTGGGTATTTGTGAAGGGACCAGTCGCAATGCCCCTATTTGTAACAGGCAGACCGTAAAAAATACGCCTGTCACAAATAATTCAACCTATATATACCTGGTCTGATTTTCCTCTCATTCAACTTCTTTCTCAACTTCCCTCTATATCTTTTGAAAAATTTTCATCTACATTTTTTTCACAGTTTAACCTTTTAAATCGGAGCATAATCTATGACTTTTATACTCTAAAAGTTTCAGTTTCATGGTATTTATCTATTTTTTTATTGTTAAGTCAATTTATTTTATTTTATATTTTTTATAATTTTTGTAAGTTAGATGCAATTTCATTATATTAGAATTAGATAGTTTTTCAGTATTTTTATTTATGAATAATTATGTCTAAATGTTAATTATAAATAAATTTTAATACTTAGTAATAAACTGTAATACTTAATAATAAATTATAATAATTAGTAATAAATTGTAATAATAAGTAATAAATTAGAATAATTATTAATAAATTGTAATAATCAATAATAAATAGTAATAATTAGTAATAAATTTTTAATAATTAGTAATAATTTGTTATAATTAGAAACAATTAGTAATAATTATAAATATTTAGAAATAATTAGTAATAATTATCAACAATTAGGATTAATTAAAAATAATTTGGATTAATTTGTAATAATTCTCAATAATTAGTAACAAATTTTAATAATTAGTAATAAATTTTAATAATTATTAATGAATATTAATAATTAGTAATAAATAGTAACAATTAGTAATAAATTCTAATAATTAGTAATAAACCATTATAATAAGTAATAATTAGTAATAATTTGTAATAAATAGAAATAAAATATAATAATTAGTAATAATTATTTATGAATGGTAATAATTAGTTAATAATGGTAACAATTATTAATAAATGGTAATAATTAGTAATAAATGGTAATAATTAGTAATAAATTGTAATAATTAGTAATAAATGGTAATAATTAGTAATAAATGTTAATAAATAGAAATAAATAGAAATAAGTAGTAATAATTAGTAATAAATTGTAATTATTAGTAATAAATTGTAATAATTAGTATTATTTTTAATAATTAGTAATAAACTGTAATAATTATTAATAATTTGTAAAAAATGGTAATAATTAGTAAAAATTGAAATTAATAGTAATAAATGGTTATAATTAGTAATAAAATGTAATAATTAGTAATAAATTGTAATAATTAGTAATAATTAGTCATAAATTATAATAATTAGTAATAAATTGTAATAATTAGTTATAAATTGTATTAATTAGCAATAAAATATAATAATTAGCAGTAATTCGTATTAAATGGTAATAGTTTGTCATAATTTGTAATAATTAGTGTTACATGGTAATAATTACTAATAAATGGTAAAAATTAGTAATAAATTGAAATAATGAGTAATAATTTGTAAAAATTAGTAAAAATTAGTAACAATTAGTAAAAATTAGTAATAATTAGGAATAAATTGTAATAATTAGTAATAAAAAGTAGTAGTTTTTAATAATTTTTAATAATTAGTAATAAACAACAATAATTAGTACTAAATGGTAATAATTAGTAATAAATATTATTAATTAACAAAAAATTGTAATAATAAGTAATAAAAGGTAATAATAAGTAATAACTGGTATTAATTAGCAATAAATTGTAAAAATTAGTAAGAAATTGTAATAATTTGTAATATACTATTATTAATAATAATAATCTGTAATAATTAGTAATAATTTGTAATAACTAGTAATAAATTGTATTAATTAGTAATAAATGGTAATAATTTGTTAAAATTTGTAATAATTAGTAATAAATTTTAACAATTAGTAATAAATGGTAATAATTAATAATAAATGGAAATAATTCCTAAAAAATGGTAATAATTATTAATAAATAGAATTAATTAGTAACAAATTGTAACAATTAGTAATAATTAGTAATATATTGTAATAATTAGTAATAACTGGTAATAATTAGTAATAAATGGTAATAATTAGTAATAAATTGTAATAAATTGTTATATTTAGTGATAATTTTCATTAATTTGTAATAATTCGTAATAATTTATAATAAATTGTAATAATTACTAATAATTAATAATAATTAGTAATAATTAGTAATAATTAGAAAAAATTAGAAATAATTTGTAGTAATTAGAAATAATTAATAATAATTAGAAATAATTTATAATAATTAGAAATAAATTTTAATAAATTTTAATAGTTTGTAATAATTTGTAATATTTTTTAATGTATTGATGGTGGAATCAGAATGTGTAGGAGGAGATAGAGTACATGTAATGTCTGACTCATAGTTCAGTGATGGAGTTCCCTCCACAATCTTCTTCAGCTCCTTCAGATAAAAACCCCCTTAGTGATGTGTTTTTTTATAATGAATCATTTGAATTTATTTTTTTTGTAATATTAACTATTTAATGTTTTAAATAGTGTGTATTTATACTTTCTTGAATATTACAATTTTTATTATATATTTCAATTTTTATTATAATTATTATTTTATTAATTAAGTATTTTTTATATTTTTTTTTGAATAATCAAGTTTTTATTATATTTTTAATATTAATATTAGTATTTCATTAATTTTAATAACGATATTATTATATTATTTAATTATTTTTTAACTAATTTTAGTTTACGAATAATAATAATAATAATAATATTTATATTAATATTATATTGGTATTATTATTTTTAAAATAATTTTATTGTACTAATATTAATATTATGATTTTATTTATATTACTATTATATTAATATTAATAATTTTTTATTTTCTCAACTATTTTTGATGGGCGCGTCGCAAGAGGGTTTATTTTTTTATATTTTTTGCAGTATTTACGATGGTTCGTCATAAATACTAATTGCGGCGATTCATCACAAAAATGTAAAAATCGAGAAACTATTTGTAATGGGTGACCAACCCGTCATAATAGAGTTTTTTATAAAATCACTGAAACATTTTTCGACGGTGTTGCTGCCCATCGCAAATAATAACATTTTACGATGAACCATTGCAAAAGGTAATATTTGTGACACCATTTTCTACAACAGGTCATTTGTGATGAGACACCATCAGAAACTACAATTTGTGATGAGAACCTATCACAACAAGATTTTTTCCCAGTAGTGAAACATCCTAATACAAGGAAACATGAGGATAACACACCTCTGATACCAAACTTTGTTAAAACTAACCAGGATACCCTCACCGTCTATCTATTGTTCCTTGACATTCCCTACATCAAAAGTCTTAAAAAGGTCCACACATTACTAAATAGGTGTATAGAGTGTGATCTAAAAGACTCATCGGGATCTAATTCGAGTGTTCAATGTCATGTCATTAAACAATAATCCCTGAATTCTGAAAATTTTGTAAAACAAGGCATGATATAAAGATCAACAATTTTATGGCGAAAAATCATGGGAAAAAATTAATTTTCTCTTTTCCTGAATTTCTATATGAACGAGTTAAATCAGTTTCAATGAATTTCATATCCATATATCAATAAAAATATATCAAAATAAAAAAAATCCTATATCACATAACATTTTAAAATCATGGAAGTAAAACAAAAATAGTACAAGATAATGAACTCATAACATGATGCCAAGGATTGTAGGTAATGATAGCTAGGACACATTTAACTAACATAGAAAATTATGGGTTGATCTTGACTCTAATAATATTCATTGATTCTTGATTTTAGTGAAACACCCCTAAAAGTGAACCCCCAATAGGTCTAAGTCTAAAAACAACAGGTCATGGGATTAGAGGAACCATCCTTGAATGAACCCCATTATAGTGGATGTAGCTTATTAATACACCGTCCACTTATGTATTCAAGGATGAGGGTGTTCTCAAATATCCAAACAAATTCATCAAACTTTTTCATTCAAAACATGCTTTGAAAAACATTACATAAAACTATTTAAAAATTCATTGAAGAAAACTTTATGATTACCAAGAACTAGGAGAAAACCATATTTTATTAGATCCTAGTTCCACAGACTCAAATCATTAATGATAATTTATTTATAAAAACTGTGTAAAATCTAAAAAAATGTGTTCATACAATATAGGCTAGAGACATAACCAACTACCTCAAAACTTAGGTCACACACTACCTTAAGGGGATCATCTAAGAAGAAGAACATAATAACATTAACTGTAGCACTATAATCAATCTACACATCTCGAAATTGATTCTTTTTAACAAAAAGGGTCAGCATAGAGGAAAGATCCCAAAATACCTTATGAACACACACCTACCACACCACAACCAAAAAAGGAACAATACTTGTATAAACCTATCACAACATATCTAGAAATAATGAATAAGAATCAACACCAGAGGTCAATGGATATGATAAAAAAATAAAAATTTCCACCATGATCAATTGAAATGATGAAAAGGAATTTATTACTTTCCCAGAGAGTCACCATTAAAAACAATGATAATCAAATGTAGAACGATTCTATTTAGAGGGTTAGAGGTTACTAGAATCAATAAATATGGTTTTAAGGTCAAGAGAGACCTAGGATATAGAATAATTAAATAGAAATAATCCATGAAGCACCCTAATATCTCAACCCATAATGATTACAAAATGTGTAATCCAATTACATGGAGTGTAATCCATAGGGTATAAGTATATTGAAAACCAGTCAACTTTTTCTTAAAAATCTAATTTTTAGCATTGCACATCCTGTAACATTCTATGATCTGTACCAATATCACATCATTTTCTTGTAGAACAATAAAAAATATGTAAACACTTTACTCGGTGTTCAATCTCCATTTAGACAGTGAAAAATCTAAATTCTTACCTTAAAATGAAAACAACCATGTGAATTCTCTGAACTCGTGTAGAACCTCATTATTCCATAAACACATTTATACTCCGAATCCATTAATTCAAAAAATATATAAATCCTTTAAATTTAGTTCATTTTAACAACATACTCTCATCATCCTTAGGAGTCCCAATATTCCCAAAATTAAAATGGAAAATGAATAATGATAAGGGAAATACTTGAAAATTGGTAATGAGATGTTACATGCCTTTAAGTTCAAGTAAAACGTCAATAATAAAAGAAGCATAAAATACATAGATATAGAATCAATTAATTATAAATATTATTCTTCACCAACTTCTTTTTTAGAATGATCATTACATAAATTTTATAATACATTCCTTCACAAAAAAAACTAAAATTCATGATATTTTCAATTTTAAGACCACCACAATATGAGCACTTCATCCATAATGATATTAACATTAATTATTAGACTTATAGAATTAAATTTCATGTATATTTAATTGGATAAAACATTAAAACTACCATAATTATTGTTATCTTTACTATATGGATCAACCTTTAGTTCTGGGAAGAATATTGGTTATCAACCCCTCCACTTCACGACACAATATATTCTACTCTAGCATGGTTTTAGTTTGTGTATTAAATTTTTCTGATTATATATTTTTTCATATAAAATTAGATAAATAATTATATTAAACTCATAAAAATAATAATAATTATATCTCATGAAAATACAAAATTGTCCTCATTAGGGTCACCTTTCAGATTAAAATCACTAACCTCTAAATCTTGGTAATACCAAATAGTCTAATAATAGTATCACATAAATCATTTTCATATGACTCAAATCCAATTAGTATTTCATATGATTGATTTATTCCTATGTATAATTTCCTTCACCTTACACATGTTTCAATTTAATAATCCATAGATCCATTACCGGGTGGCTATATTCTTCATGTTGTAGTTAATACATCTTCTCTATAACATTAATCTCATGGAAGTCCTTATACATATCGACATATTTATTTCTCATATGCTTTTTCCCAGAAGGTGAAACATATATAGTGTCCCCTAGCTTCCTCCAAACACCTCAAACTACCCTTATATGACATAGTGGGACTCTCTGGAAGTATCTCTATTACCCTTTTCAATAAAACCATCCCTGAAATACTAAAAGAGTTTCTTAGTATAATGGATATTAACTATTTTTTTAATTAAATGATATTGAGAAAATAGTCTTTTTATTTGTTATTATTAGTCTATCACCCTTAGTTGTCTTCCTCCAGTATATGTGTAGGTGGGACTATGGTCATATGGTGCTTCAGATTTCACCTTAGGTGGGTATGTTATATTTTGCGACATTTAATTATCAAAAATCACATATAACTGTTAATATTAAATGATATTTATTAATTCATACTATGAAACATTATATTTTGTAATAAATTATTTCACATCCAATCACCGTCTTGAAGGTTTTATGGTGCAACAGATGGGGTCAGACCCATTCCCACTAATTTTTTTTGTCAGTTTCATATATTTTTTTTTCTCAAAATGGATTAATAGAAACTATGGATCCATTGATACAATATCATGAATTTATAAATTATAATGACTTTATATAATAACAATTAGTACTGCATTTATTTTCTTTACTCATTACCAAATTTGTTGACCAATCTCTTCATAACATTGGTTTGATGAAGGATTCAAGTGTAGAATCTCCCCAGAAATACCCAAACATGATCCATTAATCTCGAAATTCCATTATAGAATATCTCACTTCAAGTTCTTATATTCCTAATAAAATCCACCATTCATCATTGTTCACAATAATAATCCCTTCATAACTCTATAGATTCAATATAGATCTCTTTGGGACTAGAGAAGAAAAGGGGGAATTGATTTTCTCCCATCATGAGAGTGTATGTAAGATGTTAACTCTACGACTTGAGAGAATTATATAAAGATAAAATTTTCAGGCAATAAAAATACTTAATTCAATAAATTATATTGATCTATTTATATTTTTATATCTTAGAATAAGTTATTTCATAGATTCTATTAAGAAATATATAAATTAAAAGTGATCCACAAATATATTACTATTATTATAAAAATTTCATTAATGTTCTATAAAATCACATACATAAATACCATTTATTTTATAAATTTAAAATATAAATTCAATACTTGACATTCAAAAACCCTTGAAAAATAAATATAATGACCTAGAATCTTAGCAATGTAATTTACATTATGAATATATAATTGTGTCATATTTAGTAATATAATATTATATAATGAGAATAAAATAGAGGATAAAAACTATATTTTGTTATATTAATTTAAACATTACATTTATCGTAACAACCTGAACTGTTATATATAAAATTGCCTATTATTTATTTATTTAAATGAAATATTATTATAGAAAACATATGCACTTAATTTGTTTTATTATATCATATTATATTTAAATTATCATTATGTATTCTTAAAATCAATAATATAGTCTTTAAATACTGATCACATTATTAGTTTAGATATAGGGTTTTAACAAACCCAATTAACACATAAAAAATAAGTGATGGCCTCAAACAGTAGGATCGAACCCTATAAAGGCAATTTATCGGAGCATGAAAGAGAGATATAATTTCTAGTATTTTTTCATGACCTAGAACAAGAAGATATTAAATAAATTAAGCATTATAGATATAATTTAAGGGATAATTTCAAGCTCATCAACATGATGACCCAAAACAATGTTCATTGAACCACCCCATGAAGGTCCCATAATCACGCACCATACACTTATGGTGTTTGATGGTGTGTTAAAGGGATATGTATAAAGACCCTTTAAAAATGAGTATGTAAATTATTATGTATAGAATTATGAATATATCTTTATCCTATTATTTTTACTTATATTTAATTTGATACAATAATGCACAAATTGTATTTTTTGTAAATATTCAAAATTAAATTATTGAATTTATTAATTAATGTATTTTTTAAATAAATAATATTTAAATTTAAGTAATTAATTTTAATTATATATAAATGATCATAAAATTTTTATGAAGTCAAATATAATTTTTATAAGGATTTAAAAAGTATTATTATAAAAATACACAGTATTTCATAATAAATGTTTGTTTTATTTAAGATGTTAAAATTCACATATATATAATTTTTTTTAGTAAAATTGAATATTATTTTTTACTCAAAACCTTGGAATTATATACTAGTAAATGTTTCATTATATTCTGAGCTAATCGACTTTTCAGGTAAAAATTATATATAGTATAAATTTACTTTCTGTTTTATGACAACATAATGACCCAATATGTGATGTAATAATTAGTATAAATAGGATCCAAGAGAAAATATATTCTTTCAAATTAAAATAATTTTATTATAATTTTAGTTGATTTATTTTGTAATGTCATTATGAATCCTCCAAAACTTATAATATATTTTATGGTTTTAAAATCATTTCTTTTAGAGTGTGAGTCACCAACATATAATAAATGGAATTATTTTAATATGGTAAGCCATTGTTTAGAGACCCAAATTTGACAAACATGGACATTAAATTAATTTTTCAGAATATTTAATACCTAACAAAGAAAGACACCCAAGGACAGTAATAGTTTAGTGTCTTTGGAAACTCGGAACATAATCTTCTAATCATGGTGAAAGTTCTTTAAAACCTCCCATAAAGATATTCCCCTTTTGTTTTCTTACCTAAAACATTTTTTATATCCTAGGGAAAATAAAACATATAAAGGGTGCGCTCAAATTCTCAGTAAGGGTGAAAATATAGAAAATAAAACAAACCATATACATTTGAACATACAAACATGAACATAAAGTTTAAACATCAAAATCGTGAGTTGTGAAATAAATCTTGGCAGTACATAAGGAATAGATCATAAACGAACATCAATAATGATAAAATAGAATGAGAATAAAACATATAATTGTGGAAAACCATTATACACATGATATGATTTCCATAGTATCCAAGTCATTGATTCCAAGACTATCATAGTTGACAAAGTCCATTATTGAACCGAGTTTACTAGCCATTCCAGCCCTCTATTACTGAACCATATTTACTTTCCATTCTATCCATGTTTATCTAATGAAATATAAATCTTTACCCAATTAATTAGAGGGAGATATAGGTCCCACCCATATCATAATGAAATAATTATTTCATGAGCCACAAAATAAACATAAATCATTCTTCAAAAACTAATAAATAAAATGGGTGTCATATACATCATTCCATCATAGCATAATCCATATAAAAATGGATATAATTTTATTATAGAAAAAATAAAACCATGTCAATAATAGAGAAATTATGCATAAATTATATCCATATTAAATAATGTCTTGTTATATGGGAAATAGTTTAAATAAAACACTTCAAATGAATTCATGAGGAAAATATCCTTTCTTCTTCGAAATCATTTTCTTTTCTCAAAATGCCATGAAATTTAAAAGGTAAAGAATTTCATTTAATATAATCATGAAATCTTATAGAGGAATCTTAATGGAAATATGGTGTTATCAAACCGTAAAAATACATTCACACTGTATAAGTTAAAAAACATTCTCCTCATACTTTTACCGGAATTGTCAAAAAGTACCTCGTATGGTAAACAAAAGAAAGATTCCTTCCATACCATGTGGTAAAAGTCAAAAAAGGGTAAAAATGACTTTAAAAATACATGGAATAATAGTAAACATTTTATGAAAATAGTTTTAGAAGACATGGACATGGATGATAAATAGAACCCCAGTAAATACTTACGAATAAAGAATCTTGGATAAGAATGAGATTGGAATAATTATCCATTACCTTAGGTCCAATTTCTTTTATACATGTCCAAAACTCCTGTATAATGATTTAAATAATATCATTGATTTATTCAAGAATCATAGTCATTTATATGACATGATATTTGATTCACTTATGACTTTATATTACCCATTCATTTGACAATTCCAGGTCGACGCAACATTTTGTGTAAAAATCATTTCATTTATCATACATATTTAGACTTGTTGTTATTGATATTATCAGGATTTATATACTTCCAGAATGTAAAACATGATTTATATATCATATATACATTCATTATATATATATATATAATAGATAGATTAATGAAATTAAATACACCATTCATGGAGACGGTAGGCCGTACGTACGCATAAACACTGTTTTTCATTCCTTATTGACTTGAATAGAAGTAATTATATGAAATATATATAAATATACACATAAATCTAGTTGTATTATTATGTCTTATATCTCATTATTTTTCATTATATATACATTATAATCATTCATGAATGATGAATCATGGAGAATGAATCTCATCGCGTCGGGGAGACGATAATCTCTACGTACGCACAAGTGAAGATATCATTCCCATAATTATTGAATTGAATTAGAGTAGATGATATAATATCTCAAAATCAGAATGATGTTATAAGAATCATATATAGTTATTATTTCAACCATTATACCCATCCAAGTATGGTGGTGGTGGAAAAATAGATTACTCCACAACGTGGAGATGATAAGTCGTACGTACGCACACATGATGATTTCATTTTTCATAGGATGGATATAAGGTGGAATATGGATGTTTCATATTTATAAAAACATATAAGTATATTAATGATAATTAAGTTATTAATTTATAATGAAAAAACTAAAAAAGAGGAAGTATAAGAAGAATGAAACTTAAAAGTATTGGAAGAAGAGATTACCTCTTCCTCGACGTGCCTCTTTAAAATTCCTCGTAGGGCAATAGAGTAGATCTTTTGAGAAGACCAAAACCTCTATAATATAACTAGAGATCTTGATAAGTGGAATTTTCAGGGTTTGAACGAGATTTAAGGCTTAAAATGGAGTGAAGAGAAGAGGGAGGAGGTTCCCTTTTATAAGAGAGGAGAGGTGCACTTTTGGGAACCTCAAAAATATTAATTTATAATAAAATCAAAACCCACTTAAATACCTCACAAAATTACTCAAATTAAAATATGAGATGAGATAGGGTTGTAATATCATCAAAAAATAAAATTTAGACATGTTTTGATTCTATTTTGAACCTTATCATTTTGATTTATCCTTATTTAATCTATTTAATTTTATTTGTGGTAATAATATTCTAAATTTTAAATTGTTATAAATAATTACTTATGTGTGGTTATTTTTCCACAATTAGATAATTTATGACATTTTAGACCATATAAATATAAATGTTAAATTTTTAAATATTTTTTCTGAATTTTAAACAATATAATAATATGTTATTTTTATAAAGTATCAATAGTGTCAATTTTGACCCAATTCATTTATTTGAATTTAAATAAAATCCAAAAAAAATATATGTTCGAACCAAAATATTTTATAGATTCCTAACATGTAATATGTATCTGGAAAATTTTTGTAGAACATCAATTAGTTCATATAATATTTATTTTAATAATTTTGAACCCATTTATTTGATATTTTTCATAATAAAATAATTACTACTATATTTTGGTATAATTATTTAATATACATATTTGTTGCATAAAAATTAGAAATAAAAATACTATGATGAATATAAATCTAATATATTTCATAATAATACTTTTAGTTGAATGTATCTTCTAAAACACCCAACTTTTAAAATAACATGTTTATTAAATTATGAAAGTAACAACTTTGACATCATTTAAAATAAAATAATATTAATGTCATAATATGTTTTATAAGGAACCAAATGGTCCACAAGTCTACCATTGGATGCTTAGGGTATAGATATACTCGACCAATATCGTTTAGTCATGTTTATGGTCCTTTGGATGGGTATTATTATTTTAATAAAAACTATATTAATTAATTTTCACTAAATAAATAATTTCTGCATCATTAATGTATAAGCTATTAAGGTAATTATATATTTATTAAAAATTAAAAATAAATTACATAATAAAGAAATACATTTTATATTTCAAATGAGTATTTATAATCGAATTTATATTCTGCATAACCTTATATTAAAAATAATTTAATTAATAAAGTTTGAGTGATACATATTTCACTTTCCTTTAAATAAAATAAATTAAACGTCAAAATGTCATCCAAGTGGGTTCCAAAAGACACCATTTTTACCCAAGTATATTTTAGAACAAATTATATTCATCTAATTATATTAATACAAGAGTTATGGTAATTTTATAAAATTATTTTTACCCTTAAATTTATGATTTACCTTTAACTGTAGTAAATAAAATATACAGTAGTTACTATTCATAATGCCTAAAAATAAAAAGTAGCCTATTACCATAATTTGATCTACTGATTCCAAATATGGAATCTAGTTTTCCAAATTCAAAACATAGAAGTTGAAGTATTTAATTTAAAATTAATCATGCTGTTGATAAAACGAGTGCGTAAAGTTAAAACATCGCAAAGATTGAAATGTGTTTACCTATGAATTAAATGTTAAATTAATGATAATGACATACATAATATTAAATGGTAAAAATATATTATATTTATACATTAAAAGCATTTAATAATATAATTTAACCATATAAACTATCTAGATGAAAAAAATTTGTTTTTAATTAAAATTTATAATATTTTTACTTTTCATCAAAATATGAAAGTTAATATTAAAATTATTAAATTATCCAAAGTTAATTTTTGTATCCTTATTGGAATTAATAAGATTATTTCATCAAATTGAACTTATAATCATGTCAAAAACTAGATTTAATGTTGGTGCTCCATCAAAAGGCGACAAAACTATATTTTTTAATAAATACTTATTTTACACGAACAATTTATTTTGTTCTCATACCCTATTCTAGAATATGTGTAAGATGAATGATATTGTCATAAAATACAAAATTTGGTTAATACTATTCATAACAGCTAGTTTATAATAATTTTATAATAATATATCATTGTTTAGTGAAACTCGGTATTACATACAACATACGCTATTGAGGAAGGTCACTCTTGCGTGCAACAAAAACCAAGAATAGATTTGCGTATACTACAAGATAATATGGTATTTCATATATTTCTAGCAAATCTTGGTGTGGAGTACAACACAAGACATCAAATAAATTAAAAACAATATTTCTCATAAAATCTCAGGGTGTTATATTCTACCCCCGTTAAAATAAATTTCACCCTCAAAATTTGTTGAGGTTATAAATGGTTTACTACTTGAAAGTTTCTTACATATAATCCCACATCGTAAAAAGGAATACTAAAACTTAATTTTAAAAAGTAATGTATGAAACATAATGGTTATCCAAATTAACTCATTATTAGGTTTCCACATAGGAGAACTTAGGTGAAAACATGGATATGGAAGATAAATCTAACCATCAAGTTCCGATGAAGAGTGGTAGAGAACATTGCTATGAAAAATCCAACAATCACATATCCATAAATTTGTGATGATCTAAGGTACCATCTTATTAATCGAATATGAGTGTAATAGGACAATTTATTTGGTTTTCAAGATCATATCCCTAAAGATGATGAATTTTTGCATAAAGATAAATACTTAATTTATTTCAGTGTAATATAATCATTTGTCATTCCATGAACAATTTCCACTTCATCTAATATTTAATGAAATGAAGTTGAATTTTTCATTCATGAAGTGTTAGCAGCTCATGAGATAGAATTATTGGTCATTCCATCTGTCTCTATCACAAAAAGGTGAGTACAAGATATTAAATATATATAAGTCCATTTATGGTGAGGTTAATCATATATAATTCTAAAAATGGACTTATAAATTATCTATCAAATATATTAATAAAATAAAACTAACTTCTACTAACCATGGACTACCTATAGGCCAGTGAGAGACGTTAATGGCGTGTCGCACCTTAGTTGTGGGTTCGATTCTCACAACCCTGTCCGATGCCACGAATTGTTGCCTGTCCTAATGATTGTCATTTTTCGAAAATTCTAACATTCCAGAAATAATATCGAAAAAAATTTCTTTCTATAAAAAATACTATATGATGATCAACTTAATCCATTCCAACATTTAGGCTTATCCAAAATACTTTTGTCCAAAATCTCAGTATAAAGAAAATGATTACTAGAATGGTCATGTAACAAGCTTGTGAATACCATCATTTATCCTCCTTATATCATAAGATATATCTTGTTGGTCACTTCAAAACATGTGAATACCTTAATCATGTATTCTATTTAAACATGAATTACCATTAATGATGCCAAAAGTTAACTCTTTCCTCATACCAAAATTCCAAAAATTCTATACACTAAAACCATTAAAACACTTTGTCCTTATACCGGTCATGATCTCGTTAATAATATCCAACATATTGTTATCTCATTATCCCTTCATTATTTGTGTATCACATACATTCCAAAAATATTTCAATCACTTTTAATGGTTACCAGTACCATATAATTATTGAAAACCAATATAAACCAAGACATAGATATTCCAAAATTCCACAATACTATAAATGAGATTCCACAACACTATTTTGGAATCCAGTTACATAAACACTTAATCATTCTACTACTTATTTTCATATTCAACATCCCTAATAGTGATCGCATGTGACATCCCTTTTTCCTTTGTCTTAATAGGTTGTTGATGCCGATCATCATTAACCCGAGGATTAGGGAATTGATTAGCATAATGCCCCATTTCCCTGCACTTGTATCATTGAAGTATTGGTGGTGTGTTATCTGTAGTATTTTATCTATTCACATCATTAGTTATCTTTTGACCATTACATCAAAACTTAGCTACTCTATAACCTTCTTTTCCACACATAAAACATTTTCTAGTCCCTTTAAGACAATCTCATCCATGATTCTTTCCACACTTTGAGCATAACGAAACATTGGTATTCTTTTCACCATAGTTTTGAGATTTTTTCTTGAACTCCATCTTTTGTTTCTTATCAAAACCATGAGATGGATATGTAACACCAACTTCCAGTTCTACCTTGATAGCACCATTCACAATCTCTTCATAGCTACTGAGGTCCCTTATAGCTAATGCCTTTCGAAGACTTGGTTTTAAGTTACTAAAGAATCAATCAACTTTACTTTCAGGTTAGATGATAAATCCATATGAATACCTTGAATGAATTTTAAAATTCGCTTCCTATATACCAACTAATTCATCATCCTTTTGCATAAGATCATGGAACTCCTTTTCTATCTTCATTCGAAGAATACGAGGAAAGTACTTATCGAAAAATAAGTTCTTGAACTCATCCCATTCCATGGAATCAATTTCATCTTGGGGCCTTGTATTCTTAATTAGAGTCCACCACTGGTCTACTTCACCTTCTAAATGGTAAACAACCAAAATTACATTTTCATGTTTTGAACATAAAAGTAAGTAAAATATATTTTCAATGGTACTGATCCATTTTCTAGCAACAAGTGGATCAGATGACCCGCTGAAAGAAGGTGGACGTTGCCTCATGAATGACTCAATAGAATATTGTTCCCTCCTCTACTCATTTATAAGTCCATAATGATTCATAGATTGTGTAAGTATAGTAATAATATTTTTCACCCCATTTCCCATTACATTTGGTTGTTCAGGAGGACAATCATTGCATTTCCCAATGCATTGATTATTAACACGGTTCCTTCGGGTTCTAGCCATTATCTAAAACCCAAAAAGAATAGTGGGAGAGGAAAAAATCATACTAGGAAAACAACATAATCAAGGATAATACTTTCAACCACTAACATCTTAGTCTTAATACAAGGTTATTCATTATCTTTATCATAATTCTAGGACTGTAACCTATACTTATACCTACACTTAGAGACATCCCTAGACATACCTTAGAAATTACTCTAGGGATCTCACTAATGTTTTTGCATAATAGATTCCAATGGATAACTAAAACATTCTTTTAATACAAACTATAGAGACCCAAGATTGACGTATATGGACATTACATTACTTTTTCGGAAAAATTAATACATAACAAAAACAGAAACCCTTGGACCGTAATATTTTAGTGTCTTTGGAAACTCGGAACATAATATTCTAATCATGGTGAAAGATTTTCAACATCTCCCATAAAGATATTCCCCTTTTGTTTTCTTACCTAAAACCATTATTTATATCCGAGGGAAAAGAAAAAATATAAAGGGTGAGCTCAAATGCTCAGTAAGGGTATGCATGGTGAAAATAAAACAAAACATATACATTTGATCTTAAAAACATAAACATAAAGTTTAAACATAAAAATATTGAGTTGTGAAATATATATTGGCAGTACTTAAGGAATAGATCATAAAGCAATGTAAATCATGATAAAATAACATGGGAATAAAACAGATAATTGTGGAAAACCACTAATAACATGATATTATTTCCATAGTAGTCAAGTCATTGCATCCAAGACCATCAGAGTGGAAAAATTCCACTACTGAACCGAGTGTAATTGTAGTTCATGTGATGTATTACTGAACCAAATTTACTTTCCATTCCACCCATGTTTATCCCATGAGATATAAATCTTTTCCCATTTCATTGGAGGTAAATATAGGTCCCAACCATCTCATAATAAAATCATTCATTCATGTTCCACAAAATTAAAATAAATAATTAATCAAAACCCAACAAATAAAATAGGTTACATATACATCATTCCATCATAAAATAATCCATGTAAAATAATGGATATAATTTCCTCATAAACAAAATAAAAATATGTAAATAATAGGGAAATTATGCATGAATAATATTTATATTAAATAATTTCATCTTAGATGGAAAATATTTTGGATAAAACACATGAAATGAATTCTTGTGGAAAATATCCTTTCTTATTCGAAATCATTTTCTTTTCTCAAAATGACGTGAAATTTTAAAAGAAAATAATTTTGTTGAAAATAATCAAGAAATATTGTAAAGGAAGCTTCATGGAATTAAAGTCATTATGAAACTATAAAAATCCATTCATTCAATATAAGATAAAAATAAATTTTCCTCGTACTTTTACCAGAAATGTCAAAAATTACCTCATAAGGTAAATAAAAGAATGATTCCTTCCATAGCATGTGGTAAAAAGTCAATAAAAGGGTAAAAATGACTTTAAAAATACATGGAAGAATTTTAAACATTTTACGAAAACTATTTTAGAATAAATAGATATGGATGATAAATATAACCCCAGTAAATACTTACAAATAAACAATATCGGATAATAACGAGAATGGAATAATTATCCCTTTCCTTAGGTCCAATTTATCTTGTACGTGTTCGAAACTACTGTATAATTATTTGAATAAGGTCATTTAATTATTCAATAATCACAGTCATTTTTATGACATCATATATGATTCACTAGTGACTTTATGTTACCCATTAATCTATCAATTCCATGTTGAAGCAACATTTTGGGTAATAATCATTTCATTTATCATTCGTGTTTGGACCTGTTGTTATTTATATTATCATGATTTAATTACTTATAGAATGTAAAAAATTATTTATATATCATATATACATTCATTATATATATATATATAAATAATATATAGGTAAATGAAATGAAATACACCGTTCATGGAGACGGTAGGCTATACGTACGCATGAATGTTTTTTCCTTCCTTATAGACTTGAATGGAATTAAGTAGAATATATATATATATATACCTAAATCCAATAGAATTATTATGTCATATATCTTATTATTATTAATTATATATACTTTATAATCATTCTTGAATGGTGAATCATGGAGAATGAATCTCATGGCGTCGTGGAGACGGTAATCCGTACGTACGCACAAGCGATGATATCATTCCCATAATAATTGAATTGAATTAGAGTGGATGATATAATATCTAAGAATCAATATGATGTTAAAATATTAATATAATTTTATTATTTTCACCATTATACCCATCCAAGTATGGTTGTGGTGGAAAAACAAATTACACCACAACGTGGAGACGGTAAGCCGTACATACGCACACGCGGTGATTTCATTTTTCGTAAGATGGCTATAAAGTGAAATAGGTTTGTTTCATATTTATAATAACATATCATTATATTAGTGATACTGATGTTATTATTTTATAATGAAACAACTAAAAAAGAGGATGTAGAAGAATAAAGAAACTTGAAAGAATCGGTAGAAGAGAATACATCTTCCTCGATGTGCCTCTTTTAAACATCCTCTTAGGGCACTAGAGTTGGTCTTTCGAGAAGACTAGAACCTCTATAATATAAATAGAGATCTTTGGAAGAGGAATTGGATGGGGTTGGCCAATCTTGATGGCTCAAAATGGAGTTAAGAGAAGAAGGAGGAGGTGCCCTTTTATATGAGAGCTGAGGGGCACTTTTGGAAACCTCAAAAATATTAATTTATAATAAAATAGAAACCCACTTAAAAAAATACAAAAATTAATCAAATTATTATAAGAGATGAAATAGGTTTGTAATATAATCAACCAATAAAATTTAGACATGTTTTGATTCTATATTAAAACTTATCATTTTGATTTATCCTTATTTAATCTATTTAATTTTATTTGTGGTAATAATATTCTAAATTTTAAATTGTTATAAATAATTACTTATGTGTTGTTAATTTTCCATAATTAGATACTTTATGACATATTCTATCATAGAAATTTCAATTTTTAATTTTTAAATATCTTTCTGATTTTTAAACAATTTAATAATATGTTATTTTTATAAAATATCAAAAGTGTCAATTTTGACACTATAAATAAAATAAAAAAAAGATATATTCAAACCAAAATATTTAATAGATTCATAAAATTTCATATATATCGATATGGAGCACATTAATTATTTCATATAATATTTATTTTAATATTTTTAAAACCATTTATTTTATATTTTTCTTAATAAATAATTTTTATAACATTTTTGTATAATTAGTTAATATACTTATTTTTTGAATAAATATTAAAAATAAAAACACTATAATGAATATAAATCTAATATCCTTCATAATAATTCTTTTAGTCGAATTTATCTTCTAAAACACCCAACTTTTTAAATGATATGTTTATTAAATTATGAAGGTGAAAACATTGACAACATTTAAAATAAAATAATATAAATGTCATAATATGTTTTATAATGCACAAAATGGTCCACATGTATAACCTTGTATGATTATGGTATAGATATACTCGACCAATAAAGTTTCATCAAGTTTATGGTCCTTTTGATGGGTATTGTTATTTTAATAAAAACTATATTATTGATTTTCACTAAATAAATAATTTATGCAACATTAATGTATAAGCTATTAAAATAATTATATATTTCATAAAAATTACAAATAAATTACCATGATGAATAAAAAAAATTTATATTTCAAATTAGTATCTATAATCGAATTTATATTTTGTATAACATTATATTCAAAATAATTTAATTAATAATGTTTGAGTGAGACATATTTCACTTTCCTTTAAATAAAATAATTTAATGGTCTTAATCTCATCCAAGTAGGTTAAAAAAGATACGATTTTGACCCAATAATATTTTATGACAAAATATATTCATCAAATTATATTAATATAAGTGTTAGGGTAATTTTATAACATTATTTTTACCCTTAATTAACTGATTTAACTTTAACTATACTAAATAAAATTTACCATAATTACTATTCATAATGCCTAAGAATAAAAAATATCCTATTAACATAATTTGGGAAAAAAATATTGAAAATATGGAATCTATTTTTACAAATTCAAAACACAGAAGTTTTAGTATTTAATTTAAAATTAATCCCGCCGTTGAGAAAATAGGTTCTAAAAGTTTAAACATTGAAATAGATTGAAATGTTTTTACATATGAATTCAACGTAAAATCAATGAAAATAATATTTATAATATTAAAAGGTAAAACATATTACATTTATACTTTTTAACCATTTAATATAATAATTTTACCATATAAATTATCTTGATGAAAAAGTTGTTTTAAAATGAAATTTAGCTTATTTTTACTATTCATCAAAATATGAAAGTTAACAGAAAAATTAAAAAATTATCCAAAGTTAATTTTTATATCCATATTGAAATGAATAATTTTATTTCATAAAATTTAACTTAAAAACATGTCAAAAACTAGATTTAATGTGGATGCACCTTCAATAGGCAGCATAACTGCATTTTTTTTGAAAAAGACTTATTTTACCTAAAAAATTTATTTTGTTCTCATAACATGTTCTATAATATGTGTAAGATGAATGATATTTTTAAAAAATTCAAAATGTTGTTTATATAATTCATAAATTCTAGTTCATAATAATTTTATAATAATATATAGCTGTTTAGTGAGACTCAGTATTATATACAACATACGCTATTGAGGAAGGTTGCTCTTGCGTGTAACACAAGCCAAGAATAGTGTTGTGTATATACCACAAGCTCATATGGTGTTGCGTATATCACAAGAAAATCTTGTTGTACCGTACATCATAAGACATCCAATAAATTAAAAATAGTATTTCTCATAAAATATCTAGGTGTTACACATTGGACTTATAAAATAATTATGAGCACTACCTTTTGGTAGAAACCAACGGAAAAAATAGGGGATGGGTTGTGGGTTTCGATAATTTGTTATGTGGAGTCAGAAGCCTAAATAATAAATAAATCCACATCTTCTCTTATATAATCCCTCAAAATATCCAATTTATACTTGATCAAAATACTAGTATCATAAATATACTATTCCCTCTAAACTCTATAGTCCTTTAAAATCACCCCCAATCTATCAATAAACCATTCACAATCTTTTAGAGTCACCAACTCAAGTAAGGGGCCTTCATATCCTTCTTTCAATTCAATCATCTTCTTTGGAATTTGTCTTCCTGAATAAATTTTTGTATGATGTAATTTATTTATAAAATTAAACTACTATCAAATTTATGTTATTTTAATTAGGTATCATTTATTATCAATCATTTTTACATTAACCATGTTGTTACTATGCTGAAATTCTGTAATCGATTTATCTCTTTTAATTTCTGTTCAATAACTCCTTTTATTTTATGTCTATTAAATTCCATTTGATTTTGTTTGGATATTATCTTCCATATTCACTTTACCATCCATTTTATGTGTAAATTATTAAATCCCACAATTCACTGTCATTAAGCCTTCGAGGATCCTTTATGTAATCCCATTATCATGTTGAAATTTCAGAAGGGATCTTTTCTTTTGTCCTCTTTATTAATGTATCTTATTTTACTTGTGTATTTTATCATAAATTACTTATTATGGGATATATTATTATATAACTTCTCTAATTTCCATTTTTTTCCAAATGATGAGAGACCCCTTTTTTCAAATCAATCCCTTTTATTAATTTTAATGTAATGTCGTTGTGCTGCAAAAAAATATCTCTGATATTTTCCATAGAAATTTTTTTTTGTAATGAATACCACAACCATTTTTTAATCAATTCTATTAAAATTTAGGAATATATTCTTATTTATTTGGGAATTATATATATTTTTTCCACATTACTTGATATTGGAATAAATTATGATGATGAATGAATCCATGTTGTATAATTTATGTGGAACACTTAAGCATGAGAATGGAATGAATATGATGGGTTCACCCAGATAACATTCAAATGCATTAGGTAATTTTTTGTATTGTGATATGTCACTTTGGGACAAGCAGTGATCCTAAATCTGTTATGATAATTTTTACACAATGATTTCCCAGTGGTTTATTCCTTGACCTATGTTTATGAGTAAGTGTTTTAAGTTATTTCAACATTTCCCATTTCATAATTATCATTCTATATAATACCTTATTATTCATGATCCTTTTATTATTCATTGATATTTCTATTTTATAACATGTATCAATAATTCAATATTTATTCCCATTCTAGGATTTATAGCTCACCCCTTTCTTATGTATGTCCCTATGTTAGCCCATCCAGTTTTATGTTTGAAGAAGTATTTTGACCATGTTAAATAAATTTTCAAAAAAGATGTTGTATTACTTATTTTATATTGTTATGTAATGTAACTAATTCACAAATAAAATATACATATTAATCATTCATGTGGTATTAAGTGTAGTATTATATAATAAATCAAGTATTAATGTGTAATAAATAGTAAGGTTTTCATAGTTGGCATCCGAAGAAATGTTTAGTGATTTTTGGAATTAGGATTAGAAAATAGTAGTGAAAGACATATGGTAATACTAGTTATAATAAAATATTCATAAATTTTAGTTAGTATAAAGTATGTGGTATATCGAGAAATTATATAATTGTATGGATACTATATGTGGATGTGGTTATGGAATAGATGCACATAAGAGTAACAACTATGATATGGTGTTCCAGTCCTGACTCGGTGTAACCTGGTACATGAAAATGGGCCTTACTGTGATCCTTGTTTGAAACACTCTAGGGATATGAATTGGAAAATTCTTATGCTCGTTATGTAGCACAATTAAGGGAATAAACAAATATTTACATAAAAATATATGTTATGAAATATATTATCGATAACATAGATTTAATCCTAGAAACTCAGATGTTATGGAAATAAATGAAATTTATTTTTTATCCTTTTAATGTCATTGGATTCCACCTTATGTGTTTAATTATTTTAAAAAATCATCCTTAATTTCCCCATTATTATGTACAATGGCCAAAAATAGAAGGTATCTGGTTGACAATCGATGTGAAAAATAATGTGATGACTACCCCAATGAGATGCCCAACCCAATGGGAGCATGAATCATGAACATTATTATGATACACTCTCAGCTAAATCATGTCATTCATAGAAACAAGGTTTAATAGGAGAACAAAAACAACCATATGAGAGAACAATCCATAATCATGAGCTTCTTAAGATATTGGACTCTAATTTTCAATCGATCATTTGATCCCTTTATCGTAGAACAATGGATCAGATCCATTGAGAATATCTTTTCTATCATCCAATGTTCTTAGAAAGTTAAGGTTTCATTGTATATTCATAAGGATGGAGAATATGGTCAGTGGTGGTCTATAATCATGAATAAGGATACTACGGAAGAGATCAAAGTGATGGAGTGGAAGTAATTATAAAAATGTTTTTTGATAAATATTTTCCTCACACTGTATGACATAAAATATAAATGGTTTTCCTTTCCCTTGAGAAAAAATGAGATGAATATATCATGGTTTAAGAAGAAAAAATCCCAATACTACCGTGATGTACCTATGGATTTCTAGTTACCCTTGAATGAATTGTTGACTACTTATTTTGTGGGATAAAAAAGTCTATGAAAAGAACTGATGATCCAAGACATTGATAGATATCAAGAAATTTTCCGATGTGACCTCAAAATCAAAATTGAGAATAGAGAATATCCAGGGAATCATGTGGATAATAAGAATAAATTGGAATTTAAATCAGGTGGTCCAATTATTAAATTGAATGGTTCTACACAATTTCAACATCCCACTTGTCAAGGGTGTGGGAAGAAGCACCCCATAATTTTTTCCAAGGGGACCAAAGAAATGATTTAGTTGTGTTAATGATGGAAACCCATTTAGAAATTTCTAAAAGGAGAAACCATATAATGTATTAGAAGAATAGAATTCTCTATTCAACCCTCAATTAATTGTCGATTGCTTCAAAACAAAGAAACTAGGGACCATTTTAAACCAATACCCTAATCTAATTGTTTTCAGAGACAATTACAACCCTCCAAGGCATCAATGGAGAGAATTTTCCATGACAACCGCTGATGTGGATCCCGACAATGAAGTGCTCGAAGGTACACTATTAATTTATTCCAGAATGGAAAATGATCTTTTTGATTCTAGTTATACGCATTCATTTATATAAAATAGGTTTTCTAGGACCATTCAAACACCACCACAGTTCGTGGAAGTAGATATATTAGTGAAAATAGAAAATGGGGAAATTAATATATCCCCAGTATATTACTCCTCGCCTATCAAAGTTTGTGGGGTGAAATTTATTTTGAACATTTTCATAATTATTTATGAATAATTTGATGAAATTTGGGGCATGGATTAGATTTCCCAATATAGATCCAATTTAAATTACTATAAGAATGAAATCACTCTCCGAATTTCCAATCGACCCTCAATTCTATAAAAATGAAATGAGGGGTATGAATCATATTTATCACCATCATCTCAAGAATGAATATTATTTCCCTATGAGTTAGAATATCTATCTCAATATATTGAGTCTAATGAAAGAATTATCACATAAGACATTCCTATTTTTAGGGAATGCACTAATGTGTTTCCTAAGGAATTTCTTGGTCTTCCTCCTTGCGGAGAGGATGAATTTACTATCGATCTAATACCTGGCAAGTTTCTATTTTCCAAGACTCTATGTAGAATGGTTTTTTTTGGAAGTTTAGGATCTTAACAAACATCTATAGTAGAATTTGTAGAATGGTTTCATACACCTTGGTTCTTCACCATGGGGTTCATCAATCCTCTTCATCAAGAAGAAGGATGGGTCAATGCACCTTCAAATCAACTAGTGCGAGCTAAAAAAGACCATGATAAAGAACATGTATCCACTGCCCTAGATTGATGATTTATTTGATCAACTACATAGAGAAAAATTCTTCTCCAAGGATGATTGTTAGTTGGTATATTATCATGTAATGGTGACAAAGGATGAAACATCCACGAAATATTTTCATACATAGTACGAACATGATGAGTTCATTGAGTTTCTATTCAGACTAAATAATGGGTCAATAATCTTCATGGACATGATGAATATAGAATATAGAGATTACCTCAACTAAATTTTTGTAAAATATATAGATGATACTCTTATATACTCCAAAATAATGGAGGATCATGATAAGAATCTGAGAACTATGATAAAGACCATATAAAAGGATACACATTATTCTAAATAAAAAATTTGAGTTCTAGTCGAAAGATGAGTATTTATTGGGGAATATCATTATAAGAAAGGATATAACTATGGACCCTTCAAACAAAGAAACAATTTAAGGATGTTAGAGACCAACATATGTGATAGATATACATAGTTTACTATGGTTATTTCAGTATTATCACCAATTTGTGAGAAATTTCTCACAATTTCTATACACTCTTACAAGGAAAACCTTGAAGGGAGTCATGTTTTCTTTGAATAATGAATGTCAAGAGAGATTCATGGAGTTAATAGGAGCCTCATCACTACTTCTATGGTCAAACAACCCACAAGTGGGGAGATAATTATAGTATACAATAATGCTTCAAATATGGTATTGGGATGTCTGTTAATGAAGAATGAAAAGTCATAGATAATGCTTCAAGGTAGTTGAAAGTTCATGAGGAAAAATATCCCAGACAAGATCTATAGTTAGAAGATGTTATCTTTGCATTGAAAATATAACATCATTATCTCTATGGGATGAAGTGTGAGATATATACAGATCACTAAATCCTCAAGTATATATTCACACAGAAAGAGTTGAATATGATTCAACAAATATGATTAGATGTGATCATGGACTATGAGTTATCAATCAACTATCATCCTAGTAAAGAGAATAACGTATCATATGATCTAATTAGAAGGGATCTTGTATCATTATAAATAATGAGAATAGATAAGGATCCAAACATATTAGACTAGAAATGGATGGACATGTGAATCATAAAGGAAGGAACATCGTCCATCTGTTTATAAATTATTGCTCAAACATATCTTTTGTAAAGTTTAATGGATGCTCAAAGAAATGATTTAGAAATTTAGAAGAATGTCAAATCCATGAGAAAGGGGAATTCCTCATTATATTTAATTTATTGGAAATGAGTTCTGAGATTTGGGTCAAGACTATGTGATCCATCAATCCTGAGTTAAGGAATGAACTATTGGACTATACCCATAGCTCAACTTTCTCCATTCATCCATGAAGAAAAATTTTGTATCATGACCTTATTGATCACTATTGGTTGGAAAATATAATGAATGATATCATTGAATATATATAAATTTTTCTGATATTCTAGTAAGTGAGGTTTGAAATCTAGAAGTATAAGGATTTGATGCACCCATTACCATACCAACCTGGAAATGTGAGAACATCACCAAGGATATTGTCACCAAGATTTTGAAGAAATCAAGGGGAAACAATGCTATATGGGATTTGTGGAAAATCGTATAAAGACAATTCACCCTATCAAAATTTTATATGTCATTTCATTTAATTAAAATGCATGGATAGGTATCAAAATAATGGTAAGGATGCATGAAGTGACATTATCGGTTGTATGCAATCGCGATCTGATATTCACCTCTATGTTTTGAAAAGGTCTCTAATATGATCTAAACAATGATCTAAGCATCAGTATGTCCTATCATCCCCAAAATAATGTTTAATATTCATGAATGGCCCTAAGGCCGTATATTTTTTTTTCAATTTTTATAATCCTCGTCTTAAGGGTAGATGGGGAACCCTTACATGGCCCATAGCCTTTGTGATGTTAGATGACCCAAAGGTCATAGAGGAATTAATCCCAGACTATAACTACTTAGAAAATCCTTGAACTAGTATTTACTTCATTAATACCACTCTCCACATTCACATGGATGTTCAGATATGTGTCCTATGCAATGATTCAAAGGCACAGTAGAGATTGAAAATTCTATATCCTCTCATTCATCCAAATACATCAGCTCTACTCTAGTGAATGTGCCTGCCTAAAGCCCTCATCTGAAGAATTATTCTAGTAGATTATGACTGGTCACATCAGTACTAAATGTGTTTTTAAGTCCTTGAGGTGGCCCAAAGGCTGTAAGGTGACATAAAGTCCTTATGGCGTACCAAAAGCCTTACTGACCCGAATTCCTAGGTGGCCCGAAGGCCTGAAGGACTAGAGGACCAAACCGATGGACTGAAGGATGAAACAAATGAATTTTTATAGACTCTATAGTACCAAAAAATACCTTCAATATTAGCTGCTATAATAATTCTACAATACTACTACAATACTACTCCAATTCTGCTATAGTAACTCAGAAATATGACTATGCATGAATTTGATCATGGGTCTCGTGGATTCACTTGGAGTGTCCTCACCAACAACTTCCTCTAGCAAAGTTCTAATACAATAATAGTTCCTCTCTAACATCTAAATAAATCCTTATATAGCCTTTTATGGGATTAGTTGGAGAACACCTGCATGTTGGGATGAAGTTGGGAAATGAAATCCTCTAGGTTGGAAAATGGTCAATGAAATTGTGGAAAATGGTTTGGACCATTAAGCAACACATCAAGGCTTCTCATAGTCGACAAAAGAGTTATGCCACCAATAGTCGATGAGACATAGAGATTCATGTTGAATTCATGGCATTCCTCTCAAAACCTCCAAGGAATAAAATGATGAGATTTGGGAATAATGGAAATATTTTTCCAAGATAAATCTACCCCTTTGAGATATTTGATTGAATTAGAGTAGTTAAATACCGACTAGGAATCCCACCAAACTGTTCTCAAGTACATGATATTTTTCATGAATCCTAATTGAGAAAGTACATTCCAAACCCCTCACATTTACTCAATCTAGATGTGGTATAGTTGTAGAATATCCTTTCCTATGAGTATTATCTAGTGAATATCTTATATAATTTAGAAAATTTTTTAAAAAATAAGATAACGCATCTTGTCAAAGTGATGTTGAGAAACCAAAAAATTTAATAGGAAATGTGTTATCTAGAGGATGTGGTGAAGAAGAGTTACCGAAACCTATTTTAGTATGGGAAATGAAAAAATTTACGGTGAAATTTCTTAATGGGGGAAGATAGTAATGAATTAAACTATTATAAATTAAATCCCAATTTTTTATTTAATTAAATAAAATATGGTTATAGAAAATAAATGGATTTATTTTGTTTTATTATATCATATTGAATTTAAAATACCATTATGTATCTTCAAAACTGATAATATAACTGTCATAGAGTGATCATATAATTAATATAAATATAGGGTTTTAACAAATCCAATTGAGATAGACAAAAGAAGTGATGACATCAACTAGTTGGATCATAAATTATGAAAATTATTTATTAGATGTTTCATTGGAGATAATATTTTATACTTTTCCTCTGATCAATACCAATCTGAGATCCAACAACATAAGCATGAGAGAAACCATTTATTGGAGAAGTTAAATCCCATCGAGATCATGAGCCAAACCATGTTTGCTAAACCACATCATGAATGTTCCATAATCACGCACCTTAATCTTAGAGTATTTTTTGGTTTATTAAAGATATATGTATCAAGACCCAATAATTATGAGTAACTATATTGTTATGTATAGAATATAAATATGTTTTATCCAATAAATGATACTTATTTTTATTTTTTTACAATATATCTAAAATGGTATTTTGGGTAAATTTTCAAATTCAATTAATGAATTTATAAATTATTGTATTTTTGAAGTAAATAATATTTTAATATTATTAACTATTTTTTATCATATATAAATGATAATATAATTTTTATGAAGTCAAGTGTAATTTTTATGATGGTTTGAAAACTGTTATTGAAAAAAAACCATGAATTTCTTAATAAATAATGAATTTATTTTTCAAATGAAATTTAAAATATTTATAAATAATATTTAGATAAAATTAATATTATTTTTGGAATCAGAATATCAAAATTATCCAATGGTGAATTTTTAATAATTTTCTGAGACAGTTGAATTTTCATGTAAAAATTATATATCATGTAAATATACTTTCTGTTTTATGACATACTAATTACCCAAGAGTGATGTAATAATTAAAATAAATGGGTTCAAAGAAAAAATATATAATTTTTAAATTAATTTTATTTTTATTTTATTTGATTTAATTCTTGAATCCATTATGAATCGCCCAAACATATAATATATTTTACGGTTTTAAACACATTTTTTTGAGAGTGTGAGTCACCTAAAAATAAGAAAAATAATTATTTTAATATGTTCAGCCATGGTCCATATAATATATTGACAACCAATACTTTTTGGTATAAAATATTGGAAGAAACTAGGTGATGATTTGTGGTTTTGGATATTTTATTATTTTGAGTCCAAAACCGAAATAATAAAAAAACCACCACGTTTCCTATAAAATCAAACAAAAACCCCAATTTCCCTTCATTTAAACTCCTTGGATGTAACACCCCAAGATTTCATAGTACGTTTTATTATTAAAGCAATTCAATAGCTTACGCTACACGCACCTCTGAGTTCTAGCAAACCGCAACCTACCAAACCAGCCATTCAAAAAGCAGTTATGAATAGTATTAACTGAATTATGAATATTATATACTCTATATAATTTTAACATCCATATTATGTGTTTTCAGACATAATATAAGAAAAAATTCATTTTTTAGGTAAAAGAATTATGTTTCAAAAAATGAAAATTTACCACCATTTAATGGAGAACCCTTTTTAAAACCAATATTTGGCACTTTTATATATTCAATTTAATGAAGTTAAATTCTTCTTTAGAATATATACATAAATATTTACTTTGGATAAATTTTTGGTACTTTTCAGATAACTTTCATATTTTGATAAACAGTAAAGAAATACAATGTTTTAATTGAAAATAAATTTTTATAATCGAAATAATTTATAGGGTTAAATTATTAATTTTAATTGTTTTGAATTATTATTAGATTATATATTTATCATTTAATACAATTTAGGTCATTATAAGTAATTTCACATTTAAATGTTTCATAAACAAATGTCAATATTTTAATAGTTTTTAGTTTTTAAAAATTATCTTTTTGGCTTTGACAACAAGAATTAATTTTAAATTAATTAATGAAACATCAATTTTTTTTTGAATTTTGAAAAATAGAATTCATTTTTGAGTCAGGAATATCAAAATTATCTTGGGAATAGTTTTTGGTATTTTTCTAAAAACATTCAAATTTTGATGAATAGTGAAATACACTCAGTTATTGTTTAAAACTACCTTTTAATTTAGATAATTAATTATTTTATTTAAATTTATTTTAAGTCAAAATAGATATTTAATACCTATATAAGTCCAATGTAATTCATTGGAGTCATTTAATAATAATATTAGTTGTATAAATTTTTATTGAACTTTTTACCGTCTTTTACCCACTTTCTAGGGGAATTTACAAATTTTCATAAAACTTAATTTTACCACTTTTGTGGGTTGAATTTAAAAATTCGGAATGACATGGTTGATATTATTAAGTAAAATATTGTTCAATAAGCTGAAAATAATAATTTTTGAATAGTAACTTTTTACTTTTATTTACTGTGATTATAATAAAATAGTATAATTAATGGTAAAAATGATTTTATAATTACCATAACAAATGTCTTAATTATATTGGATAAGTGTATATCAAACAAAAAAACCTTAGGAACAAAATATGATCCTTCAGGTCCAGTTGTATTATATGAGGACATTTATTATTATTTTATTTAAAGAAGAGTAAAAAGTGTTCAATTCAATGTTTAATAACTAAACCATTTTTAATATAAGGATACAAACAATATAAATTCAGATATAAATATTAATTATAAATATACAAATATTTACTACATAATTTAATTATATTTATAAATTTTAGACATTAAGTAACTTAATTTATTTATGACATAATGATGATGTAGTAATTACCTTATTAATTAAATATTAAAATAATCGATATTATTAATTTCTAAATAAATATAAATTTAGACTTTTGATGAATTACACTAATTTTATAGGTTAATATGTCATTTTAGGGTTGATTATATAATTTTATTTCAAAGTGATAAGGTTTTTATGACTTTCACAAAAACAAAATACCAAATAGTATTAAAATTGGCCTAATTAGTTTTTAAAACAAATACTATATTATTGATTGATATATAATTCATAAAAATATAAGGATTGGAAAAATGGATTTAATACTATTATATACGTCATTAATGAATCAATTGAGGTTCTCTTGATAGTATAGAGAATATTTATGAACCATATAGAGTGAGAATACAAGAAGACACTGTAAAGTTAAAATATTTAACCAAAAGTTAAATCTAAAAGAAATGATTAAAATGGTAACCTAAACATATGTAAAACCTATTGGTTAAGATGTTTTTGACCCAAAACCATATTATAATAGAAATAAATCATTTTTGATCCATTAGAAACTGAAAATGATTTTATTATAAAATAATATTTCAAGATTTTCCTAAAGTTACCCTCACATCTCTTATAAAATGGTAGTTCCCCTTCTCTCAAAATCAAACCTCAAAAGCCATTTGGATCGGGAAAAACCTGCCCAAATCCCCTCCACATTTTTTTCCCTTTGACTTAGAGTCCTTACATGGATCAGAAAGCCAACCTATGGAGCCCATTTGATTAATTCAAAAGGAAACACCCGAAGAAGAGGTAATAATTGCACCACCCACTTTCAAGTTCATTTCTTCTTAAACTTCCTCTTTATTTATTATTTCCATACAATAATAATAACTCCAGTACCTTATACAAAATATGATGTTATTATAAATACGGTAAAACAATATTTGTTATTATATCAATCCTATAAATGACAAAGTCACCATACGTGTGTACGTACGGCTTACCGTCTCCACGTCGTGGTGTTGTTTGTTATTCAAACACTTCATTTTTTGGATGGTTATAATATTCAGTATAACTGATGTAAATTATAAATATAACATGTTAATGATTATGTATATATGATATAACTTCCAAATTACATACTATTCCATCATCAATATAATGATAGTGTCGCTCATGCGAATGTACGGATTACCTTCTCCACGACACGATAAGATTCATTTCCACGTTCACCATTAAATGATGACTATAAAAACCTATAATATATAATAATTATTTAATATTTTACATAATAATTATATGGTATATATATGTATATTTATATACTTACATATATCTTATTCACTTACTTCTGTTCAATACTATATGAAAACAGAAACAACGTTTATGCGTACGTACGACCTATCGTATCCATAAATAGTGCCTTCCATTTCATATATCTATCTATTATAAATATTTATATTCTAAATATATATGATATATAAATAATGTTTTATATTTTGGATGTTTTTAAATCATTATCTAAATGATACGATCAAGAATAACTAGTTAAAACACAAACGATAAAGAAGGTGATTATTACCCGAAATATTTATTTAACAAATAAATCATTATTAAATAGGTAGTATAAAGTCATAAATGATTCATGTGTGATATAATAAATATTAATATGGCTCTGGTATAATTTAATAACATACTATAGTCATTATATAAGAAGTTAAACATACCCTCTACCAAAGAAAAGTGCATGGTAAGAGTTAATTGGTCAATCTCATTATGATCTGAGATTGTTTATGTGTATGTTTTTACTGGGACATATTTATTACCCATGTCCCTGTTTCACAATAGAGTTTTCAAAAGTATTTGTTTTAAAGGAATATTTAACTAAAAAATCAATTAAAATGTTTTAATGATTTATTCTTCTAAACCTTTCTCATTAATGTCCATGTTTTCAAAATGATTTTAATGATTTATTTATATGGGCATAAATGTTTTAAAATTTGAATTATTTCACAAGTTTCAATGTGTCATGGGACACTTTTATTAGAAAATATCTTTTAGATGAAATCCTTTATAAATTTTTTGACTTTTAAACTGATTTCATGAAAAAGGGATATTTCCTTCAAAGAGTTTTACTGATCATTTTCAACAATTTCAACATCATTTACTGGATATTATTTTGGACGAGGTTGATTTATTATGATAAAAATAGTTCATATTGTACTTAAGGTTTTGTGATATGATTTATTGTGGATTTTTTATTTTTATACCATTCATGATTTATGGAAAAATTATTGACATTTCATATGCTAGTTTTGATATTAATATTTGTGTTATGTTTAAACCTTTTCTTATGAGGAATGCATTGGACATAGTAAGTAATGGGTGTAGCCTTCTATAGCTCCTAGATTCCTTAGTATGTCTCATGAGACAAACTAGTGTCTTTGCACAAGGCCTTGAAAAAATCTTATTTGTATTCTTGGCACAAGGCATTGACTATGTGGTTAAGAAGTCTCAAATTATGAATTCCATCATTATGAAATTAGCTATTGATATTTCATGTGATTATTTGACTAGTAGAATATCAATTCGAATAATTAAATAGAATTATTTGATTTATATTTTCCATATTATACTGATGTTTATGATTAAAAGGCTTTTGATTTAGTTTTATACATTTCTATAAATGTTTATGCTTATTTGTGAATGTTTCCGCTATATTTTTATTCGTACTGAGCATTAGAGCTCAACACTTTCTTATGCTTTATTTTCCTAGGATTCCAAGAAGTGTATTATGATTCATAAGCTGGGTTAAGCTTGGGGATTAATGAAATTATCAAAGGATAATTCTTGTTTTTTTATTTTCTAATATTTAATGTAATGTTCATGTATATAATCTATTTTACAAGATTGCCAAACTGATCGGTCTTTTGGGAAATGATTCCTTGTAATAATGTCAATGTATTAAAATAATGATCCAACTATAGGTAAATAGGGTCGGGCTGTTACAGTTGGTATCAGATAAAGTTTAGAAACAATATTGGAAATAGATTTAGATAAACTATGATTAGAGAACCGTACCCTAATATAGAATTTGAGTATTAGTATAAAATAACATCCTAGAATTTTGGTAACGTCGATATTTTCTATATTTTCAAGAAATACATACCTCTCTAGATACGAGCAAGTAGAGGCGGCTCTGGAACATATGTACCTATGAATGAAAACTCCAAAAAAGAGTTTCGAGCTTGACCCAAGGTATCCAGGTACACACCAACGGGCCTTGGTGCACTTTTTGTTATGAAACTCCCAAGGGATATTCTTAGGATAATTCACATTTCCATTACAATCCATTATGAAGGATTTTGGAGTAAATACTTCCTCCAAGAAAACATTTTATGATTATAAATTATAGGCATAATCTTTTCAATTTACGTTAAGTATTTTTCATGTTTGGAATTATGCATTGGGATTCATAAACTAACCTAGTGTATGCCATTGTTTAGAAATGGTGCCTAGTAGAAGGAATGAGAATTCTAGTAATACACAAGATAGAAATATTAAGAAGGATCATATCTTTAATAGTATTAACACAAAATTTGAAAGGGAAATATTCTCCCATGTATTCTCATCATATGATGAAATTGTATCATGTGTTAATAAGATAAGAAAAGAATTATCTGAGTCCAACGACTTTGAAGGGAAGCTAGATAAGAAAAGGATGGAAGTGAGAAAGATGGATAAATGGAAGAGGGGAAAGAAGAATTTTCCCATCTGTGATAATAGTAGAAAGAATCACCTTAGTAAATCCTTGAAGGGAATGGGAGTTTTTTATAAGTGTGGAGAAAAAGGACACCAAGTACATGATTTCAAGGGTAAGAAAAAGGTTTCAAATGTTCAATTTTTCATCTGCAAGGAGTTGGGACACTACACGAATCAATTTCCAAATCATCAGAGTATACCCCAAATGATGCTATTTGATAATAATCATGTTATGCTATTACTGAAGATGAAGAGGAATGATTAGATTTTTTATGTTGTTATTAAAGTATTTTTTTCATTTGAGTATTGTATTAATGATGTACATGTGATAAGAATTACAGAGTATATAAGGATTGTACTGTAGTACTATTTCATTAAGGACTTGAGATTGTGTGGAACCAAGAAAAGTTACTCAATGAAGGTTAATTTTTTTGTAATATATATGGTTGAGAGAAAGATAAACTATAATATGGTTCTGATACAGAGGTAATAATTTTGGAATAATATATGATTGATTTGGATAAATTATATTGGATATTTTTAACAACCTTGAAATAGATTAATGATTAGTATATTCCATCATTATTGGAGTTTACAACATTTTTGGATAGAATGTGTATATCCAGTATTATATAAGGAATAAGGGATAATGAATGTAATCAATAAGGATTTATAGTAATTAAGGGTGTTACATTGTTTTAAAAGAATACACGATGAAGGTATTCTCATGTTATTACGTGGAAAAATGATATTCATTGTGTTTACCTTCCATATAAATTTTGGACAAGAATTTTGGATAGATGTATTTTGGATATGTCTAAAGTTTGAAATTGATTAATTTTGAATTTTTATGCTATTGTTAAGGTTAAATCATTTCTTGAGATTATTTTTGAATTTTCATAAAAAGGACAACCCGAAGGTTGGGCGATAACCCATCACGTCCGGCAAGGCCGTGAGACTTAAACCCACAACTGAAGTGCGGCAAGGGTGGATCACCTACCACTATCATACTGGATGTCTTAGTTTTTATAATGTAGTTTTTTTAATATTCTGAAAAATGAATTATAAATTCATTATTTTTAGAACCCAATACAATTAGGATAAATTGAATATTTTTTTAATTCTATTATCATTTGGAGTGAAAGATGAGTTTGTGGTAGGAACTAGTTGATGGATGAAACGATACCTGTCAAGTATATATTTTCCCTATTTTTATATGAATAAATTAATTCTTATACTTTATGGAAGGTATCTTAAAATTAAAAATGTGCTATCCTAATAACTTATGTTTTATTGAATTTGTGATATTTTAAATCAACATATATTGATGGATTTGAGGCCCTCAATTTTTAACTTGTTTGAAATGGATGACCTCAATAACTCTCTATAAATATTTATGTTTTACCTCCAATTATGTGTCTTTAATTTACACCAATTTTACCCTAATTGAGATCATAATTTGGTGGGTACTTTTTCATTTCCCTTTCACTTTTATTTAGAAATTTTTTTATTAGCCATATTTCTTATGTGGGTTTTCCACAATAGTATATTTCTATTTTTAACATTTTATTTTTGAAGAACAATTTCAAATTAAAAAGATGCAATTTATTAAATGAGGGGAGAATGTAACACCCCACGATTTCATAGTACATTTTCTTATTAAATTAATTCAATAGATACACTATACGCAACACCGAGTTCGAGCACACCACAACTTACCAAACTAGCCGTTAAAAAGCGGCTATGAATAGTATTAACAGAATTTTAAATATGATATAATATATGTAACTTTAAAATCCATATTATGTGTTTCTTAGACATAATAAAAAAAACAAATTCATTTTTTCAGATAAAAGAATTATTTTAAAAAAATGCAATTTTACCGCCTTTTAATGGAGAACCCTTTTTAAAACCAATATTTGAAACTTTTATATATTCAATTTAATGAAATTAAATTATTCTTTATAAGAAGGACATAAAAAAGTTTTCTGGATAAATTTTTGGTACTTTTCATATAACGTTCATATTTTGATGAATAGTGAAAAATACAATGTTTTAATTGAAAACAACTTTTTCTAATCGAATTAATTTATACTATTAAATTATGAATTTGTATTGTTTTTAAGTATAATTAGATAATATTTTTATCATTTCATACAACTTAGGTCATTATAAGTAATTTCACATTTAAATTTGACATAAACACATGTCAATTTTTTTATAGTTTTTACTTTATAAAACCCGCTTTTTGGATTTGACAGCGAGAATTAATTTTTATTTAATTAAGTAATCTTATATTTTTTGAATTTGGAAAAATAGAATTTATTTTCGAATTAGGAATATCAAAATTAGACTTGGGAGATCTTTTTGTATTTTTCTGAAAACATTCAATTTTTGATGAATAGTGAATAACACTATGTTATTATTTGAAATGGACTTTTTATTTAAATAACTATTTATTTTATTTAAATTTATTTTAATTCAAAATAGATATATAATACCTATATAAGTTTATTGTAATTCATTGGAGTCATTTTATAATAAAATTAGATGTTTAAATTTTTATTGAACTTTTTACCATCTTTTACCCACCTTCTAGGGGCATTTTCAAATTTGTATAAAACATAATTTTACTACTTCTGTGAGTTTTATTTCAAAAATCTGAGAGATACGATTGATGTCAATAAGTAAAATGTTGTTCAATATGATGAAAGTAATTTTCAGTGAATAGTAACTTGTGAATTTTATTTACCACGGTTAAAAGTATACAGGGTAATGAAAGATAAAAATGATATTATAATTACACTAACACAGGTATTAATTCTATAGTATAAGTATATTTAGACCCAAAAAAACCTTAGTAACAAACTATCATCCTTTAGGTCCACTTGGATTAGATTAGGACATTTATTATTATTTTATTTAAAGAATAGTTAAAAGTGTTAAATTTCAAGTTTAATAACCAAACTATTTTTAATATAAGGTTACACACAATATAAATTAGGATAAAAATATTCAGTAGAAATATAATAAATTTTCCTTAATAATGGTATTTTATTTATAATTTTTATACATTAAATAATTTAATTTATTTATGACACAATGATGATGCATTAATTACCTTATTAATGAAATATTAAAATAATTGATATTATAAATATCCAAATAAATTCAAATTGAGACTTATTATGAATTATAATAAATTTTTAGGTTAATATGAAAGGTTAGGGTTTATTATATAAATTTTCTTCGAAGTGATAAGGTTTTTATGAATTTCACAAAATCAAAATACCAAATAGTGTCAAAATTGACATAAATTTGTTTTAAAATAAATACTATATTATTTATTGATATAAAATTACTAAAAATATAAGGACATGAAAAATGGATTTAATAATATTATATATGTCATTAATGAACCATTTGAGGTTATCTTGGATGTTTAAATAATGTTTATAAACCATATAGTGTTAGAATACAAGAAGACACGGTAAAAGATAAACTACTCAACTAAGAGTTAAATATAAAAGATAAGGTTTACATGGTAACCTAAACATTTCTAAAACCTATTGGATAAGAGTATTTATACCAATCCCCCACATTAGACTAGAAATAAACAATATTGGTTCCATTATAAACTGGAAATGGTTTTATTATAAAATAATATTTCAAGCTTTTCCTAAAGTGACTCTCACCTCTCTTATAAAAGGGTAATACCCATTCTCTCAAAATCACACCTCCAAGGCCATTTGGCTCAGCCAAAACATGCCCAAATCTCCTCCAAACATTCCTTACTTCTACCTAGAGGCATTAATATGATCATAAATCCAACATAAGGTTCCCTTTTGGTCAATTCAAAAGGAAACACCTGAAGAAGAGTTAATAATTTCACCACCCTCTTTCAAGTTCTTTTGTTCTTACACTTCATCTTTCATTGTTGTTTCCATACCAAAATATTAAATCCAATACCTTATAAAAATTTTTATGCAACTATAAATATGTTACAACCATATTCGTTATTCTATCCATCCTATAAATGACAAAGTCACCATACATGTGTAAGTATAACTTACTGTCTCCATGTCATGGTGTAGTTTGTTATTAAAACACTTCATTTTCTGGATGGGTATAATAATTAGTATAACAAACATAAATAATAAATATAACATGTTAATGATTCTTTATATATGATATACCATCCAATTACTGACTATTTCACTATCAATATAATGATATTGTCACTCATGCGTACGTACGGATTACCGTCTCCACGATGCGATGAAATTCATTTCCATGTTCACTATTAAACGATGATTATAAAAATATATATTATTAATAAGTATGTAATATATGAAATAATAACTCTACTAGATATATATATATATGTATGTATGTATGTATGTATATACCTATATATATCGTATTCACTTACTTCCGTTCAATACGATATGAAAACAAAAACATCATTTATGCGTACGTACGAACTACCGTCTCCATAAATGGTGCCTTCCATTTCATATATCTATCTATTATAAATATTATTACTCTAAATATATATATAATATATATATATATATATGAAGTTTTATATTCTGTAAGTATTTAAATCAGGATCTAATTGATACGATGAAGATTAACAAGTTAAAACACGCACGATAAAGAAAGCGATTATTATCCGAAATATTAATTTAAGATGAAATCATTATTAAATGGGTATTATAAAGTCATAAATTAATCATTTATGATTTAATAAATATGAATATGGTTATGGTATAATTAAATAACATACTATGGTCATTATACAGGAGGTTAAACGTACCCTCGACCAAAGGAAAGTGCAACGTAAGGGTCAATTCCTCATTCTAATTATTATCCAAGATTGTTTATGTGTAAGTTTTTAATGGGACATATTTATTATCCATGTAAATGTTTCATAAAATATTTTTCAAAAGATTCTTTTTAATGGAATCTTTAAAAAAAATTAAATATTTTAAATATTTACTCATCTAAACATTTTTAATTAATGTCTATGTATTAAAAATGATTATAAGGATTTATTTATATAGACATGAATGTTTTAAAATGTTAATTCATTTCAAAAGTTTCAAAGTGGTACGGGAAACTTTTATTCAAAAATACATTTTAAATGAATTCCTTTGTAATTTTTTGGATTTTTAAACTGATTTCATGAAAAAGGAATATTTCTCTCAAAGAGTTTTACTAATCATTTTCATGTATGTCAACATTCTTTACTGGCTATTATTTTTAATCGAGGTTGATTTTTTATGATAAAAATATTCCCTATTGTATTGATGTTTTTGTGATATCTTTGAATTTGGATGTGTTATTTTAACACTGTTCATGGTTTATGGGTAATGTATTGACATTTCATATGCTATATTTAGTATGAATATTTATGTTATGTTTAAACCCTTTCATATGAGGAATGGATTGGACATAGTAAGTGATGGGTGGAGCACGCTATATCTCCTCAATGAATCGTTAGGTCTCATGATACAATATAGTGTCTTGACACAAGGCCTTGAAAAAATATTATTTGTAGTATTGGCACTAGGCCTTGACTATGTGGTTATGATGTCTGGAATTATGCATTCCATCATTATGAAATTGGCTATTGATATTGCATGTGATTATTCGACTAGTAGAACATCCATGTGAATAAGTAAATGGAATTATTTAATTAATATTTTCTATATTATGTTGAAGGTTATGTTTAAAAGGATTTTGTTTTAGTTTTATAGATTTCCTTAAATGTTTATGCTTATTTGTGAATGTTTCTATTATATTGTTATCCTTACTGTGAATTTAATCTCACCACTTTCTTATATTTAATTTTCCTAGGATTATAAGAAGTGTATAATGATTGATAATCAGGATTAAACTAGGTGATTAATGGCGTTATCAAAGGATCATTTATGTTGTGTTTTATTTTCTAATGTGTAATGTAACGTTCATGTATATATTTTATTTTCCAAGACTGCTAAACTGATTGGTCTTTCAGGACATTATTCCTTGTAATCATTTCAATGTATTAAAATAATTCAACGACTCTGGGTAACTGGGGTCAAGGCATAACAATTGGTATTAGAGGAATTTTAGCAACAACCATGGAAATAGATTTAGATAAACTCTAATAAGAGAACATTACCCTAATATAGACATTGAGAATTAGTATAGAAGAACTTCCTTGAATTTTTTTAAAGTAGAGATTTTGTGTATTTTCAATAAATACATCCATGTATGGATATGATCAGGTAGAGGCAGCTCTGGCACAGATGTACCTAGGAGAAGGAATGCCGACAAGGAGTTTGAGGCTTGACTCGGGGTATCCTGGTTCATGAAAACGGGCCTTTCTGTACTCTTGGTTACAAAACTCCTCGAAGATATGATTAGGATAATTTAAATTTTCATTACCAGCCATTATGAAGGATTTATGAGTAAATAATTTATCAAAGATAACATTTTCTGATTATAGATTATATGCATAATCTTTTCAATTTACGTTAGGTATTTTATATGTTTGGAATTATGCATTGTGATTCATAAACTAACCTAGTGTATTCCATTGTATCAGATTGGCACCTAGTAGAAGGAATGATAATTACAAAAATATGCATGATCTAAAGATTAAGAAGGATTATATCTTCTATATTATTAAGAAAAAATTTATAAGGGAAATAGACTTCCATGTATTCTCATCATATGAAGAAATAGTATCATGTGTTATTATGATAAGTAAAGAATTCTCCGAGTCCTATGTCTTTCAAGGAAAGAATGAGAAGAAAAGGATGGAAGAGAGACAGTTGTATAAAGGGAAGAGGGGAAAGAAGAATTTTCCCATATGTGATAACTATTTAAACAATTACCTTGGTAAATGCTTGAAGGGAATGTGAGTTTTTTATAATTGTGGAGGAAAAGGGCACCATGTACATGATTTAAAGGGTAAGGAAAAAGTTTCAAATATACAATGCTTCATCTGTAAGGAGTTGGGACACTATGCAAATCAATATCCTAATCATCAGAGTATACCCAAAATGCTGCTATTAGATAATAATCAAGTAATGATACTACCGAAGATGAAGAGGAATGATTATATTTCTTATGTTGTTATTAAAGTATTTTTTTCATTTGAGTACTGTATTAATGATGTACATGTTATAATAATTATAGAGTATATAAGTATAGTAATGAAGTACTATTTCATTAAGGACTTGAGATTGTGTGGAACCAAGAAAAGTGACTCAATAGAAGGATAAATGTTTTAGGAAATATATGGTCAAGAGAATGATAAGCTATAATATGGTTCTGATACTGAGGTAGTGATTTTGTAATAATATTTGATTGATTTTAATAAATTATATTGGATATTTTTGACTACATTGAAACTGATTAATGGTATGTATATTCCACCATTGTTGGAGTTTACAGCATTTTGGGATAGAAGAAGTATATCAAGTGTTCTATAAGGAATAATGGAGCATGAATGTAATCAATAAGGATTTATGGTAATTCAGGTTGTAATAGTGTTTTAAAAGAATACATGATGAAGGTATTCACAAGTTATTAAGTGGAAAAAGGATCTTCATTGTGTTTACCTTCAATATAAATTTTGGATTGGGAGTTTGGACAGATGTATTTTGGATACGTCTAAAGGTTGGAATTGATTATGTTTGACTTTGGATACTATTTTTAAGGTTAAATCATTTCTTGAGATTATTTATGGATTGTCATAAAAAGGAAAACCCGGAGGGCGGAAAACAACCCGTCACATCTAGCAGGGCCACGAGACTTGAACCCACAATGGAAGGGAGATAATGGTGGATCACCTACCACTAGCATACATGATGTCCTGGTTTGTATAATGTAGTTTTTTTAATATTCAAAAAATTAATTATAAATTCATTGTTTTTGGAACGCTATACGATTAGGATAAATAAAATATTTTTGAATTCTATTATCTTTTGGAGTAAAAGATGAGTTGGTGGTAGGAATTAGTTGAATAATGAATCTCTACTTGTCAAGTATATTTTCCCCTCTTTTTCTATGAATAAATTAATTCTTTAACTTTAGGGAAGGTATCTCAAAAAAAAAGTGTTATCCTAATACCATATGTTTTGTTGAATCAACGATATTTTAAATCATCATAGATTGATGGCTTTGAGGTCCTCAATTTTACACTTGTTTTTGATTGATGACATCAATCACTCCCTATAAATATTTAATTTATTTCTGCAATTATATATCTCTAATTTCCCCCAATGTTCTCCTAATTGAGATAATAATTCGGTGGTGACTTTTCATTTCCCTTTCCCTCTTATTAAGACTAAATTTTATTAACCCAATTTCCAATGTGGGTTTTCCACAAATATTTTTCCATTTTTAAAATTTTATTTTTGAATAACAATTTCCAATAACAAGGGCTCAATTTATTGATAGAAGGTAGAATATAACACCCCACTATTTCATATTACATTATCTCATAAAAGTAATTCAATAGCTTACACTACATGAAACACCAAGTTAGAGCGCACCAAAACTTACCAAACTAGCTATTCAAATAGCAGTTATGAATAGTATTAACAAAATTTTGAATATTTTATAATATACATAATTTTAACATCCATAATTTGTGTTTCTTAGACGTAAAATAAGAACAAATTCATTTTTTTCCGATAAAAGAAGTATTTATCAAAAAATGAAATTTTACAGCCTTTTTATTGGAAAACCCTTTTAAAACCAATATTTGACACTATTAAATATTAAATTTAAGTAAATTAAATTCTTCTTTATAATAGAGACATAAAAATTTAGTTTAGGTAAATTTTTGGTATATTTCTGATAACTTTCATATTTTTATGAATTGTGAGAAATACTATGTTTTAATTGAATACAACTTTTCTTAATCGAAATAATTTATAGTAGTAAATTATGATTTGTAATTATTTTTAAGTGTAATTATATTATATTTTTATCATTTAATATAATGTTGTTCATTATAAATAATTTCACATTTAAATTTGACATAAACACATGTCAATCTTTTGATAGTTTTTACTTTTTAAAAACCCTCATTTTGGATTTGACAACATGAATTAATATTAAATTAATTAATGCAATTTATATATTTTTAATTTGGTAAAATAGAATTCATTTTTGAATTAGGAATATCAAAATTACCTTAGGGTGAATTTTTGGTATTTTACTGAAAACATTCAATTTATGATGAATAATGAAAACACTACGTTATTGTTCAAAACCAACTTTTTTTTAAATAACTATTTATTTTATTGAAATTTATTTTAATTAAAAATATATATAATACCTATATATGTTAAATGTAATTTATTGGAGTCATTTTAAAATAAAAATAGATGAATAAATTTTTATTGACCTTTTTCTCGTCTTGTACCCACCTTCTAGGGGAATTTGAAAATTTGTATAAAACATAATTTTACCACTTCTATGAGTTTTATTTCAAAAATTCAAGAGACACGGTTGATATGAGTAAGTAAAATGTGGTTTAATAAGATGAAAATAATTTTGGGTGAATTTTAACTTCTGACTTTAATTTACCACCGTTAAAAGTAAATAGGGTAATTAAAGGTAAAAATGATATTATATTTACCCTAACACAACTCGTAATTCTATTGGATAAGTGTGTTTCTCCAAAAAACAACCTTAAAAACAAAATATGATCCTTTAGGTCCACTTATAAAATATTAGTACATTTATTATTATTTCATTTAAAGAAGAGTTAAAAGTGTAAAATTAAAAGTTTAATAACTAAACCATTTTTAATATAAGGTTACACACAATATAAATTAGGCTGTAAATATGAATTATAAATCTAATAAGATTTCATACGTAATTATATTTTATTTATAATTTTTAGACATTAAATAACCTAATTTATTTACGACACAAAGATGATTCAGTAATTACCTTATTAATGAAATATAAAAATAATTGATATTATAAAAATCAAAATAAATATAGATTGAGACTTCTGATAAATTCCACTTATTTTATAGGTTAATATGAAATTTTAGGGTTGATTAGATAATTTTTTTCGAAGTGATGAGGTTTTTATGACTTTCACAAAAACAAAATACCAAATAGTGTCAAAATTGACAAAAATTAGTATTTAAAACAAGTACTATATTATTGATTGATATAATATTTATAAAAATTTGAGGTTAGGCCAAAGGGACTTAATAATATTATATATTTCATTAATGAACCACTTTAGGTTCTCTTGGATGTTTAGATACTGTTTATTAACCATATAGTGTAAGAACAGAAGAAGGCAGAATACAAGTTAAACTATTTAACTAAGTGTTAAATCTAAAAGAAAAGGTAAAAATGGTAACCTAAACTTGTCTAAAACCTATTGGTTAAGATTTATTTGACCCATAATCACATAATATTAGAATTAAATCATTTTATATCCATTATACACTGAAAATTATTTTATTATAAAATAATATTTTAATCTTTTCATAAAGTGACCCTCACCTCTCTTATAAAAGGGTACTTCCCATTCTCTCAAAATCACACCTCTAAAAACATTTACATCTCCCAAACCCTACCTAAATATCTTTGCAACATTCCTACCCATGACCCAGTCACCTTAATTCAATCATATTGTCATCCTATAGATCATATTTGAACAATTTAAAGGAAACACTCGAAGAAGAGGTAATAATTTCACCACCCTCTTTCAGGTTCTTTTCTTCTTACACTTCCTCATTCTTTGTTGTTTCCATGACAAAATAATAACTCATGTACCTTCTACATACTTTGATGTTATTATAAATATGGTACAACCATATTATTTATTCTCTCCATCCTATAAATGACAAAGTCACCATACATGCATACGTACGACTTACCGTCTCGACGTTTTGGTGTACTTTTTTATTCAAACACGTCATTTTTTGGATGGGTATATTAATTAGTATAACTGTTGTAAAAAATAAATATAACATGTAAATTATTCTTTATATATGATATAACATCCAATTACATACTATTTCACCATCAATATAATGATATTATTGCTTGTGCGTACGTACGGATTACCGTCTCCACGACGCGATGAGATTCATTTCCACATTCACCATTAAATGAAGATTATAAAAAATATGTATTATTAATAATTATGTAATATATTACATAATAATTATATTTGATATATATATATATACTTACATATATCTTATTAACCTACTTCTGTTCAGTATGATATGAAAACAGAAACAACGTTCCTGCATACATACGACCTATCCTCTCCATAAAAAGTGCCTTCCATTTCATATATATATATATAAATTATAAATATATATATTATAAATATATGTGATATATAAATCAATTTTTATACTCTTGAAGTATTTAAATAATGATCTAAATGATACGATCAAGAATAACATGTTAAAACACATATGATAAAGAATGCGGTTATTGCCCGAAATATTAATTTATCATGGAAATCATTATTAAATGGGTAGTATAAAGTCATAAATAAATTATATATTATATGATAAATATTAATATTGTTCTATTATAATTTAATAACGTACTATGGTCATTTTAAAGGAGGTTAAACGTACCCTCGACTAATGGAAAGTACAAGGTAAGGGTTAATTTCCACAATCTCATTATTATCCTAGATTTTTCATGTTTATGTTTTTACTGGGGAATATTTATTAAAAATGTCAATGTTTCATAAATGAGTTTCAAAAAGGATTCATTTTAAGGAATATTTATCAAAAAAATAATTTTAAATGTTTTAATAATTTATTCTTCTAAACGTTTCTCATTAATGTCCTTGTTTTAAAAATGATTTTAAGGATTTATGTTTATGGACATGCATATTTTAAAATGATAATTAATTTCAAAAGTTTTAAAGTGGTATGGGAAAATTTGATTCAAAAATATTTTTTAAAAGGGTTCCTTTATAAATTGGGTGACTTTTAAAATGATTTCACGAAAAAGGGATATTTTTTACAAAGAGTTTTATTGATCATTTTCAACTACGTCAACATCCTTTACTGGATATTATTCTTGATCGAGGTTGATTTATTATGAAAAAATATTCCATATTTTATTAAAGATTTTGGGTTATATTTGACTGTGGATGTGTTATTTTTATACCATTCCTAGTTTTTGGATAATGTATTGACATTTCATATGCTAGTTTAAATAAGAAAGTTTATGTTATGTTTAAAACTTTTCCTATGAGGAATGCATAGGACTTAGTAAGTGATAGGTGGAGCCAGCTATAGCTCTTTAATGCATCAATAGGTCTCTTGAGACAAACTAGTGTCTTGGCACAAGTCCTTGACAAAATCTTATTTTTAGTCCTGGCACAAGGCATTGACTATGTGGTTATGAAGTCTGGAAATATGCATTCTATCATTATAAAATTGGCTATTGAAAATGAATGTGATTATTCGACTAGTAGAATATCTTTGTCAATAAGTAAATGGCATTATTTGATTTATATTTTCTATATTATACTGATTTATAGGTTTAAAAGACATTTGTTTTTGTTTTATACATTTCCTTAAATGATTATGCTTATTTGTGAATGTTTCTTCTATATTGTCATTCTTACTAAGCATATGATCTCACCCCTTTCTTATGATTTATTTTCCCAGGATTCCAAGAAGTGTATTATGATTGATAAGCAGGGTTTAGCTATTAGATTATGTGTGTTCTCAAAGTATCATTTATGTTGTGTTTTATTTTCTAATGTGTAATGTAATGTTCATGTATATAATCAATTTTTCAAGAATGGTAAACTGATTGATCATTCGGGACATGATTCTTTATAATCATTCCAATGTATTAAAATAATGTACCAACTGTAGGTAAATGGTGTTGGGGCGTTATAGTTGGTATCAGATAAAGTATAGAAACAACCTTGGAAATATATTTAGATAAACTCTGATTAGAGAACATTACCCTAAGATAGTATTTGTGGATTCTTATAGAAGAACTTCTTAGAATTTTGGTAATGTAGAGGTTATGTGTATATTCAAGAAATACATCCTTGTCTGGATACGAGCAGGTAGAGGTGGCTCTGGAACAGATGTACCTAGGAGTGAAAACTCCGACAAGGTGTTTCAGGATTGACCCCGGGAATCCTAGTACCTGACAATGGGGCTTTCTACACTATGGGATACGACACTCCTTGGGGATATGCTTAGGATAATTCATATTTTAATTACATTCCATTATTAAGTATTTAAGAGTAAATACTTCCTCAAAGAAAACATTTTATGATTAATGATTATATGCATAATCTTTTCAATTTACGTTAGGTATTTTACATGTTTGAAATTATGCATTGTGATCCATAAACTAACCTAGTTTATGCAATTGTTCAGAAATGTCGCCTAGTATAAGGAATGAGAATTACAATAATACGCTTGATCGAAAGATTAAGAAGGATCATATATTTCAAGGTATTAAGAAAACATCTAAAATAGAAATAGTTTCCCATGTATTCTCAACATTTGAAGAAATGGTATCATGTGTTAATAAGATATGTAAATAATTCTCTAAGTCTTATTTCTTTGAAGGGAAGCAAGAGAAGAAAAGGATGGAAGAGAGATAGATGGATAAAGGGAAGAGGGGAAAGAAGGATTTTCCCATATGTGATAACTATGGAAAGAATACCCTTGGTAATGCTTGAAGGGAATGAGAGTTTGTTATAAGTGTGGAGAAAAAGGACACCAAGTATGTGATTCAAAAGGTAAGAAAAAGGTTTCAAATGTACAATGCTTCATTTTCAAGGAGTTGGGACACTTCGCAAATCTATGTCCAGATCATCTGAGTATACCACAAATGCTCTTATTGGTCAAAAATCAAGTTATGATACTACAAAAGATGAAGAGGAATGATTATATTTCATATATTGTTATTAAAGTATTATGTCATTTGAGTATTGTATTAATGATGTACATGTAATAATAATTTTAGAGTATATAAGAATTTCAATGCATTACTATTTCATTGAGGATTTGAGATTCTGTGGAACCAAGAAAAGTGACTGAATAGCAGGTTAATTTTTTGTAAAATATATGGTTGAGAGAAATATAAACCATAATACAGTTTTGATATTGAGGTAGAGATTCTAGAATAATATATTATTGATTTTGATAAATTATATTGGATATTTTTTACTACATTGAAACTAATTAATTATTTTTATTTTCCATCATTGTTGGAGTTTAAAACATTTTTTGGATAGAAGGAGTATATCCAATATTCTATAAAGAATAAGGGAGCATGAATATAATCACTATGTTTTTATGGTAATTCAGGTTGTTATAGTGTTTTAAAATAATACATGATGACGGTATTCACATGTTATTACTTGGAAAAAGGATCTTCATTGTTCTTGCCTTCCATATAAATTTTGGACTTGGAGTTTGGACAGAAGTATTTTGGATAAGTCTAAAGGTTGGAATTGATTAATTTTGACTTTGAATACTGTTGTTAACGTTAAATAATTTCATGATATTATTTTTGTATTGTCGTAGAAAGGATAACTCGGAGGTCGGGTGACAACCCATCGCGTCCGGGAAGGCCGCAATACTTGAACCCACAATAGAAGGGTGAAAAGGGTGGATCACCCACCATTGGAATATGTGATGTCCTAGTTTGTATAATGTAATTTTTATTAAGATTCTAAAAAATGAATTTTAAATTCATTATTTTTGGAACCATATACGATCAGTATAAACAGAATGTTTTTGAATTCTTTTATCTTTTGGAGTGAAAGATGAGTTTCTGATAGAAATTAGTAGAAGGATGAAACTCTACTTGTCATGTATATTTTTTCCCTCTTTTTCTACGAATAAATTAATTCTTAAACTTTAGGGAAGGGATCTTAATACAATAAATGTGTTATCCTAATACCTTATGTTTTTTTGAACAGATAATATTTTAAATCATCATAGATAGATGGCTTTGAGGACCTCAATTTTACACTTATTTATGATTGAGGACCTCAATAACTCCCTATAAATATTTATTTTATCCTACAATTATGTGTCTCTAATTTCCACCAATGTTTTCCTAAAAAATATCATAATTCCGTGGTGACTTTTTAATTTCCCTTTCCATCTTATTAAGACTAAATTTTATTAACCCAATTTCCGATGTGGGTTATACACAAAAGTATTTTTCTATTTTTACCTTTTTATTTTCAAAGAATACTTTAAAATTATGAGGATGCAATTTATTGAAGAAGGGGAGAATTTAACAACCCATGATTTCATAGTACGTTATCTCATTAAAGTAATTCAATAGTTTACGCTACACGCAACATCGAGTTCGAGCGCACAACAACTTAGCAAACTAGTCATTTAAAAAGCTGTTATGAATTATATTATTTTAACTTTGAATATTATACACTCTATATAATTTTAACATCCATATAATGTGTTTCTTACACATAATATAAGAAAAAATTCATTTTTCTGATAAAATAAGTATTTTTAAAAAAGTGCAATTTTAACGCCTTTTAATGGATAACCCTTTTTAAAAACAATATATTACACTTTTATATATTCAATTTAAGTAAATTGAATTCTTATTTATAATTAGGATATAAAAATATAGTTTGGATAAATTTTGGGTAATTTTTTTGATAACTTTCATATTTTGATGAATTGATAAAAATACTATGTTTTAATTGAAAACGACTTTTTTTAATCAAAATAATTTATAGTGTCAAATTATGAATTTGAATTATTTGGAAGATTAATTATTTTATATTTTTATCATTTAATATAATTAAGGTCATTATAAGTAATTTCACATTTAAATTTGACATAAACACATGTCAATCTTTTGATAGTTTTTACTTTTTAAAACCCGCTTTTGGCTTTGACAACGAGAATTAATTTTAAATTAATTAATGCAACTTCTATGTTTTGAATTTGTTAAAATAGAATTAATTTTTTAATTGGGAATATCAAAATTATCTTAGGTGAATTTTTGGTATTTTTCTGAAAAGATTCAATTTTTAATGAATAGTAAACACATTATGTTATTGTTTAAAAAATTTTTTTTATTTAATTAATTAATTATTTTATTTAATTTTTTAATCCAAAATAGATATATAATACCTATATATGTTCATTTTAATTCATTGGAGTCACTTTATAATAAAATTACATGTATAATGTTTTATTGAACTTTTTACCATATTTTACCCACCTTTTAGGGGCATTTGAAAATATGCATAAACTTAATTTTTCCACTTCTGTGAGTTGAATATAAAAAATGCAAGAGACACGGTTTATATCAGTTTGTGAAATGTGGTTCAATAAGATTAAAATATTTTTTTTGGTGAATAGTATCTATTTACTTTTATTTACCACGGTTTAATGTATATAGGGTAATTACAGGTAAACATGATATTATAATTATCCTAAAACATGTCCTAATTCCATTGTATAAGTGTATTTCGACCAAAAACAACCTTTGGAACAAAATATGATCATTTAGGTACACTTGTATTAGATTAGGACATTTATTATTATTTTATTTAATGAAAAGTTAAAAGTGTTAAATTCAAAGTTTATTAACTAAACCATTTTTAATATAAGGTTACAAACAATATAAATTAGGATATAAATATTAATTATAAATTTAAAACAATTCCCTGAATATTTTTATTTTATTTACATTTTTAAAAAATTAAACAGTTTAATTTATTTATGACACAATGATGATGCATTAATTACCTTATTAATGAAATATTCAAATAATTAATATTATAAATTTATATATAAATGTAAATTGAGACTTTCGATGAATTAAACTAATTTTATAGGTTAATATGACTTTTTAGGGCTGATTAGATAAATTTATTTCTAAGTTATAAGGTTGTTACGACTTTCACAAAACCAAAATACCAAATATTGTCAAAAGTTACATAAATACGTTTTTAAAACAACTACTATATTATTAATTGATATAATATTTTTAAAAATAAAAGGATCATCCAAAGGGATTTAATAATATTATAAATGTCATTAATAAACCAATTGAGGTTATTTTGAACATTTATGGAATGTTTATTAACCATATAGTGTAATAATTAAAGAAGACATAGTAAAAGTTAAACTATTTGACTAAGAATTAAATCTAAAAGATAAGGTTAAAATGAAAACCTAAACTTATATAAAACCAATTGGTTAATAGGTTTTTGACCCATCAAACCATTATACTAGAAATAAATCATATAAGGCCATTATAAATTGAAAATGATTTTATTATAAAATAATATTTCAAACTTTTCCTAAAGTGACCCTCACCTCTCTTGTAAAAGGGTACTCACCCTTCACTCAAACTCACACCTCCAAAACAATTTGGATCGGCTAAAAACTACCCAAATCTCCTCCAAACTTTACTCCCTTTGTCTTATAGGCCTTAATTTGATCATAAATCCAACATAAGGATCCCTTTTGATCAATTCAAATGGAAACACCCGAAGAAGAGGTAATAATTTCACCACCCTCTTTCAAGTTATTTTCTTCTTACACTTCCTCTTTATTTGTTGTTTCCATAGAAAAATAATAACTCTAGTATCTTCTAAATACTTTGATGTTATTTTAAATATGGTACCACCATATTCATTATTTTTTTTCATCCTATAAATAACAACATCACCATATGTGCGTATATACAGATTGCCGTCTCCACGTCGTGGTGTAGTTTGTTATTCAAACACTTCATCATTTGGATGTGTATAATAATTAGTATAACTGATTTAAATAATAAATATAAAATGTTAATTATTTTTTATATATTATATACCTTCCTATTACATACCATTTCACCATCAATATAATGATATTGTTGCTCGTGCGTAAGTACAGATTACAGTTTCCACGATGCGATTGGATTAATTTCCGCATTCACCATTCTACGATGATTATTAAAATAAATATTATCAATAAGTATGTAATATTTGACATAGTAATTGTACTGGATATACATATATATACTTACATATATCTTATTCACTTACTTTAGCTCAATACGAAATGATAATAGAAACATCGTTTATGCGTACGTACTGCCAACCGTCTCCATAAACGGTACCTTCCATATCATATATCTATCTATTAAAAATATTTATATTATAAATATATTTTATATATAAATCAGGGTTTATATTATGGAAGTATTTAAATCATGATCTAAATGATACGATCACGAATAACAAGTTATAACACGTACGATAAAGAAAGCGATTATTACCCAAAATATTAATTTAACATGGAAATCATTATTAAATGTGTAGTTTAAAGTCATAAATGAATCATGTATGATATAATAAATATGAATATGGTTCTGGTATAATTTATTAACATAATATGTTCATTATACAACAAGTTAAATGTACCCTCAATGAAAGGAAAGTGAAAGGTAATGATTAATTTTTCAATATCATTATTATCTGAGATTGCTTATGTGTTTGTTTTTATAGGGAAATATTTATTATCCATTTCCATTTTTCATAAAATATTTTTAAAAAATATTCTTTTTAAGGTACCAATTATCTAAAATTATAATTTTAAATGTTTTAAAGATTTATTATTCTAAACCTTTCTCATTAAAGTTCATGTTTTCAAAATGATTTTAAGGATTTATTTATATGAACATGACTTTTTTAAAATGTTAATTCCATTCAAATGTTTTAAAGTGGTATAGGAAAAATTGATTAAAAAATATTTTCTAAATTAATTCCTTTATAAATTTAGTGACTTTTAAAATTATTTCATGAAAAAGGGATATTTCTCTCAAAGAGTTTTACTGATCATTTTCAACTATGTCAACATCCATTACTGGATATTAGTCATGATCAAAGTTGATTTATTATGATTAAAATATTCCATATTGTATTGAAGGTTTTGTGATATGTTTGATTGTGGATGTATTATTTTCATTCCATTCATGGTTTATAGATAATGTATTGAAATTTCATATTCTAGTTTTAATACGAATCATTATGTTATGTTTAATCCTTTTCATTTGAGGAATGCGTTGGACTTAGTAAGTGATGGGTGGAGCCCGTTGTAGGTTCTCTATGGATCGGTATGTATAATGAGACAAAATAGTGTCTTGGAACAAGGCCTTGACAAAATATTATTTATATTCTTGGCACAAGGCCATGACTAGGTAGTTATGATGTCTAGAATTATTCATTCCATCATTATGAAATTGGCTAGTGATATTGCTTGTGATTATTCGACTAGTAGAATATCCATGTGAATAAGTAAATATAACTATTTGATTTATCTAAACATTATTATTCTAAAGTTTACGTTTAAAAGGATTTTGTTTTATTTTAATACAATGTCTTAAATGTTTATGCTTATTTGTGAAAGTTTCCACTATATTGTTATCCCTATCAAGCATCTGAGCTCACCGATTTCTTATGTTTTATTTTCATAGGATTCCAATAACCGTATTATGATTGATAAGAAGGGTTAAGCTAGTGAATTAAGGGCGTTTTCAAAGGATCATTTTTGTTGTGTTTTATTTTGTAATGTGTAATGTAATGTTCATGTATATAATCTATTTTCCAAGAAATCTAAACTAATTAGTTTTTTGGGACTCAATTCGTTGTAATGCTACCTATGTATTAAAATAATTCACCAACTATGGGTAACTAGGGTTGGGGAGTTACAGTTGGTATCAAATTAAGTTTAGAATCAACCTTGGAAATAGATTTATATAAACTCTGCTTAGAGATCATTCCCCTAATATGGACATTGAGGATTAGTATAGAATAACTTCCATGAATTTTGGGAATGTAGAGATTTTGTGTATTTTCAAGCAATACATCCCTGCCTGGATATGAGCAGGTAGAGGCATCTCTAGCACAGATGTACCTAGGAGTGAAATCTCCGACAAGGAGTTTCGGGCATGACCCGTGGTATCCTGGTACATGACAATGGGCCATGATGCACTCTTGGTTATGACACTACCGAGGGATTTGCTTAGGATAATTCACATTTTAATTACAAACCATTATAAAGGAATTACTAGTAAATACTTTCTCAATGAATTTTTTTATGGTTATAGATTATATGCATAATCGTTTCAATTTATGTTAGGTATTTTAGATGTTTGGAATTATGGGTTATGATTTATAAACTAACCTAGTGTATGTCATTGTTTACAAATGGATCCTAGTAGAAGAAATAATAATTCCATCAATAGAATGATCAGAATATTAAGAAGGATCATATCTTTCATTGAATAATAAAAACATTTAAAAGGGAAATAGTGTCCCATGTATTCTCGTTATATGTATAAATAGTGCCATGTTTTTTTAAATGGTTGGGGCCAAAGCCTCAATTTATTATTAAATCAAAGACCTCTTTAGATTAGGTAGAGGGATACCCATTACATAGCCCAAAGGCTCAAGTATATGTGGCCTGAATACAAGGCTTGAAAGCCCTTTTTTCCCAAAGGAAACCTTGGTGAACAGTACTGATACAGTATCTGTGCTTCTATAATACTAGCTACAGTCCCGCTGCTGCTGTAATACCTACTACAGTACCTCCACCACTACGGTATCGTCGCTGCTATAGTCCCATCACAGTTATAGTACTACTATAGTGTTCTGTTGTAGTGCCCTACTATAATATCCACTACAGTACTCTGAGTCCTATGGATTTTAAGGGAAGGAAGAGAAGAAAATGATGGAAGAGAGAAATATGGATAAAGGGAAGAGTGTAAAGAAGGATTTTTCCATATGCGAAACTGTGGAATGAATCACCTTGGAAAATGTTTAAAGGGAATGAGAGTTTGTTATAAGTGCGGAAAAAAAGGACACCAATTACGTGATTGCAAGGTTAAGAAAAATTTTTCAAATGCAAAATGTTTTATCTATAAGGATTTGGGGCACTATGCGGATAAATTTATAAATCATCAGAGTGTACCCTAAATGATGCTATTGGATAATAATAATGTTATGATACTACCGAAGATAAAGCGGAATGATTATATTTCTTTAGTTGTTATTAATGTATTGTGTCATATTAGTATTGTATTAATGATGTACATGTTATAAGAATTATAGAGTATAGAAGGATTTTAATGCAGTACTATATCATTACGAACATGAGATTATGTAGAACCAAGAAAAATGACTCAACAGTAGGATACTTTTTTTTGGAAAATATATTGTTGAGTGAATGATAATCCATAATTTGGTTTTGATACTGAGGTAGTGATTTTGGAATAATATATTATTGATTTGGATAAATTATATTGGATATTTTTGACTACCTTGAAACTGATTAATGATTTGTATATTGAAAAATTGTTGGATTTTACAACATTTTTTGATAAAATTAGTATATCCAGTATTCTATAAGGAATAAGGGAGAATGAATGTAATCAATAAGGTTTTATAGTAATTCAGGGTGTTACAATGTTTTAAAAGAATACATGATGTAGATATTCACATGTTATTACATGGAAAAAAGAATCTTCATTGTGTTTACCTTCCATATAAATTTTGGACTAGGAGTTCAGACAGAAGTAATTAGATAATTCTAAAGGATGTAATTGATTAATTTTGACTTTGGATACTATTGTTATGGTAAAATTATTTCTTCAGATTATTTTTGGACTGTCATAAATAGGACAACCCAAAGGTCGGGCGACAACCCGTCGCGTCTAGCAAGGCCGCGAGATAGGGACCCACAACTGAATGAAGACAAGGGTGGATCACCTACCACTAGTATATATGATGTCCTAGTTTATATAATGTAGTATTTTTTAATATTATGAAAATGGAATTATATATTCATTATTTTTGGAACCTTATACGATTAGGATAAATAGACTATTTTTTAATTCTATTATCTTTTAGAGTGAATGACGAGTTTGTGGTAGGAATTAGTTGAAGAGAAAAACTCTACATGTCAAGTATATTTTCTCTCTATTTTTCTATGGGTAAATTAGATATTAAACATCAGGGAAGGGATCTTGAAACCCAAAATGTGTTATCCTAATACCGTATGTTTTTCTGAACAGATGATATTTTAAATCATCATAGATTGATGGCTTTTAGGCCCTCAATTTTACAGTTGTCTGTGATTGAGGACCTCAATAACTCCTTATAAATATTTATGTTTTTTCTCCAATTACGAGTCTCTAATTTCCACAAATGTTCTCCTAATTGAGATCATATTTTGGTGGTGAATTTTTCATTTCCCTTTCAATCTTATTAAGACTAAATTTTAATAACCCAATTTCCGATGTTGGTTTTCCACAATGGTATTTGTCTATTTTTAACCATTTATTTTAGAAAAGAAAATTTAAATTGTGAGGATGCAATTTATTGAAGGAGGTTTGAATGTTACACGCCATTATTTCATAGTACATTGTCTCATTAAAGTAATTCAATAGATTAAGCTACACGCAACAAAGAGTTTGAGCGCACCAGAACTTACCAAACTCGACATTCAAAAAAAGAGGTTATGAATAGTATTTACTATATTTGAAATATTATATAGTCTATATAATATTAACATATATATTATGTGTTTATTAGACATAATATAAGAACAAATTCATTTTTTCAAATAAAAGAAGTATTTTTCAAAAAATGAAATTTTACCGCCTTTTAATGGAGAACCCTTTTTAAAACCAATATTTTAAAATTTTATATATTCAATTTAAGGAAATTTAATTCTTTGTTAGAAGCGAGACATAAATTTTATGTTTGGACAAATTTTTGGTGCTTTTCTGATAACATTCATATTTTGATAAATAGGGAAAAATACTATGTTTTAATTGAAAACAACTTTATTTAATCGAAATAATTTATAGTGTTAAATTATGCATTTGAATAGTTTTGAAGTATAATTATATTATATTTTTATCATTTAATACAATATAGGTCATTATAATTAATTTCACATTTAAATTTGACAAAAACAAATGTCAATCTTTTGATAGTTTTTACTTTTTAAAAACCGGCCTTTTGGATTTGACAACGAGAAATAATTTTAAATTAATTAATGAAACTTATATGTTTTGAATTTGGTAAAATAGAATTAATTTTTGTATTATTAATATCAAAATTATCTTAGGGTGATTTTTTTGTATTTTTCTAATAACATTCAATATTTTAGGAATAGTGAGAAACACTACGTTATTTTTTAAAACCAAATTTTTTTGAATAATTCTTTATTTTATTAATTTTTTTGTCAAAATAGATATATAATATCTATATAAGTTCAATTTAATTCATTTGAGTTATTTTATAATAAAATTATATGTGTAAATTTTTATTGAACTTTTTACCATCTTTTACCCACCTTCTAGGAGCATTTTCAAATTTGCAGAAAACATAATTTTATCGCTTCTATGTGGTGAATTCAAAAAATCATTGAGAAACGGTTGATATAAGTATGTAAAATGTGGTTCAATAAGATGAAATAATTTTTGGTGAATAGTAACTTTTGACTTTTATTTACCACAGTTAAAATTAAATAGGGCAATTAATGGAAAAAATGATATTATAATTACCCTAAAACATGTCCTAATTCTATTGGATAAGTGTATTTGGACCAAAAAATACCTTAGGAATAAAATAAGATCCTTTAGGTTCACTTAGATTGGACTAGAACATTTATTATTATTTTATTTAAAGAAGAGTTAAAAGTGTTAACTTCAAAGTTTAATAACTAAACCATTTTTAATATAAGTTTAAACACAATATAAATTGGTCTGTATATATTCATTAGAAATATAAAAATATTTGCTACATTATTGTATTTTATTTTAAATTTTTATACATTAAATAAGTTAATTTATTTATGACACATTGATGATACAATAATTACCTTATTAATGTAATATTAAAATAATTGATATTATAAATATCCAAGTAAATGTAAATTGAGACTTCTGGTGAATTTAACTAATTTTTTAGGTTAATATGGCATTTTAGTGTTGAAAAAATAATTTTTTTAAGTGATAATATTTTTATGACATTCAAAAAAACAAAATACCAAATATTTTCAAAATTGACATAAATTAGTATTAAGACAAATAATATATTATTGATTGATATAGTATTCTCAAAAATCTAAGGATCAGCCAAAGGTCTTTAATAATATTATATATGTCATTAATGAACAAATTGAGGTTCTCTTGGAAGTTTATAGTATGTTTATTAACCATATATTTTAAGAATACAATAAGACACGATAAAAGTTAAACTATTTAACTAAGAGTTAAGTATAAATGATATGGTTCAAATGGAAGACTAAACTTGTCTAAAACCTATTGGTTGGGAGGTTTTCTACCCATTCACACCATATATTATAAATAAATTATTTTGGATCCATTATAAACCGAAAATTATTTTATTATAAAATAATATTTCAAGCTTTTCCTAAAGTGACCCTCACCTCTCTTATAAAAGGGTACTTCCCCTTCTCTCAAAATCACACCTCCAATGCCATTTGGATCGCCCATCCCCTACCAAAATATCCTCCCAACTTTCCTCCCTTCGACCTAGAGGACTTACTTTGATCATAAATCCAACTAATGGAGCCCTTTTGATCAATTAAAAAGGAAACACCCGAAGAAGAGGTAATAATTTCACCACCCTCTTTCATGTTCTTTTCTTCTTACACTTTCTCTTTATTTTTTTTCCATAACAAAATAATAAATCCAGTACCTTATACACTCTGTGATGTTATTATAAATATGGTACAACCATATTCTTTATTCTATCCATCCTATGAATGAAAAATTCCCCATACGTGCGTACATACAACTTACCGTCTCCACATCGTGGTGTAGTTTGTTATTCAAACACTTCATTATTTGGATTTGTAGAATAATGAGTATAACTTTTGTATATAATAAAAATAATATGTCAATTATTCTATATATTTATGATATACCATCCAATTATATACGATTTTACCCTCAATATAATGATATTGTTGCTCATGCGTACGTATATATTACCGTCTCCATGACTTGATGGGATTCATTTCCACATTCACTATTAACCGATGATTATAAAAATATATATTATTAATAAGTATATAATATATTACATAATAATGCTACTGGGGATATATATATATGTATATACTTACATATATCTTATTCACTTACTTCAGTTCAACATGATATGAAAACAGAAATAACGTTTATGCGTACGTACGACTTACAATATCCATAAACAGAGCCTTCTATTTCGTATATCTATATATTATAAATATTTATATTCTAAATATATATGATATATAAATATTGGTTTATATTCTTTGATTTTTTAAATCATGATCTAAATGATATGACCAAGAATAAAAAGTTAAAACATGTATGATAAAGAAAGTGATTATAAGGCCCCGACCTTAAACCTTACTTAATATTGAATTAAATGAATAATTCACGTTGAGGATCTTTTCAGGTTTAGAGTTTTAGAGAATTAGAACATAACTATTACATCTCAAAAGATTAAAAAGTAGTCTCTTCTACTAAATTTCCATAAAATAATAAAAAAACTCTTAAAAAGAAACATGTCCAGTTCCATGTTTCATAAAGCATGACTTTCCCTTGATCCCATCCTTGACCCTATTCCACATTAAGTCCTATGAAAAAAAATTCAAGAAAACTTGGGGTGAGCATAAAAAGCTCAGTAAGGGATACAAAAAGAATGAAAATTTTTAGTTTTTCAAAACAACAAGTAAACCATGTATACTTTATCAAAGTAATACTTTTCACCTTTATGAAGTAATAAAAACTCTTCACTGAATAAAGTATCATTACTTACCTTTTTGTAACCAAAGGATTACCATAAAACCCATATAAAGAACACATAACATATATAAAGGTAACTTGGGACATAAACATACTTAAGTGGAATAACCATACGGTCGACTTCCACACATATCACTTAATGGAATAGCCATACGGCCAATTTCCATACATACTTAATGGAATAGCCATAGGGCCGACTTCCATACCCAATGCATTGGAGGTTATAACGTAACCACCCGTCCTGGTATTCACGGCACCACCCGTCATATGGTTTATAACGTAACCACCCGTTAAAATGTCCATGTACCAATATAAAATCATAAAACATAAAACCAATATAAAGGAATGATAACATTTCCACATTTCAATAACAATATATCATAAATATATTGAAATAATATAATACTTTTTCAAAACCATTTTCAATACCAAAATACATAAAAGAGTATATGGTATTTATTTTATTCTAAAAACATTACGGCTTGATGAGAATGCCAAAGACCAAATAATACTCACGGTGGAGGAAAAGGTCGTTGTCACCGCGTACGTTAAAAAAACATTCCTTTTTGTCTTTTAGTAAAACGCTTCGTAGAAAAATATTCCTTTTGTATAAAAGTAAAAGTCAAAGGGGTTTATACACCGTATAAAAGAAAGTTGTGTATAAAACGAAATATGCCTCAATGAAAGGTGATTGAGACGAAGTCCCTTACCTCGGGTCCGACTTGACTCGATCGTTCTTTAACGTCCTGAATAATAAACTTGAGTTAATTTATACATGATTAAGAACCTTTTTAAAGTTCATTATTCCTTTTATATCACTTATTGCCATGTTATAAACATTATGTAACCATTTAAGTTAATAATGTTCATTTTTTCGGTATTTCGTTCTTAAGTCGAATGTGGACTTCTTACAATTACATGTTGTTCGTCTGGTCAAAGGTTCTTTATATCCAGAATGAAATTCCTGATTTGGATATCATATATATCATATATATACAGCATATACATGTATTTATAATATTACATAATCATTTAGAGGTAAGAAATGAAATGCACCGTTCATGGAGACGGTAAGCCGTACGTACGCATGAATGCTACTTTCATTTCTTTGTCATATTAATGGAATTAAAACTAAATGAGAGGTATGTATATTTTAATTCCAGAATTATATTCATCATTTATATATATCATTAATTATATATATCCATTATATACATGTACTTTTAATAGTACATTACATTTGGGGATAAGAAATGAAATGCACCGTTCATGGAGACGGTAAGCCGTACGTACGCATGAACGCTACTTTCATTTCTATCTCATACTTTAATGGAAAGAAATAATAATGATATAGAGGTATATTATAATTCCAATATAACATAATATATAATAACTTTAAATCCATCCTTTACACGTCCCACATATGGCATTAACGAATCACATCACTTTGAGGGGGCGGTAGTCCGCACTTCCTTAAATGAAGATATCGTGTTTACCCATAATGGAAACCATAAAGGTATGCCCAAAATAAAAAATACATAAGCTTAAAGAAAAAATAAACATATTATATATCATATATAAAAATAGTGACATCATAATGGCCATCATTGAAGGTTTTAAATGAGTATTGAACAATCATCGTTTCGGGAGGCAGAATTTCGCCATCCACGGAAACCGTATGTTCTTTAACCATTTGATGTAGTTGTGTGAGAGTGTAGCTCGAATAAATCTTATAACAACATCCTAGTATATTGAAGATACTGGTGTTGTTACAAAATAAGTAAATAAAAATAGTTTAGAGGGTTGGAGAAGCAAAATAAAACAAATGAACAAGAGAGAATGAATTACCTTTAAAAGTGTAACTACTTTTGATTTGAGCCTAAAGGCTTCCTTTGAAAGGATTCTGCCCAAAGGGAATCCTCTAGGATGAGTATAGAGATGTGGAGAGAGTAAATGGGCAGGTTTTGGCCGAGCCAAAGGCTTGAGGAGTGTGTGAAATGAGGTAGAGGTGGGGGCCTTTTATAAGAGGAGAGGAGGGGCACTTTTGGAATGTAAAGAAATATTACTTTATTTGAAAATGTTTTTCGGTTTTAAAAGGTCACACATTGATATAATTCGTGGATAAGGTGATAAGGGTTCTAAATCCACTCATCCAATCTGTTTTGGACATGTGTAGTTCATATATTTTACATTATATTTCCATTTTATTTAAATCGTCAAATAATGATGTCATCGCTGCATCATTATTATGTCATAAATAATTTAATTTATTTAATGTCTAAAAATTATAAAAAAAATACTATGATGTATGAATTTTTTTTATCTTTCCAATGACTATTTATAATAAAAAATATGATCTTTATAACCCCATGTAAAAATTGTTTTCGTAAAACATATTATGTTTGTGTCATTTTTACTTTTACATTATATAAAAAGTTATTTATGTCATTTCGCAACCAACGTGTCTCCATGGGGTCCCCAAGTTTACCCATGGCTTGTCTTGGTCGTCCATGACACAACAAATGAGGGTAAGACATGTGTCAAACTCATCTTATTTTATTAAAGCATTATTTTTACCTTAAACTACACTAATTACCACTAATCGCGATTAAGAACTTAATAAGTTACTATTCACCAAAAAATTATTATAATCTCATTGAACCACATTTTACTTATTAATGACAACCATGTATGTCGGATTTTTGAAATTCAAAACACAATGATGGCAAAATTTCATTTAAACGGAAAATCAGTCTTTATAAGTACCACTTAGTGGTTTCACTATTCATCAAAAATTGAAGTTTTTCAGAAAATTACCAAAAATTCACCCTAAGCTATATTTGATATTCTGAATTCAAAAATGAAGTCTATTTTACAAAATTCAAAACATATAAGTCACATTAATTAATTTAATAATTAATTCCCGCTGTCATGACAAATAGCGTGTTTTTGTGAAATAATAAGTATCAAAAGATTGACACTAGTTTAAGTCCGATTTCAAAGTGAAATTAATTCCAACGACCACTATTGGATTTAATGGTAAAATTATTTTCTAATTTCACTTTAAAACCAATTCAAATAATAATCTAATCATATAAATAAATTAGATCAAAAAGAGGTTTTGAATTAAAATACAACATTTTACACTATTCATAAAAAAATGAACTTTATCAGAAAGGTACCAAAAATTTACACAAAGTAAAATTTTGATGTCCCAATTCTAAAAAAGAGTTATATTTGGTCCATTAGAATTTATAAGATCGATAAAAACTATATTTAATGATGGTCCTCCGTCAAAAGGTGATAAGTGGACCTTTCGTGAAAATTAGGGTATAAATGCCTAAAATTGAACTCTTTCCGTATTTTAAGCCTTTATCTTTTATTGGGTAAATGTAAAAACATTTAAAAAAATATATAATCATATTTTAGTTATTTCTATCCATTCCCGCCAGTACAACGGCTACTCGTTAACAAACATTTCAAATAATATTATTTTATTACTTGTGTGCAATGTAAGTTTTCAAAGAAACTCATCGTTGCGTACCGAGTACGCTATCGAACGTAGAAACCCCTTTTAATTAAAATTAATATTTAATTCGTAAATATTAATAAATATGAAAATTCTTTATTCTTTAATTACCTGGGATGTTACATCCTTCCCCCATTTTGGGAATTGCGTCCTCGCAATTTTATTCACTTATCAAAATAAGTGGGGGTATTTATCCCTCATAGCATTTTCAGATTCCCACGTTGCCTCTTCAATCATGTGGTTTTTCCACAAAACCTTTACCTGCTTAATCACCTTATTCCGTAACACTTGCTCCCTATGGTCATGAATCTGGACCGGTTGTTCCTCATAAGATAGGTTCTCTTCCAGCTGAACTACCTCTGGACTCAATACATGAGATGGATCTGGCATATACTTTCTCAACATTGAAACATGAAAAACATGTGTACCTGAGATAAACTCGGAGGTAAAGCCACTCGGTATGCAACTGATCCAACTCTCTCCAGAATTTCATGTGGTCCAATGAACCTTGGACTCAACTTTCCTTTCTTACCAAATCTCATCACACTTTTCCAAGGAGAAACCTTGAGAAAAACATGATCACCTACCTCGAAAGATAGATCTTTCCTCCGGTTATCCGCATTACTCTTCTGCCTGCTCTGAGCTGTTCTCTTGTTCTTCTAAATCAACTGAACTTTTTCTGCCATCTCTTCTACCAATTCTGGTCCCATCAGCTTCTTTCACCCACTTCATTCCAAAATGCTGGAGTTAGACACTGCTTCCCATATAATGCCTCAAATGGTGCCATCTGTATACTGGAATGAAAACTGTTATTATAAGAAAACTCAACCAAAGAACGATGTTGGTCCCAACTTCCATGATAATCCATCGAACAAGCTCGTAGCATATCCTCCAAGGTCTGAATTGTTTGTTCTGACTGCCCATATGATTGAGGATGAAAAGCTATACTAAAATTTAATTCAGTACCCAACGACTTCTGAAGGCCTTTCCAAAAGTTAGAAGTAAACCTGAGATCACGATCTGATACAATGGAGAGAGGAACTCCATGTAACCTGAATATCTCTTTAAGATACAAATGGGAAAGTTGATCTAGGGAAAAAGTATCTCGTATAGCAAGGAAATGAGCAGATTTGGTCAAGATATCAACAATAAACCAGATTGCATTATTACCTCGAGATTTCCTCGGTAATCCCACAACAAAGTCCATGGATATGTTTTACCATTTCCACTCTGGCACTGGTAAAGGCTGAAGCATCCCTTTCGGTAACTTCCGCTCTGCATTAACCTGTTGACATGTCAAACACTTCACAGTAAAATCAGCAATATCTCTATTCATTCCATCCCACCAGTAATACTCCCGCAGATCTCTGTACATCTTAGTACTGTCAGGATGAACTGAAAACGGGGAACTATGAGCTTCACATAACAACTCTATCTTCAATTGTGAATCACAAGGCACACATAACCTCTTCCCAAACCTCAAAACACAAACACAAACTTATCCAAGAACTCATGGAAAATTTTATTCATAAGGTCCATGAATACAGCAGGTGCATTGGTTAACCCAAAAGGCATAACTACAAATTCATAATGGCAATATCTAGTACGGAACGCAGTCTTCGGAACGTCTTCTTCTTTTACTTTCAACTGATGGTACCCCGACCTCAAGTTAATCTTCGAAAAATACTGAGCTCCCTGGAGGTGATACCACTTCATTCGATGGCCCAACATCTGCTGAAGTTGTTGCAAAGGATTTCACCAACCCTTTCTGTTTGTAGTCTGGCTGCATTCCCCCAGTTGAGATCTTCGTTGGACACTTGTTTGCATAATGACCCATTTCATTACACTTAAAAAATCTTACCGTTGGCTTTTCATTTCCTGCTTGATCATCTTCCTTACAGTTACGAGCAATATGACCAGACTTGCCACACCGAAAGCACTTACCAGACTTGGATAAACATTCTCCAGGATGCATTTTACCACACTTCTCACAGGATGGATATTTGGTTTTCTTACCTCCTTGCTTATTTGATGAATTCTTCCCCTTTTCCTGCCAACTAGACCTCTTATTCTGTTGTTTGTCATAGAACACCTGATCATCGGCAAACTCCATTTCCACCTTCTCCGCACATCGAACAAGTTTTTCATAACTTTTGAACTCACGAGAAGCTAAAGCCCTTCGATACTTTGGCTTTAACCCTGAGTAAAAACGGTTTATTTTACTATCAATATCCCATATGAAGTTTGGAGCATACTTTGCCAATCGAGTGAACTTTTCTTCATAAGCAGCCACTGAATCATCCTCCTGCCTCAATTCTAGGAACAGTTTTTCCATCCTAAGACGAACCACCTTAGGAAAATATTTCTCAAGAAACATACCTTTGAATTCGTCCCAGTGGATATCCTCAATCTCATCACTATCCCTTATATTTTTCACCATCAACCACCACTGATCAGCTTCACCTTCAAAACGGTAAATAGCAAGACTAACCTTTTGATTTTCTGAACACCCCATGACATCAAAAATCTTCTCCAGTGCTTTAATCCACCCTTCATCTTGCACAGGGTCAGATGATCCTCTGAATGATGGGGGATGTTGCCTCATGAAATGTTCCACCACTGACATGTTCCTCTGTGGTTGATCTGGCTGATCTCATGCATGGATACCACCACCATTTATAGCTTGAGTCAACTGTGCCATCACTGCAACAAACTGTTCAGTTCCGATTCCGACCATCTCAGGTTGCTGATTTGGAAGGTTATCTTCCTCCTGATGTCGTCCCAACATAGCTGCTTTGTTTCCTCTGCGGAAAACCATTCTGAACACAGAAATATCTTAGGCGAAGCAACATGGTAATCCGTAAATGCTATATCATTTCAATCATATTATAATTTAACACTTTTCTAACTCCTAAAGTTGTCTAAACCGACCTCTGATACCAACTATAAGGCCCCGACCTTAAACCTTACTTAATATTGAATTAAATAAATAATTCACGTTGAGGATCTTTTCAGGTTTAGTGTTTTAGAGAATTAGAACATAACTATTACATCTCAAAAGATTACAAAGTAGTCTCTTCTACTAAATTTCCATAAAATAATAAAAAAACTCTTAAAAAGAAACATGTCTAGTTCCATGTTTTATAAATCATGACTTTCCCTTGATCCCATCCTTGACCCTATTCCACATTAAGTCCTGTGAAAAACATTTCAAGAAAACTTGGGGTGAGCATAAAAAGCTCAGTAAGGGATACACAAAGAATGAAAATTTTTAGTTTTTCAAAACAACAAGTAAACCTTGTATACTTTATCAAAGTAATACTTTTCACCTTTATGAAGTAATAAAAACTCTTCACTGAATAAAGTATCATTACTTACCTTTTTGTAACCAAAGGATTACCATAAAACCCATATAAAGAACACATAACATATATAAAGGTAACTTGGGACATAAACATACTTAAGTGGAATAACCATACGGTCGACTTCCACACATATTACTTAATGGAATAGCCATACGACCAATTTCCATACATACTTAATGGAATAGCCATAGGGCCGACTTCCATACCCAATGCATTGGAGGTTATAACGTAACCACTCGTCCTGGTATTCATGGAACCACCTGTCATATGGCTTATAACATAACCACCCGTTAAAATGTCCAAGTACCAATATAAAATCATAAAACATAAAACCAATATAAAAGAATGATAACATTTCCACATTTCAATAACAATATATCATAAATATATTGACATAATAGAATCCTTTTTCAAAACCATTTTCAATACCAAAATACATAAAAGAGTATATGGTATTTATTTTATTCTAAAAACATTACGGCTTGTTGAGAAAGCCAAAGACCAAATAATACTCGCGGCGGCGGAAAAGGTCGTTGTCACCGCGTACGTTAAAAAAACATTCCTTTTTGTCGTTTAGTAAAATGCTTTGTAGAAAAAGATTCCTTTTGTATAAGAGTAAAAGTCAAAGGGGTTTATACATCGTATAAAATAAAGTTGTGTATAAAACAAAATATGCCTCAATGAAAGGAGATTGAGACGAAGTCCCTTACCTCGGGTCCAACTTGACTCGATCGTTCTTTAACGTCCTGAATAATAAACTTGAGTTAATTTATACTTGATTAAGAACCTTTTTAAAGTTCATTATTCCTTTTATATCAGTTATTGCCATTTTATAAACATTATGTAACCATTTAAGTTAATAATGTTCATTTTTTCGGTATTTGGTTCTTAATTCGAATGTGGACTTCTTACAATTACATGTTGTTCGTGTGGTAAAAGGTTCTTTATATCCAGAATGAGATTCCTGATTTGGATATCATATATATCATATATATCCATAATATACATGTATTTATAATATTACATAATCATTTAGAGGTAAGAAATTAAATGCACCGTTCACGGAGACGGTAAGCCGTACGTACGCATGAACGCTACTTTCATTTCTTTGTCATATTAATGGAATTAAAACTAAATGAGAGGTATGTATATTTTAATTCCAGAATTATATTCATCATTTAGATATATCATTAATTATATATATCCATTATATAAATGTACTTTTAATAGTACATTACATTTGGGGATAAGAAATGAAATGCACCGTTCATGGAGACGGTAAGCCGTACGTACGCATGAACGCTATTTCATTTCTATCTCATACTTTAATGGAAAGAAATAATAATGATATAGAGGTATATTATAATTCTAGTATAACATCATATATAATAACTTTAAATCCATCCTTTACACGTCCCACATATGGCATTAACGAATGACATCACTTTGAGGGGGCGGTAGTCCGCACTTCCTTAAATGAAGATATCGTGTTTACCCATAATGGAAACCATAAATGTATGCCCAAAATGAAAAATACAAAAGCTTAAAGAAAAAATAAACATATTATATATCATATATAAAAATAGTGACATCATAATGGCCACCCTTGAAGGTGTTAAATGAGTATTGAACAATCATCGTTTCGGGAGGCAAAATTTCACCATCCAGGGAAACCGTATGTTATTTAACCATTTGATGTAGTTTGGTGAGAGTGTAGCTAGAATAAATCTTATAACAACATCCTAGTATATTGAAGATACTGGTTTTGTTACAAAATAAGTAAATAAAAAGAGTTTATAGGGTTGGAGATGCAAAATAAAACAAATGAACAAGAGAGAATGAATTACCTTTAAAAGTGTAACTACTTTTGATTTGAGAATAAAGGCTTCCTTTGAAAGGATTATTCCCAAAGGGAATCCTCTAGGATGGGGATAGAGATGTGGAGAGAGTAAATGGGCAGGGTTTGGCCGAGCCAAAGGCTTGAGGAGTGTGTGAAATGAGGTAGAGGTGGGGGCCTTTTATAAGAGGAGAGGAGGGGCACTTTTGAAAAGTAAAGAAATATTACTTTATATGAAAATGTGTTTCGGTTTTAAAAGGTCCCACATTGATATAATTCGTGGATAAGGTGATAAGGGTTCGAAATACACTCATCCAATTGGTTTTGGACATGTGTAGTTCATATATTTTACATTATATTGCCATTTTATTTAAATCGTCAAATAATGATGTCATCGCTGCATCATTATTATGTCATAAATAATTTAATTTATTTAATGTCTAAAAATTATAAAAAAAATACTATGATGTAGGAAATAGTTTTATCTTTCCAATGACTATTTATAATCAAAAATCTGATCTTTATAACCCCATGTAAAAATTGTTTTCGTAAAACATATTATGTTTGTGTCATTTTTACTTTTACATTAAATAAAACGGTATTTATGTCATTTTCCAACCAAAGTGTCTCCATGGGGTCCCCAAGTTGACCCATGGCTTGTATTGGTCGGCCATGACACAAACAATGAGGGTAGGACATGTGTCAAGCTCATCTTATTTTATTAAATCATTATTTTTACCTTAAACTACACTAATTACCACTAATCGCGATTAAGAACTTAATAAGTTACTATTCACCAAAAAATTATTATAATCTCATTGAACCACATTTTACTTCTTAATGAAAACCATGCATGTCGGATTTTTTAAATTCAAAACACAATGATGGCAAAATTTCATTTAAATGGAAAATCAGTCTTTATAAGTACCACTTAGTGGTTTCACAATTCATCAAAAATTGAAGTTTTTCAGAAAATTACCAAAATTTCACCCTAAGCTATATTTGATATTCTGAATTCAAAAATTAAGTCTATTTTACAAAATTCAAAACATATAAGTCACATTAATTAATTTAATAATTAATTCCCGCTGTCATGACAAATAGCGTGTTTTTATGAAATAATAAGTATCAAAAGATTGACACTAGTTTAAGTCCGATTTCAAAGTGAAATTAATTCTAACAACCACTATTGGATTTAATGGTAAAAATATTTTCTAATTTCACTTTAAAACCAATTCAAATAATAATCTAATCATATAAATAAATTAGATCAAAAAGAGGTTTTGAATTAAAATACAACATTGTACACTATTCATAAAAAAATGAACTTTATCAGAAAGGTACCAAAAATTTACTCAAAGTGAAATTTTGATGTCACGATTCTAAAGAAGAGTTATATTTGGTCCAATAGAATTTATAAGATCGATCAAAACTATATTTAATGATGGTCCTCCATCAAAAGGTGATAAGTGGACCTTTCGTGAAAATTAGGGTATAAATGCCTAAAATTGATCTCTTTCTGTATTTTAAGCCTTTATCTTTTATTGGGTAAATGTAAAAACATTTAAAAAAATATATAATCATATTTTAGTTATTTCTATCTATTCCCGCCATTACAACGGCTACTCGTTAACAAACATTTAAAATAATATTATTTTATTACTTGTGTGCAACGTAAGTTTTCAAAGAAACTCATCGTTGCATACCGAGTACGCTATCGAACGTAGAAACCCCTTTTAATTAAAATTAATATTTAATTCATAAATATTAATAAATATGAAAATTCTTTATTCTTTAATTACCTGGGATGTTACAGTGATTATTACCCGAAATATTAATTTAACATGGAAATAATTATTAAATGGGTAGTATAAAGTCAAAAATGAATCATGTAGGATATAATAAATATTAATATGGTTATGGTATAATTTATTAACATACTATGGTCATTATACCGGAGGTTAAACGTACCCTCGACCAAAGGAAAGTGAAAGGTAAGGGTTAAATCCTCAATCTCATTATTATCCGAGATTGTTTATGTGTATGATTTTACTGGGACATATTTATTATCCTTGTCTTTGTTTCAAATAATATTTTTCAAAAGGATTATTTTTAAGGGACTCTTTAACTAAAAATATCATTTTAAATGTTTTAATTATTTATTTTTCTAAACCTTTCTCATTAATGTCAATGATGTAAAAATTATTTTAAAGATTTATTTATATGGACATTAATGTTTTAAAATGGTAATTCCTTTCAAAAGTTTCAAAGTGGTATGGGACACATTGATTTGAAAATATTTTTTAAAAAACCACCTTAAAGAATTATGTGTCATTTAAAATGATTCCATGAAAATTGGATATTTCTCTCAAAGTGTTTTACTCATTATTTTCAACTATGACAACATCCTTTAGGAGATATTTTTCTTGATCGAGGTAGATTTATTGTGATAAAAATATTCCATATATTATTGAAGTTTTTGTGATATGTTTGAATGTGGATGTGTTGTTTTTATACCATTAATGGTTTATAGATAAATTATTGACATTTGGTATGCTATTTTTAATACGAATATTTATGTTATGTTTAATATTTTTCATATTTGGAAGGCACCGGACTTAATAAGTGACAGGTGGAGCCTGCTATATATCCTCGATGCATTAGATGGCCTCATGAGACAAACTAGTGTCTTGGTACATGGCCTTGAAAAAATATTATTTTTAGTCTTGGCACAAGTCATTTACTATGTGGTTATGAAGTATGGCATTATGTATTCCATCTTTATGAATTTGTGTATTGATATTGCATGTGATTATTCGACTAGTAGAATATCTACGTGAATAAGTAAATGGTATTATTTGATTTATATTTTCCATATTATACTGAATTATATGTTTAAAAGTATTTTGTTTTAGTATTTTTCATTTCCTTAAATGTTTATGCATATTTGTGAAAGTTTCCACTATATTTTCATCCTTACTGAGAATCTGAGCTCACCCCTTTCATATGATTTATTTTCCTAGTATTCTAAGAAGGTTATTATGATTGATAAGCAGGGTTAAGGTTGGGGATTAATGGAATTATAAAAGGTTCCTTTATGTTGTGTTTTATTTTCTAATGTGTTATGTAATGTTCGTTTATATAATCTATTTTCCAAGACTGCTAAACTGATCGATCTTTTAGGACTTGTTTTCTTGTAATCATGCTAATGTATTAAAATAATGCACCGACTCTGCATAACTAGGGTTGGGTTATTACATTGGAGCATGACCATACTCTATCCTCCCCTCCCTATAGGCCTCACAAGGCACCACAAGCTCTCAAGAATCCCCTCCAAATATTTTCAAGTCACCCACTTGGGAAAGGGACCTTTATCTCCTTCTTTAAATTCATGAAACTTATTTAGATGTTTTTTATTAATTATTTTTTTTATAAAGTAAATTATTTATAAACATCCCATAATGTCAAATTGATGTAAATTTAATTATGGATAATTAAATCTCTCACATTTTTAGCTTCACATAAGGTGTTACTATGCCAAATTTTCATAAGGGATTTATCTCTTCCCATTTCCATTCAAGAAATCCTTTTATGTTATGTCTAGTAAATAACATTTGAGTTTGTTGTGATATATTCTTATATATTCCAATTAATTTGAATTTAATTTATAAATTATTATATACCTATTTTCACTCTCATTAAGCCTCTCTTGACCATTTATGTAAATCTGTTACCATATCGATGTTTCGTAATTGATATTTTCCATTCCCCTCTTCATTCAAGTATCTTGTTTATCTTATGTATTTTTTCTTAAATTAATTATTATGGGGAGCATTATTCCATCCGCCCAAACTGTGAAATTTATTTTCAAATTATGATAGAGCCCTTTCAGTCTCATAAATATCTTTTATTAATTTTTATGTAGTTCTGTTATGCTGGCGAAATTTAACCATGATTTTCCAGGAAATATTTTTTAGTGATTACCATACCCATTTTTAATCAAAGGTATTAAAATTTACGAACAAGTACTTATTGATTTGGGACAGTATGTATTCCATATTCCTTGATCATGTAAAAATTATTATGATGAATGAATCCATGTTGTAAGATATATGTGGAATGCTTAATAATGATAATGAAATTAATATGATGGGTGCCCCAATATAGTTTTTCAAAAACGAGTTTGATTTGGTTTTCAAGATTCTTTATATGTTTTGAGGAAAACGTTTTTCAAAAAATTTTAACGATTAAATTATATTTTTTCAATTATATTGCCATATAAAATATTTTTTAAAAGGTAATATGTTTTAAAAATAATTTTTAAAAAAAATTTATTGTTCTCAAGAAATGTTTTTCAATGACCAGTCAAAATTATTTCACATCTAAGATAACATCTGTTGGTGTTACTCATGCCTTTATAGGAAAATGATTAAATGTTTAGATTAATATTCATTCTATTAATGGTTAATGATTTATTCCATTAGGTTTATGAAATGCATTTCTATTTCATAGGTTATATTCTTATAAAACCTGCTTCTTTTCAGAGGTTAGGCTTTGATGGAATGATTATGAAATCGATATCTTTTCCACAGGATAAGAATGATTATATGTTTATAAAAATAATTTAATTTCATGGGTAATGATATGATTATTTATGATCTCATGGAACATGTATTTATTATTGAATTATGAGATGGGTGGGACTTATATCTTTCGACAATCTGTTGGGTAAATAATGATATCTCATGAAATAGTCTAAGACAGTCTTGGGAGTGATCCGTGTCTATTAAGATGTCCATGAGAGTAAACCATGATTCCAAATATAGTATAATGAGATACTCATGCTTTTAATATGGACATTGTAGTGAACCATGACTACCAATATGATATGGGGAGTGAACCCATATTAGTAATTTGGTCATGGAAGCGATGCCTTGGCTACTATTGAAATCAATGTATATTGTTAGGTGTTTTTCACAAATTCAATTTTTATTCCTATGTTATGATTTCCTAGATTATGATATTTATTTATATAGGATTCATGTATTATGAACATCCATGATTTATTCCATGATTCATGTTTATGATCTTTGATATGTAGGGTATGATATTAAATTTTCATGATCATGTTATCAGACCCTAATGCGCAAGATTGTATTTATATATCTCCCGTATTTACCATTACTGAGCATCTGAGATCACCCATTCTTATGTTCTCTTTCCCTCAGGTCATGAAAATACATATTATTTTTTATCTGTCTAATAAGGGTTCTAGACAAGAAGTTCCTAGTTGGTGATATTGTATCTCACATATGTAATAGTATTCATGTTTCTATGTTTCTAAAGGAAATATACTTGTAAGGTCATTTGGAATATTTTTTTGAAATTTTTTTATATTAAAGAAGTTATGTAATGTATTTGTATGTTAATAATTGGTTGTTATAGAGTATATATGTCCAAAAATTACATATCAACTTATCCAATGATTTTTCATGCCACTTCCACCCTAGTATCTTTAGAGATTGAGTCAATACTACTGGAACATGACGTTCAGTCTTCACATATTGACATGTGAGCCATCAAAAAAAATCTCAAACTCACTACATATCAAAATAATATGAATAAATCAACCTTGAACATAATTTATGCAACTCGATGTTTATCCAACGTGGATGAATGAAACACCCACAACAAATCCTCTTTTAATATGATCTGAACTATCATCCAACATTGTAAAAGGATGATACGATCTCCACCTTCCTAGAGCTCATCAAATGAATATCCTAATGATATAGATTCATGTAGAACATCATAGTAGACAAATTCTATCTGAGCCTCTCTCGCACACTAGAATAGTATTGGAGTAACTAACATTGACTAAAGGTATGATGTACCCCTATTATACACTATGTTCAACATAAATGATGAAACACACTTTGAATATTCCACCACCACATGAGAAATGTATTTTCTACTATTAGAACCATAAAAAACGTTACAATTACATATACAAATTTTTTTCTAAAATTTATAGTCATACATGAATTCCAACCAATTTATATGTGTTAGATTGTAAAATCCTTTAGTAAAGATATACCTGAGACATGGGTGGTATGACTAAAAGATAAAATTCTAGTCCAAAATATAATGGTTCCATATATTTAAGGAAAATAATAACCATAACATATCCAATTCATCAGAAAGGTAGTCATATTCATGTAGTCTCAACTACCTCAACCAATAAGTTATCACTTCTAGTATTTTTTTCCACCCACAAATGAGGCTAGCTCAAGTGAAATTTCAAAACAATAAAAACATGATTCCCTAATGTAGTATAATCAATATAGAAGAAATATTTGACCTTTTCATTATCTTCATGATGGATTCATAGCACTACCCCATCCTGTAGAAAAGATAAATTTTCCTCGTCAATATAGTTAATGGGTCTGAAATCCATGAAAATTAAACTATGAACATCTAATAGTACCCTTAAAAATTGATAAGAATCCACACCTATTACACACTCTTGTTTCATTTCCATGTAATTAATTAATTAATATTCAATATATCTATTACTAAACAATTATCATAGATGATATACCCTAACATGTGAACCTCTTGAATCTAAAACTAGCACATTGAAAATATTTTTTATAACAGGTGCTCCCAGAGTAAGTTTACGACCATCCGAAAATTCACTATATACTCATGCATAAGTTATTATTATATTATAATGTCATTTATAAATAAAAATAAAATTTATCAAAATCAGTTAGGATAATTTGGTTCATATGTTCCAAGAACATGGTGGGGGATTAATAATACCAAAATTAATCACCAAGAAGTCATAATACCCCTAGAATCATCAAAATGATGTCTGCAGAATATCATCCACATGAACCCTCAAATAAAAAAATATTAAAAATATGGTCTATATTTGGAAACCAATTCACACAATCCATCCATTCAAAAATGTAATTATCTTTGTAATGGGTTACTACTTATTGATCATTACTGATTCATGAAATGATAATAAAAAAAATCATCCAACAAACTTCTACCATTTTATAGTACAATACTGATGACTTATAGGGGGAACATTGGTCTAACTAAACCATTTTATCAAATATATTTTAACTACACCCTTAGATCTTGAAGAACAATCGTTTCCATCGGATAAGTTATAGAATATATTAGCGTGGGGTCATTGGGAATTTCAATGTGAACATATATGTACCTCATTAAAGGTAGTCCCAAGAAAACTTCAAGAATGAAGGTTATAAAAACCTCCACTACTTATGTATGATGGAGGAATGAAGAGATCATTTTTTTGAGGGATAAAATCCTTAACCGGTGTTTGATAGGTCATAGTTTCTTGATCAGGATCCATATTATATAGCTATATAATCCCACATTTCTATAAAGGATAATCAAATTACATCTATATAAATGAATCTAACTCTCTTGTGATGATAGTCTATTTTTGAATGCTCTATGAAAATCTATTCCATAAACAAGATGTTATCATAAGGATTCAATATAATGACCCATAAATCTAATAAGAAACTCTCTCCACTGATCGCCAACCCAAAATACCAAAAATATGTGATATAAAAGTGTATATCTTCATAATAATCTCTATCCATAGTTGATGGTCAAATGACTGAATATGAATATCTAGATATCAGAAAAGAGATATAGAAACAATTTATTGAATCTAAATTGTGACTAAAAATACTAATGTTAATGTATAGAAGAGGCAAATAATTCCAAAAATCATTTCATGATAAGCTTGATCATATACCTCCAAAGAATGAATCATATCATGACCTGGACCTCAAAACCTCTATGTCTTACTTAGGTTACCTGGTTGTGGTTGTAGAAGTTTTTCATAGTTCCTTCCTCCTCCTATGGATCTTCCCTCTAGAGTTAAACCTGCTTGATCAGAAATTCCTCCATAGGGAAGCCTTAACCAATCTTGGAAAATCTCTTATAATTATACATCCTTTTTAAGTAATTTGATCCTATTTATTTCCACTATATAATGAAGAATGATTTTGGAATTCATGATACATGTGACCTACACCATCATATTCATAACATTATTCCTCTCATGGATGACTGGAACCTCTATGAAAACCATGTGTGGTAGATCCACATGTCTACATTCAGTCATGAGTAGGACTTCTATAATTAGACCTATATTTCTAATACCTAGTAGATTCTATAGATTAATCAACTTCATAAAGTCCACCATTGACCCAATCTCTTTGATTACACTATGATATAATGTTCTATGCAACAAAGTCCCACTCTATCAATCCATTATAAGTTATAATTTATAAGGAGAACATGATAGAATTAATGTATTTGTTAAGGTAATACTAAAAATAATATTCCCTTATGTATCTATCCCTCAAGGTATTGAGAGAATAACTCTTCAATTCCATTAACCTCAAGGTATAGAAATAAACTCACACATCATCATGTTCCAACTCAATGATTTACTAGATCCATACTGAGGACATGCTCGAGGGGTAATACTTATCATGCAACAATATCTAAATTTCTCCCTATAAGAGAATCACATAATCATGAGTCTATGTGATAAGACACCACTAGTAACCTATCAGTAAATAAATAATTTTTTTTTTCATTAAATCCATATTATCGATAAGGGTATGATTTTTTTTTAAAACATGGACCACAACCTCAAGAAAAAACTTTGCAGCCTATGGTTATTAATCTCATCAAAAGCACAATGTTTATTGTTTCTAGAGTTCTTTTATAGCTGTAAACCTATGTGAAAAATAGTCTTGACCTACTAGATAAATGAAATACTCATCATTTATTTGAAAATCTTCTTGGAATAATAGAGGTAGATCAACGAAATTCTCATTGGGTGAAAGAAATTATCTCTTCCTTCCCAATGGAAAAACCACCTGAATGGGCCCCTAAAGATATGCCACATCCCTAAACTAGACATTGTCATGATCTTGAATCTATATCATGTCTGGATTCCATTGCGGAGAAATCATAAAAGTAAATAAGATGTACCACAAATAGATAATAATATATATGGATATGGCATAATAAGTACATGAATGTATAAAATAACCATTATTATATGATACATGTACAATGTGTTTCCCTCTACAATATACCTCTATATGCTGAGCCTATAATAAGGTAGTCATATTATTAGTGTATGAGTTTATTTTTCTCCGCTCTATCACTAGGTCTACTATAATGAGATTCAAACACTAGGAACTCCAAAATCACCGCACTATATTCCAAAAAAATCCTCATGATATGTCCAAATGCAAATGAAAACCATAGTATATACAATATTAGATACAATTTTTTCATGTCCAAACCAATCATGACTTGTATTATTTTATATGTAAGCTATGTGTGTATCCCCAAGCACATAGTTAGTAGGATAGGGGATAAAAACTATTTAAGAGTATGCATAAAAAAAATTTTCTTCCCTTAGTCTATGTATATATATTCACACACCCATCCAACTTCATGTAATGGTGCATAAATATAGAAAACAAAACTGAAACATATAGATAATAAACAATTCTTGCAACATCCAATAGGAAATAAATCATTTTGAATAAAGGTAATAAAAATGAAATAAAATAAAAAATGCATAGAAAACTAGAAAAGAAGTTCCAAATTAACAAATGCGAGGAAAGGGGGAAAATGGGATTGGACTTCTCTCAATCTCCAAGGATGACCACCATACATGGCCAATTCCTCCACGTACCACTATACTCCTCCTATAATGGGTTCTCTAATAGAACGGTTGATTTTATTTTTATCTTATTATAAAACAAAATGTGTCAGAATAACCAATATAGGGGTTAGAGCATACACACCTATGCGATGAATCCGAAATCCAATAGTATATTATTGAAATAAACATCTAACTCAACAAAAAATTAAATATGGAAAATAAAAACACAAAATATTATATGATCATACTAAAAACCCTAGTAATTAAAATTTGTAAAGTTTCAATATCCATGGATAATTTAAAAAAATGGTGACTCTAAATATAGATCCAACGGTTCTATATCTGAAGGAAAAAACTTGTTTAACATCACCAGAATCATATTGGGGGCTTACTCCTTGATACTACACTCCATTGATGAGGGGGAACTATCAACATTATATAACCAAATCCCTGCCAATACTTAATTACAGGAGTATAAAACTCTCTATATTGTGGAATCTTGTCCCCTATGGGTTTGTGAGTACTAGATATACTTGTATAAGGAGTATGGGGACCAAACACCCTAGTGTTACTAGGATTTATTGACTTTGGAATCACATTGATAATATAAAAAAATCACTGCCATCATCCATGTGTCACTAATAGAAACATCATTCTCCTAATACCTATAGTAATATCTATATTTCAAAAAATATGACTACCATCATGTAAAATGGGAAAACACACTCATGATAGTCAAAAAAACGGGCTAAAATTTGAGTCTTGAAAAAGAATATACATAAGGTAAAAGATACTGGGAATATTATACATTGTGTATATAAGGTTAGAAATCAAGTGACCTCACCTGGAAACTGACGTGTGTCTCCCCCAGAACAGGGCGGGTAAGAACTTATGGCTCAACATGGTGTGTAAATATTTTTACACTATGTGTAAGGGAAAATGGTTTCCTTGGTGTGTGCTCCTGACATGTGTCTTAGGTAGGAATTTACTATTACAAGTTATATCCCTTAGGGGATATGGTTTTTGTTTTCACTTTTTGTCATGGGGCATGTTCATATAGAATATTACTTCTCTAATACCTGAACATATATACAACACCAACCTTGGTGTACATGGTGTGTGCTTCTAACATGGCATTTGGGTGTGTCCTCTTGACAGACGGCTTGGATTTCCATATTAGATCACATAACAGGTGGTCCCAACCACGTGATGTGTAATATTGAACATGGTTTGAAAAATCTATCCACCATTAAGATAGAGAAACATAATATATGATCCCTATGGTAAATTTCATGTAGGTCAAATCTTTCTTATAGCCTCCTTGGTCTTCATACAGATTTCAGACCCATAGATTCTTTCACCTTCCCTACATTTTTACCCTCTTGAATCCACTGAAAATGATGTTGAAAGCCTTTGATTGTCTATTATTGGAAAACAATATCAAAAAATAAGAACACTTATCTCCCACAGGGTATCCTTCAAGGAACCCATTTTCATTCAAGTGTCCCGATCCATTTTATTATCACTCACATGTAGAAAAATGACTCAATAAATTAAAAAAATACTAACCCTACATAGTTCACTCATTTTTGATGAATCCAGAGGTTTTATTTTGCTTGAATCAGGCATGGAAATGTTGAATCACCAACAACATAGACTAAATAAAAATAAAATAATGAAAAATCGTTGTAAAATCATAATAATTAAATTAGAGTAATATTTATATGATGTGATCCCAACCAATTGTTACTAATGTGGAACATGGGTGTTCTTGTATATAGAAGATATAAGAAATAGGTATAAGAATGATATACAATTAAGGTCATACAAATAATGTAAATAACCTTTAAATTAAAGTATAAAGGAAATTAAATACTCATAAAATAATATATTAATCAAGAAATAGAAAAAAAATAACGAGACTTATCTCAAGGATATATCCATTATTGGTGAATAATTTATCCACAAGTGATGAAGGTATATCTAAAACTAAATTATTTGTTCGTTGCATGATTCTCCATGATCATTATAATCAATCCATGTATTTGGGTTGTTAATTCCTTTGAAAATCCCCTCATCAATCTCTGAAATATCCAAGGTTTATCCATATAAACCTATAGATTTACTATAATGTCGTAATAGATAACAATATTAGGTTTTCATGATATTTAAGATAAAATAAACTATTAAATAAAATTAATACTTTATGAATCATATTATAGTTTCCTTCAACTGAATTATTTATTCCAGACAAATTTATTTTACATATTGCGTAAAATCAATTTTTTAGAAAAAACCACAATATGAGATTTCCCATCCAAGGTCATGATCAATTAGAAAACCATTTATTTTAAAATATGTATGTACATGATTTAATATATATTAATATTATATTTATTTATTTTTGGGTCTAATGACAAAAAAACCATTTCACTAAATTTGAATAAGAATCTAAATATATATATATAGAGAAAAATTCATAGGATCAGACATCTAAAATTAGAGTCACTACAAAACCCCATCAAAATGAACTAGTAGTATATAAAAAACCATTTTAATAAATGTAACATCCTTATATCATAAAAAATGAATTTTTGGAATATTTTAATTCCAATAAAGATATGAATACCATTTCATTTCACATATTGAGTTCCTCTTTTATAAGAACATAAAAATTTACACATAAGTGATATGACCATGTAACCATGAAATAAACTGCCTCAAAACGATAAATTAAACATTATATATAATTTTATTGGTTATAAATTATCATAATAAAACTATAATAAATCAAGTGTATATGGAAAAGGTTTTGAAATAATGTCATTAGTGGGTTTTGTTTTATTATTTAGTATGTTTAGTTCATATGCTGAATGATTTTGGAACATAAGGTAATGGATCCATGAAAACCACCCAGGTTCATTCAGTTATGAACATTCTCACCTTAAAAATATTTTTCCCTATGGTTTGTGTTATGGATTTCTTATAAATTATATATATATATACATGCCTCTTATAAATATATCTTTATTATTATACCTTCCTTTTATGAGCTAATTCATGAGATAAGTTCATTCCTCAAATGGATTCTTGAAAATCAAACCCGATTAAAGGGAACATTTATATCCATTAATAATTATATTTGACACTCATTTAATATATTTATTCCCAAATGAACACAAAATTTTGAGTACTATTATTATATAACATGATATTAGCATCAATTATATTTAATTTCCTCCACTCTTTGGAATCCTTCTGAAATATCCTTTTATATGATATGAGGAAAGATTATTCAATACTTTACATTCCATGGGATGAACTTATATTTATTAACTATGATTACTTATCATTTGATGTATACATAGGCATATGCATATTATTAGGGGAGTTATTAAATATTACTATAATGATTTGGGTTATATTTGTTTTCTAATGATATGCAATGTATGATAATAAGGAGTCAACATAATTAGTAAAGGGACTCTATCCTCCATGTGATGATGTCTTGGTATTTATCCCTGACTTATGCTTATTTCATGTTTCATTTTATTTCCACACTCCTATGTTTATTTGGTATTATTATTCCTTATTAAATTTGATACACCTACATATATTAATTCTTAGTCCTTGTATTTTATGATATCATGTTACAACTTTTGACTCATATGTTATTATTCATTATAATTTTTTCCCATAATGAGATTTTTAAGTCACCCATTATTATATGTATTCTCAAGGTTATCTGATATAGTTTTAATAGGTTAATGGGAATTAGGTTATTACTATTGAGAAACAAATAATGATCTTATGTTCTAGTTTCTTTTGATGTTTTATGATTATATTATTCTTAAGCCACCAAGCATCATGATCATTGGGGTATGTTTATTAGATTCCTAAGTTAAAAATTATATAATAATATGTTTAAAATTAATAAGATTCTATAATGACCATTTAATTGAATAAATAAATATCAAATAATTTTTCATTTAATAAATATTTATGTAATCAATATAACATGAATAATTATTATTCTTTATAAAAATTGAATAATATTTATCATAATATTAAACTCAAATAGTTTATAACTTGAGTTTTGATACACTTTGTTTGTAAACCTATATTCCCCTTTCTCTCTGAAATAAGTCTAACTAGAAAACCTTCCAATATCATTTTCTTGAAGAACATTAAATAAAACATTTACGTACATATTTCATCAACCTATATGATAGATATATATATATTTTACATTCTTAAAATTAAATCATTAATGAATTTTTTTTGAAATGGAATTTATTATAAATTTATATTATAAGAAAAGGTCCATATTTATTTACTTCCCTATAAAATAATGGAAAAAATCCTTTCTAGACGGATTCATTAATTTCATACAACTGATATCAAACCTACCATACCCTACATCACCACTAATATTTATCATCACAATTTTCATTAATATGTAAAATAAATTATTACAAATATACATTAATAATAATATAAGGTAAAAAGAATAATAAAAAATTCTAGAGATAAGAATATAAAATAACAAATATTACATTTAGAATTATTACTGGGGGGTCAATTTCCATTACGTCCTCTATTAAAAATTACCATGTGTGAACATCATGAGATAAAAAAATGAATTCTGGTCCTATAAAAAATATAATGCATCATTAATGGCCAAATATATATATTAAATCAATCCAAGGAACATATATGTATGAATATCGTCATATCACATTATGTTACTCACCATACAAAAGAATTGTAATGATCTTTATCTATGAAATATAATCCAAGGACACTATCATATTATTTTTTTCAATAAGAACATCCATCATATGAAAAATTATTTTTTAATATTCATGTCAATTAATATAAATGTAATTGAAAGTAAAATTTTGGTTTTACATGGCTACCGAATCCAATGAATTCCAACTTGTACAGGAGCCTACTTGAAACAACATTCAGTATTATATCTATCACAAAATAATTTATATTCTTCTGAGATATGGTTTTAGTAAATTTTTTTTCCATATTCCCTGCCTAAAAAATTCAACTTTCAAAAACCTCAAATCATCGATAAAAATCCATTGTCAAGAGATACATATTAATAAAAAACTTCAATAGTTGATGTGACCTTGGATTCATGGTGGAAGTTACCATAATATAATTATCACAACATAATGTTATGGGACAATTACTAGTAGGAACCATATCCAAACTATGTTTGTTGTAACATATCCTAACCTCTTCTTTTTTAATATTAAAAGATTAAATACACTTACTATTTTCTATTGAGTGGGTGACCACTATATTCTAGGTGTTCTTCTAGGTCACAAATCCCCTGTTGAAAAAAAATAAATATCCCAAATGTAATTTTCCATTATTTTTATCTTTTGGTAAAATAGAATATTTATATCCCAAAAGAAAAAGGTCTTTATCTCCTACATAAACTAGAAACATATCTTTATTTTTCCTTATACAATTTTGGATAGTCATGGATATCATTTAGTGGATGTCCCATAGATCGACATGATATCTACTGACCATGATCAATATGTATGGAATATCATAACTAGAACATAACATGAAATATATGATTGATCCTATCCTTGAAATAAGAGGAATTCTACTCATCCTTCTACTTTCCTCTTCTGTCTCATGACACATTTTATTAGAGTGATGTATACCAAGTGACATTCAAAAAAATACTCCCATGGATTATTACATATTTAATGTATTTGTAAATGTATTACTTTGATGTTGATCCAACAACCTATTAGACATATAAAATATGATCTTTATTAATATAATCTTATTTATTTAAACAATTTAATTTATAAATAAGAACTTGATCACCCATATTTTATCTACCTTCCAGTTTGGTATCAGTTTTAACATCAGTAACATTTCATCCAAATACACTACTAAGAAAATAAATGTTCTACATATATAATTTTTAAATAAACATTGCTAATATTAATTCATTATGAAACCAAATTACCTAAGGGATTCATCGATGTGAATGTTTCATGATCTGGATTTGTTTTTAATTTCATAAATAGATCAATGTAACAGTACAACATTATTCACATCTCATGTATTTATAATCCCTTTTGGTTATTATAAATTGTGTTCTATTATATTTTTTTGAAACAATGTTTCCGTTAAATCCATCTTCTAATTGTTAGATAAATAATAAGATATTGTGTAAAAAAGTTCATGACTTATTTCCACATGTCTACAAGTAAAATGTTTCTTCTGACATATATGTATGACGTTTTTCAAAATATTTAATCATTATCCATGACTTATAGGTACACAATTTACCATTAATTTCCATTTTATTCATTAATACCCATTTAAATGTAAAAATATATACATATAACAGAAGATATTTTATAACATAGAAATGGTTTTGATATATGAAATAGAACCCATAATTCAAGTATTTTATTCCCTTCATTAATTTTGGAACATATTTCTGCTTCCTTGTATGAAAGAGGTATATAATTTTCAAAAAATAATTAGTAACCATCGTGAATCTATATAAGAACATATCTATCTGGCTCTCTAACCACTCTAGTGATCCCATTTTGTTATGGAATCACAAAAATAACATATTCCATAATGTCTTCCAGACTCTATTCTTATGCCAAGTCCATTTATCTCAAGAATTAACTTCATTGAATTTAATCATAATATAATGATATCATTACCTGATGAGATACATTTCATGGAATATATCAAGTCATACCACTATTACATTCTGATATAATGGTTCATAAATATAATGTCACCCTTTTCCCCTCAGATATCCTATATTGATACACCTCATGCCTAAAAGTGCTAGTTTGTTTTCATATTGCCTTATGAAATGCTATGTAACCCAATACAAATGTACGTGAAAAAATATTTCATGTCACACATGAACTTGATTGGTTTTAATTTTTATAATTAATATAAACCTCATCTTAGTATGTGTGACATAGAATGTAATTCATAACCCAAAAAAGATAAATACTTATCTTTATAACTCATCATCAGCCTCATTTTGTCTAAACAAGTGTGGTTCCTACATTCAAAGAATTTTTTACACTATAATGTATGATCCTGAGTTATTTGAGATAGAATCCCAATGTATCATAGATATATAGTTAACTCTTTGTTAATACATTCCCAACCATGATATAATAGAGCATATTTATCAAATTATTATGTTGACTCTTTTATATAATAATGAACTCCTTAAATTTATAAAATGAATCAAACCTATAACTAATAAATTGATTCATCCATGTATACTAGTTTCATCAATAATAGTTAGGAAGATTGTGTATAAACCTGTAATACTGTGACCCTAGCCTTTTACACATAATATTACATGATTATAAACATAATACCGACAAAGATCAAATAGTTTACTGTCTTTGGAAGACCAAGTACATGATTAGAAAACCTGAAAGAAAATGAAAAATATTTTATTTGATCTCGAAAAAGAGATAAATACTCAGATTAAGCTCTTATAACTACATAGGAAAACCGAGGAGATAACATTGAAAAAAGTATTGAGTTTAAAATACAAGTAAGGGAATATACATGGGAATCAAGCATAACACATGAGTTATAAGAAATAACATGATACGATAAATGGAATGGATCATGAATAAACATATAGAAGAATAATATATAGAAAATTTAATCATATGATCATGGAAATAAATGAATGTAGAAGAGTCACATAACATGACATAAACATGTGTTGAGGCCAACTACCTAGACTATATCACTAGGTGCACATAGTCCCATAATGAATTATCTTTAAAACTTAATCCTATATATAACTTCACATAAAAAATAACCAATTAAATAAAGTTTTATCTATGGTAACTCATCATATCATGTTTAAGCATATGTGTTTTACATAATGAATCAAACATAAGTAGAAAAAAGATGTGTTACACATGATAAGAAATGGGAATTATTATCATATCATAAGGAATACACAATTGGTGTATCATTATGGTGTAAATAAATAATAAATTAATATAATAATTTAACGCTAATAATAGAAAATAAACATATATAATAAAAAAATTCTGTATAGAGGATGTGAAATTATGTTAAAATAGTGATTATGTATCTTTGGAAATGGGCTGCCTTAACTAGTTTTACAGAAAATAATAAAGATTATTTAAAAAGGATAAATGAATAATTGTTTTCATAAAAAAATGACCTAAAATAGTTTATTAGCATAAAATGAGTTATTTTTTTTAAAAAGTCATCTTATTAAATTATATGGAGTATACATTAAAATGGGTATGAAATGGAGAATTTAATTTTAATCAAGTTTTCATATCGAGAGGAATTGAGACGGGATCATATTAAAACACGTATTTCTCTATAATATATTTTTATTAGATTGATACCTATGTTTGAAACATTTAATAATAATTTAGTATAATTATATAATAATAATTAATAATTAAATTTGGGTAAAGGGAGAGAAATTGTATCTCAAAAGAAAAATGGACGTTCAGAGAGATCCCATAGTTTATATCTGAATATGTTTTGAGCTTACACTTAATATAATGGATAATAAAAATATATTCAATAATTAATTAACTAAAAACATATTATATATTTATTTTCTGTATTATAATTTTATTAAGTTCATTAATTTTTATTTTGAGGAGTTACATGGCCCAATTTCATCATTCTGGGAGTGTTCATTTTCAGGGTTTCATGGTTGTTTTACTTTTGTATAAATAATGATGTTTATCTAAAATGGGAATAATTCCCCAAAAATGAAATTATATTGTATTAATACACATATATAATATTAAATTTTCCAATATATCACTTTTTCTAGTTTTAGGATGATTCATTTGATAAAATATTGATGATAAATATTTAGTTTATTTTGGATGTTTTTCTAACCACCACATACTTGTTTATTTTTATTTAATATTATCTCTTTAAATTAGTTCTAAAACATTAAAAAATTTAATATATATATATATATATATATTAAAATCTACATTAACCATACAAACGGTTTTACGATCATCCTTGGAGGTGTTAAAAGAAAATAAAAAATCATTATCCATAGAGATGATAAACCGCCATAATTTGGACAATGATTTTGTATCATTGAATAAGAAGAGATGAAAAAAGAGTTGGGTAGAAGATATTAGATTAAAAATATAAAATTTAATTATATACATGATACTTGACTTTTATTCTTTCATGGATTATGAAGGCGAGGAGAAGGTTGAAGAAGAAATGAAATTTAATGAGATAGTTTCAGAATATTCCCTATTGAATATCACCTCCTTGAAAGAATCTTTATGGAATTTGGAATTTATATTTTGTTGAGAATATGACTTATTATACATTGGTAATATTCTTGTTAATGTAATTATATAGAATATTTCCATTATACAAGGATTATAAGATGTGATGAGAAGGCGTAGTGATGGGTGGTATTTATACAGGAGGTTATTTTTTTTATTTTTATATTCATTATAATTTATTCTATCTAATAAATATCAATTATTTTTATTCATTTGAATAAATATATTAAATATATTAGAGGAGTTAAACAAAATGGTGGACTACATCATTTATGAATAAAAAATACAAGTATTTTTCTTAAAATTTTTAAGATTGTAAAATATCATTTTTAACTATTCAAAAAAAGTTAAACTATATTAGAAAAATCCCAAAAATTCTCCCAACCATTTTTAAATGTGTATATTTTAAAAATGGAATCCATTTTCTAAAAATAGATTTCAAATTTTATAAATTTAATTTTTGAAGAAAATTATCATTTATAAAAAAATAAATATTTTTCTTTCATAATTGAATTTTTTAACCTAGGAAAAATTAGATATGGTCACATATAATTGTATGATAATTATAATAAAAGATAATATTGATTTATTAATAAATTTAATGCAAATAAATTTTCTTTTAAATAATTATATTTATTATAAAATTGTAAATAATCATTTACATTTTCCAACTGTACTAACACCTAATTTACCATTTTTAAAACATATATTTACTTATTCAATAATATAAATATATCATAAATTAATTTAAAATATTCATAAATTTTATTTACACTTTCATAGGTGATGTTACTATTCTTATGGATTGAATATTATTCTAAATAGCAGGATTACTATTCCAATGGTTAGGTTACTATTCAATCAATGTAGGTTCTTTAATTTTTATATAAATACATCTAATTTCATTTATTATTAATTTATATATATTTCCTCTCAAGATTAGTTATATAATTTCATATTAAAAATGGATATTTTATTATTTACATTATGTCTTATTTGAACAACTTTTTTCACAAGTGTAGTTACTCTTGTGGATTAAGCATATATATGTGTTCATATTCCAATTACATTATTTTCTATTTATTGACCCCATGTAATATTTGGAATTATTTATATTTTATTGGTTTACTAATGTATCATTATTAATTTATGATAATAATGTTTTTGTTGTGTTTTCTTTGTGATTAATGTGTTTTAAAACATAATTATAAGAAGAGAAATTCCATTTAAAAAATTCTATGTCGTTACATTCCTCCTACCTTACTAAATATCTCCCTTGAAATTTTATTTTAAATAATATGGTGAAAATTTGGGAGGGTACTTATCCTTCCTTGATTCCTCTGGTTCCTATTTCACTTCTTCAAACATATGGTTTCTCCATAGTACGTGAACTAGGTGAGTGGTTTTTTTTATATTGAAACTTTTCAATATAGTCCAAAATCTTAACAAACTACTCCTCTTTATAGAGATCATTTTCCAACTATTCCAGCTACATGTTCTTTACATGTGAGGAATCTGGTAGGTGATTCTTTAAGATGGATACATGTAATACATCATGTGGTTGGGACATGGTTGGTGGAAGTGACCATCTATAGGATACAAATACAACCTGATAAAGAATATTGATATGGCCAATGTACTTGAGACTTATGATTATTTTATTCCCAAATCACATGAATATCTTCCATTGAGATATGTATTGGAACACCTTGTCATAATCCTCAAACTCTATGTCACATTGATTATTATCTTCTAAGCTATTTTTTTTAATTTTTCACATCCTAAATATATTGTTGGATTGTCTTCACCTTTTCTTCTATTTCCTCGATGATTTTAGATCCCAAAATCATATGTTCATAATCTTCATTGAAGCATGTTGGTGTTTTAAATATCTTCCCATAAAGGGATTCATATGAAGCCATTTGGATGTTTGAGTGGAAACTATTATTGTAAGAGAACTCAACTTGTGAAATATGTTGACCTTATCCTATTTTGGAGACCATTGAGCCTAGTCTCCATATGTATTCCAGTTCAGGAATAATCTACTCATATTGGACATCATTTTGGTGGTGATAACCCATACTAAAGTTCAACACAGTATTTATATCATGTTAGAGACTTTTCCATAACACAGTGGTAAATGTCATATCATGATTGAATATAATCGATAATGGTACTCAATAAAGCATCACCACTTCTGTGATGTATATTAATGAAATATGATCAAGCTATAATTCCTCTTGAATTGAAATATAGTGATAATTATTTGTAAGATGATCCCCAATGACCCATATGGCCTTATGTACTCAGAATGTCGTTAATTTTTCATTGGAAATGACTATAGTGAGGTTTTACCTTTTCCATATAGGTAAGCCTAATGGTTGCATCATCCCCTTAGAATTTTTCCTTTCAACCTTCACTTGATAACACAATAGACTCTTCAATGTATATGAAGTTATCTTTTTCATCATATTGTCCTAACAATTGTGCTCTCAATGATCCTGAGACATCTTTGTTCTCCCTGGGAGAACAAATATGGTTGATCTATGTGAATCATCTAGAGTATGTTTATTTATATTCGGTTTGTTTTGTACACATTGACATGACCCAAGTATTACAATTAATTCCTAATCAATATTGAAAATTTATTGTTTCTCCACTCATATAGATTCCTCCTTTTTTCTAAAATTTCAAATCATTTCTTTAAGAATCCATTATTTATTTATGAGTAATATTAGAATAATAATTTATTAATGGGTTTATCATATATCTTCATTTATGATTCCAATGTCCATACTTTTCATGTATACAAATATGGGATCCTTTTAAATCATCTTCATTGATAATGTTATAGGATTCTTTGTACATTGACATTCAACCACTTTATTTACATTACCAGGATGTTAGATAATTGAGAAGTCATAATCATTGACGAACTATAACCATATTCATAGGCGTATATTAATCTCCTTCTATGTAAATATATATTTGAAAAAATAATGATCAATATATATATCACACTTTTCCCTATAGAGATACTGCTTCCAAATTTTCAATGTCAAGATCACAGCTGCCAACTTCATATCTAGTGTGGTATACTTTTTCTCATGATAATTTGGCTTCCTTGAAGCCTAGAATGTCATTTTATCATTATTAATAAGTAAATAGCCTAATAACTTCATTGAATAATCATTTTATACAAATAATACTTCTCCAATTGTCGAGACATTAAGTACTGGTCTAGTGATAAGACGCTTTTCAAACTCAATGATGCACTCTTCACATTCACTGGTCCAATAAAAATTTTAGTTTTATAATTTTAATTTTTGATAGGGGGTTTGAAAAATGGGATAATTTCTATAAAAATAATCGCTAATAACCATATTAACATATGAAACTATGTATATCTATTATAGATTCTAGTATAGGCCACTCCTCAATTTATATTGATTTTAAAGGGTCCACATATATTTCTTTTATAGTGATAAAATTTCTTATGAACGACACTTCCTCCATAAAAAAAATATACTACACATTACATATAGTTTCAACCTTCACAATTTCTTTATAATAGTATTCAAATCCACATTTTCACCCCATTTCTCATGGAGTATATCTGAATATCCTTTATAAAGACAACCAAAAAACATTTTGATGTAGACTCCAAGGACTCTATTTATTACATCCCTGAAATTGTGTCTGATGGAAATCACTATGAAATCACAGTGTCCATAAGTCATTTGAAATGTAGTCATTGGAATACCTTCCACCCTCCCCTTTAATTAGCAATATCCCAACCAAAAGTCCACCATCAAAAAATACTTGGCCTCACATAGTTGATCCAAGTGGTTATATATATGTTGAATGACATACTTGTTCTTTATCATGATTTTTTGAGCTCACGATAGTCAATGTAGAGGGATATTGATCCATTATTCCTCTTGAAAAATACAATAAGATCACCCCATGACGAAGCACTCGGGTTTATAAAACCCTTGTCCAGATTATCTGGTATCTGCTTCTTTAATTCCTCCAACATAGTGGTGGCCATCCTATAAAGATTTTATGACATGGTAGTAGATCTAGGTATTAGATCAATTGATAACTCATCATATCAATTTAGAGTATGAAATGGAAAATATTTAGGGGAAATATCAGTGTAGTCTATCACAATGGGCAAGTGTTCTAGTATGATCCTCTATTTTTTCAAAATCATTTGAGCTAAATATGATTTTAATAAGGAATATATATCCTTAATGTAGATTATTATTATAAATAATATCCATCTTCCTCAATACACTTGTACAAAATTGGAGGATTATTTTAGATGTGAAGATTTATATCCCTTTCCCAAAAATTAATGTTATATTTCTATGAAGATATATAATCTATACACAATATAACATCATACTATACCAAAAGTATTGATATGAGATATTTTTAGAGGATTAGTAAAAAAACATTATCTATGGAGGAGTTATATGATTTAGATGAAATAATTTCCCCATTCATTGTTATCATAAATAACACAACCTTCTTATTTTCATGAAGTGTTTGAATAGTTTTACTAAACATTAAAATTTTAAATAATGTATACAGCTATAATCAAATAGTAAAATTCATATCCTTGAATGAATAACTATCATACCTATCACCACATAATTTTTGGAATCCACATCATTATTAGTGATAGAATATTCCCCTCCATTCTTACTTGGAGGTTGTTATTGTTGATTGTTTTGAACAACCATAGGAATAGGTCATTAACTTACACAATTCCCTTATTACTTAATTTTTAAATAATACTCTTCAAGTTATGTGTGTAAATTAATCTTTCTTTATCCTTCCACATTAGTGGGCTTCTAGAAACACCTTCAAAAATAATTATTTCTATTTCCCTCTCTAACACATTTTAACGATCATCTAGTTCCTTTTAGATTGTTTCCATGATTCTTCTTCCCACACTTTTGACATGTGATATGTTGGGTATTCATTATTACATGATATTTTTTCCCTCCTTAAGAAAATTACACCAAACATTTATTATCACCCGTCCCATGATATAATTGAGAATCACCAATCTCAATATCAACATTAATGAAATAATATACAAATTTTTCATGACAATCAAGGTATTTTATCATCAATTATTTTATAGGACATAGTTTCAACCCACTGAATAATTGTTTTACCATACATTCAGTGCTTATGATATCTGCAAAAGTATATTGTGGAATCGTTGTGTTGTTTTCCTCACATGATTAGATAGACTCATCATCCTTTTTCATTAGTCTGAGGAACTCCATCTTTGTATTGATAAGGAGAGTTCATGGAAAATATTTATTGAAGATTAGTTTTTTGAATCCTTCCCAATCCATTGAATAGATTAACTAATTAAACTTTTTTTGTGTGTCCACCACTAATTATATTTCCCATAAAAATGCTAGACCACCAATATGTCTTTCTTCTCTTATAAGCATTGAAGAATAGAGAATATCTTCTTAGTGGAGTTAATCCATTATTTCCTGATGAGAGGATCAGATGATCCACTTAAGTATATGTGGAATGTTTCAAATAAAGTATTAAACTAAAAATCTCTCATTATTAGAAGGAGAGAGTTCCACATGATTCATGTTTTTTCATAACTTGTTCCAGTTGGGATAGTACTATCATGATATTTTTGAATTTTTTTCCTGTCATGTTTGACATATCATTATAAAAAATGTCACATTTCCAATCAGATTTTTTGTTGGAATGGGTTATCATATTTCTTACCATAAACTAAGAAAAATAAAAATACCCTTAGGGTATTGAATTTAAATATATTGGAAATATAAAAATAGAACTATTAATATATAAGGAATGAAATACAAATGAAAATTGTATTCTAACATAGGAATCCATGAGTTTTAATCTAGGTTATCCATGGTGTGAAATTTATCCCTTGGCTTGTTACTAAAGTATTATAGTCATATTACTAAAAAAATTAGAATGTGATTTGATTCCATCTCTAGTGACCCTCTAATTTTACACATAATATTTCATAATTTGAAGTATAATTCAAACCAAGGATTAAATATTCTATTGTCTTTGGAATTCTAGGTACAAGATTTATAAAAACTGAAACTAAAATAAAAAACATCATTAATTTAATATTCACAATGGGCTATAATTACCTTTGAACCCATATAACATCATAGGAAAAACTGAGGAAAATATAGATAAAATGGATGAGCTAAAAAAACCCATTAGGGTAACAAACATGAGAATAAAGCATAACACATAAGTTAGAAGGTATAATGGGATAACATAAATAGAATGGTTCATGAATAACCATTTGGAGACAAAAAATATAGAACATGGAATCATATGATCACATAAATATTGGAAAGTGGAAAAAACACATATCATGACATAAACATGATCCTATGCTACCTACCATGGTTTATCACATGGTGATCATAGTCCCATAATGTATTAGGTTTACTCAATAATACCATATATTATGCCTCATGAGGATAAATTTACCTAATTAAGTGTGGATCTATCTAGGAACAACCATAATAACATTTTCATGAAATTTTATTCTATATAATAAATTAGATATAAATAATTATAAATAAAGAAAAAACATAATTGTTACCCCTTGAAGGAAATGGGTTTCGTAATAATGTCATAAGGTATAACCAATGGAAGTAACATAATGGTGTCCATGTATAGATTAATTTAAATCATACATAGACATTCATAAGAAATAATTATCATAGATCATGATAAATAATGTATAATTTAATTGAAAATATATAATAATATTGATTATGTATATTTGGAAATGTGATTCTTTAACACAGTTTTAGGAAAAAATAAATAAATATTATTTAAAGGGTATAAATGAATAATTGTTTAGATAAACTAAAAATGAAATTTTGTTAATGATAAAATATTTTATTTTATAATATTATTAGTGGTTTAAAATAGTTTATGGGTTGTACATGAAAATTCATAAGAAACAGAGAAGATACCTTTAATCGAGTTTTTTTATTTAGATGAATTGAGAGAAGAACAATTTAAAAGGCATATTTACCCATCATATAAATTTAATTGAGATAGATAAATATTTTCATAAAATTTATAAATAATTTATGAGAATAATATAATAATAATAATTAATAATTGAATTTTTGAAAAGAGGGAGAAAGTGTAACCCAAGGTAAAAAATGGAGGATCGGAGAGATCCCTTGCCTTATGTCAGAATACGTTCATTACAAGAGTTTAATGTCTTGTAATACAAAATATATTAATTATTTAATTAATTACAAACATTTTATATTTTTTTATTTATAATAATTTTACTAAAATTATTAATGTCCATGTCGTTGAGTTGTAGAGTTCAATTTCATTGTTCCAGGAGTGTTCATTTTCATAGTTTCATGATCGGTTTACTAGTGTATAATTATGGATGTTATTTTCATATGAGAATAATTCTGCATAAGATAAACTATATGATATTAATGAAAATAGTGAAGTTTGAATTTAGTCATATATCATTTGGTTTTTGGTTTTGAGGATGATTCATTTGATAAAATATTAATGATAAATGTTTAGTTTATTTTGGAGATTTTTCTAACTAGAAAAAATAGTTTCATTTTATTTAACATTATTGCAAAAGATTAGTTCAAGAACATAAAATATGTTATAATATTAATATTAAAAAAAATTTAAATAATAATGGTTTTATGACCATCCATGAAGGTGGAAATGGAAAAAGAATAATCATTATCCACAGAGATGATAAATCACCATAATTTAGAAAATAATTTCATTTCTCTAAATAATATTATATGATAAAATATGTGTAGAGAAGATACTAAATTGTAAATATCACATCGTAGTTCATATATGATATTGGATTTCTTATTCATTGATGGATGAAGGCGGTGAGTATAATGTATATGATGAAAAAAAATTAAAAGAGATGGTTTGAGAAATTTACCTCTTGAATATCACATATTGGAAGTACTACATAAGGAACTTAAATATTGAATTTTGTTGAGACTATAAGCACTTCGATGTGTGTTAGATATTTTTAATGGGAATTAGACCGAATATTGAAAAACTTAAGGGTTTATAATGAGCGAGGATAAGGGGTGGAAAGGGGTGATATTTGTAAAGGAGGAAAGGGGTGTTTATTATTATTATATTCATTAGTTTATTATATTGTCTAAAAACAATAATTATTTTTGATTACTATTACTATATATAGTAAATAGTATAAATTAATTTGAATCAAGGTGTTCTGGACATCATCCATGACTCAAAAATTCAATTATTTGGCTTATAATGTTATATACCATAAATTACTATATTTAACTATTCATAAAAAATAAAAATATTATATAAAAATACATAAAAACTAAACCAAACCATTTTCTAATTTGTAGATTTCAAAAATTTGATCAATTATATGAAAAGAATTTTCAATATATGATAAATTTAATTTTTAATTTAAATCAACATTTATGAAAAAAATACATATTTTAATATTAAAATTGATCTTTTAAACCATTAAAAAACTAGTTATGGTCACATAAAATTATATTATAATTGTAATATAACCTAATATTAATTTAGGAATATAATTTATTGAAAATTAATTTTCGTTAAAATAATTTTATTAATTATAAAAATGAAAATAAACAATTACATTTTACAAAAATTCTAACACTAAATTTATCATTTTTGAATACTTTATTTCATTATACCATGATATAAATCTAGAATGTTTTCATTTATAAGATACCTCAATTTTATTTATACTTTCATGGGTGGTGAAACTATTCTAACAACTAGATTAATATTCTTAATGGCTAGAAAACTATTCCAAAACTCATCTTACTATTACATCAATATAGGTTCTTTAAATTCATTAAATACCTCTTATTTCATTCTATATACATTTATTTATATAATTTCTCAAGTTTAGATATATTATTTCTTTATTGAAAATTATTATTTTATTATTAATATTTTATTTAATTTCAACATTTTTTAGTCATGAGTTCATTAATTCTAGTAGAAGGAGAAGATCCAAATGTTCCTTTTCTCATTATTTATTTTTCTATTTATTTTCCCAATATAATATTTATAATTATATTTGGTTTATTTAAGGACTAATGTGTCACATTTAATAAATTATAATAATGTTTTTATTTTGTTCCTTATGTGATCTATGTGTTTTATTAATTAATTGTATGAAGGTAAATTCCAATAATAAAATTATATGTCATTACATATACCTTAAAATTGAAAAGGTCCACACACATATTTATATAATAATTTGAAAACATATGTCGACCTTTCATCCTCCTAACTAAATAGTTTTATTTTCATTTTACAATATAAAGAATCATGTAATATACCAAGTGGTTTTAGTTCAAAATAGTTTAAATACATATCTTAGTATTTCATTTGGAGTATCTCATCATTTACATGACCTAATTAGTAATTCCACACCTATGTGTGATATATTTTTTGTGAAATTCATTAATTATCCATTTAAATCTTCTTATTATAATATTCTAGTATTTACGTACATTATGAATATGTGACATACCATAAAAAATTAACCTTTATTAAAGTATCTACTCTTATTACTAAATTTTAAATAAAATACAACCATGATAAAGTATACATTGATATAATGTTTTTTGAACATGGTAAAAAAATTAAAATTCATCAAGACTATGATCAATTATGTAAACATAGTTGTCTGTAGTCTTCAATAGCCAATGAAACCAATCTCTCTCAACCAGTAGATCAATTATCCACCTCACCATTGGAAATATTCATTGACAATTTTAGTTCTTAAATATGGATAGTCATATGAGAAAAACAAATCGTATATAATACCAATCTTGTAGAAATATATTGGCGACATTCAATAACAAATATAAATGAATATTCCTCCTGATTATTTATTATGGTGAATTTTCCCTTTATATATCCACTCTCATAATCTGAAAAACATTCTTCATGTTTTTTCCTTACCTTACCCTTTTATCCACCTTCTCTTATATTTATTTGGAAATTAATCAAAAATAAATAGATTTATTCTTACAGAACATTTCCTTTCCCTTCCTCTGGTTCACCATATAAACTATAAATTTTCTATTCATCGCTAAAATAAGCATCCTGGTGAATTAGGTTATGGTTTTTGGGAAAGTCTTACCAATTTTTTTAATATTACAATTAAAAATAATACAAGAGATTCTATGAGATAGTGATGAAAGAATGCGGTAAGTGTTTTACTCAACAGGTACATTAAAAACAAGTATGTATATACTCTTAATATATAAAATCAACTTTAGTACCTAATGTCTAACTAATAAACCCTCTCCAAGCATGCACATGAGAAGTGTGTTTGATATCTAACACATATTCTATCATGATTTCCCCGAACGATATCATTAAGATAAGGGAAAATACGTTAATTAATCCTTTTTTTCATGTAGCTTTAGCAGATCAAATTCAAATGACCGAAATATGAGTTATGGGACTTGTAATAAATTTTCCACATGAGTCCAAAGGATAGCGTGTTATCCTTTAATATCCCCACGAGAAGGATTTTTCTTTTGAATGTCAGACTCTATCACATTGAACATTCATTCATGTAATCGTATGATGTACGAGAACATATAAGAATTGTATATGCTTGTGCCAGTGAGGAATTTCTTTTTTAAATTAACCATAGTGATAATTCTGACATAATATTACTAGATATTTTTTAAAACAAAATAAAATTAGGTTTTATGAAATTATTTTGATGAAAAAATGTTATAATGAAATTTTAATTTATTATGTTACCACTATTTTATCAATTAAAAATAGCTCTCTCCATTTAATTAAAAATATTTTATCACATATAAATCTTACTAAAAGTGAAACATATTTTCCATCTAATAACCCAAATAGATTCCAACATTGTTTGTTGTAAGTATTTTCATTGGTATTTATATTTAGTTTTTAGTACATTTGTTGGACCCACCAATCCTAAAACCCGAATCATATATTTTCTCAAGTCATCCCCCTAGAAAAAACTTATTTCTAGAGGTAATCAAACCCTAATTCCAACAAGATTAAATTGACGGTAAAAAATTATTACAACTCCCCAATAATTGAAATCACTCTTATATAAGATACAAAAGTACATTAAACAATGGTAACATTTTAACTCAAGTAATGGAAGGATTTTATGACATACTATTTTTCATTTGGGTCATTTATATTATTCATAAATATTAATTATATTATCCTTTTAAATAATCAATAATATGGTATTGATTATAAAAAATTAATTAACATAGTCTTCATAAAATAATGTATTCCCAATATGTTTATTTTTCTCCATATTTGTTGATTATTTATTCATTCTCTTTTTGGGATTCACAACAAACATGATTCTTATAAGAATATAATTACCCATAAACTTGATTGAAATAAACTAATTATATGGACTGATCATGAGAATTTATATTATTAAATTTATTGAGTAGATGAGATAAAACTATTACCATTTTGAAATAACTTATTAAAACAAGATTAGTTTACATCCAAGTATTCCACATATTCACATATGTATCTACATGTTAAATTTCACCTTTACATTAACAGAAACAAACTACACCATTCATGGAGATTCTTCTTTCTATATTTTTACTCACACAAAGGTGAGTGGATCATGGGTATGGGATTAGATAGAAGAAATCATGGAAATAAATTACAATACATAAAAAATAGAGAATATTATAAATACAACATCATTTTAATTTAATTATAATTTTTTAAAAATATGAAATAATAATTAAATTATATGAAATCCAAAAAAATATATTTTTTGGTCAAGCTCACAGTTATACACCCATGAAACAAATACACATATACATAAAATAGATAGTATTTTTTTAAATTCATTCTTTATTAAGATAAAAATAAATAATCTTTAAATTTACTATCTTCTTAATTTATTAATTGAATATTTTAACTTAATTTACCAGTAAAAAACATGTTGATTACCATCTGTTCAAAATCTCTAATAAATAGAAATTAATTAATTTAAATTTAAATTAATATGTACATGGTGTGTATTGAAAAGTGATGGAAGATGTAACCTTCTGGTAACTCTTAATTTTTTTGTCGAAATTAACACATCATTTACTAAAGGAAACACATTGTTTAACCTTGTATTGTATATGGCGTGCACTGTAACTCTTATGACATATGTGTATTCTTTGTAAGATTCTTTTATTGTGCCATAATATTAAAAGGAATATAGTAAACATAGCAGGACATGATATTAATTGGTGTGTATATTTATGATTCAAGTTGAATATTCAACATGATATTTCTAACAAGTTTAAATATTATTAATATACATAAAAATAAACAATAGTAATGATTATGAAGTGTTTTATATGTAAGACGACCATAAATGTCGTGTAATTCTAAAGAAACATATAAATGAATTATGAATTTACTCTATAAGAAAACATTAACATGATTTGCGTTCTATTTAAAAACCATCTATTTTAGAATTATGATTAAATTAATTGCAATTATATTTAAAAAAATAAAACAATATATTCCATAACTAGTGTGTATATTTTATAGAATAGTAGAAGTCACACAGTGTGTATATCCTATTAGACATAGCGTACTTCGTTATCCGACCATCCACACCGCAAACCAATGGAAATTGTGTCTTTTAGACATTAATTTTGTTGGGGCATGTAGTTCATCTACATGCCATGTAATAAAAAACAATACTTTTTCTCATTTTCAGTCAGTATTACGTGCATAATTAATAGTTATTTTGTTCATTTACCACATGGCATCTAGTAATACCATAAGTCTTGACTTGGTGGTGCTACATGGTGTGTGATGAATGAAAATTCCATGTAATATTTGGAAGAAATGTTTCTTATTTCAAGCTAATATAGGACATAGAATAACAATTTTTATTATTATCCCTCCGACAGTTAAATGTTTTCCAAAACTCAGTATGGGGCATTGTACATGGGTACAAAAATTTTACTATTTAATTATGCAAGATGTATCCTATACATCTAGAAAGAATCCTTATCTTCTCTTGATTGGATATTTTATTTTTCCTCACTGGTTATTTTCTTGTTAATATTAATATAAAATTAAGGGATTATAGTATAAAAATATTCATCATAATGAATGAGAAACTTAAAAATGACAGACTATCCATAAAATTGGTAAATCCACAAATGATTAATAATGAATAATAACATAATATAAGATAAATATGATATTAATTCAAGGTTCAATTGAATATTTTTATTAGTTGGGTTGATTCACAATTATGATTTGTCATAAGTTTTCTAAAGATTTATCCATATAGTTGGACTGATAGAAACCATGGAATCATTGAGGCATGATATATCAGATAAAATTTATAAATAATTTATATAATCATAATTACTTATCAATGTAATTATTTATTCCTCATTAAATTAGTTGACCAATACTATTATTTCATTCATATGTTATAAATTCATAAACTTAAGAATCATTCCTTTGGTTCCGGTATGCTGGTTCATAAATAATATCAAGAATTGAAATGTAAATAATTATTTAAATAAAGTAATATATTTATATTATTGTTACATTAAATAGTTATTTGATAAACATAACAAGAACACTTATTATCCCTCAAAATAATAGAATAAAATTTATTGAAATATAAAATATAAACTAAATTTATGTTAGATTTTAAATACAACTATTTTGTGTCCCCATAAGGCTCTTTCTTTATAGGAGTTGGAATTTTTTTTAAATCTTATGAATATAATTTGGATTATTTTCATGGTCCAAAATAAAATTATTATAATTTCACAATGAAAATATCCTATAGTGAACACTGAATGTGTAATATAATGCACGTGTCCTAATATCTGACCCGACATGTTACATATTAGTGTAATAAAAAATTACACCTGATATATCTATCTATGTATTACTCAAAATATCTCATCGGTTAAACATCCATGTCCATGGAATTAAGAACACATTTTAATTCCAATTAAAGGTTCAAATAAATTTACATCCCCGGACTAAGAATTAACAAATCTTTTCATTAAGTATTCATTATTAACATATATCATATAATTCATCCGACATATCCATTCTCATAGTGAGAATATGCTATCATGATATTCATAAATAAATTAATGTCTCTAATTCATGACATTTATTATAAATATCCTCTAATCTATATACCAATACACATGTCTATAAATAATAATATCTAATGACATATTTAACATTTTGAATTCATATTGGATGGTCTACTCTCATAAAAAACAATCTTATGTATTATTGACTATGAATGTAGTGATAAGAAGACTCAATTGCTTTTTGGAAACAAATACCTAATATCCTTAATGAATGCTATCTCATTTGATATATTTCATCATGATTTAAAAGATATATTTATTAATATCATCATAAAAACTCAGGGTTATCAACATATCGAGGAATGGTTATGACATTTCATTGTGAGAGATACTATAAGGATAAAATCATATTAATGTTACATATAAGAATAATAATCAGGTTCGATGATATTTATTAATGTTATTGTCTTTGAATATAATGAAAATAAAATCATAAAAGTATTTTTTCTATAGAATTGACACCAAAAAATATAATAAAAAATCCATTACGAAGGAAAATCTAGAAAGATAGATCCAAAAATAATATAATAATATAAGATAGTGTTAAAACATAGTAGAGGTTTACATTACGAAATTAAAAAACCACATCCCCCGTTATCGATGATTTGATATATAAATATCCCTAATAAAATTTCCAACACTAAAAATCAAATCATAATTATATTCCTTCCATTAATATAATTATTTTTCAATTTCATTTTTTAATATTTATATGGTGGACTATCATAACTCATATGATCAAACCTCTATAAAAATATAATAATCCTATATTTGGATAAATTAATTTCCCATCATAATGTTTCTAAAATATAATCCTAGGAATGTATTTAATTTTAGATTAATCATATAATCATCTATTAAAAAAATTTCATGAAAAATTATACTACAAATAAATAATAAAAATTCAAAATAAAAATTTAAACATTCCCATGGAATTTAATTGTAAATAAATGTACAAAAATTACAAATTAATTCAATTTAATAACTAAAAATATATTTATTTAATCTAATGAACTAACTATGAAGTATAAATGACCATTATAGTTGGATAAAGGGGGATAAAATATTTAAAGAGGCTATAGTTAAAATTATATGAGTGTGTTATAAGAACATAGAAGAAATTTAGACATAGTTATATTATTAAATGATAATAATTTTCTATTGATGAAGTGTTATTTTTGTTAAGATATGGGTTTCATAATGTCTTATTTCCAAGATATATGTATGTAACACCCTGCGATTTTATGAGAAATATTCTTTCTAATTTATTTTGTGTCTTGTGTTGTATGCTACACCAATATTTTGTAGCTTTTTACGGAACACCTTATTATCATGTAGTATACACAACACTATTCTTGGCTTGTGTTGCACGCAAGAGCGAACTTCCTCAATAGTGTATGTTGTATGCAATACCGAGTTTCACTAAACAACGATATTTTTTTATAAAATTATTATTAAAAATCCATTATGAATATTATAAGCCAAATTTTTAATTTTATAACAATATCATTCATCTTACACATATTCTAAAACATGGTATGAGAAAAAAATAAAATTTTCGGGTTAAATAAGTATTTTTCAAAAAATGCAGTTTTGCCGCTGTTTGATGGCGCATCCACATTAAATCTGGTTTTTGAAACATTTATAAGTCCCATTTGACGAAATAAAATTATTCATTTCGATAAGGATATAAAAATTAACTTTGGATAATTTCTTATTATTTTTCTGTTAACTTTCATATTTTGATAAATAGTAAAAATACGCTAAATTTTAATTAAAAACAACTTTTTTCAACAAGATAATTGATTAAACACTAAATTAGGCTAATATTAATTCTAAATATATATAATATTAATGTTATTTATTATTCATAGACAACATTTTAGTGCATTTTACACTTTGAACATCATTTCACATTATGATTGTAATACCTTCTTAAAATGCACTATTATGTGGTACATTTTTTTAACATCATTTAAAGTACCCAATGATTCATCTGATTTTAAGGAATGTAAATATCCTAATTTTAATTTTATATTTTGTGAAATTGATCTAAACTTCAATATGAACATTTTTCATTTAGGGATCAATGGATTATTCATGGAAGAAGATGGGGATATTTTGTGATGAAAGGAAACAATTCTGGAGAAGTCAGATTGGACACCAAACCACTGATGAGACTGTGGGACCCACAATACAGGCCCAATAAAGCCAAACTTTTGTGGGATAATAGAATACATATAGAGGAACAAATCATTCTTCAGGATCCAGTGCTAATTCGGCCTCCATTGTGGTCATTTAGGCGTCCCAAATAGTATATCAAAATCTAGGTCAGAATCTACGACCCAGAAAAATAGCCCACCAATTAAACCATATATCGAAATACATAAGTTATATTTGGCTGATATTTTACAGGAAGTTAGGGTCCAGGTGGAACTTTATTTACGTCTTCTATGTCCCACCCAAATTCGGCCATCAAAAAGGAGTTGCATGAGCCCCTGTTTGGTGGATGCAAGCTGGATGCCTTTTCGGGTCTAGGGTGGAAAGTCTTCTTTCCACAAACTTTCCACCACTAAAGAACTACCATAATAAAGTGGTAAGCTTTTTACTATTGGAGGCTCGACCCAATACTCAAACAATGCCTATTTAAGGCAGTTGTGTTGGTGTATTGAAGAATCGTTGGATGCTTTGTTCAATTGTAATGTTATGCTGCAATTTTGTTGTCTCAAATTTGTATTTCACAGGTAAGTTGTTCAATTCACTTTAGTTTCTTAATTAAAGTTCTTATTATACACTTATTCTATTGTTCTTCATATGAATTTGATACCTTTGGATCAATGTGTGAATTTACTCATACCAAACCTTGTGAAATTATTCATACAACGGTGGACTGATCATTTTATTTTTTTTGTTTTCTTTATTTCTCCATTTCCTCCATCATGAGTCTACTTTCTACATCCATTGAAACCATGGGATCAATTTAGGTCTAACCCACTTATGGTTTGATCCAAGGGAGTATAAAAGGGCTGGATTCGACATTATTTATGACCTCATTAATGTATAATCACTTCTTTAATTGAGATTTATATTTGACGATTTTTAAACTCCATCGTCCTTGTTGAATTTAAGGACACACACTTCAAGTGCTGATACGAAACTTTACCTTGAAGTGCTCAAAACATTAATACATCAAGTGTATATGTTATTAGTATTAAATGGTTTAGTAATTAAACTAGTAAGTGATGATGTTGTTTTATCTCCTTAAATGAACCCATCTCAAATATAAGAAATTGAAAACATTAAACAGGAAATACGACCAATCCACCCTGAGCGATAACCTAGGATAAACTCATTCTTTTAAATTGAATTCACTAAAGTCTCATATAGTTCCTTTAAACGCAAAAAAATCAACCCAATTTGGAAACTTCATAGCTAAAAACAGTCCATATAATGTACGTGTCTATAGGTTACTTCTTAGGTCTCTGAGGATTCGACAACCAAAGCTAAACTACAAGGACCATCTTAACTTCTTCTCTTGGGTAAATTTGAGCGAGAATCAAATTTTGGAGCTGTTGACAGGGACCTAAGTAAGTTATCTAAACACATATTATATTCTCCCCCATTTCTTATTTTCTCATCCAAATTCTCTTTTCTTTTCCCTTTCTTGTTTTTTTCTTTTGGCGCATGTCCTCCTACACCCGTGATCAATCAAACCGTCTAGTTAGGGTGGATAGTCCTGAGGATGGGGAGCCAAGTACACCAAGGGAACTCTTTCTATTAGATCCTAATATTCCTAACACCCTCGAGTCAAAAATTGAGCCCATTTCAATGGAAGGTCTTCAAATAAACCAACTCATAAACCCAGGTGGGAAGAAAAATGGAAACGCAAAAGAGGCAGCCCCAAACATGGGGAATGAAATTGATCAAACCATGAATGACTACCTCACACCATCCTAGACCAAGGACCCCTCATGCATTTTACACAATTCCCTAGGAGATTCCAACTACATCTTTAAACCCCATTTCCTAAACCACATTCCCACATTCCATGGAATGGAGTCCGAGATGCCCTACCTTCACATTAAGGAGTTCAATGACATTGTAGAAACCATGTGTCCCCCAAATAAACTATAATCAGCTAAGATGAGGCTATTTATTTTTTCATTAAATGATCGAGCTAAAAATTGGATAAACAATTTGAGACCATCATCCATAAAATCTTGGTACCAACTACAAAGAGAATTATACAAAAAATACTTTCCCCACCACAAAACAATTGCACTTAAAAAGAGTATCCAATTTTTTTTTTGAAAAAGAGGGAGAGTCATTCTATGAAACATGGGAGAGGTTCAAAGACACTCTAAACATGGGTCCACACCACTGTTATTCTATTCCAGAACAAGTGAAAATTTTCTATGAAGGGTTGGGTCTGGGGAACAAACAATTGGTTGACATGATGTGTAATGGAACCTTTAAAAACAAAGCCCCAAATGTTTCTTACGAGTATCTAGAAATCCTTTTTGAACAAAACCAAACATGGGGAACTTCAACTTATTTTGAAAAGCCACAATGAAATACTGTAATTCATACACTTAGAGAAGAGGAAAGCCTCAGTGCTAAACTCACAGCACTCTCTAGGAAGGTTGAAGAGATAGACCTTAGGAAAGTCCATGAAATCAAAACTGTTGACCCTATTTGCACAATTTGTGACAAACATGACCATATAACAAGAAACTGCCCAACCATTACATCCATCAAGGATGTTTTTTTAGGAGGACCCCCAGAGGAAGTAAATTATTTGATCTTTCAAAAGCCTCAATACCAAAACAAATTCAACCCAAGGTATAATGACCACCCAGACTTCCGCTAAAAGATAACCAACAACATAGCTAACCACAAGGACAAAATCATTACCCCCATCAGAACAACCAAACCCATAACCAGTTCCAATCCCAACCTATCCAATACTAACAGCCACCGGTCCATTTTCAACAAACCATCCCACCTCCAAAATATCCCCCCAGGATAAACCAATCTTCTTAAGAACCTACCCAAACTGTTCCACAAAGCCTACTAGAACAACTGTGCAAACAAATAGAGAGGATGAACTCAGAAGTCTCATCCCTAAAACAATAACTTCAAACCATAAAAACTGGAAAGGCACCCATGCCTACTCAGGTGGTGCCATCCTCAACATCAAGGGTAGATTCAAGTTGTACTCAAACAACTCATGAACAACAAAAGGCTATGACGGTTTTAAGGAGTGGTAAATCAATTGAGAAACCTAAACAAGTAATTCAAAACCCACCTGAAGATTCAAACATGGATGAAAACTCAAATGAACCAAATGATCAAATTGAAAAACATGATAGCATTTTCAAAAAAACAACTCTTTAACAGACAACCCCACAACCTACACCATTTCCTCAACGCATGAGGGGGGAAAACAAGCCTGAAATGAGTGAAACATTGAGGGAAATCTTTTCACAAGTAATGTTGAACATACCCCTTCTCGATGCAATAAAAATCATACCTACCTACTCAAAGTACCTTAAGGACTTGTGCACTTTTAAATGAAAATTGTCACATAAAAACCAAGTCTGTTTGGCTGCTAATGTGAGTACCACCATTTAAGGGACCATTCCTCCTAATATGAAAGACTCGGGTTGCCCTTACATCAATGTTGAACTAGGAGAGAGAAAAGTTGTCAAGGCCTTGTGTGACCTAGGTTTTAGTGTCAGTCTCATCCCTTATGCTATGTACTTCTAGTGAGGACTAGAAGAACTCCAACCCACATCTGTCACACTTCAACTTGCTGATCGCAACATTAGGGTTCCAAAGGGTATTTTAAAGGATGTTTTGGTAAAGGTTGAAAACATCATCTACCCTACTGACTTCATTGTCCTTGACAACCATCCAACCATGGGAAATTAGGAACAGACCCCAATCATCCTTTTTCGTCCATTCTTTGAAACAATAAACTCTATTATCCGAGTCTGAAATGGGAACATGACCATCACCTTTGGAAACATGAGTCTAGACATGAAAATCTATAATGCAAGCTCACAAATAGGGGATGATGAGGACATTCCTAAAGTAAACATGATACGAAGAATTGATAATGAATCCATAGAACATCAAGGAATATTTGATGAATGTTTATGTCAGGATGAGATGGATTTCCTTGGTTCACATGAAGGAAGTTTATCTACTTGGATTGAATCATTTTCAAATTGCTCTTATGATGAAGTCTTAGGTCCAAAAATCAGTGAAACCGTTCAAGAAACCACTTTCATGGAGACCACTCCAACTTCCTTCCCTAAATCTAATCAATCAAATTTTGTAGCTGAAACTTCGACATGTGGGGAATCAATCCTATCTGAAACTCTAAAAAAAGAAATTTAACTCGATCCAATGTCCCAATCTTCTCCTAAAATTCCGAACCAACCTGATCTTGAATTGAAGGAACTTACCACTACACTTTAGTATGCTTTCCTAGGGGACAATGAAACACATCCTATTATCATTTCTTCTTCTCTTGAAGCCAATCATGAGAGGATTCTTATAGATTTCCTTAGGAAGCATAATAAAGCCGTTGGATGGACCCTTTCTGATATTCCAGGGATTAGTCCACTTATCAGGAAACATAGGATTGTTTTGGAATTTGATTCAAAGCCATATCGCCAACCTCAATGACAACTCAATCCTAATCTCATGGAGGTAGTAAGAAAAGAACTCCTAAAATTGCTAAAAGCTGGTATCATATTTTCCATAGCTGAGAGTGAATGGGTGATACCAATCCAAGTGGTTCCAAAAATGGCTGGAATCACTGTGATAACCAATGAGGATGGAGAGATTCTTCTAACACGGGTGAGTAGTGGATGGAGGGTCTGCATAGACTACAAGAAACTAAACTCATTCACCAAGAAGGATCATTTCCCCTAACCGTTCATTGACCAAGTCCTTGAGAGAGTGGAAGGTCGTGCGTTCTACTATTTCTTAGATGGGTAATCAGTGTATAATAAAATTGAGGTCTCCCTAGAGGATCAAGGGAAGACTATATTCAAATGTCCATTCGGAACCTTTGATTTTAAATGCATGCCCTTCGGGTTATGCAATGCCCATTGAACCTTACAACGATGCATGATGGGAATCTTCTCAAACATGTCAGGGGATTTTCTAAAGGTCTTCATAGATGACTTCTCTGTGTTTGGGAATACATTTGAGGGATGTCTGAGGAATGTATAGAGAGTCTTTTCAAGATGTGAAGAAAATAATGTAGTGCTAAATTGGGAAAAATTTTATTTTATGGTTAAAGAGGGACTAGTTTTCGGCCATCTGGTCTCAGGTAGGTGGATTGAAGTTGATAATGCCATGGTTGACATAATTCATCACCTTCCATCACCCAAAACTGTCAAGGAAGTGAGGTCTTTCTTAGGTCATGCTGGTTTCTATATAATATTCATCAAGGACTTTAGTTCAATCTCCCGTCCCCTTTGTGCTCTCCTACTTAAGGATGCTCCATTTGTTTGGACAGAAAGTTGTGAGGGTTCATTCTCAACCCTCAAATCCTCTCTCACCTCTCCTCCTATTATGAAACCTCTAAATTGGATCCTTACTCTCGAACTTATGTGTGATTCCAGTGACTTTTCTATAGGATCTGTGTTGGGAAAACGTTGTGATAAAACCCTTTATGTCATTGCTTAGGAAAGAAAGTCCTTAAATGATGCCCAAATAAATTACACCACCATTGAAAAGGAGTTACATGCTATTGTGTTTGCCTTAGATAAGTTTAGGTACTACTTCATAGGATCCCCCATCACTGCATTCACAGACCATTCTGAACTAAAATACCTCTTCCAAAAACAAGATTCTAAGGCTAGACTGATTAGGTGGGTCCTTCTCTTACAAGAATTTGACCTCAAAATCAAGGATAAAAGGGTGTTGAAAATGATATAGATGATCACCTATCTAGAATGGAATTCAAAGACAACTCAAATCACCTTTCTGTGTCTGATTCATTTCCTGATGAACACCTATACTCTGTGAGTGATTCCCCTTGTTATGCCAACATAGCCAATTTCTTAGTTACAGGAGTCATCCCAAAATTCTTAGGGACTCAAGCTCGAAGGAAATTTTTTTCTAATGCTAGACACAATGTGTTTGATGATCCATACCTCTATAAGTTCTTCCCTGACCAAGTCATTATGAGGTGTGTCCCAGAATCTGAACAAGAGACCATCCTTAAATTCTTTTATAGTGAGGAATGCGGAGGTCACTTTTCCTCTAAGAAAACATCTGCTAAGATTCTTCAATGTGGTCTCTTCTGGCCCACTCTCTCAAGGTACTCTTACACATTTTTTCAAGGTTGTCCTAGGTGTCAACAAGTAGGGTCCATCACAAAAAGTAATCAAATGCCACTCACTACCATCTTAGTGGTTGAAATATTTGACTATTGGGGAAATGATTTCATGGGTCTCTTCCCAAACTCTAGGGGATATCTTTTCATTCTCTTAGTTATCGATTAATCCTCCAAATGGGTTGAGGCCATTCCTACAAAATACAATGATCACCAAACTATGATTAGATTTATCAGGGAAAACATCTTCTCTAGATTTAGAATTCCTAGGGCTATCATTAGTGATCGTGGAACTCATTTTTTCTATCATTCATTCTCTTCAATCATTTCTAGGTATGGGATTTCTCATAAAGTTTCCACTGCGTACCATCCTCAAACCAATGGTCAAGATGAGTTAGAAAATCGTGAAATCAAACAAATTCATGAGAAAACTGTCAATCCTTCTTGGAATGATTAGTCCGAGAAACTCTTGGATGCTCTTTGGGAACATCGTACAGCATACAAAACCATAATAGGAATGTGACCATATAGGTTGGTTTATGGAAAATCATGCCATTTACCTATGAAAATTGAGCATAAGGCCTTTTGGGAAATTAAGAAAATAGATTATGACCTCTCATTGGCCAGAACAAAAAGTAAATTAGATCTCGATGAACTGGAGGAACTATGGATGGAGGCTTATGAAAATTCAAGGATCAATAAAGCTAGAGTTCAAGCCTACCAATCTAGGAATATAAAGGTCAAACATTTTGAACCGATAAAGCTTGTGCTCTTTTATAGTTCAAAACTTCATTTACACCCTGGAATGTTAAGGTCTAGATGGTTAGGACCTTTCATAGTGCATCATGTATTCCCCCATGGGGCAGTAGAGATTCAAGATCCCACAAGTGGTTACATTTTCAAGGTCAATAGTCAAAGGTTAAAACCATTCATTGAATCATTCAATAAACAGGAAATAGAGGTTGAGTTAACTGAGACAATCTATGAACCAGAAAAAAATTGATAGATTTAGGGTCTATGTCGGGCTAACGACGTTAAACAAAGCGCTGCATGGGAGACAACCCATGGTTTTAATGTTTCCTATCATTTTTTTGTTTTAATAAAATTTATATTTTAAATTTGATTAATTATTCATTTTTATTTAAAAAAAAGACTGTTGACCTGTTCTTCTATTATGAGTATGGATTGGGTATGAAAGGGGAGCACCGTATTCATCTGTGTCACGTGGTGTGATCTCGTAGTAATACCTTACCTAGAAAATTAAAATAACACAATGTATCATTAGTTTGATTAAAAAAATAGAAAAACAGGAAAAACCATAAAAATGATGATACTTGGAATTAAATAAGTCATTTTGATGTTTTTTTGTTTGGTTCGTTCTTCTTTTGGTTCAGGTACTATTTTTGGTGATACATGTTCAATCAAGGAGGTGCCTACATCCCCCAAGAGATCAAAGGTCTAATTTGGAGCAGTAATAACTTCAACTTCAACCATCAGGTGACTTCATTCCATGATCCTCCGTTTCAATTTCCGTTTTAGACATCCATTATATGCCTCTACTCCTTCTAAATTTTCATTTCATCAAATGCTGGGGACAGTGTTATTTTATGTTGGGGGGAGATAAAATAAAAAAATGCTTTTGTGTAAAAAAATAATTATTTGAAAAAAAATGTGTAAATCGAAGGAAAAATTCCTTTAACTTTGTACGTGGTAATACACATTGCACACTTTGAAACTGAATATCAAATAATTTAGCATAATCTCATTCTGATTTTAATCCTTGTATAATTTCATGTGCATATATTTTGGAAAGTCTGGCTGTCCAATGTGATATTTCATCATTTATATTTTCATAAAAAAATAACAATGCACATCCTTTGGATAATGGGGTATTATTTTAAGTTCATGGGGTCCCCTAAATAAATAGCATAGGTTTGGTGATCATTTTAGTTTAATATGTGTATTCAAAAAAAGTAATTTTTTTCCACGTAGATCAATGAAATGACATAATATGTGGCTTTCGGGACTTTGGGATCGTGACTCCATAGTTGTCTGGCCCAGAGTTAGTAATTTTATCTCTATTTGTGGTAATTTGAATTTGTTTTTGACTGAGTTAACTCGAGATGATGCCAGAGTATGTGGGATTCACTTGGTTCCCTAAGGTCTTTGAGCCTGGGAGTCATCGGCAAAGTCTCACTATAGGGGTTGACTCTTTTGAGTGCAACTTCAATTACCATGGAAAAATTGCAAAAAAAAAACAAAAAAAAAACAAAAAAATAATAATAATACAATAACAAAAATGAATACTCATATTAATATTGATATGTGATTCCACCTAGTGCTTCCATCATTCCCCCCTTGAATAAAAATGAACCCCCATGTCTATCGTGATTTACAACACATCCTCATACATAATTGATATTGGATGAAATATGGTAATGAATTTGAACAAAGGAATGGGCTTGGGATTGGGATTTGCTTATGAAACTGTCATGTATTAAATTATTTTGATGGATTTCATGATTTTTTGGTATAAGGGTTTTTGGTGATCATTTTTTATTTAAATGTTTTTGGAAAAGGGAATTCAAATTTCATATTGTCGAGATATATTTTGCTCGGGACTAGCAAAACTCAAGTCGGGGGGTGTGATTAGATAGTAAATGAGGATAATATTCATTGTTAATATATATAATATTCATGTTATTTATTATTCATAAACACCATTTTAGTTCATTTTTCACTTTGAACATCATTTCACATTATGATTGTAATACCTTCTTGAAATGCACTATTATGTGGTACATTGTTTTAACATCATTTAAAGTACCCAATGATTCATCTGGTTTTATGGAATGCAATTATCCATATTTTAATTTTATATTTTGGTAAATTGATCTACAATTAAATATGAACATTTTTTATTTAGGTATCAATGTATAATTCACGGAAGAAGATGGGGATATTTTGTGATGAATGGAAACAATTCTGGAGAAGTCAGATTGGACACCATCCCACAGATGAGACTGTGGGTCCCACAATACAGGCCCAATAAAGCCCAAATTTGGTGGGAGGATAGAAGGAATATATAATAACAAATCTTTATTCATGATCCAGTGCTAATTCGGCTTCCTTTGTGGTAATTTAGTTGGCCCAAATAGTAAATCAAAATCTAGACCAGAATATTCGGCCCAGAAAAACAGCCCACCAGTTATACCATATCTTGACAAACATAACTCCTTTTGGTCTTATATTTTACAAAATGTTAGGGGAAATCCGGATCATAATTTAAGTGTGCTATGGCCCACCAAAATTCTGCCATATAGAAGGTGTTTCATGCGCCTCTGTTTGATAGATGCAAGAAGGACGCCTTTTCGGGTCAAGGGTGGAATGTCTTCTTTCCACAAACATTCCACCACCCTAGACCTACCATACTCAAGTGGGAAGCTTTGTACTATTGTAGGCTCTACCCAAGACTCAAAAAATTTCTATTTAAGGTAGTGGTGTTGGAGTATTGAAGAATCTTTTTATTATTTGTTCAATTGTAATGTTCTGTTGCAATTTTGTTGTCTCAAATTTGCCTTTCACATGTTAGTTGTTCAATTCACTTTAGTTTCATAATAAAAGTTCTTATTCTAATATTATTCTATTGTTCTTCATATCACTTTGATACCTTTGGATCAAGGTGTGAATTTTTTCATACCAAACCTTGTGAAATTATTCACACAACAATGGAGTGATCATTTTATTTTTGTTGTTTTCTTTACTTCTCCATTTCCTCCCTCATGTGTCTACCTTCCGCTACCATTGAAACTATGGGATCAGTGGAGGGCTAACCCACTTATGGATTGATACAAGGGAGTAGAAAGGGGCTGTATTTGATTTTATTTATCACCTCATTAATGTATAATCACTTCTTTAATTGATATTTTTATTTGATGATTTTTAAACTCCATCATCCTTGTTGAATTTAAGGCCACACACTTCATGTGCTAATACGAACCTTTACCTTGAAGTGCTCAAAAATTTGATCCTTCAAGGGTATATGCGATTAGTATTAAAGGGTTTAGGCATTAAACCAGTAAGTTATGATGTTGTTTTATCTCCTTAAATGAACCCATCTCAAATATATGAAATTGAAATCATTAAAAAGGAAATACGACCAATCCACCCCGAGCGATAACCCAGGATCAACTCATTCTTTTAAATTGAATTCACTTATGTATCATAGAAATTCATTAAACCCATCTAAAATAAACACAATTTATCCACTTTATATCCAAAAACAGTCCATAGATTGTACGTGTCTATAGGTTACTTCTTAGGTCTCTCAGGATTCGACAACACAAGCTAAATTATAAGGACCCTCTTACCTTCTTCTCTTGGGTAAATTTGAGCGAGAATCAATAATTTATATGCTTAAATTATAATATTTAATGGTTTTAAATTATAAATAGAATATATTTTCACCATTTAAAATTATTTACGTCATTATCATTAATTTTAAATTTAATTCATAGGTAAAAATATTTCAATCTTCTGTAAAGTTTTAACTTTAAGAATATATTTTCTCAATAGTGGGATTAATTTTAAATTAAATACTGAATCTTATGTGTTTTGAATTTGGAAAAATGGTTTCTATATTTGGAATCAGTTGATTCAAATTATGTAACTAGGGTAGTTTTTATTTTTAGGCTTTATGAATAGTAACTATGGTAAATTTTATTTACTACAGTTAAAGGTAAATCTGGTAATTAAGGGTAAAAACAATATTATAAAAATACCTAACACCTGTATTAATATAATTGGTTTATAATATTTCGTCCTAAAATGTACTTGGGTCTTAATGGTATCTTTTGGAACCCAATTGGATGAGATTATGACCTTTAATTTATTTAATTTAAACGAAAGTGAAATATGCCTCACTCAAACTTTATTAATTAAATTATTTTTAATATAAGGATATACAGAATATAAATTCGATTATAAATACTCATTTGAAAGATAATTTTTTTATTAATCATGGTACTCTATTTTTAAATTTTAAGAAATATATAATTAGTTTAATAGCTTATACATTAATGATGCAGAAATTAGTTATTTAGTGAAAAATCAATAATACAGTTTTCATTAAAACAATAATACCCATCAAAAGGACTAGATACTCGACCAAACAGTATTTTTAGAGTACATATATACCCTAATCATCCAAGGGTTGTCTTGTGGACCATTTTTAGCCTTATAAAATAGATTATAACATTTATATTATATTATTTTAAATTATGTCAAAGTTTTCACCTTCATAATTTAATAAACATATCATTTTAAAAGATGAGTGTTTTAGAAGATAAATTCGACTAATAATATCATTATTAAATATATGATATTTATCTTCATCATAGTATTTTTATTTTTATTTTTTAGGCAACAAATACTTACATTAAATAATTATAAAAAAGTATTGTAGTAATTATTTTATTAAGAAAAATATCAAATAAATTGTTTTAAAAATATTAAAATAAATATTATATGAATTAATTAATGTTCTACACGAATTTAATTGACACATATGACATGTTAGGAATCTATTAAATATTTTTTTTCAAACATATATTTTGTTTGGGTTTTATTTAAATTCAATAAAATGTATAGTGTCAAAATTGACACTATTGATATTTTATAAAAATAACATATTATTAATTTTTTTTAAAAATCAGAAAAATATTTAAAAATTAAAAATTGAAATTTATATGGTCTAAAATGTCATAAAGTATCTAATTATGTAAAATTAACAACACGTAAGTAAGTATTTATAATAATTCAAAATTTTGAATATTATTACCACAAATAAAATTATATAGATTAAATAAGGATAAATCAAAATGATAAGTTTTAAAATAGATTCGAAACAAGTATAAATTTTATTGGTCGATGATATTACAACCCTATACCATATCATCTTTTATTTTGAGTCATTTTTGAGGTTTTTATGTGGGGTTTTATTTTATTATAAATTAATATACTTGATGTCTCCAAAATTGCCCCTCTCCTCTTTTATAAAAGGGAACCTCCTCCCTCTTCTATCCACTCCATTTTATGCCTTCAAGATTGTCCAACCCCTGCCAATTACTCTTCTGAAGATATCTAGTTATATTATAGAGTCCATTTTATTCTCAAAATACCCACTCTAGTGCCCTAAGAGAAAGTTTAAAAGAGGCACGTCGAGGAAGAGGTAATCTCTTCTACCGATCCATTCAAGTTTCTTTCTTCTTCTACGTACTCTTTTTTAGTTGTTTCATTATAAATTAATAACATAAGTATCAATAATATACTGATATGTTATTATAAATATGAAACAACCCTATTTCACCTAATGTCCATCCTACAAAAATGAAATCACCGCGCGTGCGTACTTATGACTTACCGTCTCCACGCCGTAGTGTAATCTGGTTTTCCACCACCACCATACTTGGAGGGGTATAATGGTGGAAATAATAACTATGTATGATTATTATAACATAATAATTATACTTATATATTATATCATCCACTACAATTCCATTCAATAATTATGGGAACGATATCATCGGTCGTGTGTATGTATGGATTACCGTCTCCAAGATGAGATGAGATTCATTCTCCATGATTCACCATTCAAGAATGATTATAAAGTAGATATAATAAATAATAATGCGATATATTACATAATAATGATACTGGATTTATGTATATATATATATATATATTCCATCTACTTACTTCCGTTCAAGTAAATAAGGAATGGAAAACAACGTTCATGCGTACGTACGGCCTACTGCCTCCATAAACGGTGTATTTAATATCATTTATCTATCTGTTATATATATAAAATGAATGTATATATGATATATAAATCATGTTTTAAATTCTGGAATTATGTAAATCAAGATAATATCAATAAAAATAAGTACAAACACGTATGATAAATCAAATAATTATTACCCAAAACGTTGCTTCAACATGGAATTGACAAATGAAGGGGTAATATAAAGTCATAAGTGAATCATATATGATTTCATAAAAATGACTATGATTATTGAATTAGTCAATGAAATTATTTAAATCATTATAAATAAGTTTCAGACACGTACATAAGAAATTAGACCTAAGGTAAGGGATAATTATTCCAATCTCATTCTTATCCGAGATTGTTTATTCATAAGTATTTACTGGGTTTATATTTATCATCCATACCCATGTATTCTAAAAGTATTTTCATAAAATGTTTAATATTCTTCCACATATTTTTATAGTCTTTATTACCCTTTGTTGACTTTCACCACCTGGTATGGAAGGAATCTTTCTTTTTTCTACCATTCGAGGTTCTTTTTCATTTTTCTAATAAAAGTATGAGGATAATGTTTTTTAACTTATATGGTGTGAATGGAATTTTATGGTTTCATAACAACTTATTTCCATGAAGCTTACTCTACAAGATTTCATAATTATTTTCAACTAAATTCATTTCATTTAAAATTTAATGGCATTTTGAGAAAATTAAATGATTTTGAAGAAGAAAGGTTACTTTTCCTCAAGAATTAATTTCAAGTGTTTTTTCAAAACTATTTTCCATCTAAGATTACATTCTTTAATATGGATATTTTTCAAGTATAATGTCTATATTATTTACTTGGTTTCATTTTGTTTATGATGAAATTATATCAATTTATTTTATATGGATTATGTTATGATTGTATGATGTTTATGAAACACATTATATTTGTTGGGTTAAGATGAATGATTATGTATATTTTGTGGCACACGTAAGAATTAATTCATTATGAGATGGTTTGGACCTATATCTCCCACTAATTCATTGGAAAAATATTTATATCTCATTATATAAACATGGATGAAGTGGAAAGTAAATCAGGTTCAGTAATACAGGGCCGGAACGACAAGTAATCCTAGTTCAGTAATGGGATTTTTCCACTATGATGGTCTTGGAATAAATGAATTGGATACTATGGAAATAATATCATGTGGTTAATGGCTTTCCACAAATACATGTTTTATTCACATTCTATTTTATCATGATTGATGTTCCTTTATGATCTATGCCTTACGTACAACCATGATTTATTTCACAACTCAATATTTTGTTGTTTAAAATTTATGTTCATGTTTTTAAGTTAAAATGTATATGGGATGTTTTATTTTCTCCATGCGTACCCTTACTGAGTATTTGATATCTCTATTTATATGTTTTCTTTTCCCCTAGATATAATGAAAGGTTTTAAGTAAGAATCCAAAAGGGGAATATATTTATTAGATATGTTTAAGATCTTTCACCTTGATTAGTAAATTATGTTCTGAGTTTCCAAAGACACTAAACTATTATGGTCTTTGGGAGTTTGTTTTTTAATGTATTAATTATTCCGTGAATGTAAAGTAATTTCCATGTAATTCAAGCTTGGGTATTTACAATTGGTATCATGTGAAAGTTTTAGTTGACCTTTGGAAACTAGGATGCGAAAACATTAGTGAGATCCCTAGAGATATTTCTAAGGTATGTCCAGGGATGTACCTATGGATAAGTATAAGTATTGGTTACAATCCTACAATAAGGATAACGATCATGAATAACCTAGGATTAAACCTAAGATATTAGAGATTGAAAGTACACCCCTTGATTATGTTATTTTCCTAGTATGATTTTTTCTTATCACGCTATTATTTTTGTGTTGTAGATAATGGAAGGAACCCGAAAGAACTATATTAATGATCAATGCACTAGGAAATGAAATGATTTTCCTCCTCAAAAACCAAATTTTATGGGAAGTGGAGTGAAAAATATTATTTCTATACTTAAAAAAGCCATGAATCATTCTTGAATTACAAATGGGGAGATAAGGGAAAAATATTCTATTGAGTCCTTCATGGGGCAACGTCCACCTTCTTTCAGCAGGTCATCTGATCCACTTGTTCCTAAAAAATGAATCAGTACCATTGAAGAGATATTTTCCATACATCGTTGTTCAAAACATGAAAAATTAATGCTGGCTGTTTACTATTTAGAAGGTAATACAGACTAGTGGTGGACTCAAATTAAGAATACAAGACCCCATGATGAAATTGAATTTATGGAAAGGGATGAGTTCAATAACATATTTTCCAATAAGTACATTCATTTTATACTTTAACGAATATGGAAAAGGAGTTCTGTGAGCTTAAGAAAATGGATGAAGAATCTGTTGGTATATACGATGTGAATGTTACAAGGCTTGCAAGTTATGCATATGGAATTATCATCCAAATTGAATGTAAAGTTGATCGATTCTATAGTGTCTTAAAAACAAGTCTTCAAAAGCCATTATCTATAAGAGACTTCAGTATCTATGAAGAGATTGTGAACTTGTGCAATCAAGGTAGAACTGGAATTTGGTGTTACATATCCATCTCTTGGTTTTGACATGAAATGAAATATGTAGTTCAAGGAAAAATTTCAAAACTATGGTGAAAAAAAGACCAATGTTTCATTATGGTCAATGTGTGGATAGAATCATGGTGGAGATTTCATAATGGGACAAGAAAATGTTTTATGTGGGGAAAATAATGTCATCAAGTAGCTGAGTGCCGAAGTTATGAGAAAAATGTAGCTAATGATGTGAATAGAGAAAAGACTACAGAGAACGCACCACCAAAGATTCAATGCTATAAGTGTAGGGAAAAGGGGCATTATGCTAATCAATTCCCTAATCCAATGGTTAATTATGATCGAAATCAATAACTTCTTAAGACAAATGAAAATGCGAAGTCACATTCGATCACTATTGGTGTTGTTGAATATGACAACACAGTGGTAGAATGATTAAGTTTTTATGTAAGTGGATTCCAAAATAGTGTTGTGGAATCTCATTTATAGTATCATTGAATTTTGGAATATCTATGTATTGGTTTATTGTGGTTTTAAATAATAATATGGTACTGGTAACCATGAATAGTGATTGAAATATTTTGGGAAAGAAGGTGATATGCGCATAATGAAGTTATAATAAGAAAATAATATGTTGGATATTATTAATGAGCTCATGACTGGTATAAGGACAAAGTGTAATCATTGTTTTAGTGTGTAGAATATTTGGAATCTGGGTATGAGGAAAGAGTTAACAATTGGCAGCATTCATGGTAATTGATGTTTTAAGAGAATACCTGATTAAGGTATTCACATGTTTGGAATTTGACCAAAATAATATATCTTATGATATATGAGGGATAAATGATTGTATTCACATGCTTGTTACATGACCTTTATAGTAATCATTTTATTTATACTTTGAGTTTGGATAGAAGTATTTTGGATAAGCCTAAGGGTTGGAATGGTTTAAGTTGGACATCAGATCAAATTGTTTAATGCTAGAATGCTTTCTTGATATTATTTCTGGAATTTTATAATTTTCGAAAAAGGACAACCCGTAGGACGAGCAACAACCCGCCATATCGAACAAGGATGTGAGAATCGATCCCAAAACTGAAGTGAGACAGTCCTTTAACACCTACCACTGACATACATGAAGTCCCTGGTTAGTGAAAATTAGTTTTATTTTATTAAGAGATATGATAGATGACGTGTAAGTCCATTTTTGGATCCATATACGATTAACCTCTCCATAAATGGACTTACGTATATTTAATATCTTGTGTTATCCTTTTTTTGATAGAGATAGAGGGAATGACATATCATTCTATCTCATGATCTGCTAACACTTCAAGAATGATAAATTCAACATCATTTCATTAAAAAATAGATTAACTGGAAATTGTCCATGGAATGTCCAATGATGGTATTACACTGAAATCAAGTAAGTATTTATCCTTATGAAAAAATTCATCATATTTAGAGAAATGGTCTTGAATATGAAAAACATTGTCCTAGTACCCTCATATCCGATGAATCAGATGGTACCTTAGATCGTCACAAATTTATGGCTTTGTGATTATTGGTTTTTTCATAGCCACGTTCTCTATCACTCTTCATTAGAACTCAATGGTTAGATTTCTCTTCCATATCCATGTTTTCACCTATGATATCCTATGTGGAAACCAAATGATGAGTTAATTTGGGTAATCGTTATGTTTCATACATTTTTTTTAAAAATTATGTTTTAGTATTCATTTTTACGATGTCGTATTATATGTTAGAAACTTTCAAGTAGTAAACCATTTTAACCTCGATGAATTTTGAGGGAGAAATTCATTTTAAGGGGGGTAGAATGTAACACCCCGAAATTTTATGAGAAATATTCATTTTAATTTCTTTGATATCTTATGTTGTACACTACATCAATATTTTCTTGTGCTATATGCAACACTGTATTATCTTGTAGTATACGCAACACTATTCTTGGCTTGTGTTGTACACAAGAGCGACCTTCCTCAATAACGTATGTTGTACACAATACCATGTTTCAGTAAACAATGATATATTGTTATAAAATTATTATGAAATTTCAGTTATGAATAGTATTAACCACATTTTGAATTTTATAACAAGTTTATTCATCTTACACATATTCTAGAACATGGTATGAGAACAAAAAAATAGGTTAAAATAAGTATTTTTTTAAAAATGCCTTTTTGCCGCATTTTGATGGCGCACCTACTTTAAATCTAGTTTTTGACATGGTTATAAGTTCAATTTGATGAAATAAACTTACTTATTTAAATACGGATATAAAAATTAACTTTGGATATTTTTTTAATATTTATCTATTAACATTCATATTTTGATGAATAGTAAAAATATGCGTAATTATAAATAAAGAATTTTTTTTCATCTAGATAATATATATGGTTAAATTATAATATTGAATGGTTTTAAACTATAAATAGTATATATTTTTACCATTTAATATTATTTATTTCATTATCATTAATTTTACATTGACTTAATAGGAAAATATATTTTCTTCTTTTGCATTGTTTTAACTTTAAGAACCGTTTTTCTCAACATAAGGATTAATTTAAAATTAAATACTGAAACATCGGTTTTTTGAATTTCGAAAAATGGATTCCATATTTTTAATCAGTAGGTTCAAATTATGTTAATAGGATACTTTTTCTTTTTATCCATTATGCATAATAACTATGGTAAATTTTATTTACTACAGTTAATGGTAAATCAGGTAATTATGGTTAAATATTATATTATAAAATTACCTGACAATTGTATTAATATAATTGGATGATTATATTTCGTCATAAAATATAATTAGGGAGAAATGGTATCTTTTGGAACCCACTTGAATGATATTAAGACCATTAATTTATTTTATTTAAAGGAAAATGAAATATGTCTCACTCAAACATTACTAATTAAATTAATTTTAATATAAGGTTATACAGAATGTAAATTTAATTATAAATACTCAATTTAAATATAATTTTTTTTCTTTATCTTCGTGATTTATTTATAATTTTTGAGAAATATATAATTATCTTAATAGCTTATACATTAATGATGCATAAATTATTTATTTATTGAAAACTCAATAATATAGTTTTTATTAAAATAATAATACCCACCAAAAGGACCAGAAACATGACCAAACTTTATTTTTCGAGTATATATATACCCTAAGAATCCAAGTCTAGACTTGTGGAAAATTTGATTCCATAAAAAAATAGATTATGACAATTATATGATTTTATTTTAAATGTTGTCAATTTTGTCACCTTCAAAATTTAATAAAAATTTCATTATAAAAGTTGGGTGTTTTAGAAGATAAATTCAACTGAAAGTATTCTTATGAAATCTATTAGATTTATCTTCAACATAGTATTTTTATTTTTAATTTTTATGCAAAAAATAAGTATATTAAGTAATTATACAAAAATATTGAAGTAATTATTTTATTCATAAAAATATCAAATAAATGGTTTTAAAAATATTAAAATATATATTTTATAAACTAAATAATTTTAACCATGAATTTTATAGAAACATGAAATGTTAGTAATATATTAAAATATACAGTTTGAACATATGTTCTGTTTGGATTTTATTTAAATTCAATGAAATGAATAGTGTCAAAATTTACACTATTGATAGTTTATAAAAATAAGATATTATTAATTTGTTTAAAAATCACAAAAATTAAAAAACATAAATTTATATGGTCTAAAATGTCATAAATTATATAATTATGGAAAATTAATAACACATAAGTAAGTATTTATAACAATTTAAAATTTAGAATATTATTACCACATTTAAAATTAAATAGATTAAAAAAAGGATAAATCAAAATGATAAAGTTTAAAATAGAATCAAAACATGTATAAGTTTTATTGTATGATGATATTACAACACTATATCATCTCATATTCGATGTTTAGTCATTTTTGGAGGTTTTTAAGAGGAATTTGATTTTATTATAAATTAATATTTTTGAGGTTTCCAAAAGTGCTTCTCTCCTCTCTTGTAAAAGGGCACCTATTCCCTCTTCTCTTAACTCCACATTAAGCATTCAAGATCGGCCAAAACCTGCCAATTCCTCTTATAAAGGTCTCTATTTATATTATAAATATTTTGGTCTTCTCAAAACACAAACTCTAGTGCCCTAAGAGGAAGTTTAAAAGAGGCACGTCGAGGAAGATGTAATCTCTTCTACCGATTCTTTGAAGTTTCTTTCTTCTTCTACTTTATCTTTTTTAGTTGCTTCATTATAAAGTAATAACATCAGTATCACTAATATACTGATATGTTATTATAAATATGAAAAAAAATCTTTTTCAACTTATATCCATCCTACGAAAATCGAAATCACCGCACGTGCGTACGTACGGCTTACCGTCTCCATGCCGTGGTGTAATATGTCTTTCCACCACCACCATACTTGGATGAGTATAACTGTGGAAATAATTACTATATATGGTTATTATAAAATCATATTGATTCACAGATATTATATAATCCACTGAAATTCAGTTCAATAATTATGATAACTATATCATCTCTCGTGCGTACATACAGATTACTATCTCTATGACGCGATGAGATTCATTCTCCATGATTCACCATTCAAGAATGTTTACAAATTATATATAATGATTAATAATGAGATACATAACATAATAATTCTACTAGATTTAGTTATATATATATATATATGTCATCTACTTACTTCCATTCATGTCAATAAGGAAAGGAAAACAATGTTAATACGTATGTACGACCTACCGCCTCCATGAATGGTGTATTTCCTTTCATTTATCTATCTATTATATATATTTATATATAATGAATGTATATATGATATATAAATCATGTTTTACATTCTAGAAGAAGGTAAATCATGATAATATCAATAACAACAAGTGTCAACATGTATGATAAATGAAATGATTATTACCCAAAACGTTGCTTCAATATGGAATTGATAAATGAATGGGTAATATAATGTCATAATTGAATCATATATGATGTCATAAAATTTTTAATGATTATTGAATAAGTCAGTGACATTATTTAAATCATTATACAGGAGTTTCAGATACGTATAGAAGAAATTGGACCTGAGGTAAGGGATAATTATTCCAATCTCATTTTTATCTGAGATTGTTTATTCTTATGTATTTACTGGGTTTATATTTATCATCCATGTCCAAGTATTGTAAAAAAGTTTTCATAAAATTTATATTATTCATCCATGTATTTTTAAAGTCATATTTACCCTTTGTTGACTTTTACCACATTGTATGGATGGAATCTTTCTTTTGTTTACCATACGAGGTACTTTTTGACATTTCTAGTAAAAGTACGAGGAGGATGTTTTTTAACTTATATGGAATGAATGGATTTTTACGGTTTCATAACACCTTTTTTCTATGAATCTTACTCTACATGATTTCATGATTATTTCCATCAAAATTATTTTCTTTTAAAATTTCACGGAATTTTGATAAAACAAAATTATTTTGAAGAAGAAAGGTTATTTTTCTTCAAGAATTAATTTCAAGTGTTTTATCAAAACTAATTTCCATCTAAGATTACATTCTTTCATATGAATTTTTTTCAAGTAAAATTTCCCTATTATTTATATGGTTTTATTTTTTTTATGATGAAATGATATCCATTTATTTTATATGGATTATCTTATGATGGGAAGATGTTTATGAAACCCATTTTATTCGTTGGGTTATGATGAATGATTTATGTATATTTTGTGGAACACGTAAGAATGATTTCATTATGAGATGTGTGGGACATATATCTCCCTCCAATGCATTGGGTAAATATTTATATCTCATGACATAAACATGACTGTAATTGCAAGTTAATCTTGTTCAGAAATAAATGGATGGAATAGAAAGTAAACCCATTTCAGTAATGGACTTTGTCCACCATGATAGTCTTGGATGCAATGCCTCAGATACTATGGAAATCATATCATGTGATTTATGGTTTCCCATAATTACTTGTTTTTTTCAAATGCTATTTTATCATGATTGATGTTCCTTTATGATCTATGCCTTACTTACTGCCATGATTTATTTCACATCTCAATATATTGATGTTTTAAAATTTATGTTCATGTTTTTAAGTTCAAATGTATATGGTTTATCTTATTTTATCCATTCTTACCCTTAATGAGAATTTTTTCTCAACCTTTATATGTTTTTTCCCAGGATATAATGAAATGTTTTAGGTTTGAAAACAAAAGGGGAATATCTTTATGGGAGATGTTGAAGATATTTCACCATGATTAGAAGATTATGTTCCACATTTCTGAAGACACTAAACTATGATGCTCATTGGGTGTCTATTTTGGTTATGTGTTATGTATTCTGAAAAATTAATGTAATGTCCATGTATGTCCAGCTTGGGTCTCTACAATGTAGCTACTTATGATTTGAGGTAGTTAGAAGCCATAAATAGGGATTGATAACACATCCTGACAAACAAAAATAAATTTTATTTGAGGGTATTTTTTTTATTATTTAATCAGGATGATATGCCTTAAAAATACATGATCTATAACACAATTTAGATTTTTTTAATGAAATTAGGATTTTGATACCATAAATATTATTCCATTGGGTATGAAATTATCAATATTTAATAAAAAAGAAGTTGTTTTTATATATATGGTTATCAAATAAATTTGGCCCAAATATATTTTAAAATATCATGGAATATTATCTAATAAATTTAAGTTTTTATATGAATAAGGGTTAGTTTTTTTTCATTCAATAAAAAAATTCTATTTTAATGAATTGTAGTATATGTTTTTTTAAATTATTTTTAATTTAGTCATTCTGACACACTCCAAGAATCATTTCCATCAAATTAATCATTAATGTAATTATTTTGTTTTGTAGATAAAAATCCATGGTATGATAATGAAATCTACCCAGCAAGCTCTGTCAAAGGAAGAACCCTGACAATAAATTAAAAAAGGAAAATGTATAGTAACCATAAGAGCATGATGCAGGAAAACAACGTGCACAAATCAATCAATTTCCATCCAAAATAAAAAAAAATTACATGTCATAATAATAATACCCTTCTCTATATCCATAATAAGGCACTTCCTCCATGGTAGATTATTCACACTTGGAAGAGGTTTCATGTTTATTCAATATATTGGTGTACTTCCTTCTAATATTCATCTTCTACAATGATGTATTCTGCAAACAGTGTTGCACGCATGACACCTGGGTGGTCCCTCTTTCCCTCTAAGACAAGGTTCTGGTGGCCACTGGCTTTTGTAGATGATAGTAATCTTTTCTGGGCCTTCTCCTTGGTGGATTAGTAATTAATCCATCACTTTCAGACATAATTATTTTTCCACTCCAAATAATGTCACTGAAAGAGGGTCGGACAACTCCACTATTTTCCATATCAATGTGAGAAACATTTTCCCAATTTTTAGTGACCTTTACGAAGACAAAATCATTGAATCTGTCATCCTTTCACAACATAACATCCTAAAAAACATACATTACCCCTCCTTGCATCATTTGAGATTGTCGTTTGGGGTCAATTAGAGTGAGACTGTGAGATTCATCCATAACTCCATGACCATCACATAAACCCCTCCCCATTGCACCCTCAACATCATCTGCTTTCCTAGTAATAGTCTGAACATACTCAGAGAAAAGAGATCCTTCACCCACATGGGGAACCTCCCCTACCTCCAATCCCTTGAACCGGTTACTAGTAATTATAAAATGCAATTCCCCACCATTAAAATATGTACAACCATCATGTTCTACATACGGATATGATTTACAGAAACCTACATGATCTTCCAGCGAGGACTACTACCCAACCCCATGATCACTCATCAATCTATCAAATTTTTTTCCTCGTTGTCATATTTGAGGACACTGACATCTCTTTCATCCTAGAATTTCATACAGGAGTCGATGTAACAACATCTCGGTTCACTCCCAACATTAGGACCAGATCCATATGCTCCTCCACAATCGTAATGCTAGTTAAAGAGCCTCCCACCCAAATTTCCAGCATCTCCTCCATAAAATAAGAATATATAGGAACCGATTCAACAACATCTCGGGTCACCCCTACATTAGAGCTATTTCCATTGGCCCCTCCATCACTACACTGCCATTTAGAGGTACTTAGATCTCACGTTTTACTAGAACTATTTTAATTGGATCCTCCATCACTACACCACAAGTTAAAGGTTCTCCCACCTAAATGTCCATCTCAAAAGCATCTCAATGCTCGACACAACAATTGTCCTCCTCAAGGTCCATATTTACCCCATCCTCAACCCTTCTCATTGTAAATCCACCTTTAGGGTGGCCCATTCTCAAGACCTTATCCCGACTAGTAGCAGCACACCCTCTGTTGTATCTCATCTCCATAACTTGTGTGCTTCCACTCACCCTATCGCTACGATAGATCGATGCCATATAACGAAACTATCTATAGGACACACAATAATGCATCCATGACTCCAAAACCACCTCCTGAACCCAACGAAACTCTTGGTCATCTGTAGTCCAAACGTATCGGACTAGTGAACTTCCAAAATCGACTTCCATGAAAATTAACAGAAAAATAGGATGACGTACAACATCAGTACACCATTTTGAACAAAGATACTGCCCAATAATGTTTCCAACTACACACATGATATGAGGATTTTGAAATGAAATAAGAAGACCAGGAAGACTTACCCAGGGTGCAATAATTGAGGGGTGAGACCACAAAAAAAAATTGAATCACCAGTGAGACAGGTAGAAAGACAACCCATTGCATCTTCTAGGGGTCATGTACCAAGCCATGACCAAGTCCTCCACTGATCCAAAGTGGATCATGAAATGCCTCTGGTCAAAAAAAAAATAACGACCTCATGCTCCTGTAGCACCCAAGACTCAGAGATGAAGTGTTCAAACATTTAAACTGAAAGCCGCTGGAGATGGATTAGGGCCACCATGCTGAACTTGGAATGATCCGTGGAATTGTTGAGTTTCACCGGAAGTAACAATAGATAAGGTTACACTCGGAAGACATCCAGGACCTTCGAAAAAATACGGATACTCGGGTAGGGCAGAAGGGAACCGAGATCTGAGGAGGTTCTACTCTACCCATGTGAAGGAATGTGCGAGACTCCCCCCTCCAATCGGAATGGGGGAGCAGAATTTGGCGACATTCAACCCAGGTCATCGATGAAAGAGAGAATCCGGCCGCATATGAGACACCAATAAAGATATATATAAGAGTTAAATTACATGAATGATCTCATCGGGGATGAACTATTACCTAATCTCATCTGTGTGAGTTAATTATGGGACTTTGATATTGATTTAAACATAAAAATTTATATCTGCCAAATAATGGTGATAAAATAGGATCATAGATCAAAGACCATAATATCAATTAAATGATTTTTCATGTGGGTATTAATAAAAAAATTTAGGTTTTCTTATTATAAAATAGAAAAAATAATTGAATTTGAAACATATATGTAATCCCCAATTAAACATTTAAGATCATTCTAATGTCAAAGTTGAATATGATATATCAGTTATACATATATATATATGTGATTATAATTACAAGCCCTTAATAGTCAACAAAAAATTTTATTATACTTTTTATCTTTTCTCTATAATTTATTTTATTTAATTTTCGTGAGATTGGGTAACAAATATGAAAAATATAAAATGTTTTATATAATTCATGGAAAGGTTTCACTAGCTAATAAACCTAGCTTGGTTTTTATTTATATAAGATGAAAAATCCTCAACCAAAATTTTAGGGGTCTGATTCATGGTTTGAAAAACCAAGATGTTATGACATAAAACTATATAAAAAATAATTGTTTATATTGGAGTCCATTTGAAGCTATTTATTGGAATTTATTTTCCATTTCATTTTGACTATTCATTAATTTTTTATGTTATATGATTTTTTCTATCTCTATTTTCTTTTATTTGGAATCAATCATAGATCTCATAAGGATCTTTTATTATGGTCATTTTCTCTACAAAAATATCTCTTATAACCACTTTTACCTCATATAGAAACCCTAATATTCTATGGTGAGTATATTTGATAATTCAGGTTCATATAGAAATATTTTTTTTACTATGGTGTGTGTATCATTTTTAGACCAAAATACACTCTAATATAATGGATATCCTTGGATATCTATAAGTTTAATTGAATGATTCAATAATTATTCTAATGATCAATATAACCTTCACAACTTGGTGATTTAATTGAAGTTTTTAGTTTAGAAAATGACTATCCTAACCATGTAAATTAGTTTCATAAAAATTATTAATTCAAATTTTGATAGGTTTAATCTTAACTAATTTTCCTAAAATGATACATTCTATGGAATTAGATATTGAATGTAATTAAATAAGATTTTAAATGATTTCATTATCACTTTTATGATTCAATCATCATTTATATGATTATATATAGATAATAAAACTTAATTTATAAGGGTTTAAATTATATTTTATTATATTAAGAATTATTTAGTTTTGAAAATATATATTTTTGGTTTTTTTCAAAATACATATGACTAGTGATGTTTTATTAATGAAGCTAATGTTTCCGATTATTTTTGGAATGAAGATTTTAGTGGTAGATGTTGTAGGGTTATATCTAAAAAAGATAGTATAGGTGAATTAACATGAGAAATTATATAAAATATATGTTTCCATTTAATTTTGGTACTTCATGGAAGATATACGTAACTATCATTGAAATTGTGGTTATTTTTTAATAGGGATTATTTCCCACCTGCTAGTAAAATTATATATTACAGTACAATGAAAAATTAAAAAACCATTCTATAATTTATCACATATTTTTTTGGATCATATGACAAGGATTTGGTTGAGAAATATCAATAATGGGATCATATATATACTAACATAATGATGCAATTTTACCCAGTTCCAAAGATTACATTTTAAATAATAGTGGATTCTTCTATAATGACATATAATTATTTTGGAACGTATGTGGGTACATTTATTAAATTTAAATGGTCATTATATAAATTATAAATGTACTGAAATTTTGTTTATTTGAAATTATTTTTACAGGAACACATTATTTGGTTCACAACAATATAATTTTATAAAATAAATTATTCCAAACATATTTTATAAACTGAAATGACAAGATTTAAATATTAATATAAATGTAAATAATTTTTTTAGACATCTCATATTATGTTTACTCAAAAAATATTAACATGTTTTTGTATATATAGATCATTTTTCATTACAAATGTTTATATAAACTTCATCACACATTCTTGGGTATGGAAGATGGTTTTATATATGGTGTGATGGCGGTGGTGATATGTTATGGGTGATCATATGTCCGATAGAAATTTATTTTCTGAGAGTGGGTTCCCTAGAACAAACATGAATTTAAATTTTATATTTCAAAATAACCTAAAATATTTGAGTTATGAATGATTTAATCTTACTATCATATTGTTACTACTTTTACATACACTATTTGTAACACAATATGATATTTTATCACGTTATAATTTTTTTTATATAGTTTTTTTTTCAAAATATTTTAGATGTTATATTTTTAAAAATGTAATGATTTAAAAGTCATCATGGAAGGCCTCCATGGTTAGTAATTTATGTAGTGACCATGTTTCTAACTATTTCCTAGGGTTGTGCTTCATGGAAAGGTCATTGCAAAGATAGTTAACCCCTATAGTACTTGATGGTAATGGTGTGAGGATGTATTTGTGTATGAACTGAGAGTCACATAATTACCACACGATTCAGAAAACCATTTTGGAATACGAATATTACATATTTTTATTTTTATATTTTGGTTTTTTCATTCAGTTTTTATTCATTAATTTTTCATTATTTTCTCCAATTTTCTCACCTACCCATTACTCATCATACTGGGGTCAATTCTCTCTATTGTAACAACCTAAATTCCTCCAATCACCCAACCTATTTTCTTCCTTAAATCTAACTCCCAAACATAACTACATTCTCCCTGTCTCCCCCTCTATTAGGTAAGAACTTGGACAATTGCCTCATTCCACATGCACATCCCTCCATGCAGCCTCCTCATCACATGCCATTTTCACCTAATTCCAATTTTATTCTTAGTTAAATCCTTCCGATAATGTATCTCCTAAATAATTTCTTCAATTTTCTCTTTCTTCTATCCATCCCAAGTATTATACATGATATTGATGACCCATATGGTTCATGTTAGACCTATTTTTTCAATTTCCTTATTTCTTGGGGTTGTGTGGGACTTCAATAAAAAATAGGATCCTTTTACCTCAAAGGAAAGACATCCCAACATGGTTTCCACTGATTCCATGTAGATTTTTCATGTCTTTTATATTTTAGTTTTGTAATGATTTTCATGAATTTATTTATTTTTTAATTATTAAATTATAATATGTAATTTTTTGACTATTACTTCGTATAAAAATAATTTTCAACTAGATCACAATTTTAATAAATATACTTTATATATTTTTAAATATATGGATACCTTCTTTAGTTAAAATTTTATTAGTTTGTTATTAATTTTTTTGAATGGATCCTCAAAAATTTAATTAAATTATAAAAAATGGATTAGAGTTTTAAAATTTATTCTTATGTGGTTTTACATTTAATTTTATATTGTAATGGAAATTAAAATTACTGATTAATTATTTAGAATATTTTTTTAATTTAGTTGTTTTATGGGAAAATTATTTTCCCCTAATATGTATAAGGAATAACATGTAAAGCATTTTTTTCACGCAATTAATTTTTTATTAACGAATCTTGTTTTTTAAAATTAATTTTAATTTATATAATTTTTCAAATTATTTAAGATAAAATTGATAGTTATTTTCCAATTGTTTACTTCTAAATGAATGGAAAATTACATGCTATACTATGTTAACTTATATATATATATATATCTCACTTTTTGTCACATGAAAAAGGTTTCTTGAATCAGGAGAACCTTTTTGTTTTCTGCATAAAAATTTTTAATCTCAATATGTGTTGAATATTATTATCCTTATCCATGTTATATAAGTCAAATGTGATCAGTTATACATGTATTTCATGAATTATTTTGGTCAAGAAAGGTTTAATAATGCTTTTATTAATTATAATATTTTTTATTTTATTATATTTCTTATATCCATAATTTATTTTTCATGAGAAACCATGGTAACTTTCGTATGAAATATGGGTACACAATCATACCTATTCAAATATTATGCTCTGACTATTTGACTTGGAATAAACTATGTTTTGATTTTGGTATTGTGTCCATCAGTTAGTTCTAGTAGGGAAATGTCATGTGATAAGGATGAATGTTTAATAGTATTTATTAACCATTGTTTATAATAATGTTATATACATTTCCTTGATTTATTCCTATGATATCATTAGTATCCATGATAATATATGAATCTACTTATGGACCTCTCTCCTTTTATTTTTCCTATCTTGATTTGACTTTAGGGAATGTAATGTTTTTTTCATTGTGATATGATGACTTAGAGAATTTTATATTTCATGTGTATTCATCCTATATTATTAAATTTAATTAAAAATGAATTCCATATTTCAATTAAAAACTAAGATCAAATTTTATGTTTTTAAGAAAAATGGTTCGATGCTTGGTAATAAATTTTATGTGATTATTTTAATTATAAAATAAATGAAAATAAAATCCTTTTAATAATTTTATTTCAAAACAAATTAAAATGGATCTTTTATTAAAATTTATTCATGTTGAAAGGTAGTATTATGACTTAATGAGTGTTTTAATTCCCATTACTTCTACATTTTAGTTTGAAGTTCATAGTTACACCCAAGACTGCTCTAAAGAGCATTTATTTGATGAGGGTTTGATTTTCTTTTCTTTTTATTTATTTTATTTAGACATAGGTTCCCATTACATATTTTGGTAGGTATTATATTATATTTTCATAGAATTTATGACCTTGTGTTCCATTTAAATGAGATTATTATTTATTTTAGTTATGGTAGTTATTGGATTTTATTATTTATGTGAAGACCGGGTGACTTTGGAGATGAAAAATATTGAGGGTGTTTAGGGGTGAGTGGAGAGATATGAATAGGTGAGGGAGTTTAGAAGAAGATATAATGGATTTATTTCTTCTTATATTATAACTATTATTTTTATTATTTTATTTGTATATTCTGATTCGTTTTGACATGGACATATTACTCATTGATGTGTCATCCTAGTTTTTTTGTAGAAATGTATTGTTGTTTTAACTCTAGTTCCTTAAATAATTTATCCCCAATGATTTTATTTGATACCCAATATGATTTTAATTATCACAAGGGGATCAATGATTCCTCACCGGTAACTTTTCTTCCCTCTCGAGCATATGATGATTGGATGGCATGTGTGGGTTCGTGAAAATTTTATATCAAATATAGGGATATTAATTGGGATAATTTTTTTAATAGACCTTATTATATTTCATGTGTCATGTTATAATTGAGTTTTAATTTTTCAATTGAACTTGAATGGTCATTGTTCTAAGAACATATCTAGATTATTCCTATCCTAATCCTAGAGTATACATGGGAAGTTGGATTTTAATTTTTAGCTCTTATTTTTTTATTATCATTGGTCTTTTAAAAATAGTCATTGAATAATAAGAGTTTCTTTGGGTGTAATAATTGGTAATGGTGTCAACAAATTAGTACTGGTGGTGAGATGTTTATTTTCATGTTATGATAAACCATGCATTGGAAAAAAAACTATTGATTCAGAATCTTTTTAAGGAATTTATCATGATTGTCCATTGGAACATCTAACCATGTCATCTCATTAATTGGGGTTATTCATTTATATTGATTTTTTATTGATACCCATATATTCTCATATCCGGTAGTGGGAAATGAATCATGTGAGGTATTGTGATATTTTGGAAATATTATTTTAATGTTTTGTGGGATTTTGGTGTTATTTGGTATGAGTGACTACTGTGAAAATGTTTTGAGAGTAAAAGGGAATTGATTCTTTGGAAAATATTTTTAAAATATTTTTTTTATTTGAAACCATGATAGGAAAGTTGATATTTACATATTATTGATAATGTTTTTAAAAAGTTATAGATTTGGTAAATGATAATCTACTATATTTACTAAACCTGGGTGTACCCATGCCTATGTGTCACCCCCACAAACACCCATGTCACTATTTTTCCACTACCAATTACACTAATACCCACTGCATTCCTCAAAAACACCCGCGGTGCCCTTCATTTCTCGACAGCCACCCATGGCTTCACCCCCTTACGCATTCGCGCTTACAGTTCAGCTCATCCATCTTCTTCCTCCCACAGCTCGCATGCAAAAACGGCTATACCTGCAATGCCTTCACTACCTTATACCTCTAACATCAACCGTCTCCTTTGGCATCCACCATCCCCATCATCATCCTCCCGGCTACACAAGAAATGTATATCGACCCCTTCTTGCCGAATTAGGGTTTCCGTATTCACCATCGACTACCTACATTGTGAATAGGGATTCCCTCTCAATCGTATTCCTCCAGCATACATATTTATCTACATATGATTCAACCCATACTGAACTCATTCTTCCGCTCATCATCTAAAACGATTTTCCTATGATGTCAAATAGGGGATTCCAACTTCTACCACTGCTACGGAGATGAGGGGTTTCACCGTCTACCAGAAGTGTCTGCTACACATGATACTACCAAAACCAAAAACTCAATTCCACTCCTTATATCTACATAAAGGTAACAACTATTTCCCAATAACCCTAACTATGAAACCTAGAACAACCAATAAACTATATTTTTTACTTTACCCAGGAACCGTGTGAGGAATTGCTACTGAAAACGATTCATCTACTGCATCTCAGAAATACTAAATCATGTGCTGCTTCTCATGAATTGCTACATTGAGTATACATAGGAATTGCTACTGTGAGTATACATTGGATTCTATTGGAAGAATTACATCTTCTTGCAGTGATGTTATAGTTTATTTTCTAACCTATAAGTGAACTTCTATAAGAACATTGTTTTCAAAAACTGCAACTATAGGATATATGTTTACCATTCATAAAATAAAAAACTTCAACTTCTTTATCTCATTAAATATTATTGAAATGAAAATAAATTAGTAACAAAACTACTTCCATTTACCACATGCTCCAATATAGAAAACACGACAAGAAAGCATACATGTGCTATATGCCTATCAATTATTATTGAATACTTTAATTCCAATATCTTTTACCTGTAGCTTTAACTATATTTTACATGTAGAATACATTTGGGACTTATTCACAACTAAATAAATGTATGTACATAAATCTTTATCCATTTCCATGTCTGCAATCACAAATTATACTATATTTTATTCACTTCTCACTTTTCATACAAATAATAAAATGCATGCCTTGACATTTTTATATAAAGATATAAAACCAAAAAATGAATTCCCTGACAACCTCCACAGATGAAATTTTGGAATGAAGAGTGATACCCACATAACAATGCAGTTGTGAGTTCAGTATTCTATACATTTTATACTTATTCATGTTATAAATTTTATCCACTGTTTGTATAAGCTACTGCTAACACAATTACAGTGTCATCATCTACTGGAAATCCCTCAATGACATCTACAAATCTCTCTCCTGCTCTAACAAGTGAACCGTATTCTACAAATGAAGGTGCAGATGAAGTCACACGCATCCCACTGACACCATTGTCTATCAAAGGTCTGTTCTATTTACACTGCACTGCCTAAATCCCTAATTCTGAAATGCTTTACATACTAACTTAAGATATTCTTGTTTCACTACATCGTCTACAGTTCAACAACAATTTTAAGCAAGGATAACATTTAATGCAAAAGAAACCAAGTGAAAGAAAACATTGGATGCCTTCAAACAGTAACCTATTCCATACTGTAAGAATTATGACAATTATCTACACTTACCACACTATACGCCACACAACCGAACAACTCACTGTCTAACTACTTCCTTTACACTTTCGATAGCGATCATGACAGACGAAAAAATGAATTCCCCGTCAACCTCTAGAGATGAAAGGTTTCAGAGAAGACTTCTAAGGAAGGAACGACACAATTGTAAGTTCACTATTAGCTTCATTAGATACTTCTTTCTGTTACATTATATTTCCATTACTTTTATAAATTACTGTTGTGACACTGACATTGACAGCATCTACTAGAATTTCCTCAACGACATCTACAAATGGTAGTGGAAATGGACTCACACACACGCCATTAAGACCACTGTCTATCAATGGTCTGATCTATTTACATTTTGTATCTAAATCCTTAATTTTCTAAATACTATACATACAAACATAATTTATTCCTCTTTAACTACTTCGTCTACTAATTAACAACAATATGTAGGTAGGAAATCATTTATCACAGGAGAAAACAAGAAAAAGAAAATAATGGATGCACTCTTAAAATCTCATATTCCTTAATGTATGTATGATGACACATGTTTGCGAACACATCACTGTATACCGCACAACCAAGCAACTATTCGACTGACATTTCCCTTTAAACATCTGGTAGAAATCGTGACTGAGGCTACCAATATGACAGATTCATCACTAGCCTCCTCGACTATGTAATTACAAGTCATACTATTAGATTTTACTGTGACCATTAAGGGAACTTCATTGATTGCAGTCTACGCTGACATTTGTTACAAATTAAGTCCAGCTGATAACGGGAACTATACTACTATATCATGTCTAGGTTCAACGTCCTCTTTAACTCAACTATACTACATCACACACACACACACACACACTTCAATGGACACAGATTTCAGTTATAATAATGTTTTATACACATTCTATCAGTCCGTAGGCAACAAATCTTCCATCAAGAAGCATCACATCCTAACAATTCAGAATCAAATGAATGCATTAGTGGTGACGTCCAACATACATAAAACTATAGAGGTATGTCAAGGAATATTATTACATACTAACAATAATTAGTTATGAATTATTTAATGTGATATTTGTAATAATCGAACTATTACTATAGGAAACTCAGTACAATAACAGTTTTCAGATAACAGAGGTTAGTGAACTTATTGATTCCTTATTACTGCTACCAGAACACGGTAGAAAAATACAGTACTGCCACTACTTAGTAAATACCGTCTGATACATCTTTTTTCCACTAAGGATTTTCAGATATTGGAGACCCTACTTATGTTTGTCAATATTGTCATGCTTTAATGTGGTTCTATGAAAGAAACAGAAAATGTAGCAATCAACAAAACCAACGTTTCACAGCATGTTGTGCTATGGGAAAGATTTATTTGAACTTGATTCCACCATGTCAGCAGTACCTTAAAATGTTTCTCTTCAGTTCAACTTCCACAACAACCAAAATATTCCAAGAAAACATGCATATTTATAACTACATGTTTTCTTTCACTTCAATGGGTGGGAAGATTGATAGGTCTATCAAAAAGGGTGGGGCTCCATGTATATTCAGATTGAATGGATAGATTTACCATCTTATAGGAAGTTTATGTCCACCAGATGGTCACCCTCCAAGATTCACACAACTATACGTGCATGACACTACACATGAATGTCAAAATAGGGTGCGAGAATTTAGGTATGTCTAAACCTATCTGTTATGGGCTAATTTGTCAAAGTCATCTATTTCTGTATTAACATGAATTATACTAGCAGCTCAGAAAACTAGAATGTCCAAACTCATATATACTACATGATAGTCGAGAACCTGCAACAAATGCTTCATGATAACAATGCTTTAGCAAGACAATTCAGAACTGCAAGAGATGTTCTTCAGAGTGAGGAGGTGACCAATTTGAAACTATGACTACTGAAAAAAGAGGAACAAATCCCAGTACATATAACTTTCCAAATAATTCTGAGATTTCAATTCTTATATTCAGCGATGTCGAAGATCTCAACCAAGAGCGTGATATAATCATTCATACCAAAACTGGAAATTTTCAAAGAATTGATGAGCAGCACCCACTCTATCTTCCATTGTAGTATCCCCTGATTTTAATAGATGGCATTGATGGATATGTTGAAAACATTATTCATCAGCCAACTCCTTTCACAAAAAGTTCAAAATTGAAGAAGGTTACCATGGGAGAGTACTTCTCATTCCACTTGCAATTCCGTGAAAACCACGCCTCGATGTTACTGCATTGAAGAAGAATTTTGAAAAAATTTGTTGTCGATGCATATACGATGATAGAGTCTTAGAGACTTTCATTCATTCGATTCAATAAAAATAAAATGAGGGTTGATTTATACAATGTATTTCAAGATACATTTCTAAGAGGATACCAAGATGGTTCTTCATGCGTCAAATGCATCATTTTACCTTCAACCTTTACTGGTGGACAAAGGTATATGATACAGAATTATAAAGATGCAATATCTATTTGTAATTGGGCAGGTTATCCAAATTTATTTATAACCTTTACATGTAACCCAGTGTGGCCTGATATCACTCAGTATCATAGACATAAGAATCTTCTCCCAGTGGACTTCCCTCAAATATTGTCTCGAGTTTTCAATATTAAACATAAACATCTAATGAAAGATTTAAGAGAAGGTTGTTTCTTTTGAAAATAATGGCAGGTAACCATATATGTCCATACTTCAAATATATTTATCCATACTAGTTGCAATTATATCATTAATTACTAATAATGACACTTTTCTTCCCATTCAGTTGTTCGAACTGTAGAGTTTCATAAATGCGGATTTCCTCATGTGCACATCTTATTATTTATCAGCTGTGAAAACAAAGTGAACACTCCTACAACTATAAACAAGTATGTCTACGCTAAAATCCCAGATAAAGATGCATACCTGGGGCTACATGAAGCTGTCAAATGTTTTATTCTCTATGGACCTTAGGGTGCTGCGAACAAGTATTCACCTTGTATGAATAATGGTAAATGTGCAAATTTTTTTCCAAAAAGGATTGCTGAAAATACTATAGTAGATGATGACGGTTATGTCATTTATCAGAGAAGGGATGAAAAAATACTGTTTTAAAGCATAACATTCCTTTGGATAATGGATATGTAGTTCCATACAATTTGGTATTGCTGGTCAAGTATCGTTCTCATCTCAAAATTGATGTTTGTAATTAGTCGTATTCAATCAAATATTTGATTATGTATATTAGAAAGGGAAATGATCGTGTAACTGCATCACTCTATGAAGGAAACAATGAACAACTATCAAATAAAACTGTAGATGAGATAAAAATGTACTATGACTGTCGATACATATCTCCTTGTGAGGCATCATGGAGGATATTTTTAGATGACATCGATTAAATATATCCACCAGTTGAGAGGTTTCATTCCCATTTTCCTAAATATAATTCTGTCATGTTTTCAGACAATGATAACATTGAAGATGTATTAAATAATAAAAATACTTCTCAATATATGTTGACCGCTTGGTTTGAAGCAAATATTATATATCTAGAAGGAAGAGGTTTAACTTTTGCAGAATACCCTACAAAATTTGTGTACCACTCACTAGACAGAAAGTGGCGTCCTAGGGAACAAGGAATCATTATTGGAAGACTATACTATATTCCATAGACCACTCTCAAACTCTACTACTTGAGGCTAATTCAAACAAAAATCATAGCAGCAACATCATATGGCTATATCAGGACTGTGGGCTGCATTACTCATGGTACATTTAGAGTGGCCTGTTCTGCTATGGGATTACTGACAGATGACAAAGAGTTTGTTGAAGCCATAAAAGAACTCTCCAATTGGGGAATGGGACAACATGTATGCAGATTGTTTGGAAGCATGTTAATTTTCAATAACATATCTCGCCCACATATTGTATGGGATGAAACAGAGGACATACTATCAGAAGACATTTTATATATATAGAGAAGGGCCCAACAAAATCCAGGTGCACATTTTTTCTTCTACCTGATTTACTGATCTTAATTAATGTATTGCTAACATCTTTTTATTACTACTTACTTCTATTTATAACACCGTAATAATGAAAAACTGTTGCTATATTTGTACAATAAACTATATACTTCACATTACATATGCTGCATCTTACTCTGTATGTGTACTTAAAGAATAGTAGTACATAGAATCCCTCCCATTATGTTAATTACAATACTAAATGCAAACAACAGTTCTGTTCATATTTAAATAATAAATTACTTTGTATATTTAGTTCTGTAATCCTTCTTAAAAAACTAGGAAATTTCATCAAATAACTGGTTTTTATACACTTTAAGGATTTAGAAATTAAAATCATTATAGGTATTTCGCATATTTATACATAAGTTCAACACATAAAAGTTGAGAGTATATTGTACGTACAATTATTGTATATATTTATCTAATGTAACTATGTTTATATTTAATATAATTCATTACATCAAAATGTACAGCTATTCTGTTCAAATAAAAATACAATATTACTTCATTCATTTTAATCTGTACTATTCTGTACAATAAATCCCAAGTTTCATTTAACAATTATTCACATTACATTGCAATCTACAAGATTTTCATATAATTCTCCACTGATGCATTAATGACAATATTACAGTACAAAGAAGGCCCAACATTAATAATTAGATGTTAATCCAAAATGCATGAGTTTAAATTATACTGTAGGCCTCATTAAAATAGTACAATAGTTTCATATATCAATTGTGAATACCTGAAGATTGGATCCTACTAGGAGATATTATTAATAATAACTTTCGCCTCAATAGAACCATGTATTGGTATAATGTTTCATAATAATGCAGACTAAAACACATAAATACTAATGGTCTGTTTCTATGTATTTCTTATTCCACTTGAACTACATATGTTTAATTTATAATAAAATATTGTAATATCATTATTAATGTTATTTCATACTACTATTTAACAATATTATGTGACATTGTAGATTTGAAACTCACAAATCAACAGATACATATGTATGCTTTGAGATAGTTAGAACGAATCTTACAGATCAATGGAAGGACACTTCAGTTATATCCTCCTATTCCACTTCTAGATTCAGATTTCGATGCCACTCCAAATTTTTTGGTTGCATAAGAATTAAATTACAATAAATAATCACTTCTACATGAGTACAATAGTTTACATGGTATGCTTATAGATGAACATAAAAAGGTGATGTCTATAATTCTATCTTCCCTATCTAGCAATTTGGTTGGGTTCTTCTTATTTCATGGTTATGGTGGCATAGGTTGAACCTTCATCTGGTGAGTACTAACATCGTTGCTGCGAGCTCAGGGCATGATTGTACTTGCAGTTGCATTGAGTGGAATAGCTTCACTACAACTTCCTGGTGGATGAACAACACATTCTAAATTTCGTATTCCAATATCCATTACAGAACAATAATTTTGTAATAATCAGCAGGGGAGTGACATAGCGCAACTTTTTAAATTGACTATGCTAATCATTTGGGATGAGGAATCTATGATTCATAAGTTTTTTTCGAGGCTTTAGACCGAACTCTTAGGGACATTGTGACTATAAAAAATGATAATGCTCAGACTTTTCCATTCGGTGGTTTGACAGTTGTCTTGGGAGGATATTTTAGGCAAATACTACATGTTATACCTAGGGGAAACCAAAATGACATTGTATACGAAAGTGTTAACTCATCGTATCTTTGGAAACATTGTTGGGTGTTATCTCTTACAAAAAACATGAGATTGCATTGTACTAATAGCAGTCATAATGCACCTATGTTACATGACTTTGTTAAATGGACATTGGATATTGGTGAAGGTTGAATTGGAGACCCTAACGACGGTGAAGCACTCATTCAAATTCCATCTTCATTTCTTCTTACCAAGAGCGATAATTCTATGGCTGCAATCTTCAACAATATATACCCAGGTTTCTGTAGAAAACTTGGAGTCCAAAACTATCTGGAAGACCGTTAAGTTTTAGCTCCGACCCGTGATGTCGTACAAGAAGTAAATGAATATATGTTGTCCCTCACTGGGTCTGAAAACAAAGATTACTTCAGCTCATACTCTATTTGCAGTGCAAGTTATGATACAGACAGACCAGAAAATATTTACACATCTAACATGTTGAATGAAATAAATGCCTCTGGGTTACCAGCACACAAAATTACACTACAACTCGGTGTTCCAATTATTTTACAATGAAATGTAGACCAATCTGTTGGTCTGAATAATGGAAACCGGATGGTATTTACACACTTGTTCAAGAATTTTATTGGGGTTGAAGTTATAACTGGATGTCATTTGGGATATTCTGTGTTCATTCCATGATTAACTATGACTCACTGTGATGGAAGATGGCCATTCAAACTACAAAGAAGACAATATCCTTTGATAGTTTCTTATGCGATGACTATTAATAAAAGCCAGGGTCAATCTTTGTTTTCAGTTGGCCTTTATCTTCACAAACCAGTATTCTCTCATGGTCAATTATATGTTGCAGTGTCTAGGGTCACATCAGCTACTAGATATAAAATTGTAGTAGACCGTAACACTAATGATTCCTTAAATTACACAGAAAATATTGTGTTCAGGGAAATATTTCATAATCTATCTTAGGTAACATCTAAAATGATTTGTATATACTCTATTATGCTCTGGAAAATAAATATTTTTACATTCATGGCTTATTTACCTGCTTAATATGATTTATTTGAACACTTCATGCTTATGTAGAGTCACAAATATGTCACGCTCAATAACTATGCTGAATGAGATTAGCCTAGATGATGATGAAACACTGTGAATACAATTTCGTGTCCTGAACATGTGGTTCAATTCGTCTTCTAAATACACCAATGAAGTTGTTGTTGTTGATCTCATACTATGCGACATTCATGTGATTTTTTTACTATAAGTAATTATATAATATTTTAACTCCTCGTCTATACTCTGAATGTATATATATATATGTATACTTTCATCGTTCCCTGTAAACTGTAGTGTTTCCTCATTAGCCAACATTTTAACGCACTCTATGTAGGGAACCTAGATTCAATGTACCATTACGAATCATCAGTTTATCTCTAGGTACAAACAAATTTTGGGTGAGGGACTCTGCTATATTGTACAAAACATCCAAATATGTTCAAACCAAGGAAGTTACCTCAGAACTAGACACCCCTATCGAATCATGTTCACATCTACAAAGTATGTTCGTCCTTGTGAAGTACAACTACCACTTTTTAGTTTTCACTTTACTTCATTCGATGACATCATTCACGAAAAAGTCCCAGAAGAACATCTAATAGGTACATGTGCTTAATACCACATATTTAAAGATTCATTTACCAACTTATGTTAAATTAATCTGTACAATATCTTTTAATTCAACCTAGTGTTATTCATAAGAAAACATAGTATCTATGTACATTGATTTATAACTTATTAGACTTCTACATTACTCACATCCATTGCAATCAGTGGTCACTTCCAACCACAGGATGCAGATTATTTTTCAAGATGACAGATACTTTTTTATTTTGAGTAATTGCATTATATTACTCTAACATGCTACATTTACTCATTCTGTGACTTGGTTTTCATGTAGAGGGTCGATGGTTACATGCATCTTATGGGGTAATTTTTCATTTGAAATGTCACGTTACATGGAAAACAACACAGACCCCACTACCATTTTGATATTACAGCTCATCCGGGTGAAGAGATCGTCATATATGGTTTCTATCTACAATTATTAATCTCAATATTTCTACTAGATGCTTTCAAAATGTCACTTGAACATAGATTTATATAATGCTGACTTCAAACTACTTTCAGCCTCTATTCTTGTCACTAAAAATGTGAATGCAACAAATAATCTTTACAACCAAAACCTTCAAGTTGTTGAAAACATTAAAAGAGAGTATCATTTTAACAACCTTTACTTATGTAGTTCAATATTTTACTTATCTGAATGTCATAAATGAACTACCAACAACATGTTACCGTTTACATCCATGTATGTTGTTCTGCTTTAATCAGGCTTGGTGTGATAAAAGCATCATAGTTACATGCTACATCACCAACAAATCCCAACCAAATAGCAGATATACTATATTGGAATAACAAGAAATCCATTTTAGATACCAAAACCTGTCAACAGGTCGGAAATATACCCATATTTTTAAATTGTGATAATGAAAAATTATTAACTGTTTACTACTATCCTGTAATAAATTATATATTTACTTGTAATGAATATATTGCAGGCTACATGGTGCTTAATTGCGGCTACAGTTCAGAAAATTCAATGCACCCACAATTCATTATATAATTCCTGCCAGTCGTGCATGAAGAAAGTGCATATTATAGATGGAAGCATTTGTTTCATGTCCTGAAACTCCTCAGCTATTAGCATTACTCCGATGTGAGATTGTATTCAATACTTACTATATTTATTTTCATCACTACGATACACTCTGGGTTCAGCTGCACAGTCCAAATGATACTGAATGTGTTTTCATAAAAACAATTGCAACAAATTTAGAGTTCAGCTGCTAGTCACTGATAAGACAGACTCCTTTTCAGTTGTGTTATTTGAGAAACAAGTCATGCAATACATACACAAAACAGCTGAGCAACTAAGAGCAACATTGATACATGTATATCAAAGTCCTTACATCCTATCATTATAAAAAATTGAATATTTTAATTAATAGCGCCTATGGATTTTTTTATTAGGACGGTGACGAGTTTGGTTTCCCTTAGGAATTGAACTACTTCAAAGCCAAGAAATTTCTATTAGCAATTGAGGTGACATAGTACAATATTAATAATCGTCCTCGTACATCTGAGAAAAATAGTTACAAAGTGGTTTATATGGATGTTAATGACAACTTCATAAAACTTTATACCAACGTCTTAAAACCTAAACATGTAAGTCTTCAATTTTATCACATTATCTATAAAAAAATAACAACTCAGAATACTTGAGGTTTTTCTTCAATAATATATAGGCAGATCAAAGAAGTGGGTCTTCTAGAGTAAGTAGTGTGATTCATTATATGCTGGTAACTGTGTTTCAATTTCATTAAAATGTATTTCTGACTATGGATATCATTCTACTGATATATTCCATTGCACGTTTACTCATAGGATCATAAATCCATTGGAAATACTCCTAGTACTGTAAACATTGATAGAGGATTGCATACTACACCCTTGAACACGTGTTCTACTCGAGAATAAATATGATATCTTTCCTTACTGCAAAATGATATCCATTACTATAATAATTAATGCTGTAAAACTAAAGTATTCAGATTTATAAATATTTAAAAATCATACATTTATTTCAAATTACATCTGTGTGCTGATAAGAAACACTATATTGTTTAAACTCTGCTATGAATTTCAATGATTTAAACCTATCTACTTTATAGGTTAACATTTTTCTAACAAAAACCTCTATGTAGAGAAATCTACTACGATGTTTTGATATTGAGGATGGTTTGGAAGATAATGTCCAGACTTCTCCAGCTAGCATTCCTACAGAATGTCAAACTAATGATATATAGACCATGCCGAAGGAATATATAAACCGGAAAATTTAAAAAATAGACTGAAATCTCGTAGTGGAAACTGAAGGAAAACATACATATTCAGTGACCAAATGAATCTCATTATTTTGTTCATAATTAATAAATGATGTACAATGTGTTTCATTTTAGACTGTACAGAATGTTCATTTGAAATATTTCCTGCTACTCATTCAGTATTTTGATAGGATTACTATATATTGTGTCATTGAGGAGACAATAGCACCATGATCATTTCCTGTTTTCAACCAAATCAATCTCCTTTTTCAATTTTATCATACAGTACATACATAATGCTCAGTTTGTTCATTCATTTGGAGCATGTTTCTTCTATATTCATAGTTTGGTTCTAAATGCACAGTTTAATATCTCCACATTTCAAAGTCTTAAACATGCCCAGTTTGGTTCTATATGCACAGTTTAATATCTGCACTTTCAAAGCCTTAAACTTGACCAGTTTGGTTCTATATGCACAATTTGGTTCTATAATGCCCAGTTTAGTTCTATAATGCTCATTTTGGTTCTATAATGTCGAGTTTGATTTTATAATGCCCAATTTGGTAGTTCATTTGGAGTATGTCTCTTCTATATGCACATTTTGGTTCTTCTATATGCACTGTTTGGTTCTATATGCATAGTTCGATTTTGGATCTATATGCACATTTTGGTTCTATATGCATAGTTCAATATCTGATAATTTCAAAGTTTTAAACATGCCCAGTTTTGTTCAATATGCACAGTTTGGTCCTATAGTGACCAGTTTGGTTCTATAATGCCTAGTTTGGTTCTATAATGTCCAGTTTCGTCGTTCATTTGGAGCATGTTTCTTCTATATGCACATTTTGGTTCTTCTATATGCATAGTTTAGTTCTATATGCACAATTTGGTTTTGGTTATATATGCACAGTTTGGTTCTACATGCACCGTTTAATATTTGCACATTTTAAAGTCTTAAACATGCCCAGTTTGGTTGTATATGAACAGTATGGTTCCTCTATATGCCCAGTTTGGTTCATCAATATTCACAGTTTGGTCATCCATTTGGATCATGTTTCAGTTTTTTTCCAACTATTTTGTAAGTCTATTAGGATGTACGAAATGCATACAGTAACAACTATTCCTAATAGTTGTTTCGATGATCCGAAAATTAATATACTTGGATGTTATTTATTCAATGGTTTATAATTTTAAATTTTTTCATTCTTGATATGAGAGGTAATAACACAAACTCCTTGCTTTAGTATTTGATTTTGGGTTTCCATATTATTCCCCTTTCCAAGGGCCTTTTTTTACATTCATTATATTTTTGGTACAATATATTCCTAGCAGGTTTAAAAGGATTAAGAATTTTGATTTGATACCTTCATTTACATAAAACACTCTATTTATCTATTCATTGGTATGTATTTATGTGCAACATTGTATTTTTAAATGCAGGTTGGGAAACCTGTACGAGAAATAATCAAAAAACCTCTTTCAGGTAGAATTTTCATCTGCTTTGCAAAATGTAATATTTTTAACTACACTTCAATATTTTCCCTACATCAATATTACACTTCAATATGAACACATTTCCATATGAAATGTTATGAGTTTGAAATGTGCAGATATTACAAACAAAATGACTTCAGAATACAAGCATATATGTACAGAACACATTTTTTTTACCTTTCCCTACTAATTTTCAGCTGTAACCAAAAATTTGGTAATTGATCTAATTTCTTATTCATGTTTCTATTTAAATTACGTAATATTCTCTTCTATTTTTAATATTTCATTCTGAAATCATGTACTTATTATTTCCACCTTTCGACCATTTTTTTTACATTTGTATACTATACAAAACCTCCAATTTATCTACCTATTTTCATTCCCATTTCCTGTTTCTATACATTACAAACACACCACCTTTGTAATGTTTGAATTTTTAAAAGTTTGTGATACTGTCCACTGAAGAAATTGGTCCAAACGTATAGCAATAATATGTTCTTTATACTATTAATGTGCAGAACAGTCAATTTTTTTACTACTGTTTTTTTCATTACTGGATTGGATTTTCATATTTCCATATTCATTACTATTTATTAATCTATCTAATGGTGTCTCATCTGCAAAGTGAATTCGCTGGTTGATGATGAAGCTTTAAGACTTATTACCACAACACTTTGATCATGCAAACTTTGTAACTTCATTTAGTTGGAGAACTTCTACATTAGAAATTTCATAAATGATGGAGAAACTAATGAATGGGTTTTGTCCTCATGTATTAAAATTATTCCTCTGCCTAGTTCATAGTTTTTTTATTACATCCACTTCTATAATATATTTTTCTTTCACTTCAAATTACAATACATGCATTACTCTTTCTTTGTAGCATGTTCTCTATACCGGTTTGCTAAACCTTGTGATGACATGTAGTGAAATGGAGCACTGGTGTTGACCTAGTATGGCCATCAATCCAGACTTGAATGCATTTAAAAAGGATGTACAACCTCCCTGAAATTTTAGAAGTTACTTGTTATATATCCTTCATTATTTCAAGTAAATTTTTGGTCTGTCTATAATTTATATACTCCTATTCCATGACTTTCCTAAAATACTTTTGATTAAAATATATTAAATATTACTATTGGTGTGTTACTTCGACTAAAAAAATTCTCTTTACAAATAATAACCATTATTTCAACATGTCGTGCGTACGCACGAGCGAGTACTAGTTTATAATGAAACAGGTTTTTTATAATGTTTGATTGATGTGACATGTTTAATTGGATTTGATCTACTTTCCCCTTAGTTTGGATGGACTTTATGGTTCAGAATTTGAGACATGAACTAGTTGAGTTATTGTTTCATGATATTTTGATTTGTACTCTTAAAATAGTAATGTAAATAATGGGTTTTTTGTTTCATAGGATAAGACTCTATGTCATTATCATATTTTTGAGGAATAGTTTCCCTAGTTTCTAACCCCAACCAAACAAAGAGTTGAGTGGTAGTGTTAGAATCACCATGTCCTTATAATCCACATCAAGGTTTAATGAATAATTTACATTCATTTTTAGAGGTGATCTTGCTTATTTATTAATTCTGTGGTACATGCTCTTGCTTGGCATCCAAAAGACCCAGTATCAAATCTGGGTAGGGACAAATTTATAGGTATTGTAGTGGCACTGTATCAGGGCACTGTAGCAGCGGCGGAACTGTTGTGGTGATGAAACTGTAGTGATGGAGGCACTGTAGTAGGAACTGTAGTGGTGGTGGTACTATAGCAGGTAGTATAGGAGTATTATTCACCGAGGGGCTCTTAGGGCCAAAAAAGGGCTTTCAAGCCTTGTATTCAGGCCACATGGACTTGGGCCTTTGGGCTATGTAATGGGTCTCCCTCTACCCAATCTGAAGAGGTCTTTTCTTTAAAAATAATAAAAATGAGGCTTCATCCCCAACCTTAAAAAAATAATTCTATGGTAGACCAATTCAAGGTGTTTTGGGATTTTAAGGAATTTTTTCTTTAGGCGATTCAATTTCAATTGTTTGGATGTCCGTGAGTGATTTTTTTCTATGATATAGTTTTTCCTTTGGGTGAATTTATATGTACTATTGCATGATTTCAATTTTTCCATGTTCTTGAGCCTTGGTGGGGGTATATACCTTATTTTTATTATGTGATGTGTTTCTGAACTGATTAATTGAGAGGATGGTTTTTATGGAGGGACAACGAAAGAATCTTTGAGTCAGTGAGTGGGTAACATGGATGGTAGATTCATTTTGGTGGTTAAAAACAAGATGTAATTTAAAGTCTTCTTATGGTCTCACAGTGAAATAGTGTCCCATTTTTAGGTCATATTTTAAAATGTGATTTTGGTGACCCATGCAAAAATCTAATGGTAACATTCATTGGGATAGAAGAGTTCACGTGTTCATGATGAGTAATTTTATATGTTTGGGATAACATGAAGAATTGTGGTTTCTTTGGGGTTTCCCTATATCATGGATGTCTTTTTTGGGTTAAATCTTCTTATAATGTTCAATCATTGTCTCTCCATTTAGTGAAATTATATATGGCATGGAGACTATGAAAGACATCCCATATTCATAGAATTTTTTGTGCTGTTGTAACTTCTTGGAAGTGTCTATTATTGACCCACAAGATTACATGATGTCTAAATATTGGGGATACATTATTAGTAATTATTTTTAGTGGATCATTATATCCATTTTTATAAGTTGAATTATACTTAGAGACATTATATGATAATTGAGGATGTTTTCTATTTTTCATCATGGGGGTTTTAGTTGATTTTATCTTCGATTTACAGTCTCGTTTATTATATATATAGTCCTATATATATTTTTATGTGTGTTTTTCATTGTCTTCCATCCATGCCAAATTACTTTAATGTGGAAGATAGTGTTGAAATGGGGGTTTTTTCCACCATGACATTATAATATAGCATAATATTATTTATTTTAATTTTAATTTTACTATTTTTAATTTATATCAATGAAATTTTAAAAAAATTAACGTTTTAAATATTATTTGGTTTTACCACATTTTAAGTAAACAGTGTGACAACCATGCATCTACATCTGTAATTGGGTAGCACCATATGGAATGTTTAACAAAAAAACTGTTAAAGCATGTGGATATCTAAGAGGAACCTTCTGTATAAATTTTTTCCTTGGATGTAATTATGGAATGGGTACTTCACTATTTCTAAAAGAAAACTGGTATAAAATAATTAAAAATGTTATGTTTACATTTTTATTTAATTCCATTTTTATTCTTTATTTTTTAAATAATTTTCTTTCTCTCCAATACATGTTGCACATCATACAATGGTCAAGAACCCTACCTTATTGTGACCAACCTTCCTCTAGACCACCTTACTACAAGTTCCTTGCTCCTTGTAGCCTCCTCTTCTTATGTATCTTGAGTATAATTCCTTGGGGATTCTTGGTCAAATCCCTCAGATAATGTATCCTCTCAACTATTTCCTCAATTTTCCCTTATTTCATTTTTTTTCATATCACTACTTGTGTTTTTTCAAATCACATAGGTTCTGGGTTGACCTGATTTTTTGGGTTTCATTATTTCAAGGATTTTGTTGGCTCTTCCATTTCTTGTGGGAGCCTTCACTATCCAAGGCAATTAGTTCTTGTTTGATGGTCTCCATTCTAGATTGGGTTTCCCCATGTTATAACATTTAATTTTATATCTCTTTTTGTTTAAAATTTGTACTTTTTGTTTTAATTATTAAATGTTATTCTATATTTTTATTAAGTATTATATTAATGGAAAAATAAATCTCCACTTAATAATTTTATACATTCATAGAACAAAATTTATTTTACTATTTTTACATATTGTTTTTTAAATTTCCTGATTAACTATAAAAATTTATAATTTAATATTAATAATGGGTTTTAGTCTTCAAATTAAATTTTAAAATTGTTTTATATAGAATCTCAAGTTTTTAATGAAAATAAAAGTATATTTTAATATCTTTAAAAGATTTTTTTTCATTTTTATGAAAAAATATAATATTATTTTACCTTAATTTTGTTAAGTAATAATAAAAATGCTGTATTTTAAGAGACTTTTAGTTTTCCTAAAAATGGGGTGTTTTACAAAATTATTTTTAATGGATATTAAAAGTGAGATTATTTTAAAAAAATTTATATTTTTTATATTTTTTTAAATTTCATACATAGGTTAAATTTATTGACATCCGAAGTTAACTTTTTTTATTTACATGTTGGGAACATTAAAATGTGTATATGGATTGTGAGATCACCTTTGGTATCCCAATTAAAATTGTTAATTGCTTATTGTGTTATTTATGATGATTATTATTTTTCTAATGGATGATTAATGTGTTTGGAATAACTTGTATTATGAGGGAGATGATGGTGAGCATAGGTTTACATATGATTTTATTGCATGAACTATTTTTTGATTATATTACTATTTTTTAAAAAATAATAGAGAGAATAAATATAATGAGATTCACATTTTTCATTTAACTAATATATCTCTTAACAAAAACTAGTAATGCATTATACCATTCAAATGATCAATATACCTACTTTTGTAAGGAATATTGACAGTAGTGTTTTTTATGAATTATTCTTAGTCATTCCAATTGGCCGACATAAGATGGAATCATCACACCCATTTGGGGGAAATTATTTTCTACACTAAGACTCTAATATATATTTTAGATATGCTCATAAATCCTTCCTAGACCATGTTGAAACAAACCATGTAAATATAAAATAATTTGTTTTCATTCTATAATTAAAAATGTAAATTCATTAAAAATGTATAATGAAATATGTAGTATTTACAAAAATTAAAGAATATATTGAAATAGAATTGTAACCTCACCTTTGAAAGTATAAATTAAATATATATATTTTATAAGAGAAAATTTGATATATTTATACTTTGTAATAAGTAAATAAATGTTTAGAAAATGATAAATTAATTATTGATTTATTTATTAAATAGAATTTTTTAATTACAATTTTTTATTTAATATAATTATTTAAAAGTAAATATATTTGTTATAAAATATAATAAGAAATTAATATCTTGTTTTCATATGATATTAATATTATTCTATGAGACCATAATTAAATTTCTAGAGTGTTATAAAACCAGTTAAAATTTTAAAATTTTCATTTTTTTAATAGATTCCACTTATAAATAAACATCGATAAAATAATTGAATAGATTCCACATTAGAGGGTTAATATTTTTTAATTTTATAAAATAATTTAATTTTTGGTGAATAGTGAAACATGGTAATTTACAGTATATAATAAATTTAATAATTTTTGATTCATGGTTGATTTATTGATGATTTAATCACAATTGGTTCAAACTCTAAAGAATATGATACAATATTTAGTCTTTATAATTACATTTTTTTCATATTATTGAGGAAAAAATAATTAGCTATGGAATAACATAATAATAAAACACTCCTCCCCTCTACTATAAATACCACCCCCCACAACCACATATCCTCAAACCACAAATACTTGTATATTTTTTAATTTATACCCAATTAAATTCCCATGAAATCTACCCATGTCCTAGACCTGATTGTCTAACCAAAAAAAAACCACGTTCTTAAAAGAGGTTTTCATGGGGAAGAATTCTAGAGGTAAAATCCTCTTTCATTTTCTTTTATTTTTTAAATTTATTTAATTTCCTTATTATCTCCTCAACTCTTCTAATACAAGTGACATGATAATTTTTCTATCTTACATATATTATAATGGTATTTCTTTAAATGGAATATCCATAAAAGAACCTATCCTATTCTCTTTTAATTGTAGAAAATGAAAACATCATCTGTGACGTGTCGATTCACTTCCTTCTTAGATGATGAGTTTCCATTATCCTTTACCTCTTTCAAGGATGGTCATAAAACCATAATTATGGTTAAACAATTTTTTTTATACATTTCATAAGAAATATAATGTTTTGGAACTGAGATATGAACATGATATTAAGTAAAATGAAATTAGTTCGTAATGGCTGTAAAAACCACCAAAATAAATTAAACTATTTTCATTATTGTTTTATTTAATGAATCAACCTCATATAAATAAAAAAAATGATATATTTCATATTTTTTAATTATGGAAACATATTAATACCATTATTTTTACTTATAAATTTTTTCTTCCATTCTATAAGAAAATCCTTAACAAAACAACCATGGATTTCGTGAGATAACTGCACCGGAAAAAATAAAAATAATAAATATTTTATTATGAAATGGGTGGAATGATGTTGTAATAATAACATATAAAGAATTATTGATATGAATATAGTTCCTTAATATATTAATAACACTCTTTAAACCATTATACAAGCGGTTTGGACATGTTTCAATTAAAATGATCCCGAGGTAATGGAATTTTCTTCAAAAATACTCTTTTAATTTATATTTTTACATAATTAAAAATGATTTAAAAAAAACATACAGAATGAAAATATTTCCTTCTTTCATGACTAATTAAATTTTTGAGGTTTTATTTTCAATGTTAAGTGAATATTTTCAAATAAAATATTTTTATTTATATGTGTGCAATATTCATTTAATATGTGATTTTTTCTCAAGGAATGAGTTCTATGATGAAAGTATTCTTGCTTTATAGTTATTTTTTTCTTATGAATTTATTATGAATATCGGTGATACTATATCTCCCTCTAATTCATTGGGTATGTTTATGTTGGAAGTTGACCGAAATTTTTATTCAAAGTGTAACTATGATAGTTAAATAAATAGATAGATGTGAGGGTTATATCATAAGGTAGCTAAGATGGTAACATTGTAAGGTGGATATGATAGCAGAAAATAATATGGTATCCATGACGGTTATAGTTTTAAGTATGCAATTCCACATGTTATATAAATTGATTTTTTGTGTTTTCACTATTTTATAGAAATATAATGTTATCAAAATGTAACAATAAAATACTTTATAGGTGTGAAATTTGAATTTTTGAAAATGATTTCATATTATTATAATTATTCATGGAATTATTGTTTCTAAATTTATTTTTATATCCATTAATCTACTTTTTATTCTTATACAAAGTTATAAATAGATTTTCACATGGTTTAAGGATGAGTAATAGAAAAGAAGAGGAAAATATAAATGGTGTGAAGAATTCATTTTTTATTAAAAAATTCTATATTATCAAAGAAATGGATACAATTTTAGTAGTATCTACTATTAATTCATGTGGGTTTCCATTAATGATTTATGACCATGTTCAACCTAAAATATCTTTCTGAATGTATGAAGACGAACTCTAGTTGAATTACCTAGATTATGTACTGTATAAGGTCAGGTCCTCAGATTTGGAATAAGAGAACATTTTATTTAATATAATTATTTGTAATTATATAGAATTTAATGATTACCATGTTTCTTCATCAAATATATATTGGTTTATAATCATTTTTATAGAAGAAATAGGGAAGTTAGAGTAGGAAGGAATTAATAGAATGATATCCTTTTGAATCTATAGTGTAGAATGATGGGAATTGGAATTGAGTAGTCTATGATTGTAATGGATTGATTGATACAAGATATAAATGGACATGGAATCTTGGAAATATAAAAACTTGATCTACCACAATAAAAATTGATGATAGTGGAACATTTTATGACGAAATACCAACTTAATTTTAGTGGGTATACAGATCCTACAGTTGGTGAATGGTGGATTGAATTCATTGAAAAGATATTTTATGTCAAGGGGTGTTCATATTATCAAACATTTAGTCTTTTTATATATCTTTTTGATGGTGAAGTAATTCAGTACTAGTCAATGGTCATGAATATCAGGGATAACATGTAGATTTATGACATAGAATGGGATGAATTTATGAATATTATACTTGAATACTATTTTTTAAAGGTTCTTCGACATAGGATGGAAATGAATTCCTTGAATTGAAAAAGATGGTTGAAGATTCAATTTACATGTATGAAGTTAACATCACATGATTGGGATGGTACAGTCCAAATATTATTTGGGATATTGATAGTAAATGGAATTTTTTTACATAGTATTGAAGTGAAGATACCAAAGGGTTTTTGCATCCTCTTAATTTGAAAGTTATGAGATACTAGTTTGATGCACTAAGAGGGTAGAAATAGAGTTTTTTATGATCACATGTACATTGAAAACAAGAAGAAGAAGGGGTCTATATGGAATAAAATGTGTAAGACTAAATCAAATAAATCTTATGGATAGAAGTTATTGTTTATTGTCTATGGGAGGTGTGGTAAAAAGAACCCAGGTGAATGCATGAATATATCTAAGAAGTGTTTTCAATGTTCTAGGACTGGACATATAGTCTGAGATTTAAGTGAAAAATAAAGTAGTGTTGGTATTTTTTGTAAGAACCTGAATCTTCATTCAGGTATGGATCTTTATGTAGGGTTGTTTTTTAGAAAAAAAAGAAGAATTTGGAAATTTTCTATGTACACGTCATGTACTCTTGAGTACACATCGTGTACCTGAGTACCATGAACAACCGAGTACTAGCTTTGTAATGGCTGAGTACATGTTTGTGTGGGTGACTTGACAGACCGCCTAAATTAGGGGATGTTTGAGGAAAGTACACGACATGTACATTAAATGAACACGCCATGTACATTTCATTTTTAATTGATTAATTGGATTAGAGTCACAAATCATATCTAGAACTCCTTTCTTCGTCATGTGTATCATACAAGAGAGCGACGTACAAAAAAATCTTTGAGCTCTTCCCGTTCCTCTATTCGAGCTCCGATTGAGATGCCTCTGGGTTTACTGGATTCCCACCAGTGAGTTCTATCTTTCCATAGAGCCTATATTTATGATTTCTCATCTCTTATGTTATTCTAAGTGGAATTATTTTAAATATTTTGTAGATATATGATGTTCTAGGCCGATTCATGGGGCGACATTCTAGAGTGTTCATCATACAACATTGATATAGCTGGTTTGTGCCTTTATTTGATCGTCTTTGGATTAAATATTCTTAAGGTATTGAATACCCATGATTAGGGTACAACATATTTTGGGATATAAACCTGTTTAAGACCTGTTATAGTGAATTTGATTGAGAAAGGGTTTTAGTATTTTGAATAAAGTTTTATACCTTGATTATGGATGTGTTTCCAATGTTTTATTGATTATGGCCATTGGGTTAACGAAGCATGATATGTTGATTTATTTTCCATTCCTAATGTTGTTAGGATTGAGTTTCAATTTATATAAGATGCATGTGTTTCTCATTATGAATGTTTTACCAAGTGGAATTGACTATGAGAGCTTTCCAAGGCAGGGTCATTAAATTATGAATTGTTGTTATGATTGATCAGAGGTATTGACCATGAGAGCTATCATGGGGTCATTTAAAAGGGGGGTTAGATAGTGAGATATACCTAGAGGGTCGCTATTAAATGAACATTGGGCCATATAGAATTTACTATGAGAGATTCCAGAGGGTCATTATGATTTACTGTTACTATGTATACCAAGGGTTATTGACTGTGAGAGATACCCAAGTGGTCGTTGATTTTGATTAGTTTGGTATGGGACCAAAGGGGTTAGACTCTGTGAACTTTCCTAAAGGGGAATTATTATTTATTGATTCAATGATATGTAAAACCAAAGTGATTAGACTATAAGAACATTACCAGGGTGTTGCTAATGAATAGTTTAATTATTGGAATGAGTCAACCAAACCAAAGAACAAGCTTGTACTTGGTCTTACTTGGTTGTTTAGATGATCATTTGAGACGTCTTTGTTATTATTATTCAAGGGGATAAAAATCCTTGGCTAGATCTTGAGGTTTCATTATTAAATGGATTGAATAATTAATAAATGTAAATGAATGTAATTGAAAATGTCATGATTGTTTACTTTTGAGTACTTCCAAGTTTATTACTTCATTTATGCATATTACCTACTATATATATTCACTAACAAATAGGCATACATCTTTTGGTGGATGCCTACTGGGATTTCACTCACACCCTATTTTAGTCATGCTTTTGTACCCAAACAAATTATATAGTTTCAAGTATAGATAAGGTCATGTTCCCTTCTACACCAAGTACGTGATTGCTAATTGGAGCTGGGGAGCATGTGACTGAGATGAGTCTTGTGATGATATTAGGGTTTACTATTTTCTGAATACTAGATTCAGTATTTTATTTTCAACATTGTGTATTTTTTTGGATATTTTATATGATATATATGACACACATCATTTATATATGTGATCTAGTTTTATATTTACTATTAGTCTTCTGTTGTTTAATTTTGTTATATGGTATTACTAGTTCCGCTATTGTTTACCATTTGTTATTACACTAGGTATACTCTTCTAATTAGGGTATAGTTTCCCCAATGTCTTACGTTGTCCATGGCTTCTAGCTAGCATCCTTTGGCATTTGGGGGAATGTGCTTGAGTTTATTTTAGCAAGCGGGTTCACAACACCTTTCGGTGGCACTTGGAAGAAGGACGTTACAAAGTGGTATCAGAGAAGGTATTCATTTATGCTTTGCCTTAATATTTGGAGGTTATAGTCAAGGATAGGAAGGAATGGTTAGTTGATAATAACAACATAGGTGGTTAGAACATAACCAGTACAGATCTGGTCTAGGGTGAACATGTCAGGTAGTGTCACATAAGCGAGAATGGTGTAGTTATAGCCCTATAGAAGAACATTGGCAAAAGGGAAAATTGAAGTGCATGTAGTGTCTAAGGATAAACATGTCGAGTGTAGTGCTGCTACATGACCGGGTTTGGAAGAGGTACAGACCATGTTAAAATCATAAGATAACACATTGTATAGAGTTTATACATGTAGTGTATCTATCTTTTGTAAATAATGAATGTTTTACATCTCATGTTCCTTTATTGAAATTTAGAATTTTAGTCCTTGATAATCTTGAAATAAGGTGTGTACTTGACCTTATAGATTCATGCCACCAAGATATCCTTTGGTTGTACGCCAGGTGGAGGGTGATGAATAGACATAAAAAAGGATAGATTGGGGACTACCAGAAGATCCTATCATCATGATCATCTTAGAACCAGCTATTATACCTGAAATATGTGATGATGCATAGTTTCTTGAAGAATTTTTGAGGATGTTACATTCTTTTTAGAAGAATTGCATTCTACCTCGTTTATGGAAGAGATGACATGGGTGTTCCAGCAGCAGCATCATCCCACCTTTTCTGGGATGGTGGACCACATGTGGAAGAGTCATGGTTTGAGGCCCTGCTTTCTGTATTTGATAATCTGGAGATGACTCTGGAGAGGAGGGTGAATCTCGCAACATACGTGCTATGTGATTCTTCCTAGAGATGGTGGGAGGTTCTCTCATAGGAGGAACTTCATTGTTATATGAATTGGGAAGATTTTCAGAGGATCTTCTATGACTACTTCTACCCCGAGACATTGAGTGAAGATCGATCATGAGAGTTCATGCATTTGGAGTAGGGAACTCTTTCAATGATGGACTACTATTCTCATTTTAATAAGCTTCAGCACTTCACACCTATTCTGGGAGGTGATGGGTTATCTTTGGCTAGGGGATTTTTAGATTGTTTCAGGTATGACATACGATCGTAGGTGAATGTATTCATAATGAAAACAGTGATGACTATAGTGAACTAGGTGCTGATTACTGATCAATATATAAGGGAGTTGGGAGCTATAAGACATGGTGGTTCAGCATCTAGGGCTGGTACTCATTCGACAAATAGCAGGAAGTGCCACAAGAAGTCATGATGTGGTGTTTTTTCATGTAGTTAGGTGGTATGATACTAGTACAGAAAGAGTTGTCATACGAGACAAAATTTTAGGAAGGACCTAGTGGAGTGTCGGTCTTGTAGAAAGATGGGTGACCTTTAGCATTTTTCATGGTGTTCTCACCATTTAGTGAGTGATAGGGGTTATTCTATGAATCCTTGTTCAGGAGCAGGACCACAAGTTTCTAATCAGCTAGGGAATTGGAGTTCATCAACCCACTCAAGATGAGGAGGTGTTCAAGGATGTGGTATTCAGGTCACATGTTCTCATCGAGAGTAGTGTGGATCAGCTCATGGTTTTCAGGTAGGGTCATAGGGACATGGTAAATGTCATAATTTTAATGTGGAGTAGACCTAGCATGAGAAGGATCATAGACCCTTTATGGTTAGAGGTACGATTCTAGTTTCTTCAGTTTCAGCTTCTACACTATTTGATATAGGGACTTCCCATAGTTTTATATATGTTGCTATTGTGGGGAGCCTTGCCATTTTTATCTTTAATTCTGAGGAATTTATGACACTGGACACTCCATTGGGGATTATGATGGTTAGTTCTTGTCAGTTCATGGAGTGACCTCTTGAAGTTTGTGGGTGTCACTTCTTATGGGACCTCTATGTCTTAGAGATGACATGATTCAATTTAATTCTTGAAATAGAATGTTTTGTCTTTTTTCAGGAAATTGTGGACTACTATCACCATAGAGTGAGTTTCACAACTCTATATGGTAGGTGTTTTCTACACAAGGGTGAATGGGATGCTCAGGAATGTAGAGTTTGACTCGAGCATCATTAGTTGGGAGGAGTTACAACCCATATTTCTAATTTATGTATGGATGACCAGGGGATATCATAGATGGACATTCCTCCAATGGTGGATCTTTTTAGGGATGTCCTTCCAGATGACTTTTCATGTTTACCTCAAGAGCAAGAGGTAGATTTCTGTAATGAGATTGTGATAGGAGTGGAACCAGTGTCCATTCCTCCTTATAGGATGCCTATTCTAGAGTTACAAGAGCTCAAGAAGCAGTTATAGGAGTTACATGGAATGGGTTTCATAAAACCAAATACATCTCCTTGGGGTTTACCCTTCCTTTTTGCGAAGATGGCAGACAATAACCTCAATCATTGTGTAGATTATCAAATGATTAACCTGTTGATTGTCACGAACCGATATCCCTTTCCATGGATTGATGAACTCTTTGATCAGGTTCGATGATCCAGGGTGTTCAGGAATATTGACTTGAGATTTGGTTATCATTAGTTGCATGTTATACAATCAGATACACCTCTTATATTCTTTCAGAGTAGGTATGGTCATTATGAGTATTTTGTTATATCGTTCGGTCTCACAAACGCACCGATAGTTTTCATGGAAATGATGAACTAAGTGTTCCATCCTTAACTGGATTCTTTTGTGGAAGTATTCATGGATAATATATTGGTGTACGCTCACACCCCAAAAGACCATGTCATCCATCTTGAGATCATATTGAGTACAATGAGAGTTCATCAGTTATATGTTATGCTCTGAAAATGCCACTTTTGGTTGCCCATATTCACTTCTTGGGTCATGTTATCTTAGAGATAGGAGTATCAGAGTCCTATAGAATGTAAGAACAATTATTCTTCAGTGAAACCAATGATTTTCATTGAGGAATAGTGTTTTGTAGGGCTAGTTGGTTATGATAGGCACTTTATATAGAACATGTTCACGCTTAGAAGCACCTCAAGTTGGCCTAACTAAGAAGGGTGAAATTTAATTATGGAAAGAATCAAGAAATTCAACCTTTCATGGGAAGAAGGGGAGATTGACTTCAGCACAAATACTAATTTTTCTGGAGCTGGTCAAGAGATACTCTATTTACTACAATGCATTAGGTATTGGGCTGGGAGCAGTGCTTTTGCAAGGAGAAGGAGTCATTCTGTATGGGTCTCAGAAGTTGTGTCCATATGAGAGGAATTACCTAACACATGATCTCAAGTTAGCTACAGATGTTCGTGCTTTATGATATTGGAGACATTATATTTTGGGAGATCATTTTTTGGTTTAGAATAACCAAAAAAGACTCAAGTATATCATTACTCTACATGATATGAATTTGAGACAACAAAGGTGGGTTGAGTGCTTTCTGTCTTTTAACATCGAGCTTGCCTACATTTGTTGGAAAGGCAACGTGGTGGCTGATGTGTTGAGAAGGAGGACTCAGATATATGAAGTTCAGGATTCCAGTATTGAGTGTAATCTTTTGGATCTATTCTCTAATATGCATTTTAAAGGTTCATGACAAAAGCGGTAGAATTTTCTTGCTTCTGTAGCTGTTACCTCTACTCTACTGGATCGAGTGTGAATGAGGCGGCTATCAGAACTGAAGTCCAAGTCCTATGAGAGAGTGTGTAATGAGAGGACCCTACTTCGTGGGGGATAGTAGGAGATGATGATATCTTGAATTTTCATAGGCGATTATGGGAGTCAACATACATACATGAGGTGATGATGTGAGATTTTCATTCCTCAGTTTGGATAGTTCATCCTGGTGTCACCAAGATGTATCGAGATCTACACCATCGGTATTGGTGGATAGGTATGAAGAGGGATGTAGTTGTGTTAATTATGATATGTTCTACTTGTCAAAAGGTGGAGGTGGAGAATCAACGGATGATGTGGATTTTATATAAATTATCCATTCCATGAAAGAAGTGGAATGATGTCGTGATGGTTTGTGTGATGTGTTTTTTTGAGGTCTCCTCAAGGGAATGATGTATTTTCTGTTATTGTTGACAGACACATGAAGGTTGCAAATTTCTTTCCAATCAATGAGACCATATGTGTTGATGATTTTGGACGTTAGTACATACAAGATATTGTTTGTTTTCATGGGGTTATACACTCTATCATTTCAGATTGGGACACCCGTTTTACTTCTGGTGTCTGGAAGAGACTATATAGTGCTTTGGGTATTCAGGTAATTCTGAGTACAACATACCATTCCTAGACAGATGGCCAGTCTGATTGTACGATTCATATTTTGGAAGACATGCTACCAGTATACATCATAGATTTTGGTGGATATTGGGAGCGACACATACACCTAGTGGAGTTTTGATACAATAATAGTTTTCAAGAAACGATTCTGATGGAACCTAGTGAGGCTTTGTAAGGTATGCCATTCTGATCACCCCTTTGTTGGTTTTAGGTAGGAGAGGTAGCTATTCTAGGACATTGTCTTATCTAGGAGACTACTGAGCAGGTGGAGTTGAACCAGAAGAGGATGGATGCTGCAGATTCTCACAGAACTATTATGATGATCGGCATAGATGGCCTCTCATGTTTGAGGTCAGAGATTAGGTTTTCATACTTGTGACACTGAGGTTGAGATAGAAGAGGATTATGAGATAGGGGAATCTTTCACCTAGGTACATCGGACTGTTTGATGTTTTGGAGAGAGTCAGGCCGATTTCATATCGGTTGTAGTTACCTCAAAGGTACCGGGATATGCCCGACATCTTCCCTGTTTCTCAGTTATGACATTACTTTTCAGAGCCGTCTCATATGTCACGACCCGCCCTCGGGGTCCATGTCGTGACTACCCCAAGCCCGCCTTCCATAGGCCAGGGGCTGGCGACTAGCACCAAGGCGTAAATCCCGGTAAAAAGGGAAGGAATTGCCTTTGAAAAGTAAACAAACACCACAGAGTAAGCAAGCAGAAAGTAAACACTAAACAAAAACAGAGTACAACTGAAAGTGCGGAAAAGTAAATGGGCCAGTATACAAACCCAAACTGAAAGTAAAGTACAACTCGAAAGGGAAAACAACAACTGAAAAGTAAAAGCCGCTACACCGAGCTGTCCACTGGAAATCCCACCTGAAGGGTGGGTACAGATAGCTCCTCTGCTCCACGGGTCCCGCCGTTCGCTCCGTGCATGTCCCGCCCAGTGGTCCACCTCCGGGTACCGTCCCGCTCTGCAAGCCTCAGCTAAGGTCAACGCTGTCCGTCGTCTGCAACCAACACAACGTAGTGCGGGCAAAGCCCGTGCAGGGGTGAGTATAAGCTACTCAGTAGGTACCCCGAGACTCCTGAAGGTCTCTCAAATCCACAAAGGATAAACCACGAAGAAAGGTAAAATCACGAAGTATCAACCGACACTGCTTAGGTATATGCCCATACATATACCTAAGTCATCAATTTCAAATATGCTCCAACCTCCGAGCCCAAGTACAACTCAGTCCACACAGGAAAGTAACGTATTCCACACAGGAAAGTAAAACGTAATCCACACAGGATTGCACAACACAATCCACACAGGAAAGCAATAGGATTCAGCTCACACAGGAATACTTCTTCAAAGGATGATAAATATGATCTCTGGTCCATCTAAGTCGTCGGACCCACGAAGGATCGATAGGTAACTAACCCCCGCAAAGACCCACACAGGATCGGGCCCACACAGGACCTGTAGGCGCTGGTTCACACAGGACCGCTGAGCGCAAGGACCCACACAGGATCAGACCCACACAGGACCTGTAGCACTGATCCACGTAGGATCGCTGAGTGCTGTAGTCGTCGTCGTCGAATCCACACATGATCTCTGTACTGTCGTCGTCGCAGTCACAGTAGCAGTAGCAGCAAGCTCTAGGGTTCCCGCACACAGCAAGCTCGTTCGGAGGGTCCGCTCCACGAGCCGAGAGGCTGATACATCAACTGTCATAAAGTCCAGAGTTGATGTATCCAAATGTTCCGTATCGACAACAGGAAATCAACGCAACAGACGGCGCGTCGATCAGACGCCCGGTCTGAGAGTTATTGGCATTTTCGTCCCCGGGGCCCGGTTGGTTTTTAAGGCAAAACCAACCCGACCGTACTCCACCTGCGTCCAAACCTCGGGCAGAGTATGCCAAAAGATCCGTCTCACTAAGAGGAACACAACAAAGCTGACGGTACGTCAATCGGACGTCCGTAGCTCAAGATATAAGTGTTTCCGCTCCGAAGGCCCGGTTGGTTTCGTGAACGAACCAACCCGGCCGAACTCAAAGTAATCTGAAACCTTAAGTGCGATATACCGAAACTACCGTCTCGATCCAAGGATCGCGTTGCCGCAGACGGTTCGTCAATCGGAGTTCCATGGCTCAAGTTATGGCCAAAAGACCGAAACTGATTCGAAACGGGGGGTCCGGGTCCGGGCCGACCCGAATCGGGTCGACCCGACCCGGGTCCGGCCCGGCCCGGCCGGCCGGCCGGCCGGCAGCGCGGCGGCGCGGGGGCAGGGCGGCCTGGCGCCGCACGGAGGCGGCACGTGGGGGGAATCAATCCCCCGCTGATTGAAGAGGCGGCGCGGCTTTTTAGCCGCGCCTGTTTGCAAACCGCCCCCCCAACGTGGGGGGCTTGATTGGCAGGAAACGGGGGGGCATCCTGCCCCCCACAAGGAAACCGCCCCCCTCATAAAGAGGGGGGTTTTGTGAGCTGGCCGGGGGATTAATTTCCCCCGGTTTATTGCCATCCGGCCGGCCAGCTGGCCGGCCGGTTTTCTCCAACGAGACCGGAAAATCCGGTCCCCTCTTCGGCTTCCGACACCGGCGGCCCGGCCGCCGGTCTTCTCATCCCGCCGCGGCCCGGAACCGGCCGCGGTGTTCGTCGTCCGGCGAGGTGCGACGGCACCGCGCCCCTCCAACGCGCCTTCGTTTCCCCTTGACGCGGCGCGACGACGTCGCGTTCTTGATGATTCTTCCACGGTGCGGCGCGACGGCGCCGCGCAATATAAATGCACGATTAACCGCGTGGTGTGACGGCACCATGCCACCTTGTTTTCACCCGCAAAGCAATTCAAAAAGAACGATGGAGGGGGTTCGTCCGTGTTCATGCGGTCCGCCCCCCTCACTTTAAACAATAACACAACTTAAAAATCCTTACGTTAATCATGCATGAACCACGAACAAGGATAATTAAATAACCAAAAAAACAACAACACCTACCTTGGTATAAGGTTCGAAGATTTGTCAACGTTCCGCGGAGGACGACGTCGCGGAGGTCGGGCGTCGCGGAAGCCGTTCGTCAAATCCGATAAAGAAGAGGTGCGTCCGAAGAAGTACGTCGTTGACGAATCTTCGTATGCCGATGAAGGATGTCCGAGGAAGAAGTGGTGTTCCCTTTCGTTGACATGGAAGACGAAGAAGGGAGGAGCGGCGTTCTTCATCGGAGCTTGAGCGTTCTTCGTCGGAACTTGAGCGTTCTTCGTAAAAGCTTGAAGAAGGAAGAAAAGCTCTCAACCTCTCCAAGATGGCTAAAGAGTTCTAACACAACAAAATAAGATAAAGACTTATTTTATTCACAAAAAAAATTTCAAAGGTTTGAAATTCAAAAAGAGATAACTCCACATTAATTAACAAGTTGTCATGTTAATTAATGAGGGGTTAAGGGGGTTTGAGGGAAGATGTAAAGTTTAAGTTTCGTGTTGGCCCCACCACACTTAATCCTCTCAAGGGAGGTTAAGTGGGTGTGGGTCCCACACCTAACATCCTTTGAGAGAAGATAACCAACAAGTTTAAATAAAAAAATTGTAACCCACAATTTTTATTTAACTTATTCTAAACTTCCAAAACTAACTCTCAACCCGAAATAAACGCAACCTCGGAAAAGGTCTCCTTAAGCGAATATCGGCGCTGAGAGTTCATCGGTGCCCTCGGATTTCAATTCCGAGCACCGGATCAAAAGTTAGAAATTCCCGCTCGTTCGTTCACTGAACGTACCCGAGCCAAACTTCGGAAATTGATTCCGGGCACTACGGGCCTCGGAATCAGGTGCCGTCTGAAACCGCGCTCTTGTAAAATTCTAAAGAAAATTAAGAAAAAATTTCCCTTGAATTTTACGGGTCTTTACATTACTCCCACCTCAGGGCTTTACGTCCCCGTAAAGATACATCTCGCAAGTGATATGCGTGCTCCTCCTCTGTCGTAGAGTAAATCAGAATGTCGTCGATGAAGACCACGACAAACCGATCGAGGTATGGCTGAAAGATCCTGTTCATGATAGCCATGAACACTGCTGGAGCATTGGTTACACCGAATGGCATAACCAAGAACTCATAGTGGCCATACCGACATCTGAAGGCTGTCTTCTGCACATCCTCGTCTCTGACTCTGAGCTGATGATAGCCTGACCTGAGGTCTATCTTCGAGAACCACCGTGCTCCCTTGAGCTGATCAAAGAGGTTATCAATCCTTGGTAGCGGATACTTTTTCCTCACTGTCACCAGGTTCAGGCGACGATAGTCAACACAAAGTCGCAAGCTCCCGTCCGCCTTCTTGGCGAACAAAATCGGGGAAGCCCAGGGTGAAACACTGGGTCGGATGAACCCCTTGCCCTGCAAGTCCTCCAACTGTACCTGAAGCTCTCGAAGCTCGGATGGGGCCATCCGATATGCTGGAGTGGATATCGGGGCTGTCCCGGGGTACAAGTCAATATAAAAGTCTACCTCTCTGCGAGGAGGTAGCCCTGGAACATCGTCGGGAAAAACGTCCGCAAACTGATCCACCACTGCAAGAAAACCAGGACTCCGCACGTCAACTTCTCCAAGGATAAGGCTAGCCAACTGATGAGTGATGGGATATCCTCTCCTCCGTGGAAGTCCATCCTGTGCTGCTAAGGCTCCCTTCTCGCCGGTGAAGGTGAACCTGCTCCCGTCGGTGCGTACACGTCGCAACTTGCACCTAAAACAGTCAATCTATGCATGGACCGTAGATAGCCAATCCATGCCCAAGATGACGTCGTAAGGCCTCGACGCTGCTACAAGAAGATCCCAGCCGAAGCTCTCGCCTCCTAGAGTAAGCTCACACTGTCGGCACCAGTGCGTAATCGTCGAGTCTGCTCCCGTAGGAGTCTCTAGCCGTAAGGATCAAGCCAACGGCTCTGTCGGAATCTCCGAGCTCCGAACAAGGGCAGCAGCTATGAAAGTGTGACTCGCTCCTGTGTCTATAAGAACTGCATCAAGGGTGGAATAGACACAGATAGTACCTCGAATCATCTCGGGTGCGCCGTGGTCGTAGGCCTCTGCTGCCTGGAGCTATGAATGTCTCTGCCCGCCAGCTCCCTGTGGTCGGGGTGGACCTCCTGGTGGTGGTGGTGGCAGAGCCTCAAAGCGTCGCCCACCACCGGCTGCTCGTCCATCTTCTCTGCCTCGTCCGCCTCCTTCCTGCGGACCGCCACGGTCGACCCTCTGCCTCTGCCTCGGTGGTCCCTCAACCGTCTTCTGCTCCTCGGCACGGCGGGTCGGGTAGTCACGAGCCATGTGGCCCTGCCCGCCGCACGAGTAGCACTGTCTGCCTCTCGAAAGACTGGCTCCGCGCTGTGTGCCCCGCACTGCTGAGCCAGTGTCCTGAGGTCGTCTGCCTGAAGGTCTGGTCTGTCTGGACCCCTGAGTCATCCGTCGACTGCCTGCTGCAGATGACTCTGCCACGTGCCGCCCTGCGGTGGGTCTCTGTGCTGGTGTAGACTCAGCAAGGAAGCTCTCGATCAGAAGGGCCCACTCCAGTACTCCTGTCTGAGTCGGTATGCTGAGGGAGATCAGCGATGCCCTGATCTCGTGTCTCAAACCCTACTCGAAGGTCTGGGCCCGGAAGAATGGGTCCCGTACCATGTCGGTCGAGTAGCGCGAGAGATCGGTAAATCTCGCCGAGTACTGAGCGACCGTCATGCTGCCCTGCCGCAGCTGTAGAAGCTCCTGGATACGCACCGCACGAAGGGTGGCTGGGACGAACTCCGAGCGGAAGAGGCTCTCAAAGTCCACCCAAAGTAGAGATGCCTCATCGTGCACCTGGAGCATCAAGCTCCACCATCGTCATGCTGCTGCGTGTAGTAGGCTTGCAGCGAGGATCACCATGAGGTCTGCTGGTGTCCTCACTAGCCTAAACACTCGTACCACTGCCTCCAGCCAGTCCTCTACTGCCTGGGGATCCTTCTCCCCGCGAAACCTGGGTGGTCGCTGGCGCTGAAACTCATGCAGTGCGCTGAGGCGACGTGCATCGTCAGCGGCTGCTGCTGGAAGCATCGGGGGCTCGGCGGGTAGAGCTACCGCCGGTGCCACTGCTGACAAAGGGCCCTGCACCTAGGCCTCGTCGCTCGGTGGGCTGTCGTCACGCTCGACTCTCGGAACCCTAGCTGGCTGCTGTCGTGGGGCCATCCTGAAAAGGAAACAGGTGCGCCACGGTCAGAACAGTATACCTGGTGAGCTGATATAAGCAATCACAAAGAAAACTTTGAAACACACACGCAATCAATGTTTTCGTGCATTAAGTCAGAAATCAGAAGTCAGGGTCCTGGTGTATGGATACGTCGGCCGCCGCACCAACACTGGACTCCCTGGACTGATAACCACACTCAATACGCTAAACATTATTGCTTCACATAGAAAAGATCAGAGTTCGCGGTAGAACCGAACTCCTCTGATACCAATTTTTCACGACCCGCCCTCGGGGTCCGTGCCGTGACTACCCCAAGCCCGCCTTCCATAGGCCAGGGGCTGGCGACTAGCACCAAGGCGTAAATCCCGGTAAAAAGGGAAGGCATTGCCTTTGAAAAGTAAACAAACACCACAGAGTAAGCAAGCGGAAAGTAAACACTAAACAAAAACAGAGTACAACTGAAAGTGCGGAAAAGTAAATGGGCCAGTATACAAACCCAAAATGAAAGTAAAGTACAACTCGAAAGGGAAAACAGAAACTGAAAAGTAAAAGCCGCTACACCGAACTGTCCACTGGAAATCCCACCTGAAGGGTGGGTACAGATAGCTCCTCTGCTCCACGGGTCCCGCCGTCCGCTCTGTGCACGTCCCGCCCAGTGGTCCACCTCCGGGTACCGTCCCGCTCTGCAAGCCTCAGCTAAGGTCAACGCTGTCCGTCGTCTGCAAACAACACCACGTAGTGCGGGCAAAGCCCGTGCAGGGGTGAGTATAAGCTACTCAGTAGGGACCCCGAGACTCCTGAAGGTCTCTCAAATACACAAAGGATAAACCAAGAAGAAAGGTACAATCACGAAGTAACAACCGACATTGCTTAGGTATATTCCCATACATATACCTAAGTCATCAATTTCAAATACGCTCCAACCTCCGAGCCCAAGTACAACTCAGTCCACACAGGAAAGTAACGTATTCCACACAGGAAAGTAAAACGTAATCCACACAGGATTGCACAACACAATCCACACAAGAAAGCAACAGGATTCAGCTCACACATGAATACTTCTTCAAAGGACGATAAAGATGATCTCTGATCCATCTAAGTCGTAGGACCCACGAAGGATCGATAGTTAACTAACCCCCGCAAAGACCCACACAGGATCGGGCCCACAGAGGACCTGTAGGCGCTGGTTTACACAGGACCGCTGAGCGCAAGGACCCACACAGGATCGGACCCAGACTGGATCGGGCCCACACAGGACCTGTAGCACTGATCCACGTAGGATCGCTGAGTGCTGTAGTCGTCTTCGTCGAATCCACACAGGATCTCTGTACTGTCATCGTCGCAGTCACAGTAGCAGTAGCAGCAAGCTCTAGGGTTCCCGCACACAGCAAGCTCGTTCGGAGGGTCCGCTCCACGAGCCGAGAGGCTGATACATCAACTGTCACAAAGTCCAGAGTTGATGTATCCAAAAGTTCCGTATCGACAACAGGAACTCAACGCAACAGACGGCGCGTCGATCGGATGCCCGGTCTGAGAGTTATTGGCATTTTCGTCCCCGAGCCCGGTTGGTTTTTAAGGCAAAACCTACCCGACCGTACTCCACCTCCATCCAAACCTCGGGCGGAGTATTCCAAAAGATCCATCTCACTAAGAGGAACACAACAAAGCTGACGGTACGTCAATCGGACGTCCGTAGCTCAAGATATAAGTGTTTCCGCTCCGAAGGCCCGGTTGGTTTCGTGAACGAACCAACCCGGCCGAACTTAATGTAATCCGAAACCTTGAGTACGATATACCGAAACGACCGCCTCGATCCAAGGATCGCGTTGCCGCAGACGGTTCGTCAATCGGAGGTCCATGGCTCATGTTATGGCCAAAAGACCGAAACTGATTCGAAATGGGGGGGTCCGGGTCCGGGCCGACACGGCCCGGCCGGCCGGCCGGCCAGCAGCGCGGCGGCGTGGTGGCGCGGCGGCCTGGCGCCGCACGGAGGCGGCACGTGGGGGGAATCAATCCCCCGCTGATTGAAGAGGCGGCGCAGCTTTTTAGCCGCGCCTGTTTGCAAACCGCCCCCCCAACGTGGGGGGCTTGATTGGCAGGAAACGGGGGGGCCTCCTGCCCCACACAAGGAAACCGCCCCCCTCATAAAGAGGGGGGTTTTGTGAGCTGGCCGGGGGATTAATTTCCCCCGGTTTATTGCCATCCGGCCGGCCAGCTGGTCGGCCGGTTTTCTCCAACGGGACCGGAAAATCCGGTCCCCTCTTCGGCTTCCGACACCGGCGGCCCGGCCGCCGGTCTTCTCATCCCGCCGCGGCCCGGAACCGGCCGCGGTGTTCGTCGTCCTGCGCGGTGAGACGGCACCGCGCCCCTCCAACGCGCCTTCGTTTCCCCTTGACGCGGCGCGACAGCGTCGCGTTCTTGATGATTCTTCCACGGCGCGGCGCGACGGCGCCGCGCAATATAAACGCACGATTAACCGCGTGGTGCGACGGCACCACGCCACCTTGTTTTCACCCGCAAAGCAATTCAACAAGAATGATGGAGGGGGTTCGGCCGTGTTCATGCGGTCCAGCCCCCTCACGTTAAACGATAACACAACTTAAAAATCCTTACGTTAATCATGCATGAACCACGAACAAGGATAATTAAATAACCAAAAAAACAACAACCCCTACCTTGGTATAAGGTTCGAAGATTTGTCAACGTTCCGCGGAGGACGACGTCACGGAGGTCGGGCGTCGCGGTAGCCGTTCGTCAAATCCGATGACGAAGAGGTGCGTCCGAAGAAGTACGTCATTGACGAATCTTCGTATGCCGACGAAGGATGTCCGAGGAAGAAGTGGCGTTCCCTTTCGTTGACACGGTAGACGAAGAAGGGAGGAGCAGCGTTCTTCGTCGGAGCTTGAGCGTTCTTCGTCAGAACTTGAGCGTTCTTCGTCAAAGCTTGAAGAAGGAAGAAAAGCTCTCAACCTCTCCAAGATGGCTAAAGAGTTCTAACACAACAAAATTTATTTTATTCACAAAAAAAATTTCAAAGGTTTGAAATTAAAAAAGAGATAACTCCACATTAATTAACAAGTTGTCATGTTAATTAAAGAGGGGTTAAGGGGGTTTGAGGGAAGATATAAAGTTTAGGTTTCGTGTGGGCCCCACCACACTTAATCCTCTCAAGGGAGGTTAAGTGGGTGTGGGTCCCACACCTAACTTCCTTTGAGAGAAGATAACCAACAAGTTTAAATAAAAAAATTGTAACCCACAATTTTTATTTAACTTATTCTAAATTCCAAAACTAACTCTCAACCCAAAATAAACGCAACCTCGGAAAAGGTCTCCTTAAGCGAATATCGGCACTGCGAGTTCATCGGTGCCCTCGGATTTCAATTCCGAGCACCGGATCAAAAGCTAGAAATTCCCGCTCATTCGTTCACTGAACGTACCCGAGCCAAACTTCGGAAATTGATTCCGGGAACTCCGGGCCTCGGAATCAGGTGCCGTCTAAAACCGCGCTCTTGTAAAATTCTAAAGAAAATTAAGAAAAAATTTCCCTTGAATTTTACGGGTCTTTACATTACTCCCACCTCAGGGCTTTACGTCCCCGTAAAGATACATCTCGCAAGTGATAGGCGTGCTCCTCCTCTGTCGTAGAGTAAATCAGAATGTCGTCGATGAAGACCACGACAAACTGATCGAGGTATGGCTGAAAGATCCTGTTCATGAGATCCATGAACACTGCTGGAGCATTGGTTACACCGAATGGCATAACCAAGAACTCATAGTGGCCATACCGACATCTGAAGGCTGTCTTCTGCACATCCTCGTCTCTGACTCTGAGCTGATGATAGCCTGACCTGAGGTCTATCTTTGAGAACCACCGTTCTCCCTTGAGCTGATCAAAGAGGTCATCAATCCTCGGTAGCGGATACTTGTTCCTCTCTGTCACCTGGTTCAGGCGACGATAGTCAACACAAAGTCGCAAGCTCCCGTCCGCCTTCTTGGCGAACAAAATCGGGGAAGCCCAGGGTGAAACACTGGGTTGGATGAACCCCTTGCCCTGCAAGTCCTCCAACTGTACCCGCAGCTCTCAAAGCTCGGCTGGGGCCATCCGATATGCTGGAGTGGATATCAGGGCTGTCCCGAGGTACAAGTCAATATAAAAGTCTACCTCTCTGCGAGGAGGTAGCCCTGGAACATCTTCGGGAAAAACGTCCGCAAACTGATCCACCACTGCAGGAAAACCAGGACTCCGCACGTCAACTGCTCCAAGGATAAGGCTAGCCAACTGATGAGTGATGGGCTGTCCTCTCCTCCGCGGAAGTCCATCTTGTGCTGCTAAGGCTCGCTTCTCGCCGGTGATGGTGAACCTGCTCCCGTCGGTGCGTACACATCGCACCTTGCGCCTAAAACAGTCAATCTGTGCATGGACCGTAGATAGCCAATCCATGCCCAAGATGACGTCGTAAGGCCTCGACGCTGCTACAAGAAGATCCCAGCCGAAGCTCTCGCCTCCTAGAGTAAGCTCACACTGCCGGCACCAGTGCGTAATCGTCGAGTCTGCTCCCGTAGGAGTCTCTAGCCGTAAGGATCGAGCCAACAGCTCTGTCGGAATCTCCGAGCTCCGAACAAGGGCAGCGACTATGAAAGAGTGACTCGCTCCTGTGTCTATAAGAACTGCATCAAGGGTGGAATAGACACAGATAGTACCTCGAATCATCTCGGGTGCGCCGTGGTCGTAGGCCTCTGCTGCCTGGAGCTGTGCCTGTCTCTGCCCGCCAGCTCCCTGTGGTCGGGGTGGACCTCCTGGTGGTGGTGGCGGCAGAGCCTCAAAGCGTCGCCCACCACCGGCTGCTCGTCCAGCTCCTCTGCCTCGTCCGCCACCTCCCTGCGGACCGCCACGGTCGACCCTCTGCCTCTGCCTCGGTGGTCCCTCAACCGTCTGCTGCTCCTCGGCACGGCGGGTCGGGCAGTCACGAGCCATGTGGCCCTGCCCGCCGCACGAGTAGCACTGTCTGCCTCTCGAAAGACTGGCTCCACGCTGTGTGCCCCGCACTGCTGAGCCAGTGTCCTGAGGTCGTCTGCCCGATGGTCTGGTCTGTCTGGACCCCTGAGTCATCCGTCGACTGCCTGCCGCAGATGACTCTGCCACGTGCCGCCCTGCGGTGGGTCTCTGTGCTGGTGTAGACTCAGCAAGGAAGCTCTCGATCAGAAGGGCCAGCTCCAGTACTCCTGTCTGAGTCGGTATGCTGAGGGAGATCAGTGATGCCCTGATCTCGTGTCTCAAACCCTGCTCGAAGGTCCGGGCCCGGAAGAATGGGTCCCGTACCATGTCGGTCGAGTAGCGCGAGAGATCGGTAAATCTCGTCGAGTAATGAGCGACCGTCATGCTACCCTGCTGCAGCTGTAGAAGCTCCTGGATACGCACCGCACGAAGGGTGGTTGGGACGAACTCCGAGCGGAAGAGGCTCTCAAAGTCCGTCCAAAGAAGAGATGCCTCATCGTGCACCTAGAGCATCAAGCTCCACCATCGTCCTGCTGCTGCGTGTAGTAGGCTCGCAGCGAGGATCACCGTGAGGTCTGCTGGTGTCCTCACTAGCCTAAACACTCGTACCACTGCCTCCAGCCAGTCCTCTGCTGGCTGGGGATCCGTCTCCTCGTGAAACCTGGGCGGTCGCTGGCGCTGAAACTCATGCAGTGCGCTGAGGCGACGTGCATCGTCAGCGGCTGCTACTGGAAGCATCGGGGGCTCGGCGGGTAGAGCTACCGCCGGTGCCACTGCTGACAAAGGGCCCTGCACCGAGGCCTCGTCACTCGGTGGGCTGTCGTCACGCTCGACTCTCGGAACCCTAGCTGGCTGCCGTCGTGGGGCCATCCTGAAAAGGAAACAGGTGCGCCACGGTCAGAACAGTATACCTGGTGAGCTGATATAAGTAATCACAAAGAAAACTTTGAAACACACACGCAATCAATGTTTTCATGCATTAAGTCGGAAATCAGAAGTCAGTGTCCTGGTGTACGGATACGTCGGCCGCCGCACCAACACTGGACTCCCTGGACTGATAACCACACTCAATACGCTAAACATTATTGCTTCACATAGAAAAGATCAGAGTTCGCGGTAGAACCGAACTCCTCTGATACCAATTTGTCACGACCCGCCCTCGGGGTCCGTGCCGTGACTACCCCAAGCCCGCCTTCCAAAGGCCAGGGGCTGGCGACTAGCACCAAGGCGTAAATCCCGGTAAAAAGGGAAGGCATTGCCTTTGAAAAGTAAACAAACACCATAGAGTAAGCAAGCGGAAAGTAAACACTAAACAAAAACAGAGTACAACTGAAAGTGCGGAAAAGTAAATGGGCCAGTATACAAACCCAAACTGAAAGTAAAGTACAACTCGAAAGGGAAAACAACAACTGAAAAGTAAAAGCCGCTACACCGAGCTGTCCACTGGAAATCCCACCTGAAGGGTGGGTACAGATAGCTCCTCTTCTCCACGGGTCCCGCCGTCCGCTCCGTGCACGTCCCGCCCAGTGGTCCACCTCCGGGTACCGTCCCGCTCTGCAAGCCTCAGCTAAGGTCAACGCTGTCCGTCGTCTGCAACCAACACAATGTAGTGCGGGCAAAGCCCGTGCAGGGGTGAGTATAAGATACTCAGTAGGGACCCCGAGACTCTTGAAGGTCTCTCAAATCCACAAAGGATAAACCACGAAGAAAGGTACAATCACGAAGTAACAACCGACACTGCTTAGGTATATTCCCATACATATACCTAAGTCATCAATTTCAAATACGCTCCAACCTCCAAGCCCAAGTACAACTCAGTCCACACAGGAAAGTAACGTATTCCACACAGGAAAGTAAAACGTAATCCACATAGGATTGCACAACACAATCCACACAGGAAAGCAACAGGATTCAGCTCACAGAGGAATACTTCTTCAAAGGACGATAAAGATGATCTCTGATCCATCTAAGTCGTCGGACCCACGAAGGATCGATAGGTAACTAACCCCCGCAAAGACCCACACAGGATCGGGCCCACACAGGACCTGTAGGCGCTGGTTCACACAGGACCACTGAGCGCAAGGACCCACACAGGATTGGGCCCACACAGGAGGAATGGTTCGTCATTTATATATTATGTCTCTATGAGTGAGGGAGTGTTGGAGGATATTTAAATGAAAATGTCATTTATAAGGGTGAGGGGGATTATAGAGCTTATGTTTCGCCCTAAGAGAGTCATGCATTCATTTCCTCTTTATGAGGTAAGGGTGTTAAGGAACTTAAAATTATCCCATTGGATTCATGAATTCGTCTTGATCTCTTTTGTGTCACGGGCTTCACATGATCTCATTATATTCTTTATAATGATAAAGGGTGTGATCACATGTGACTTGGGTAAATGTTTTGTATCTATATCGACATTCCTTATAATAGGGTCTTCAATTTCATAAATACAGTTTAGTTATACTCATTTCATGATTTACTTGGATCTCATGGGTGGTAAAGGACATGAGGGCCACATAATCACATAAATTTTGAGCGGATAAGTGGACATTGGGCATAGAAAAAATGCAATGATTCAACCTCTTGATAAAATGGTTTTATATTTTTTCTCTCACCATCATATTCTTATAAAATTATCAATGGGAAGCCTCATGATTTACCCTCACATAGATCATTAATTTTATTTCTCCTAAGAGCATCACTGAACACATGTGAAAGACTTTTTTGATAATGTCAACCCTGCAATTAGAAAATTTCACTCCCATGTGATTTTTTATTTTCTAACATGGGAATGTTTTATAAGAATCACCGCCCCAGTATATATGAACCTTTACATAGTTATTATTCCAATTACCTTGGATTAAGAAAATGAAATGACCCTCTAAGAAAACTTAATAAAATATCTTATAAATTATGTGATCAAGAATAATTTCATCAGTGAAGTCCTCAACTCATCACAAAATAAAAAATCATGTAATTTTTCCATCATTATTATAATATTTAATCACATTGTCCATTTTCATGACCTAATTATCATATAATTTAGCATGATACATTGAGGGGGATGACATTATGTAACATAAGGACTAGTTAAATGGAAGTCAAAGGATCTGGATGAATACCCCCATGTATTAACATGATCAGTCTGAAATTTCCAAGGCCCTTCACATAATCAAGAAAACATGTAAAAGGGACTTAGTAGGGTCTGTACGATATGTACATAGGCCTTAATATAATAAAAATGAAATATGAAAGGGTATTCATGTGAACAGGGTGATATGTACACAAGTGTTTGTATAACCAGAATAACATACCAATGTATTTAATATGATCTGGATGACATGTAAATTGGAATTCATGTGATTATGATAATGTTTCCAAGGGATTTATTTGGATCAAGAAAATATTTCCAAAAAATCATCACATAATCAATTTGATATTTCGAAGTGCGTTCATGTGATCATGAAAAAATTTAAAAGGGCCCTCATGTGATCACGCCAACATGAATGATGGCCTTCCTGTGATGTTGTTGAAATGCCCCAAGGTCTTCATATGATCAATGTACTCAACATACGAATCAAGTAATCCCTTAACATGAATAAAAATATAAATTACGTTGTGTAACGATACCATCATTTATTTTCATTATCACATGAATCCCAGAATGGAAATCAAGAATTTTTTTATCAAGGCATCCTATGATCAACATGGATTTGACTGGGGGACTTCACGTGATCGGGAATATATATTTATTATCATTCATGATATCAAAAAAATATGTACTAGGGAATTCATATGACTACTGAACTGATCAATAAAACCACACAATCCCATCACCTTACCTGATTTTAAGGACATCAATCAAATTACATTCAATGGAGATTTTAACATCCAAACAATTTCTTGAAAAAAATATCCAGGTGTTTTTGTGGAATTTGATGGTGCATTAAGGGTTATGAGATGTTGTTTCTCTAAGAGGGTAATGAAATCATTTAACATAGGAACTAAATCTAATTATATTATTTATTTCTAATATTTTCTAGAGAAAATTATATTGAATCTTTTGTTATTTTAACATATAAATTTTCTATTTTTATTTGGTCGATCGTCAAAACATTCCCCTACTGAGAATTGATGTTAGAATTAATGAAAAAGGGCTCAGTTTTTACGAAATAAGTTCCTACCTTGGTCCAATGGTAATCTAATATATAGTCTTCATATCATCTTTTGGCTGTTGAAAAGACCTTATGTATTATGTGTATTCTCTTCAAGTAAGAGGGAAAAGGGAATGCCATTTCACATGTGACATTGATATTTCGGAGAACACTAGAATTTTTTCTTTCATGTGATTCCTTTATAATATATATTTTCATGATATATCTACATAACCTATCCATGTGGTGGTTCTATGTAATCATATTAATTAGATGATATGATGTAATCAAATATTCTAGAGTACTCACTTAATCAAAGAACTGATTGATCAGTGGTAGTTCACATGGACCATGTGTCACACCAACCATAATAATATAAATATGATGTAGGATTAATTCACATGATCTGGGTGATTCCCATATTTTTTACATGACCACATCATAAATTATGTGATTCAAGTGACCTTCTTATAATGAAATGATGCATGTGATTCGAAATGGGTCACATGATTGCGTGACAATAGACGATTAATGATCTCTGTGTGATACCTCCCATATAATGTAATTTCATTATTTATTCTAACTAAATAAACTATATATAGTTATTCTAATGAACTATTTTTATGATTTGTATTATATTTCATTCAACTCATGGAATTTCTCCTACGTTTCCAATCAAAGGGATATGACTATAGGGAACTTCCATGCTCACCATCAATACCTAGCCGTATCGGACAATGATTTTTAATGGGATTTATATGATTGATCAAAAATACTATCCTCTATCACATGAATTACTCCTATACACATTTGGTCTTTAGAATGATGTGGTTATTCTTTCCCACCTTCATAACCTTCTCCCTTAAGGGTTATCATATTCTTATGGAAATGTTTAAGTGATCATCAGTGAAAATGGAAAACTATTTGTGGAACCATTAAATGGGGTTTCCAAAACATTTAGAAGCTCCTTCCTATGAATAAATGGTCATGAACATGTTTATCACCCCATTTCTCAGAGTTACTAAACTATACATTCTTCTTTATAAGGTGCATGGAGGTAAATGTGGGACTTGCAACCAAGAGGAAATATCTATAATGAAATGGTGCTTCAATTAGATCATTGTATATACAACTAATCATATTTTTCTTTTAAACTATATGAGTAAATGTTGATTTCATATATCAACGGGTCCCATATCTTAAAGCTTCATCAGTAATTGGTTAGTCATTAGTGCACTAATGTAAACTCATTTCCCTAGACCCATTGAGATATAGGCATCCGCTAATTGAAAATAAATAATCTTGGGAGAATAAAAATTATTTCGAGAAGAGTGATGAATTCCCTCTTACTATGAATATTTTTCATGACCATGAATTAACTCCCACATTTTCATGGGATATTAGAAGAATTGTGAGATGGAAGATGAATAGGAAATTAAAGCCACAACCATTTATTTATTTTAAATACTGGATAAGTGTCCATATTTATTATTATGGGTATTGACTAATAATTTTTGTCATTGTCGAGGATGGGGAGTACACTTCATGTTGTACCATGTGAAATAAAACATTTCCATGCATCTTCAGATGGTAGTATTTTTCCATATTTCAAATCTAATGTCTTTTCCTAAAAAAGAAAGCATGTTGGGGGGATCCCTAATAGAATGTTGGTGGAGGATTCTCAGATAGAAAAAGGGAGATCCATAAACCATGATGTGAAAACCCATGAATATATTTATAAAAAAACTAAACACAATCAATAGGGTAATAACTCTTATTCGAATCATTACCTGTTAAAAATTTTTATTTGGATGATTTGGTGAAAAATTACAGTGTTACAAGTATCAAAATATCATTGAGATCCCTCATTATCTGTTAATCTAAAGACTACTAAATGTCACTTGAAATGAGGTAATGTCTTGAGATATTAATGAGGTTGGTAACATGTTGATACATGGACAATCATTTCATTCTAAACCATAACCATAACCTTTTGTGATGACTATTGAAAATGGAAGTGGTTCCTCTAATGAGAGGTTGTATATGGTCTAATTTACTAATGATGTTCTTTTTCACATTTGGATGTTCTAGACATATACGATCCATATTCACCTAATATTTTTATAATTAGTTGTATTGTTGTCCAAAGGAGTGTTATATTATTATTTCTGGTGTGTTTTCCGAATAAAATATTGGGATAAATCATTAATTATAAATGATACTAATGTGTGGGGATCTTAATTCAATAATTTCTATGATACCCTACAATGCTACAACTTATCTATCTCAAGAAAATTCCTAATATTGGATGGAATCAATCCAAAATGGTGTAGTAATCCAATAAAGATAACCTGTGAAAAGATCATGTTCCCATCTTAACACATTGTTTGTTGAATCAAGGGATCCAATTCATGAATTATAAGGCCTCTCCAGCCAATACATGTGACATGACAATGATTCCATTGAATACTAAGAGGAGTTTTCTCGTGAAAATATCCCCAAAATACATGTAGGATATTATTTACTAATTAAAGGATAAATATAGTTTTTTATTATCCTAGGGAGAGTAGTTTAAGACTCTATATTGTCTTCCACATTGGTTAGTCCAATCCATCAATCGAAATGATGACTTAATATATATCAAATATTTTTCCTAAATTTGATACATCCTATGGAACAACCATAAAGAGAGGGATTACAGAAAGGCCGATTTGGAACTAGATTCATGCCATAATCATCAATACACCCATTTAAGAGATTCAAGCATCAGGGGGAAACTCCTTCCAGATCTTCTATAAAATGGGGTTATAAGACTTTAATTATAGTACATTATATTAAATCACACAGAAGATCATTCAATCCTCAAAATAAATTTTTGGTTATGATAGAGATTTTTATGACATTGATATCAATATTTTATACTCCAACATATAAGTGGTTCTTTAGAGGAGTTAGACAAAATTCTCATAAAACCTCCATGTTTTGTGTTTATATGGCTGACCTAACCACACAAATAGCTGAAAAGGAAGCATTAAAAGCTTATATGAAGTCCAATCTATCAATGTAATGGGTTTATAGGAAGCCAATAAATAAGAGGGAAGGTTTTATAATATTATATTAATGATCCTTTCCTCTAGTGATGATGATAGAAATAGAGAAGATGATAATTTTGAATTCAAATGGTTCCTACCACTAGACTTTGGACTATTTGGATAAAAAATACAAAATTTTATATTGATGTTGGTTTATTTTCTCTTTGTAATCGTGGGATAGACTCTAGAATTTTTAGATTCCTCCCTTCCACTATTCAATTTTAATGAATGGATTATTATAAGGTTTTTGTGTTTCTGTCAATATTTCCATAATTCTATGAAAACCCTAAATCATAAATCATTTTCTCAAAATATTATAGACAAAATTATATAAAAGTCCATTGATGAGAAATATAATAAATTCCATTATCGATTCATAGGGTGATCACATTTTAAATATTTTAGTTCTTAGGGTGGTACGAGGAAGATGTTCCACATTAAGAGATACTAATTTTTCATTCTCCAAGTTTAATGGATCTAGAGGGAATAAGAAATTTTTTTCCATGGAAATATATTTATCTTTATAAAATTCTCATCCATTATTTTAGATTAAATTTTTTCCTAATCCATCGAGAGAGAGGCATAGAAGAAATGAACTCATATTTAGATTATTCATCCCTTTTAGGGATTTTAGTCTCACATGTATACAAACATTTATGTTTCATAATTATTTGTTTTTTTAGATCAATGAAAGATAGAATATAGTGATAAAATACTTAACTTATTCCTAGCCCTTATTTTTCGTGTTTTCATCCTGGTGGTCATCATGTCCCATTCAATATGTTTCTTATGGCCATAAAAATTGATCATTGAGGTTATATTATTTTAGGTCAAATATCATAGACCCCATATTTCTTTTATGTATAGTAATATATCTTAGAGATTATATTTAAATTGTTAGGGTGATATATCATGGACCTTCTCTAAAAATAGATTCCTATGTTATGGAGGATTTATATTAATTATGTGTTTTGACACATATTTTCTCTGAATAAATCATGATGGATATCAAGGTTGAATATTCATAATTACTTATGACACCCTATATCATTTCTAGGATTAGGAACAATAAATATTATTGAAATGTTAGAGTACACTAAAACATTGGTAATATTATGAATTTGGAATATTAATGAAGGTATTTTTTTCCTTACATCCATACTAAGATTACGATAGATGAATATTCCAGAAGGGTTTGGTCTCCCAACATCCTTACATAAAAATCCATTGGTAGATAGTGAAATAATGATTGTGATTTTAGATTCACATGTAATGTTATAGTATGGGTTATGAACATCATGTAGCCGAGAGTATGAATAAATATTAGAGATATGGGGAAATCATGATATGGATAATTGTAAAACACACTGATTTGTTGATTTCTAATGTTATCTTTCCATGGATTGATAGAATTAGAGGTCCCTTCTTTCATGGAAAGAACCCCACTTTTATTGGTCCAAGGGCCCCTATTCATCAAACTATAAGGGTTTACATGAATAGATAATTGGAGGGGTCACCACCACATTGAACGAGATATAAAAGATTGACAATAATTTAAAAACTTTGTCAATGATCTAGTTTATAGGGAAATATATATCCAATGAGATTTTTGGGAACTGGGTGTAGTTTTGTTTTTAGATTTTATGCTTGGGATGAATACCACATGGATTATGATTATATAATAGGGAACATTAAAATGTTCATGAATGAAGTTCCTCATTCATTATTTGAGAATAGGAAAAGTGCATGGATTCCCAACATCTTGTATGTTGAATCCAATTAAATGTTTTTGTCATATGATTTTTTTAAAAGGTCAGGGATGAAGCCTCAATTTATTAGTAATGCAAATACATCTTTAGACTGGGTAGAGGGTGACCCATAACATAGCCCAATGGCCTAAGGCCAAGTGGCCTGCATACAGGGCAAGAAAAGCCCATTTTTGGCCCAAAGGACCCCTCGGTGTATAGTACTGCTATAGTACCCGCACAACTACTGTACATGATACAATACCGTCGCCGCTACAGTACCCTACTATAGTCCCTCTGCCGCAATAGTGTTGCCGCTGCTACTGTCCTCTGCTGCTACAGTACCTGTTACAACATGATTAATAAATCATGCTATTGGAATCTCGATGTTGATGAATAATCGAGAATGGTGGGTATAGGTCGAAACTTGTTTCTCATAATGATAGGGAAATAACTCATCAATGATAAGGTGACCATTACTCTAGAAATATAAACCCACAACGAAAAAGTTCTAAAAAATTATGTTATTCACTAAAAACTATAAGTAAATTCCATTTAGAATAGTCAATACATGTTACTAATATTCTATAGGGATGAATCAAGAGGAGTAAAACAGTGATTTGGAATACATGATAATTATATCAACTCAATATGTTGATCGGTATAAATTCAAACTAAAAATATATTATTTTTATTCATATGAAATGTAATATTCTTAAAGGTATCACGAAACCAAGAAGTTGTGTCACTACCTACTGAACATGTTATCAGGGTGAAGGGATGTAATAAATCAATAATATAACTTTTTCATTTACTATATGGGTATAATAAACATGGATCAACTTTTAATATATTAATAGTATCTACACCATGAGATTTTTTCCATTGTAAATATGATATGACATTTTTCTAAACTCTAGAAATAAATAGATTAGTGAGTGTAGAAATTAATTCTACACAGACTACCATTTTCTTATTTTCATCTTGACCACTTTTTTATCTCATTCAATGGCAGTTTTGGGACAATCAGTTTATCACATTGGAGGCTAACGTTTATTGAAATTAAATTTTACTAATTTGAACATATTTTATTGTCATGATATATGGAACTTGTATATATGTAGTGTCATTAAAAAGACATATTAGGAATCCCAATTTTGGGAGAAATTTTACAAAATTCACTAAATTGGATGAAGACGATGTAAATTATTTCTCAAGGTTCCTAGATCATGAGTGACGCTATGTTACATTGATGTTTTTTTAGGGGTTAAAATCAATCTATGGTGAAATGTTTCACTATAATGCAATCATTAACCAAAATTATTGGAGAGCCATTCTAATAAGTCCAAGATGCCTATGTCTGATGACTCTATGGTGCTTATACAAATCTAACTCTTACACGGACATACATGGGTCCCTTGATTATTCATTGGGGCCATGGGGTATTTGAGTAATGCTAGTACTTTCAATAAGATGTATGTTTTATGGAATATAGTACTTTGAAAAATTAGGAAAGGACATCAAAAATTGGTTGAAATTGACCATGATATTACATCCCTTTAATAATTATGGATGATGGATGGTGTCTTTCAATGTTTAACATCATAGTGTTGGGACAATCATGAAATTTAGTTAAATGTCGTGAATCCATGATGTAATTATCATTTAGATTAAAACAATTAAACTAGGATGTGTTCAATGAAGTTCAATGTCATTCTATAATGAAATGAATTTTGATGTAAAATTGTGCATTGTGTCCTTAGGGGAACCCTTTATTGGTTAGGGGAATTCAAAAATGGGAGGAATTTTTATAATTATATAATCTTATTGGTAGTTATCCATATAAGAAACCTCTTTTTTTAGACTTGATTCTTGAACATGAAAGATATCCCTAGATGTGAATCATATTTTTTCTGAAACAAGTTAATATTACTTGAAAATTATTATGAATTTTAAGGTCTTGCAAGGTGGACCAGATCTAGGTGGACAAGAAATTTATGGGGATGTTCTTCCCATGGGATTCCATATGCATCTTGTGAGAGTATGAATAAGGTAAAAGACAATTATTTAAATTAAATACACATGTAGATTTATCTTTTACATAGAATAAGGTGCATTTTTTTGTTTAAATCAATCCATACAATGTTTTTGAGAAGGTAAATGATACCATACAATGATTCAGTTTGTATGTAGTGGAGAGGGGAATTTATTTCCACAAAAAATATTCCACCCTCCCTCATCTGAGGGAATGATCTCTAACTATCATTGGTACCATGAAGGTGAAATATTGTCCTATTAATATTAGAGTTAACTAGTGGTGGAATCATTATATTCTGAAGGGAATTTTTTTTGATATCTCCAAATATTTATCAAATATGAAGGAAGGGTGTGATAGTGTAACCCTTGTAGCTAGTTCTAGGAAAATATATTATGGTGTGACAAAATATCCTGATGGGTTAGGAATCAAGAATCACAAATTTATTATCATATAAGGTTCATTTTATTTATTATGCACATGTATAGGGATGTATGAGTTTAATTATTTAAATATTACAGTTGGGCCTAGGGTGGAGAATTTCAGAACCCCAACATTTCTTTTTCTAATATTGCAAAAAATATTTTTTATAATGAATCTCTATACAGATTTGAATCATATGCATTGAGGGATTTTTTAGATTCCTTTGGTAATTATTGACATCATATTTGATTAAATGGACCTCAACATAGATAATATCTTATATAGGTAAAGGGAATTTCTATATTTTAACCTCTTATATGGATGACACATTCATCCCTATCATATACTATTGGATTTGGTCTACATATTCTTTCATATATCTAGAAATAATTTTGGAAATATGTTCCATAATAAATACCACAATAATTAGTTTTGGCTGGTACAAAAATGGAAAGGGGTTTTCTAAGTGGAATTAATAACTTAGGAAATTTGGAACTTTAGAGGTGAAGCATCATCTGAAGTGAAAGAACACCAGAATGTGATGTTACAATATTTTTTTATAATGGGTATGTGCACATGTGTATAAAATTAATGGAAATTAATATTCATATATATATATTATTTATGGAATATTCAAATAAAAAAACATGAGTATATGTGCCGATAAGAGGAGGATATTGGTTGGTACATGTCATCCACTTGTAATGGGGAAACCTGTGTCACACATTGATAAACCAATAACTCCCAAAATTAAGCGACCACTACTGTAGGCCTAAAAATATTCCAGGAATAGTAACATATGAATTTTGTAACTAAAAATATAATCGTTATGGGGTCTCTTTAGATCATCCGGTCAACATTATAAATTTCAAACTATGGAAAAACAGGTTTTCGTGGGCTCAGGGTCCATGAGGTACAATTAAATGTTAATAAACCATGTAATTGGTAAGTATAAAATGATATAAGGGATGTATGATGTCTTTTCATAAAAAATATATTATTCAAAAAGGGATTTGAAAACACTAAAGGATATTCCAAATTGTATAAAAAATTTGGGAGAAGGGATAAATTATGTAAATATTTAGTACAAAATCGTCATAGGGGTGAAATATTCTCTATGAAGACCCCATGTCGTGATTTATATCAACATTCAACAAGGATGTGATTCCATATCCTTGAATGTATTCATATCATAAACGGACTCAGTATAATTTCATTCCCCATTCATTAAGCTCATAGGATTCAGGATCTACATGGGAAACAAGTGATGACTTGGAAGTTAATTAAACTACTTGATAGAGCATGATAGTAAACCATATGAGAGCATTAAAATCTTTATGTAAGAAAGAATCCTGAAATATATTTGTTTCACATCATGAAAATAAAATAAAATTTAGAAATACATATTGATGGGACTAAATAGATTATCCTATGACCACTATGTGTCCTATAGAAATAGGGAATCAAGACACATATATTACTCATATACGAAACTCTCTATATGGTTCGTAACCAAATTCAAGGATGGGGTATATTATTATTACATTATGGTTGGGAATAGAATTGTGGATATGGGAATCACCACATATACTATGGTAATAGGAATGAATCCACATGTAGTTCTCATATATGGTCCCTTCTTCAAATCTGATTCACACATTGGGATGTGGGAATTTAATTTTATATATTTATTTGGATCATGTATAATAAATTATCAAAAAATTAATGTCCCGAAATAAGAAAACGGGGGAACCTAATGTTAATGATTTTCCATTCTCTAGTTGAAGGTGGCACTACATTGTTCATGTGAAGTGTCATTGTAAAATATTTAGTTTGAGATTCTATACCCACACATAGGAGGCCTATTTATTATAACTATATCACGCGTAGAAAGGTTTTTTAGGTCCCACAAGGACAAGATATTTCATATAGTTTAATATTTTGAAAATAGTATGGGTACTATGTAGTATAACATAATTTGGTGAGTACATTGTCATGCAGTTTGACATCATTATACTAATATGTGGGTGTTCTATAGTTTAAGGTCATAATATAATGATGTTGGATGATGTCCATTTTAATGTCTTTCCACCATGATTTATGAGGTTTGATTGTTTATCTCAATGTGACCACGATGTGTTCTTTATAGTTTAACATCATGTGGTAGGTATTTTAAAATGTTTTATAGTTTAATATGTTAATGCCAATACACTTTTGTATGAGAGAAATTACATAAAGTATTTCTTCTAAAACGTCATTTTGGTGATGGGGGGTTGATGTATTCCACATACATTGTGGACAACTATTAGGCTCTATAGGAACATAACATATGTAGAATATAATAACCATCAAAATTGGGCTCTATAAACCGGAGATTATTCCAAAGTATCATTGGGGTTATGAGAACAAGAACAGATTTTCAATGGATGAATAGGAGAAGGAAATCGATTTTATAGAAGTATCATATAATCATATTCTAATGGAATTTTATGTTTTGTAGTGTAATAATAATTTTATCAAGTTGTAGTTCTATGCCATATAGTCACTTATATTTTTGTTTATTATATGAGAGTTTTCCATATACATTAGTTCAAACATATTAAAATTGGAAATTGATGGGTAATAATTCCACTCTTCCAGAGATTAGAGTGTTAGGAGAATGTTTATATTTAAGTTAAGGTTATGATATAATTGGTCCATAAAGTGGGAAATGTCTTATCCATCCAAGACCTCTTATCTTTTCCTACCATTTTCTATAGTATATTCAACAATGTTTTATTGAAATATTATATACCCATTTTCTACTACATAATAGTAAGAAAAGGTACTGATATAGATGTTATAATCATAATATAACCTCTTAAACTAATAAGAATAGATGTTTGTGTTGTTGTCTCTCAATATAGGGTGAGTCACCCCAAATCTGGTAATTATATTAGACTTAACAAAGATGATATTTCCCATTTTCCATAATTCATTAAGGGGTATCTAATCAAACTATTTGGAAAATAAATTTATATATGGATGTGAGGAATCACCTAATCTACTTAGATATTACTGGGGGTATGACCTCATGACATAAATTACCTTTAAGGAAAATAGCTAAGAGTATTGTTCATATGAAGAAATTATGAGGGCTGATGGATAAAGTTTACAATTATTCTACATGAGTGAAACATCATAGTGGACTCCATAAATAAATGTATCATTATGTTAAATAGGAAAACAAGAATTATAATTTTTTGGGAGAGCCTGATTATGGACTGATGAGCACCATAAGGGTCTATATAGACATCCTTCACAACAATGTTTGTCATTATGCCTATAATAAATTACAGTAATCCATCAATTCTATATTTACATGGGGGTTTCAATTCATCCAACATATACCAAAGAGTGACTTATGTTTCTTGTCAATAAATTTGTTACATTTTGGATCAATCTAATGGGAAGGCCCCACTTTGAGTTAATCTATTATTGGATTCTTCGATAAGGGAAAAAATATTAGCTCGATATTTCCTAGAGTAACACCTAAATTATTCCTTCCATTTAGTAGACAATGATTGGTGAGAATACCCTTCAGTGTGATATTTTAAGCATTAACTAATCTTGATCAAGATCAACTAAGAATATTGATACATTATCTAGTGCATTAACATGATCATTCTATGATCGAGGGATATGATGTAGTGTTGGTTATTAAGGGAATACATATATTAATCCTCTCACATAAAAAATATGGGAAACACTATTCCATTTCGTTACATATTAATTTCTGATATGTTTTATTACTATATATAAGACACCTTATACATTTGAATGGGATATCATCTACTATAAGGCTATCTCCAATAGGGGATTGATATTCATTGACAATAATATTGTAGCCTACAGACTGTGAAAATGATTACATAAAAATCTCCATATCTAGGGAAATAAATAAAATACATATACCATCCACATTAAGATTCATTTTGTTTCATCTATATTCCAAACATTCATTGGGAGAATCCCTAAAAATATATCTCACACATTCATGTGGTGATATGGGAATAAAAAATCACTTATTCTAGATGTCTGATATTTACTGGTGTGTTTTTATAGTAAGATATTTTATAAGAAATAAACTAGCTCATTCCATTAGGTTACCATATATGGCATGAATTGAATATCATATTATTTCAATATAAACACTCATTTGAATAAACACATAGTTTTCATAGGGTAGTTAGGAATATACATGATCTAGTTGACATGATAGACCAATTGCACTTTGTGGTGATATAATAAATTCCTCGCCTTTTCCTCTATGAAAATGAATATGGGGTAGTTACTCTTGATATAAAAATATCAATTCTCCATATTTATCTTCATTTAATTTAGTTGGTTGAAAACATTACATACCCTATAAAATATTTAGGTAGGATTAGGGTTTCAAGTGATCATTCTATTACAACCTTGTATATGATGTTGGTATTTACTTATACCTGCTTCATTAAGACATGTGGTTGTAACTGGTTATTATTTTGGTTTTTGAAAGAATCACAATATTCCCAATACCACAAGTCAGAGAATCCCTTATTCATCAACCCAGTGAAGGGTTGACTTCTATTTGATATGTTTTCTAAGAAATTCCTAATATATGTGAGGTACACATTAATTAGAATCAAATATTTATTATTTTGAGAATGTATAATATCTATAATCGTATTAGTATTTTAAGGACATACCTCTATTCCATGGCGACATACCATAATTTTGAGGAACTCAAATGACATTACTGCAAAGTTATACTTTATAAGATTTATCTTAATACAGTTCTACTACAATTTCATGAAAATTGTTTTATGATAATTAGAGGGATTGAAATGTTTTCTGGATTTAGCCACCATATCATCGATATAACACTCCACAATTTATCATAGTAAGAGTTTAAATATATGATACATGGAGAGTTGATATGTACCACCATCATTCCCTAAGTAGCAGGGTATGGCCTGGTAGAAAAATATTTCTTGGTGTTATCTGAATGAAGTGGATTCCTTGTCATCATTGGCCATCTTGATCTAGTTTTACAATGAATAAAATTTCCAAATGTAAAGTTCTTGGAAGCTAGTAATTGCAAGGATCAAATGTTCTAGGATCATTATTGGGAAATCAATTTTTTTTAATTGATGATTATGGTATCTGAAATTGATGCATGACTTGATCAATCTATTCCTTTAATTAATAGGAATTTTGTTTGAAACTAATTTTGGTAACTACACATCTCAATAAAAATATGTATTTGATCTATTTGACAACAATATATTATACTTAGGCTGCATGATAGGGGTGCATCCACCTTGATTCCTAAATGAAACATTGATGGTAATACGATAAGCCCTAGTGATGAGTCCCCACATGAGGGTTCAACTTAGGAATATCTTTATAATTCATAGTGAAAATATATCAACTCTACTTCAAAAAATAAATATACATCTCCATCTCTTATGGATAGAGAGAGGCGTAGATCAACATAGATAATGGGTGTTATTATATCTTAAATTTACCTTCCAAATCTAATTTATTTTTTGTGGATACTCAATCAAATAAATGAGGGGAATATCTGAGGTCACCCTCATCAAGTTCATTCTCCGTGTTAGTGGGATTATCATACTACATAGTGGATAAAATAGTGGAATTCTATCCTTAATAATGGTTGAGAGGTTATAAAAAGGTCCATATGCACCACAAACATTCAAGGGTATTCTTAGTTATTATGGAGAAGCATTATTTCCTTCCTTATATAATTAGTGGTGGGATAGTTATAACAATACCATCTTTTGAAAACACCACGGTGCACTCTTAATATTTTTAATATATCATGGGAATTTCAAAATTCAAATAGATGATTTTTATATCATTGTTTTATTTTTTCCATTAAATTAATCTTGAAATGTTTTACATAAACATGGGTTGGTGATGTTTTTATTATACAATATCTTAATGGTACTATATATATTTCATTATTCAAGTTCATAGTTAGTACATCATCACTACTTAGATAACACTAGTGGTTTGTAGAGGAAGATCTAGAACATTTGGGAGAGGAAACCTTTTGGTCACCCGCTATCATAAATTGATTTAATTCCATATTATAAAATATCACCTCAACATATAAATATACAATAGATTAAAATGGGGAACTATCTTCATATTGGATTCAAACTTTTCCAATTATTTTTTTTATTTTAATCATTGATATAATTATGGTGGTTTAGACACATGACAATGAATCCATGGTCTTTAGAGTATAAAATTACATGTAACGTAACACTAAAAACCATGAATATACAATTATATGCGGGGTTCCCAAATTTTTTCTTTAGTAAGATCATTATAAGGGGCATTTTCTTGTTTTTATCATACTCTTGAATGATTAGCTTCATTAGAGACAAACTATCATCATTGTATATGAAATCATAGAGGATATAGATTTGGATCAGGTTGATCCCATAACCATTTTCAAATAGATATCTTGGGATATTGAAATTATTGATCATTATAGAAACATATAGGGCTCTTATATGTAATTCCCCGACCCCAGTTACCCAGATTCAGTGCATTATTAAATATCATTGGCATGATCACAAGGGATCAAAATTCTGAAAGACTGATAAGTTTAGTATCCTTGGAAGTACTAGATAAATTAATAAGTTTTACATTACATTATAAAATAAAAAACAACAACATCATTGTCACCATAGACCACATTCATCCCTTAGAATATCTCTTCAGGCCAGTAATAATATACTTCTTCGCATCTTGGACAAAATGAAACATAGAAAGGGGTGAGTTTAGATGCTCAGTATGGATAACAATATAGTAGAAACTTTCAAGAATAATAATAATCATTTAAGGAAATGTATAAGACTAAAAAACAGGCCTTTTTAACATGAAATTCATCATATAATGGAAAATATAAATAAAATAATGTCATTTACTTATTCACATGGATATTCTACTAGTCTAATAATCACATGTAATATCAAAAGAAAATTTCATAATGTTGGATTTCATAATGACAGACTTAATAACCACATAGTCAAGGCCTTGTGCGAAGACATCAAAAAAGATTTTTAAAAGTCTTTGTGCCAAGACACTAGTTTGTCTCATGAGACCTGCTGATGCATCAAGGAGCTATAGGTGGCTCCACCAATCACTTACTATGTCCAGTGTATTCCTCATATTAAAAGGATTAAACATAAGATAAACATTTGTATTAAAAATACCATATGAAATGTAAATACATTATCCATAAACCATGAATGGTGTAAAAATAACACATCCATAGTCCAACATATCACAAAACATTCAATACAGTATGGAATATTAGTATCATAATAAATCAACTTCAAACTTTCTTAAAATCCATTAAATGATGTTGACATAGATGAAATCAAAACTTTTTGTAGAGAAATATCTCATTCTATTTTTAAATGATTTAAAAGTCATTTAATTATAAACGAAAAAATTTATTTTAAAAATATTCTTATAAGATTTTATGGGAAGCTTCGACGATGTTATAATGGCGGAAAATAGCTGCACCAACCATATAATTTAAAAAAAGTCATTCATACCTTAATTTTGTTGAGAAGGTCATAAAGTACCTTATTTGGAAAATGATTTGAGGGTTCCTTTCAAAACATATGTGGTGATATAAGGGTATAAATGACTTTAACCCATATTTTATAAAATAGTTAAAATGTTTTGAATTACTGTAACAACCCGATATTTTTTGATAAGTATTCTATTTAATTTATTTTATTTCATGTGTTTTATGATACAACAAGATTATCTTGTGCTATATGCCACACTGTGTTAGCTTGAAGTATACACAACACTATTCTTAGATTGTGTTACACACAATTTCAAGTTCATTTTATAATAGTCATTCTATGCAACATTGAGTGGGTATATATATATATATATTCAATGAATAAATGAAATATGGTTGGATTCTGTTATACGAAACAATGAAGGATTCTTTCACAACATGCAACCCTAACTTGGCTTGCATTACACGCAGTCATTACTTTCCTCGATAGCGTGTGTTATACGAAATATCAGGTTTGACTAAACAATGATATATGGTTATAATATTATTACGAAGTAGCCTTTATGAATATTAATAACTAAATTTTGAATGCTATAACATTATTATTTCATCTTACACATTTTCTAGAACATGGTATGTGAACAAAATAATTTTTTCGGGTAAAATAAGTATTTTTCAAAAAATGCATTTTTTCCGCCTTTTGATTGTGTACCCACTTTAAATATAGTTTTTAACATTTTTATAAGTTCAATTTTACAAAATAAAATTATTATTTTGAATTAGGATATAAAATTATACCTTGGATAAATTTTTCATATTATTCTGACAATTTTATATATTAATGAATAGTAAAAACACGCTATATTTTAATTAAAAACAACTTTTTTCATCACAATAACATATGTGATTAAATTATAATATTGAATGGTTTAAAAGTATAAATAGAATATATTTTTACAATTTAATATAATTTATGTTATTAGACTTTATTTTACATTGAATTCATAAGTCAAAACATTTCAATCTTTGGCAATGTTTTATCTTTTAAAACCCGTTTGCTTAACAACGGGATTAATTTTAAATTAATTACTGAAACTTATGTGTATTGAATTTGGAAAAATGGATTCCATATTTGGAATAAGTGGGTCCAAATTATTTTACTAGTTTACTTTTTTTTTGATATTATGAATAGTAAGTACGGTAATTTTTATTTACTATAGTTAAAGGTAAATAGTGTAATTCAATGTTAAAAGAATATTATAATAATTTAAAATTACCTTGAAACTTACCCTTACATTATTGGATGAGTAGTGGACAACCATGGGAATCCTTGGGTCGATTTTGGGACCCCATTAATCCATTTGGTAGTGACAATGACAATTTGGATTAATTAATTTAATGTAAAGACAAAATTGACATTAACAAAAATCTTTTAGTAATTAATTCTTATAAGGGGTTACATAAATTATATATTCGACTATAAATATTAATTAAAAAGATAAAAATATTTCCTACATAATGGTATTTTATTTGTAATTTTTAAACAATATATAATTTAATATTTTTATGACACAATGATGATGCAGTAATTATCTTATTAATAAAATATTGACATAATTGATGTTATAAATACCCAAATAAATGTATTTGGAAGATATTTTATGAATTATAATAATTTTATATGTTAATATGACATGTTATTATTTATTTAATTAACTTTTTTCGAACTAATTATTCTGTAATGATTTTCACAAAAAACAATTACCAAATAGTGTCAAAATTGACATAAAATAGTTTTTAAAACAAATATTATATTATTAATTGTTATTATATTCCTAAAAAACTAAGGTTCGGCCTAGATACTTATATCATGATAGTTGTATAATTAATGGACCACTTGGGGGTCTCTTGTATGTATATGGTAAGTTTATTGACTATATAATATAAAAATACAAAGTGTCATGGTAAATGCCAATCTAATTAACTAAGAGTTAAAACTAAAATATAAGGTTAATATAATGACCTAACCTTGTCTAAATTCTATTGGATTAGAGGATTGAGGCCCATACCCACCTTTTCTTCGAAATAAATCAATTTGGAGCTATTAAAAACTGAATATGACTTTATAAAAAAATTATAGTTTTTGTTTTTCCAAAGGTTCCCCTCTCCTCCCTTATAAAAGGGAACCTCCTCCCTCTATTCCTCACACCAATTTGAGCCTTCAAACTCGGCTGACCCCTGAAAATTTCCCTTCCCCACTTCCTCTGAAACCTACTAGAGGCACTGGTCTTCTCAAAAGACCAACTCTAGTTCCTTAAGAGAAAGTTTAAAGGAGACACTTCGAGAAATAGGTAATACCTTCTACTATTTTCTTCAAGTTCCATTCTTCTTCTAATCCCTCTTCTTTAGTTTTTTCATTATGAGGTATTAACATAAGTATCCCTAATATACTGATATGTTATTATAAATATGAAACAACCCTATTTCACCTCTTATCCATCCTACGGAAAACGAAATCACCGCGCGTGCGTATGTACGGAATACTGCCTCCACGCCGTGGTGTAATCTATTTTCCTCCACCACCTTACTTGGATGGGTATAATGGTGTAAATAATAACTACATATTATTATTGTAAAGCAATATTGATTCTGTAATTGTATACATACACTCCAATAAAATTCCACGATCATGGGAATGATATCATCGCTCGTGCGTACGTACGGAATACCGTCTCCACGACGCGATGAGATTCATTCTCAATGATTAACCATTCATAAATGATTATAAAGTATATATAATAAGTAATAATGAAATATATGACATAATAATGATACTGGATTTCTATATATATATATGTATGTCATCCAATTAATTCCATTCAATTCAATGAGGAAACGAAAACAACGTTCATGCATACGTACGGCCTACCGTCTCCATGAACGGTGTATTTCATTCCCTTTATCGATCTATTATATATATGTATATTCTGAATATATATTATATAAATCATGTTTTATATTCTGTATGTAAGTAATCATGATCTATGTAATCACATGAATAATTAAAAGTGAAAACACGAACGACAAATGAAACGATTTTACCCAAAACACTACTTTAACATGAATTTACAAAGGAATGGGTAATATAAAGTCATAAGTGAACCATATATGATATAATAACAATGAATATGATTCTGTAATAAGTCAATGACATTATTTAAATCATTATACATGAGGTTTGGATACGTACGAAGCATATCAGACTTAAGTTAAAGGATAATTTTGCAAATCTCATTTTTATCCGAGATTTCTTGTTCGTAAGTATTTACTAGGGTTATTTCTATAATCCATGTCCATGTTTTATAAACATTTATTCATGTATGTTTAAATTACTTTTTACCAATTTTGACTTTTACCCCTTGGTATGGAAGGAAACTTCTTTTATTTACCCTACAAGGTACTTTTAGACTTTTCTAACAAAAGTACAAAAAGAATGTTTTTAATGTATATGGCATGAAAGGTTTTTACGGTTTTATAAAGCCTTATTTTCATGAAGCTTCCTCCAAAATATTTCATGACTATTTTCAAAAAAAATCCTTTTCTTTTAAAAATTGCATGACATTTTGTGAAATTAAAATGATTTTGTAGAAGAAAGGATATTTTCCTCAAGAATTAATTTCAAGTGTTTTATCAAAACCATTTTTCATCTAAGATGAGATTATTTCATATGTGTATGTTTCAAGTATAATGTCTCTATGATTTAAATGGTTTCACTTCCCTTATTATGAAATGATATACATTACTTTTATATAGATTATTTAATGATGGGATGATGTTTATGAAACCCATTTTATTTATTGGGTTATTATGAATGATGTATGTTTATTTTGTGGCACAAGTAAGAATGATTTCATTATGAGATGGGTGGGACCTATATCTCCCTCCAATTCATTGGTTAATGATTTATATCTCATGAGATAGACATGGCTAGAACGATAAGTTAAACTGGTTTAGTAATACAGGACTGAAACGAGGGGTGAACTCGATTCAGAAAGGGACTTTGTCCACTATGAAGGTCTTGGCAAAAATGCCTTAGCTAATATGGAAATAATATCATGTTATTAATGGTGGCCACAATTACATGTTTTATTCCCATGATATTTTATCATTCTTAATGATTCTTTATGATCTATTCCTTACAAACTTCCATGTTTTATGTTATTTCTCAAGATCTTGATGTTTAAATATTATGTTCATTTTTTTAAGTTCAAATGTATATGGTTTGTTTTATTTTCTCCATGATTACCCTTACTGAGCATTTGAGCTCACCCTTTTTATGTTTTCTTTTCCCCCAGGATTAAAATAAAGGTTTTAGTAAGGAAAAAAGGGGAATATCTTAATGGGAGATGTTGAAGATCTTTCACCACGATTAGAAGATTACTTTCCAAGTTTCCAAAGACACTAAACTATTACGGTCCTTGAGTTTTGATTTTTGTTATGTACTATGTATTCCGAAAAAGTATTGTAATGTCCATGTATGTCAAGCTTCGGGTCTCTACAGTTGGTATCAGAGGAAAGGTTTAGTCATCCTTTGGAAACTGGGATGCGAGAACTTTAGTGAGATCCCTAGAGATATTTCTAAGGTATGTCTAGAGATGACCCTAAGGTTAAGTATATGTATAGGTTATAGTCCTCGAATTACGATAACGATATTAGAATTAAACATAGTATGTTAGATGTTGAAGGTACTCCCCCTTGATTATGTTATTTTTATTGTATGATTTTTTCCTCTCATAGAATTCTTTTTGTGTTTTAGTCAATGGAGGGAACCAGAAGGAATTCGGTTAACATTGAATCCAATGGACAAATTGGTGACTATGAGAAACACAATTGTGTTATGCCTAGAGAGAAAGATATTTTGATTATTCCAAATCAGTCATCGCGATATATGATTAACAAGGTGAAATTTAGTGGTATGCCTAATTCATAAAATAAGAGGAAGATAGACTTTTATGCATGTTTGCATGTTGAGGAGCATAAAAAAGGAAGATTGATATTTCTAAATAAGGGAAGATGAACCTTGAGGAATACCTCAAATGGAGGGAGAAATGTTATCTGTATGGAGAAAAGGGGCATATAGTGACAGACTGTTATGGAGTTCAATATCTTATTTGTGGAGAACATGGGCATTACCCGACTCAATGCCCTGACCTAAAAAGCTACTTCTAAATAAAGGAAGGACTTATTCTAGGATAATGATTGAAGAGGATGGATTGAAGTGTTTATGTATTGGTATTCAAGAATAATGTTGTTGAGATAATTTTATGGTGTATTAGAATATTTTTGTATTAGTCTGTTGTGGATTTCAATAATTTTATGGTACCGGTAACCCTGAAAATTAATTCAAATATTTTGGAAAGCAGATGATATGCATATAATTAAGGGATAATGAGGAAATGAAATGTTTGACAGTATTCATGAGCTCATGATTTATATAAGGACTAAGTAATATCATGGTTTGAGTAGATAGAATTTTGAGGATTTTGGTATGTAGAAAGTGTTAAATTTTAACTGCATTCATGTTTTCACTAAGGTTCAATGGGTATTATTTCTTCAAGAGAATACATGATTAAGGTATTCAACAAGATATATCTTATGATATATGGGGGATAAATGATGGCATTCACGTGATTGTTATGTGACATTTCAAGTAATCATTTTCTTTATACTATGAGCTTGGACCGAAGTATTTTAGATAAGCCTAATGATTGGAATGGATTTTGTTGGACATAAGTTAGTATTGTTTAAGGATAAAACATTTTTCGATATTATTGATGGGATGTTATAGTAATTTAATTTTAGAAAAAAGGACAACCTCCAGGATGGGCGACAACCCATCACGTCGGACAAGGATGTGGAAATCGAACCCACAACCGAAGTGCGACTGACCTTTATCGCCTACCACTGGCCTACAGGAAGTCCCTGTTTAGTAGAAACTAGTTTTATTATATTAAGCAGTATGATATATGAAGTATAAGTCCATTTTAGGAACCATATATGATTAATCTCACCATAGACGGACTTATGTATATTTGATAACTTTTTCTAACCTTTTGTTTAAAACAAATGGAATGACCCATAATTATATCACATGATCTGTTAACACTTCACGAATAACAAATTCAACTTCATTTCTTTAAGAGATGAAGTGGAAATTTTCAAGGCACGAAAAACAGTGAGATTGTACCAAAATCAAGCAAGTATTTCTTCTAATCCAAAATTTTCAAATTTAGGGAAATGATATTGAAAACCAAAAATGTTGTCCTAGTGCTCTTATATCCGATGAATCAGATGGCACCTTAGATCATCCCAAATTTATGGCTTTGTGATTGATGACTTTTTCATAGCCATGTTCTCTACCACTCTCCATCAGAACTTGATGGTTAGATTTTTCTTCCATATCCATACTTTCACCTATGTTCTCCTATATGGAAAACCTAGTGATGAGTTAATTTGGGTAATCGTTACATTTCATAATTTAGTTTTTAAAATTAAGTTTCAGTATTCCTTTTTACGATGCAGGTTTCTATGAATAGAAAATGATTTATAACCCCGACAAATTTTGAGGGAGAAATTCATTTTAAGGGGGGTAGAATGTAACAACCCGATATTTTATGATAAGTATTATCTTTAATTTATTTGATGTCATGTGTTTTATGCTACAAAAAGATTATCTTTTTCTATACGTCACAGTGTATTAGCTTGAAGTATACACAACACTATTCTTAAATTGTGTTACACACAATTTCAAGTTCGTTTTATAATAGTCATTATACGCAACATTGAGTGTATATATATATATATATTCAATGTATAAATGAAATATGGTTGGATTATGTTATATGAAACAACGAAGGATTATTTCACAACACGCAACCCTGACTTGGCTTGCATTACACACAATCGTGACTTTCCTCGATAGCGTGTGTTATACGAAATATCAGGTTTCACTATATAATGATATATGGTTATAATATTATTATGAAATATCCTCTATGAATAGTATTAACTAAATTTTTTATGTTATAACATTATTATTTCATCTTACACATTTTCTAGAACATGGTATGTGAACAAAATAAATTTTTTGGGTAAAATAAGTATTTTTAAAAAAATGCATTTTTCCACCTTTTGATGGTGCACCCACATTAAATCTAGTTTTTGACATGTTTATAAGTTCAATTTTACAAAATAAAATTATTATTTGGAATCAGGATATAAAATTTTACCTTGGATAAATTTTTCATATTATTCTGACAACTTTTATATTTTAATGAACAGTAAAAGCACGCTAAATTGTAATTAAAAACTACTTTTTTCATCATAATAACTTATGTGATTAAATTATAATATTGAATGTTTTAAAAGTATAAATATAATATATTTTTACCATTTAATATAATGTATGTCATTAGCCTTGATTTTACATTGAATTCATAGGTAAAAACATTTCAATCTTTGGCAATGTCTTAACTTTTAAAACCCGTTTTCTTAACAACAGGATTAATTTTAAATTAATTACTACAACTTCTGTGTTATGAATTTTGAAAAATGGATTCAATATTTAAAATCAGTGGGTACAAATTATGTTAATAGGTTACTTTTATTTTTTTGATATTAGGAATAGTAACTACGGTAATTTTTATTTACTACGATTAAAGGTAAATTGGGTAATTCAATGTTAAAAGAAAATTATAATAATTCCAAATTACCTTTACACTTGTTCTAAACTTATTATATGAGTAATGGACGACCATGGGAATCCTTGGGTCGATTTTGGGACCCCATTGAGCCACATGGTAGTGACAATGACAATTTGGATTAATTAATTTAATGTAAAGACAAAATTGACATTAACAAATATCTTTTAGTAATTAATTATTATAAGGGGATAAATAAATTATATTTTCGACTATAAATATTAATTAGAAATATAAAAATATTTTCTACATAATGTTATTTTATTTGTAATTTTTAGACAATAAATAATTTAATATATTTATGACACAATGATGATGCAGTAAATATCTTATTAATGAAATATTGACATAATTGATGTTATAAATAACCAAATAAATTTAATTTGAAAATTTTTATGAATTATAATAATTTTATATGTTAATATGACATGTTAGTATTTATTTAATTAAATTTTTCGAACTAATCATTCTGTTATGATTTTCAAAAAAATCAATTACCAAATAGTTTCAAAATTGCATAAAATAGTTTTTAAAACAAATATTATATTATTAATTGTTATTATATTCCTAAAAATCTAAGGTTCAGCCAAGATACTTATATCATGATAGCTATATCATTAATGTACCACTTGGGGGTCGCTTGGATGTATATGGTATGTTTATTAACTATATAATATAAAAATACAAAGTGACATGATAAATGTCAATGTAATTAACTAAGAGTTAAAACTAAAAGATAAGGTTAATATAATTACCAAAACCTGTATAAATTCTATTGGATGAGATGATTTCGACCCATCCCTACCTTATCTTCCAAATAAATGAATTTTTAGCTATTTAAAACCGAATATGACTTTATAATAAAATAATATTTTTAGTTTTTCCAAAGGTTCCCCTCTCCTCCCTTATAAAAGGGCACCTCCTCCCTCCCTTCCTCACACCAATTTGAGCGTTAAATATCGACAAAACGCTGCAAATTTCACTTCCTCACTTCCTTAAAATCCTACTAGAGGTACTGGTCTTTTTAATAGACCAACTCTAGTGCCCTAAGTGAATGTTTAAAGGAGACACTTTGAGAAAGAGGAAATACCTTCTACCATTTTCTTCAAGTTCCATTCTTCTTCTACTCCCTCTTATTTAGTTGTTTAATTATGAGGTAATAAAATTAGTATCCCTAATATACTGATATGTTATTATAAATATGAAACAACCCTATTTCACCTATTATCCATCCTATGGAAAACGAAATCACCGCGCGTGCGTACGTTCGAAATACCGTCGCCACGGCGTGGTGTAATCTATTTTCCACCACCACCTTACTTGGATGGGTATAATGGTGTAAATAATAACAATATATGATTATTGTAATGTGATATTGATTCTGTAAAAGTATACATACACTTCAATAAAATTCCACGATCATGGGAACGATATCATCGCTCGTGCGTACGTACGGAATATCGTCTCCACGACGCGATGAGATTCATTCTCAATGAATAACCATTCATAAATGATTATAAAGTATATATAATAAGTAATAATGAAATATATGACATAATAATGATACTGGATTTATGTATATATATATGTACTTCATCCAATTAATTCCATTCAATTCAACGAGGAAACGAAAACAGCGTTCATGCGTACGTACGGCCTACTGTCTCCATGAACAATGTATTTATTTCCATTTATTTATCTATTATATTTATTTATATTCTGAATATATATTATATAAATCATGTTTTACATTCTGGATGTAATTAATCATGATCTATGTAATCATATAAATAATAACAAGTTAAAACACGAATGAAAAATGAAATGATTTTACCCAAAACGTTACTTTAACATGAATTTACAAAAGAACGGGTAATATAATGTCATAAGTGAACCATATATGATATAATAACAATAAATATGATTCTTTAATAATTCAATGACATTATTTAAATCATTATACATGAGTTTTGGATACGTATGATGCATATCAGACCTAAGGTAAGGGATAATTTTGCAAATCTCATTTTTATATGAGATTGCTTATTCATAAGTATTTACAGGGGTTATTGCTATAATCCATTTCCATGTTTTATAAAAATTTATTAAAGTATGTTTAAATTCTTTTATACCTATTTTGAATTTTACCCCTTGGTATGGAAGGAATCTTCTTTTATTTACCCTACAAGGTACTTTTTTTACTTTTCCGAAAAAAGTACGAGAAGAATGTTTTTTTAACGTATACGGAATGGAAGGATTTTTACTGTTTTATAAATCCTTATTTTCATGAAGCTTCCTCCAAAATATTTCATGAATATTTTCAACAAAATCCATTTATTTTAAAAATTTCATGACATTTTGTGAAAATAAAATTATTTTGAAGAAGAAAGGATATTTTCTTCAAGAATTAATTTCAAGTGTTTTATCAAAACAATTTTTCATCTAAGATGAAATTATTTAATATGTGTATGTTTCAAGTATAACGTCTCTATGATTTAAAGGGTTTCAATTTCCTTATTATGAAATGATATCCATTTCATTTATATGGATTATGTAATGATGGGATGATGTTTATGAAACCCATTTTATTTATTGGGTTATTATGAATGATGTATGTTTATTTTGTGGCACAATTACGAATGATTTCATTATGTGATGGGTGGGACCTATATCTCCCTCCAATGCACTGGGTAGAGATTTATATTTCATGAGATATACATGGTTGGAATGACAAGTTAAACCGTTTCAGTAATACATGATTAGAACGAGGAGTGAACTCGATTCAGAAAGGGACTTTGTCCACTAAGATGGTCTTAGAAGCAATGCCTTGGCTAATATTGAAATCATATCATGTGCTTAATGGATTCCACAATTACATGTTTTTTTCCCATGCAATTTTATCATTCTTAATGTTTCATTATGATCTATGCCTCACGTTCTTCCATGTTTTATGTCATTGCTCAAGATCTTGATGTTTAAATATTATGTTCATGTTTTTAAGTTCAAATGTATATGGTTCATTTTATTTTCTCCATGCTTACCCTTACTAATCATTTGAGCTCATAATTTTTATGTTTTATTTTCCCCCAGGATTAAAAGAAAGGTTTTAGGTAAGGAAACAAAAAGGGGAAGATCTTTATAGGAGATGTTGATGATCTTTCACCATGATTAGAAGATTACGTTCCAAGTTTCCAAAGACACTAAACTATTACAGTCCTTGAGTTTTGATTTTTGTTATATAATAAGTATTACGAAAAAGTAATGTAATTTCCATGTACATCAAGCTTCGGGTCTCTACAATTACATTTTTAATAAAACATGGATGTTGATGATAAAGAGGTCCCAGTAGATACTAATGTTTTAACAACCTCAGATGAATAAAGAGACTGTAGAATAAAACATTACCTTGTACTTTTTCTCAGTCGATGGTATTCTATCCTCATTTATAATAGTTAAACAATTATTATTAAATTATTTAAAAACTATATACATAAATATTATATCATATATGATTCTCTAATATTTCTTTGTTAATAATATTTTAGTAGTATCATTATTTTAGGAGTTAACTGATTCTTTTTACTTTATATGCTTGTTACGTAGGCCATGTTTGTTATGGATAGGATGTATTTGATTTATATATAGAATTATATTATGTTTATAACAAATATTTTTAATCATAAAATAATAATTATTCTTGAATGATTATGATGGAGAATGAATCTCATCGCATTCGTGGAGACGGTAATCCGTACGTGCGCATGAGGGACTATATCATTATATTGATGGTCAAATTGTATGTAATTGGATGATATATCATATATAAAGAATCATTAATAGGTTATATTTATTATTTACATTAGTTATACTTATTATTATACCCATCCAAATAAGGATGTGTTTGAATTACAAACTACACCATGATGTGGAGACGGTTAGCCAAACGTACACACTTATGGTGACTTTGTCATTTATAGGATGGATAGAATAACGAATATGGTTGTACCATATTTTTAATAACACCGGAAAATGTAGAGGGTACTGGAGATATTATTTTTGTATGGAAAAAACAAAAAAAAAGAGGAAGTGGAAGATGAAAAGAACATGAAAGAGGGTGGTGAAATTATTATATCTTCTTTGGGTGTTTCCTCTTGAGTTGATGAAAAGGGATCTGTAGGTTGGTTTTCTGATCAATTAATAGACTCTAGGTTGAAGTGAGGGATGTTGGGAAGGTATGTGTGAAGGGGTTCTCTGAGCCAAACTGCTTTGGAGTTATGAAATTAATAGAAGGGGAAATACCCTTTTAAAATAGAGGTGAGGGTCACTTAAAGAAAAGATTGAAATATTATTTTATAATAAAATATATTTCTATTTATAATGGATCAAAATTTTTTTTTAGAGTCTAAAGTGGTTATGGGTCGAAAAACACTGAACATATAGGTTTTATATATGTTTAGTTCACCATATTAATCTTATCTTCTAGAATTAACTCCTAGTTAAATAGTTTGACATTTACAATGTCTCGTTGTATTTTTATATTATATGTTTAATAAACATATTATAAACTACCATGATAACCTCAAATGGTTCATTATTAATATATGTAACCATATATTAGTACATTGTTTGAACCATGGATTTTTATAAACATTGTATCAATTAATAATACAATACTTGTTTTAAAAACTCAATTATTCCAATTTTGACACTATTTTGTATTTGATTTTTATGGAAGCCATAAAAAATTATCAAATCAAATAAAATTTATTTAATCAACCCTAACAAGTAATAGTATCCTTTAAAATTAGTTTAATTCATCAGAAGTCTCAATTTACATTGATTTGAAAATTTATAATATCAATTATTGTAATATTTTATTATTAATGTAATTAGTGCATCATCATTGTGTCATAAATAAATTAAATTATTTAATTTATAAAAACTAAAAATAAAATATCATTATGTATTAAATATTTTTATATTTCTAATGAATATTTATAGACCAATTTATTTTATGTTTAATCCTATATTAAAAATGGGTTAATATTTAAACATTGAATTTATCTCTTTTAACTCTTCTTTAAATAAAATAATAATAAATATCATAATCTAATACATGTTGACCAAAGAGGATCATATTTTATTCATATGATTTTTTTGGTTGAATTAAACTAATCCAATAGAATTAGGACATGCATTAGGGTAATTATAATATCATTTTGACCCTTAATTACCCTATTTACTTTTAACCTTAGTAAATAAACGTCAAAAGTTACTATTCACCAAATATTATTTTCATCTTATTGAACCAAATCCTACTTACTTTTGTCAATCTTGTCTCTCAGTTTTTTGAAATTCAACTCACTAGAGCGGTATAATTATGTTTTATGTAAATTTCCAAATGCTCCTAGAAGGTGGGTAAAAGACGGTAAAAAGTTCGATAAAGTTATATATATATATATAAACTTATTATAAAATGACTCCAATGAATTACCATGAACATATATAGGTATTATGTATCTATTTTTATGTAAAATAAATTAAAATAAAAAAACTAATTACTTAAATAAAATGTTGGTTTTAAAAAATAACCTATTGTTTTTCACTATTCTTCAAAATTTTAATGTTTTCAGAAATGTACCAAATATTCACCCAAAGCTAATTTCGATCATTCGAATTCAAAAATTATGTTCATTTTGAAAATTAAAATTTTTAAAATTTCAAAAATTGTTTATTACTATTCATAATGGCTAGTATGATTGGCCTTTGTTTGTTAAAACACCATGTTGTGTACAACGCAAGCTACTACATTATTCAAAGGGAAATATACCATGGAAGCTTGGGGTGTTACATTCTCCTCTAATTAAAATAATTTCACCCTCGAAGTTTCTAGAATTTTATTAGATAAAATGATTCGGCTCGTTCTTCATCATAAGTTCCTTAGGTTCCCACGTAGTACCATCTTATGGTTTCTCCATATAAATTTTACCAGATGAGTTGTCCAGTTTCTTAACACTTGTTGTCTTGTGTCAAGAATCTTGACAGGCTCTTCACAACAAGATAGATCAGGTTCCAGTTCAATTTTCTCTTTTGTGAGTACATTTGTTGGGTCAAAAGTTATTTTCTCAACTGTGATACATGTAACACATCATAAACTTTGGAGAAACTTGGAGGAATTTCCAAATGATATGCCACAACACCAATTCATTCTAGAATTTCAAAAGGTCCGATGTACATAGGACTCAATTAACCCTTCTTAGAAAATCATATAACACCCTTCTATGGACACATCTTCAAGAAAACATGATCTCCTACTTGAAATTCGAAATCCTTCCTCTGATTATCAGCCAAGATCTGTTTCCTAATTTGAGCTTCTTTGATTTGGGTTCGGATAATATTCACATTTTCTATTGTTTCCTCAATAATTTTTGGTCCTACAAGTTTTCATTCACCAACATTATCCCAACAAGTTGTTGTGCGATATTTCTTTCAATATGATGCTTCATATGGTGCCATCTGAATACAAGAATGGAAGCTATTGTTATAGGAAAAATCTAACATAGGTAAATATTGATCCCATGTACCATTAAAGTCAAGTGAGAATGATTTCAACATGTCTTCTAAGGAATGAATATTCCATTATGATTCTCCATCGGTTTGAGGGTGGTGGGCCGTGCTCAAATAAAGTTCAGTATCCAAGGACTTCTGAAGACATCTCTAAAATCATGATGTAAAATGGGGATCATAATAAAAAACAACCGATAGAGTTAAACCATGGAGTCTTACAAAATCATTAATATATATTCTTTCTAGATGTTTGATGGTAAATCTTCTCATAGAGAAAGAAAATGTGCTGACTTGGTAAGATGATCAATAATGACCTATATTGCATCATTCCTTCTAGGAGTCTTTGGTATCCCCCTAAAAGACAATATTAATATTATCCCATTTCCACATAGGTATGGGAAGAGGATACATGACTCCACCATGCTATTTCCTTCCTGCTTTCACTTGTTGACAAACCCTACATCTTGACACAAAATATGTAATCTTACTATTCAGGTTGTCCTACAAAAAATGTTCCTTCAAATAACTATACATATTGGTGCTCCCAATGTGTATAGAGAAAATCGAGGTATGCGCATCATCCAATAATTCTATTTTTAGATTAGGTATATCGGGAACACAAATACTCTTCCCGATTTTCAAAATTCCATATTTATATATGAATTCACTCAATCTCCCATTATTTACAGCTTTAATATTCTTTTGAAACTCCTCGTCCTCAGTCTATGAAATTTTTAACCTTTCTAGTAAAGATGATTTGGAAACCATTTGAAATATTATTTATGTTTCACCTTACATGTTTATTCCCATATCCATCTTTACTATATCCAAGAAAATAATATCCCATTTAACTATCATCATGTTGAAAACGTCCTGATCCTTTCTGCTGAAAGCATCAACTACCTTATTTTCCCTCCCCGGGTGGTGTTATATTGTGAAATTTTAAAGCTTGAGTAGTTCAATCCATATCCTTTTCCTCATGCTGAGTTCTTTTTGTGAGAAAATATACTCCAGACTCTTGTGATCATTATAAATCTCACATTTTTTTACCATTGAGATATTTTCTCCAAATCTTCAGAGAAAATATTATAGTTGCTAATTCTAGATCATGTAGAGACCCTATATTTACATAAATCGATATTAAATTACTTTTGCAGAATACATAATACAGGACCCAAAAAAATGCCCAATGGCCGTATTAGTTTAGTGTCTTTGGAAACTCATAACATAATCTTCTAATTCTCTTAAGGGTAAAAATGGTAAAATAAAACAAACCATATACATTTGATCTTAAAAACATGAACATAATGTTTAAACATCAAAATCATGAGTTGTGAAATAATTCTTGACACTACATAAGGCATAGATCATAAAGGAACATTAATCATGATAAAATAGAATGGGAATAAAACATGTAATTGGGGAAAACCATTAAACACATGATATGATTTCCATAGTAGCCAATGCATTGCTGCCAAGAATATAATAGTGGACAAATTCCTTTACTAAACTAGGTATACTTACCGTTCTAGTCCTGTATTACTGAACTGAATTTTCTTGTTGTTCCAGCCATGTCTATATAATTAGATATAAATCATTACCCAATAAATTCAAGGGAGATATTGGTCCCACCCATCTCATAGTTAAATCATTCTTACATGTTCCACAAAATAAACTTAAATCATTCATCCTAACCCAATGAATATAATGGGTTTCATGAACATCATCCCATTATAGAATAATCCATATTAAACAATGGAAATAATTTTATCAAAAAAAAAATCAAACCATGTAAATAAAAGAGACATTATGCTTGAAACACAACTATGTTGATGATTTTCATCAAAGATGGAATATAGTTTTGATACAACACTTGAAATAAATTCTCGAGGAATATATCGTTTTTTTCAAATGATTTTCTTTTCTCAAAATGACGTGCAATTTAAAAAAATTAATCTTGTTGAATATAACCATGACATCATCTATTGGAAGCTTTATGTATATAAGGCGTTATGAAATTGTAAAAATCTGTTCACTCTGTATATGTTAAAATAATATTCTCCTCATACTTTTGCCAAAGAAGTCAAAATGTGCCTCCTATGGAAAATAAAAGAAAGATTCCATCCATACCACATAGGAAAAGTCAGAAAGATGTAAACATGACTTTAAAAATACATGGAAGAATAGTAAAAACTTTATGAAAACATTTTTTTTATAATACATGGACATGGATGATAAATATAACCCCAGTAAATACTTACGAATAAACAATCTCATATAAGAACGAGATTTGAATAATTATCCCTTACCATTCATGATCGGTGGAATCATACATGTCATAAAATAAAGAAAATTTCGTGCATATTTATATATCATATTCTTCAAAATAAAAATCATAAAACATTCATGGTAATCATAATCACCATACAAAAGAAATAGATGGTGATTAAGGCATATGTCTCACAGAAATTAAAGTGAGACGAAATAATCCCTTACCTTAGGTCCAATGTCTTCCGTATATGTCTGAAACTCTTGTATAGTGTATTTAAACATATAATAAACTTGTAACAGAACCATAATAATAATTATTATATCATATATTATTCCATTTTACTTTATATTTTCCATTCATTTGTCAATTCAATGTTAAAGAAGCGTTTTGGGTAAAATCGTTTCATTTATCGTATGTGTATTGACTTGTAAATTTTCATATGATTACATATATCATGATTAATTACTTATAGAATGTAAAACATGGTATATATATCATATATATTCAATATAATAATATATATAATTGATCAATAAATGGAATAAAATACACTGTTCATGGAGACGGTAAGTCGTACGTACACATGAATGCTGTTTTCATTTCTTTATTGAATTAAATAAAAGTAAATGATATATATATATATATATCTAGTGGAATTTTTATTTAATATATTTCATTATTATTTATAATATATAATTTATAATCATTCTCGAATGGTTAACATGGGGAATGAATCTCATCGCGTCTTGGAAACGGTAAGCCGTATGTACGCACGAGCGACAATATCATTCCCATGATTGTGGAATTGTATTGATGTGTGTGATGTATAATTTTTTTGAATAAATATCACTTTAAAATAATCATATATAGTTATTTCTTCCATTATTATACCCATCCAAGTAGGTTGGTTATGAAAAACAGATTACACCACGGCATGGAGAAGGTAGGCCAAATGTACGCACGCGTGGTGATTTAATTTTAATAGGATTGATAGAAGATGGAATATGGTTGTTTCATATTTATAATAAAATATCAGTATACAAGTGATACTATAGTTATTACCTAATAATTAAACAACTCATATAGGGGACATAGAAGAATAAATAAGTTTGAATGTATCGGTAAAGGGTATTTCCTCTTCTTTGATGTGCCTCTTCTAATCCTCCTCTTAGGGCACTAAGGATGGTATTTGAAGATTCAAAGGACCTCTAGTATTCCTACAGGTAAGTTTATAAGAGAAATGGGTGGGTTTTTTTTCTGAGCTTTAAAGCTCAAAATAGAGTAAAGAGAAGAGGGAGGAGGCACCCTTTTATAAGAGATTAGAGGGGCACTTTTGGAAACCTCCAAAATATTAAATTAGAATAAACTCAAACCCCACATAAAAACTTCCAATGTGACTCAAATTCAAATGTGAGATAAGATAGGGTTGTAACCTCATCAACCAGTCAAATTTAGACAAGTTTTGATTTTATATTAAACATTATCATTTTGATTTATCCTTATTTTTTCTATTTGATTTTATTTGTGGTAATAATATTCTAAATTTTAAATGGTTATAAATACTTACTTATGTGTTGTGAATTGTCCATAATTTAAAATGGGTTCTCCATAAAAAGGCAGAAAAAATACATTTTATGAAGAAATACTTATTTTACCTAAAAAAATTATTTTGTTCTCATACCATGACTTAGAATATGTGTAAGATGAATGATAATGTTATACAATTTAAAATGTGGTTAATAATATTCATCACCTCTAGTTCATAATAATAATATAACAATATATAATTTATTAGTGAAACTTGGTATTGTGTACAACACACGCTATTGAAGAAGGTCACTCTAGTGTGCAACACAAGCCAAGAATAGTGTTGCATATACTATAAGCTAATACAATGTTGCATATAGCACAAGCTAATCATGTGTAGCGTACAACACAACACAACAATGAAATTAAAAAGAATATTTCCCATAAAATATCAGGGTGTTATAGTTCATGAGTGGGATAGTTTTTCTCATGAATTTTTATCTCTCGTGATGCATAGGTAAAAACACTATCATTTTTCTTAAGGACACAACCAAGTCTTTTCTTTGAAGCATCACTATAAATAATAAACCCATCGTTCCGTGATGGTAGTGTGAAGATAGGATGAATTACTAATATTCTCTTATGTTTTGAAAAACATTATTCACAGTCCTTTTTCCAAATAAATTTTACCCCTTTATGTGTGATCTTGGTTAATGGGTTAGCCAACTGAGAAAAATTCTGGACAAAACGTTGAGAATAACCTACTAAACCAATAAAAATGCATACCTTAGTTATACTCATCAGTGATGAACATTCTTGGATTTACTTATTCATTTATGGATCAACATAGATTCTAACCTTAGAGTCAATATGACCAAGAAAATAAATCTCATGAATCTAGAATTCACACTTTCTAAACATCCCTTATAATTCATTTCTTCTATGGGTTTACAGAATTGAGCGCAAGTGATTTTGATGATCTTCGTTGGTTTTTGATTATACAAAGATATCAACAATAAATACCACTAAAAATACATCAATATACTCTTTGAAAACTCTATTAATTATATATATGAAGATATAGGGTGCATTATTCAATCCAAAAGGCAATACTGTAAACTCATAATGCCCATACCTGGTTCTAAATGCTATATTCGGAATGTCTTCCTTCTTGTCACACAACTGATGATATCCTGATCGAAGGTCAATAATTGAAAAATATTTTGCAACATGAATTTGGTCAAATAAATCATCAATTTTAGGTAGTCAATACATGTTCTTTATTCTTATAGCATTGATCTCCCTATAGTCAATGCACAATCTCATACATTCGTCTTTCTTCATAACAAAAAGGATAGGGGATGCCCATGGAGAAACACCAGGGTGAATAAATCCCTTATTACTCAATTCCTATTTTTGTTTTTTGTTCCACTAATTCCATTGTGGTAATTCTACAAGGGGTCTTCGATATGGGCCTGGAACCAGGAATTAAATCAATGGAAACTCAATTTCTTGTTCCAGAGGATGTCCAGGTAAATCCTTTGGAAACAAATCAACATATTATTTCACAATAGGTACGCCCTCTATCCGAAAATTATTTTCCCCACCCATAATTATTTCTATCTCTTCCTACCCAATAATTGAATTCAGTTGGGCTACTGGGGAAGGATCTAGATAAAAAAAGGTGGCGACGTTTCTTATCTAAAGATAAGGCACTCCTTATCACCATTGAAAATCGTAACCTCTTTCTTCTTATAGTAAACTTTCACATCACAGTCTGAAATCCAATCCATTTTTAGGATTATGTCAAATTAAATCATGGGTACGATGATGAGATCAGCCGATAAATAACATTTATATTCCCTAATGGGAACTGATTCATAAAACATTATTGCGATGATACTTACCTTGGGAGTTTTAACTGACAACTTCTTTGTTAATTCCATTTGAAAATATCTAATTTTTTTAGCAAACTGGGATGATATGAAACAATGTGATAATCCAGAATCAAATAAAGATTTGGCTAAACTTGAGGAAACCATTAAATTACCTTCCAGCATGTCTTTCGGAGCTTTAACCTCAGTACTTGTGATCTCATGAGTTTGTCCTTTCTTCCTTGGATTTTTCTAAGGTATGTTATCTTGGAGCTTAGGACATTAATTTGCATAATTTCCCATTTCTATACAACTGTAGCATTCAACATTGACAACCTCTTTCTATCCCATGAAATCACGAGCATGGTGGCCTTTTTCACCACACTTGTAACAGACTTGCATTCCCTTCAGGCAAGTACCAGGGTGTTTCTTCCCACATTTATCATAGGATGAATATTCAACTTTTCCCTTCTACCCCTTATTTCCATTTCTAGAGTGATCTGTAGATATCTTATTCTTTTTCCTTTTGTTGAAGTTATAAGACATAGAATATTCATTTTCTATCTTGATATCACATGAGACAATATCTTCATACGATGAGAAGGATTGCAACACTAATGATCTATGAAGAAATGGTTTTAACCCATCAAGTAATATATAAATCTTACTCTTTGGGTTATGCATATAATATGTTTCATGCCTTGATAACCATGTATAATTAGTATCATACGTTGTAACATTCTCATCCTCCTTTTTCCTCAGATTCATAAATTTCCTTTCCATATCCTCTCAATGGTCATGAGGAATGTTTTTTCTAAGAAAATATCTTTAAGCTCCCTACATTCAATTTTTGATACTTCTTCATCTACTTTTATGTTTTGGATTAATGACCACCATTGATATGCATCTTCCGTGAGGCGATAAACTGCCATGAAAACTTTTTCCCTTTCGCTACTCCCCACAGCATGAAATATTTTCACTAAGGAACATATCCACTGCTCAGCTACCAATGGATTTGTACTCACACTGAATGTTGGTGGTTGTTTGGTCATGAAGCGATCTAACATTGATCCTCCGCATTGTAGTTCGGGGTGCTCTATACAGGTAAGGTTATTATTCATATCCTAAGCGAGTTGTCCCATTATGGTGATAATCTGATTAACACTAGTTGCATCACCAGCTCCACTATAATTATCTTGAGTAGTTGATTCGGATTCCATTCCTTCCACTAGGTTCCATTTCTAAATAATGGAATACACTAGATTATTTTATGAATCGCAATACAGAATTCCATACTTTTAAAAAACATAACATAAATTGAATATTTATTGCATATAATACATAATCATAAAAAATGTTTTCTTTGAGGAGGTATATACTCATAAATCCTTTATAGTGGTTTGTAAATAAAATGTAAATTATTCTAAGAATATCCCTCAGGATTGTCATAACCAAGAGTGAAGCAAGGACCATTTTTGTGTACTAGGATACCCTGGGGCAAGCCCGAAACTCGTTATCAGAGTTTTCAATCCTTGGTACATCTGTGCCAGAGCCGCCTCCACCTTCTCGTATCTAGATAGGGATGTATTACTTGGAAAATACATAAAATATCTAAATTACAAAAATTCTAGGAAGTTCTTCTATACCAATCCTCAATTTCTATCTTAGGGTAATGTGCTCTAATAAATGTTTATCTAAATCTAGTTTCCAAGGATTGTAGTAACCTTTCTTTGATACCAACTGTAATGCCCCGACCCCAGTTACCCAGAGTCAGTTCATTATTTAATAACATATGCATGATAATAAGGGATCAAAATCCTAAAAGACCGATCGGTTTAGTAGCCTTACAAGTACTAGATATATTCATAAGTCTAACATTACATTATATAATTAAAAACAACAACAACATTATCTCCATTGACCACATTCATCTCTTAGACTATCCCTACAGGTCTATCATAATATACATCTTCCCATCTTGGGAAAAAGAAAACATAGAAATGGGTGAGCTCAGATGCTCAGTAATGGTAAAAACATAGAGGAAACATTCAATAATATGCATAAACATTTAAGGAAATGTATAAGACTAAATAACAATCCCTTTAGACTTAAACATCATCCTAAAATTGAAAAGACAAATAAAATAACTCCATTTACTTACTCACATGGATATTCTACTAGTCGAATAATCACACGTAAAATCGATATCGAATTTCATAATGTTGAAATGCATAATGCCAGACTTCATAACCATATAGTCAAGGCCTTATGCCATGACTAAAAATAATATTTTGTCAAGCCCTTGTGCCAAGACACTAGTTTGTCTTATTAGACATATTGATTCCTCATGGAGTTATAGCGGGCTCCACCTGTCACTTACTATGTCCAATGCATTCTTCATATGAAAAGGATTAATCATAAAATAATCATTCTTATTAAAACTAGCATACGAAATGTCAGTAATTTATCAAAAAACCATGAATGGTGTAAAAATAAAACATCCATAGTCAAACATATCATAAAACCAATAATACAATATGGAATATTTTTACCATAATAAATCATCTTTAAAAAAACTTAAAATCCATAAAAGGATGTTGACATTGATGAAATCGAATGTTTTTGAAGAGAAATTTCTCTTTCTATTTTGAAATCATTTAAAAGTCATATAATTATAAAAGAAAAAATTAATTTTTAAAATTTTCTAATAATCTTGTATGGGATGATTTGATGATGTTATAACGGTGGAAAATAGCCGCACCCGCGGTATAAGTTAAAAAAAGACATTCTTACATTAATTTTATCGACAAGGTCATAAAGTGCCTTATTGGGAAAATGACAGAAAGATTCCGTTTAAAAAATATGTTGTCATATAAGGGTATAAATGAAATTAACCCATAGTCTAGTAAACAGTAAAAATGTTTTGAATTTAATTTTTAAGAAAACACTAATGTTGATGATAAAGAGGTCCCAGTAGATACTTACGTACTAACACCCTCAGATAAGTAAAGAGATTGTAGAATTAACCCTTACCTTGTACGTTTCCTTCGTCGATGGTATATTAATATTCTATATAATAGTTAAAACATTTTTATTAAATTAAATAAGAACTATATACATAAATATGACATCATATATGATTCTATAAAATATCTTTGTTTAAAATATTTCAGTAGTATAATCGTTTTAGGAGTTAATTGATTCATTTTCCATTATATGATTTGTTAAGTAAGCCATGTTTTTTATGGATAGGATGTATTTTATTTATATATATAATTATATAATGCTCAAAAACATTATTTCTAATCATAAAATAAGAATTAATCTTGAATTATTACGATGGGGAATGATTCTCATCGTGTTCGTGGAGACGGTAATCCGTACGTACGCACGAGTGACAATATCATTATATTGATAGTGAAATCTTATAAAATTGGATGTTATATCAAATATACAGAATTATTAATATGTAATATATATTATTTACCTTAGATATACTCATTATTATACCTATCCATCAAATGAATTGTTTGAATAATAAACTACACCACGACGTATAGACGGTAAGTCTTATGTACAGACATATGGTTACTTTGTCATATATAGGATGGATAGAATAATGAATATGGTTGTACCATATTTATAATATCAGCACAGAATGTAGAAGGAACTGGATTTACTATTTTGTCCTAGAAATAACAAAGAAAGAGGATGTGGAAGAAGAAATGAACTTGAAAGAGGGTAGTGAAATTATTAAATCTTCTTGAGGTGTTTTATTTTGTGTTTATCAAAAGGGATCCTTAGGTTGGATTTATGATCAATGTAAGGACACTTGGTTAAACTGAGGGAAGTTGGGAAGGTATTTGGGTAGGGGTTGGATGATCCAAATGGCTTTGGAGGAGTGAAATTACGATAAAGGGAAATACCCTTTTATAAGAGAGGTGAGGGTCACTTTAGGAAAAGCTTGAAATGTTATTTTATAATAAAATCATTTTCATTTTCTAATGGATCAAAAAAGATTTATTCTGAGGATAAGGTAGGGAAGGGTCAAAAACCTCTCAACTAATATGTTGTATATTGGTTTAGGTCACCATATTAACTTAATCATTTAGATTTAACTCGTAGTAAAATAGGTTGACATTTAGCATGTCTCTTTGTTTTTTTATACTATATCATTAATAAAATTACTATAAACTACCAAGAGAACCTCAAGTTGTTCATTATTGATATATATAACCTTATCTATGTCTTTTGGCCAAACATTATATTTTTATGAATATTATATCATATAAAAATATAGTATTTTCTTTATAAACCCAATTATGTCAATTTTGACACTATTTAGTATTTGATTTTTTTGAAAGCTAAAGAAACTTTATAACTTAGAAATTAATTTATTAAATCAACCCTAACATGTCATATTAACCTATAAAATTATTTTAATTCATCAAAAGTGTCAATATACATTTATTTGGATATTTATAATATCTATTATTTTAATATTTAATTATTAAGGTAATTAATGCATCATCATTGTGTTATAAATAAATAAAATAATTTAATGTCTAAAAATTTTAAATAAAATATCATTATGTAGTTAATATTTTTATCATTATGATGATTTTTATAGTCGAATTTATATTGTCTATAGTCCTATATTAAAAATGGGTTATATATTGAACTTTGAATTTACCTCTTTTAACTATTCTTTAAATAAAATAATAATAAATGATGTAATCTAATTCAAGTGAACCAAAGAGGATAATATTTTAACACTAAGGTTTTTTGTTCGAATTAAACTTATCCAATAGAATTAGAACATGTGTTAGAGTAATTATAATATCATTTTTACTCTTAATTTCCCTATTTACTTTTAATCGTCGTAAATATAAGTCAAAACTTACTATTCTCCAAAAAAATATTTTCATATTATTGAACCAAATTTTAATTAATGATGTCAACTATGTATCAGATTTTGTAAATTCAGCTCATAGAAGCTATAAAATCATGTTTTATGCAAATTTTCAAATGCTCCTAGAAAGTGGGTAAAAGACGGTAAAAATTTAAATAAAATTATATATATATATATATAAACTTATTATAAAATGACTCCAAACAATGACATTTAACATATATAGGTATTATATATTTCTTTACCTACAATAAATTAATATAAAATAAATAACTACTTAAATAAAAATTCCGTTTTAAACAATAATACAGTGTTTTTCACTATTCATCAAAAATTGAATGTTTTTAGAAAAAACCAAAAATTCACCCTAAGCTATTTTGGATATTCTGAATTCAAAAATAATGTCCATTTAAAAAAAATAAAAATTATAAAATTTCAAGATGTTGGTATTAATATTTATAATGGCTAGTTTGATTGGTCATGGTGTGGTAAAACTATAAGTTTCGTACAACACAAGCTAATGTGTTATTAAAAGGGAAACATTCCATGGAAGTTTGGGGTGTTACATGATATTTCAATGTATAGCCTCTTGGAAATCATAATTTGTTAATGATATTATGGTTTTAAATTATACTAGAGTTGTTTTTTCCTGATAATTCTTAACTATGTATACCTTTACATCAAACTCCAGGGGACTCTGAATGGAATTAATAAATTCATCCAATATTTCTCCAAAAATATGGATGTAATACAGAATCAATATCCATTCTTAGACATTTCAATCTATTTTAAAAATTATACTTTTATACCATAGGCAAATGCTTCCCAATGAATGTTCCCTCAACAAAAGGTGTTCTATAGGATAGAATTATTGAGGTATGTAGGACATGAAATTTAACAGTGGTTGATGAAACATCTATTTTTAAAAACATAAGACATTGTGTTCTACACCTTTTTTTTGTCCAATTAGGAAGAATCAAACCTACTAGTTGGTAATCCATAAGTTTTGGACATGTATATCAACTAAAATAATTTATGTTGTATGTATTCTCATTTTGGGCTCATAGAAGTGATAATACATGGGTCTTGACATCTTATATGGGATTCGAGTGGATTTATATAGGATATAGTTTTCAAATATGAAGACAACATCCCCTATTCCCTTGGATTATGTAGACACGGCATATCGATCCTAGGTTAGGTATGTGGAACTAAAGTCTATATATATTAGTCATTGGAGAAGGTAAATTCAATGTGAATGTTGATGATAGGGATGAAAATGAGTTCATTATATAATGTAGGTTTCATTTGGATGGAAAGTTCCTGTTCTATAGATAATTAGGGAATGATGTCGACAAGTGTTAGATATAGTGTCATAATTGGATAAGTATATTCTTGTCATTCCCTTTCATACTTTTAATGATTGTGTATGCCTCTGTGAGATAGACTTTATGTCATATACTTAGGATTAAAAATCACAGTCAATCAAAAAATCATTACACTAAGTGTTTCATGAGCTCGTTTAACTATCGTTTGAGCCATCTTGTTACCAAACTTGTAACATATCAGGATATAAGTTCATTTCCATCATTATTTTCATCCAACAGGGTGGTGTAAAAATTGGATACTTTTGTAATGTGATTTCCTAGTATCACCTACCCATAATAAACCATTGCTAGGAGGTTGTATTTTGTGAGAATGTATTTCTATATTATGTGACCCAGTCTCCTATGAAAATATAAATAGTTGGGGTGACAACTAAGTTTGACCTCATTAGGTTTCCTACGATTTAGTATCTTGAGAAGATAGATTTTCATGGTTATGGGGAGATATTTAGTGGAAGGACACAACCCCAGTTTCCAAGAGCCAGTGCCTTAATGGTTAAATTGGCATACATACAAGGAATAAGAATCCCAAAGGACCAAGTAGTTTGGTATTATTGGAAACAACATACATACATAAGTTCTCATTACAACTTGAAATGAAAACAACATAGAAAATACTTAGACAACTTCCATATCTCCTAGTTTATTTCAGCATGTATTTCATAATATAATTCTTCTAGCCCTGTGAAAATAAAACCTAATAAATGGGTGATCTCAGACGCTCAGTAAGGGTAAGCAATAAAGTGGAAAATAACATAAACACTAGACATATTGAATAACCGAAAACACATGCCTTTATAAATAAACTTAAACCCGAAATGGTAGAAATATGAGGTGAGTAAATATTTAGATAACATAATCATGGGTATTATTCTAGTCAAATAACCACATGAACCATTACTACTATATTCATAATGAGGGAATTAATAATGTGGGACAACATATCCATACCGTCAAGGCCTTGTGCCAAGACCATAAATAATCATTTTTTCAAGCCCTTGTTCCAAGATAGTAGTTTGTCGCATGAGACCTACCTATGAACCATGGGGATATATCAATCCCCAACAGGAATTTAATATATCCAATTCATTCCTCATATAAATGGGGATAAACATAAACAACATACAAATTAATACATTAAAGATTAACAGCTTTACCCGAACATTAGTCCAAAACACTAACCATTCAAAGTAAATTGATGAATGGTTTAAAGATAGAACATCAATAGAAATAATAATAATAAACAATTAAATTTATTATGTATATGATATTATGGAATAATAATCCCAATAATAGCTAAAAATCAACATGTGTGTTGATATAGAGGAAGATAGTCTTATAAAATCTTCGAATAATTCTTGAAATAATTACTCTTTTAATGTGAAAGAAGAGTTATTTTGGAAAAATTATTATATAAAACAATAATTGATGTAAGATATTAATTTCATTAAAGAATGAGTGATTTAATAGATATAATGGTTTCCAAAAACATATTAGATATTTCCCTTGAAAATAGGTAAGAAATTGAGATATTCTCTTGATTTGGGTTTGTATTTTAGAAACGATTTGAAAGATCCTTTTAAAAAAAGTAACTAACCATAAAATAAAGTGGGATTATGGTTTTTGTAAATATATAGAACACTCACATAGAATTTATGATTAGTATATAATAATACATGTGAATTTCATTGAGGTAATTTAGACAATGAAAATAACCCGAATGGAAATGGATGTTCAGGTGGAAAACCCTTACCTAAAGTATGAATGTGTTCCCCTCTTGAACTTTAGGTCCTGAAATATGAAATTATACATATAAATAACATATTTAGGAACCTAATGGTAATTTATTTAGTTTAAAATTAATCTTTTTATTTCATTTTTGATATTATTTATAAGTTATTATATTGAATTCTGTCTTTCTTGAGTGTTTGTTTTCTTGATTTTCATAATTGGTTCACTTGTTTTTAAGTAAAGAAGTTCATGTGGAATGGTTCTAAATCTCCAAAATTGAAGTTATGTATTATCTATGAATATAAAAATTTGTTAATGGCCATTTTTACCATTTGGTTACATGTAATGAGGATGAATCATTAGATGAAAATCACTTCGATTATTTGGCGGTATTTGGATTATTATGAAACAATTTTTTCTATATAAATTAATAATATATACATATACCAGTTCCTGAATATTAATTAGGTTGTAATACATATTTTATAGTCTGGTTCAACCATAAATATGGTTTCATTACCAGTAATGAAGGAAATATTGAAGAACAAAACTTCATCGTCCATGAAGGTTTTCAAATGGAACCTCATGGAAGTTGATTTCATTTATAAAAATAAAAGGGAGTAAAAATATGGATGATGGTTTTTCCATTAATATGATATAAATCTTGTATATAGATGATACTGGAGTTATCATGGTCATTTTGACAGAGGAGGTGAGGGGAGGATATGTAAATAAGATAAATGCAAATGAAACTAAAAGAAAAAGAAAGCTTCTTTACCTCTTGAAATAACATCTTGGAGAACCTCTTTAAGGGAAGGGATTTTGGTCATTTCACAAGACCAAGAGCTGCCTGGTCGTGGGTAATGACAAGGTAAGGGTATTTAGGAAGAACTTTGAGAATTTTTAAGTCTTAGAGAAGTGAACGAAGAGGGAGTGGTGAGGGGGTTTTATAGTGGAGGAGAGAGGTACATTTTGAATATTTAAATCATTATTTTACTATTTCCCTCAAGACAACCAATAATGTTGTTTCATGTGACCCTTAATAGTAATAAGTGCATGTGAGTTCGAACCAAGTGGACTTGCATCACTTGTGATGTCATGAATAGTGTATTTAACTGATAATATATATATACTGTATTTTATCGTATTTCACTATTCATCAATTTTTTTTGAATTTTAGAAAAATCCCAAAAATTTACCCCTACCATTTTTCAATGTGTAGAATTAAAATAGGAACTCCATTTTTCAAAATTAATATTCTTAATTTTATTAAATTAATTTTTAAATAAATTCATAGTTAATTCAAAAAATAACAATTCTTAAGGAGCAATTATTTTAATTTCACATTGAAAAAGTAATTATGTTCTAATTATCATATTTCAATAAGAAATTAAAATAATATCATTATTTACTATTCATAAGGGTCATATTACTATTCATACTACTATTCATAAGGGTATGTTACTATTCACCAAAAAACCATGCTTGTTCTATCAGATTCCAAATGACTTACTGATCACAACTCTAGATGACCATTATTCGAAATTCCAAACATAGTAGAGGCATAGTTGTGTTAAATGGGAAGATTATAAAATGCATTCAATATTTATTTTTAAAATCACGGGGTGTTACAGTCTCCCCTCCATAAAAAAAAATCGTCCCCAAAATTTCATTTTACAATTTATGCCAAAAACAAGTTGGGGTACTTTTCCTTCATTGTGTCCTCCAGTTCCAATGTTACCTATTTGTACTTTTGGTTTGTCCATAGTACATTGACCAGATGAGCAGTCTTGTTGCATAGAATGTTGTCTCTATGATCCAAGATTCTCACTGGCTTCTCATCATAAGAAAGATTATCCTCCTACTGTACCACCTCTAAAGAGAGTACATGTGAAGGATCTGGTATGTACTTCCTTAAAAGGGATACATTAAATACATCAAGTACTTTTGACATGGTAGTTGGAAGTGCAAGTCGATATGCCACAGCTCTGACTCAATCAAGGATTTCAAAGGGGTCAATATACATGGGACATAGATTTCCTTTATTCCTAAACCTCATGACCACATTTCAAGGAGATATCAGAAGAAAAACCAGGTCCCCAACCTCGAATTCATGGTCTCGTCAATGGTTATCTGCATAACTCTTCTATCGACTTTGGACTACCTTGATATGCTGCTGAATTGTTTTCACCTTCTCCACCATTTCTTCAACAATTTTAGGTCCTAGCAGCTTACGCTCGCCGACTTCATCCCAACACGCTAGTGATCTGCACCTTTTCCCATAATGGACTTCTATATGGTGCCATTCAGATGCTAGAGTGAAAACTCTTGTTGCAGGAGAATTCAACCAGTGGAAGATGTTGGTCCCATCCCCCATTTTAATTCCATAGAATATGTCCACAACATGTCTTCCAGTGTCAGAATAGTTTGCTCAGATCAGCCATTAGTTTGAGGATGGTAGGGTGTACTGATGTTCAGTTCAGTGCTTAGAGCATATCGGAGGCTTTTCCAGAATTTGAGGAGAATATAGGATCAGGGTCGGATACAATAGATAGTGGTACTCCATGCATCCTTACCTCTTCTTTGATGTAAATCCGTACTAGTCGATCCAATGAGAAGTCCTATTGAATCACGATGAATTGAGATGTCTTTGTAAGACGATCCACATTGACCCATATAGCATTGTTTCCTCCAGATGTCCTTGGATGTCAAGTGACAAAGTCCACGGTAATGTTCTTCCACTTCCATGTTGGTATGGGTAGTGGTTGCATCATTTCCTTAGACATTTGCCTCCCAGCCTTCACTTGTGGACATACTAGGCACTTTGATGTATAATCAGCAATATCCCTTTTCATATTGTCCCACCAAAATATTTCTCAGAGATCTCGATACATCTTTCTACTTCCAGGATGTATAGAGAAATTACAGTTATGTGCATCATCCAATAGTTCCCTCTTTAGATCAGTAAAAGGGGGAAAACAAAGACTCTTCTTAAATTTTAAAATTCCACCTTCACAAATGAAGTCAGTCAACTTCACATAATTTACTACATTAATTTTCTTATGAAATTCCTCATCATCCATTATAGAACATTCTATCCTCTCCATTAAAAAAGGATAGGCCACTATCTGAAAAAGTATTGATGTGTTACCTTCCCGGATAATTCCCATATCTATCATTACAAGATCCATGAACAAAGGATCTCTTTCAACTCTCATCTTGATCAAAACTCCATGATCCTTTCAGATGAAAGAATCTTCTACCTTATTTTCCTTCCCAGGTAGTAGTGTATTGTGAAATAATAGTCTTTGAGTAGCTCAATCCATCTCCTTTTCTCATGTTGAGTTCTTTTGGTGAGAATATATATTTCAAACTCTTATGATCTGTATATATCTCACATTTTTCCTCCATAGAGGTAATGTCTCCAAATCATCAGAGCAAATATTACCTCTTCTAACTCAAGATCATGAGTTAGATAGTTTTGTTCATAAAATTTTAGCTATCAAGATTAATAGGAAATCACTCAATCATTCTTCATAAGGACACAACCAAGCCCTTTCTTTGACGCATCATTATAGATAACAAAAATATCATTCCTCGATGGTAGGGTTAAGATCTGAGTGTTAACTAAAATCCTCTTCAATTATTCAAAACATTCTTCACATTCCTTTTTCCATACGAAGTTAACCCCTTTTCTAGAGAGCTTGGTCATTGGGATGGCTAAAAGAGCGAAGTTCTGAACAAAACGCCGATAATCACCTACTAAACCAATACAACTACGTACCTCAGTTACTTTTGTTGGAGTAGGAAATTCATTCACAGCTGTTGTCTTCACAAGATCAAGATATATTCCATCCTTAGAGACAATGTGGCCGGAAAGGAAACTGATTGGATCCAAAAATCACACTTGCTAAAATTCCCAAATAATTTATTTCATCTATGTGTCTTCAGAATAGTGTGCAAGATATTTTCATGATCTTCATGGATTTTAGAGTATACTAAGATATAATCAATAAACACCACTAAAAATTCATCAATATAATCCTTGAAAACATTACTCATTAGATCCATGAAGATAGATGGTGCATTAGTTAGTCCAAAAGGCATTACAGTAAACTCATAATGCCCGTACCTAGTTCAAAATTCTATTTTTGGAATGTCTTCCTTCCTCATAGGCAACTGATGATATCCGGATCGAAGATCAATCATAAATAAATATTGGGATCCATGAAGTTGATCAAACAAATCATCAATTTATGGTAGAGGATACTTATTCTTTATTATAATTGGATTGATTTCTCTATAATCAATTCATAGCCTCATGGATCCATCTTTTTTTTGACAAATTAGACCGTGGATTCACTTGAAAAAATGCTAGGGTGAATAAATCCTTTATCACTCAATTCCTCTAGTTTTTTATTTAGTTCCACTAACTCCACAGTGGCCATTATATAAGGGGTATTTTATATGGGCCTTGAACTAGGAATTAAGTCAATGGAAAACTAAACTTTCCAATACTGGAGGATGTCTTGGTAATTACTCTGGAAAGAAGTCAACATATTCTTTCACAATAAGTACAACCTCTATCTGTACATTCTTCTTGTCACCCATATTTATTTCATTCCCTTCCTCCCCAATAATTGAATTCAGTAGAGCTAATGGGGGTGGATCTTGATGAGAATCACATGGTGATGTTTCTGCTCTAAAAATAAGGTATTCTATACCATTCTCAAAAAATTTAACTTCCTTCTTCTTTCAATAGATCTCCGCATCATAATTTGAGAGCTAATCCATACCAATAATTATATCATAGTCAACCATTTTTACGAGGATAAGCTTAGCAACTAAAGCACGTTTATGTGTTATGAGGGGGACTAATCGACATTCCTTTGTTGCAATGATACATCCACAAGGAGTTTTTACTGATAAATCCTTTATTAAATCAAATTATACATATATAATTTTCATCGAAAATTGGGAAGATATAAATGAATGTGATGATACAGAATCAAATAAATTATGCTCTAAGTTGGATGAAATAATCAATTTACCTGCCACCACTTCATTAAGAACCTCATCCTCTGTAGTTGTAATCACATAATCTTGGCCTCTCTCCCTTAGGATTCTCTAGGGACCATTTCTCTGACGCATAATACATTCATGTGCATAATGTCCCATCTCCCTGAAATTGTAGTACAGAAAATTGGTATTTTCTTTTATTCCCCTTACAATATCAAGATAGGTGTATTTTTTGTCTGCACTTGTACTGGACTCCCATTACCTTCAAGAAAGTGCCAGGGTGTTTCTTCCAACAATTACTGCATGATAGAAATTAAACTCTTCCCTTCTCCCCCATTTATTTATTTCCTTTCCTAGAGTTTTCAGATTCCCACTACTTATCTTGCTTTCCTTTAATTTCATAAGGCTTAGAGAATTCATTTTCTGTCTTGATAGCACTTGAGACTATATCTTCATATGATTCAAATATTTGGGAGACAGGAGCCATTCATAGGAATGGTATTAAACCATGAAATAATTGATCAATTTTTCTCCTTGGATTACGTATGTAGTCTACATCATGCCTTTCCAGCCTGGTAAAGTTGGATTCATACTTGACAACATTTTCATCCTCCTTCTGCCTCAGATTCAATAATTTCTTCTCCATATCTGCTCATTGTTCATGAGGGAAATATTTTTCTAAGAATATTTACTTAAAATCCCTCCATTAAAACTATTATATTTCTTCCTACTACTTTTTTTTAGACTAAATAGCACCACTGATCTGCATCATCTGTTAGACGATAAACTACTATGACCACCTTATCTCTTTCATTAAAACCTAATGTGAGAAATATCTTCTCAAGGGGAACATTTCCACTACTCTACTACAAATGGGTTTGTAGTCCCACTGAATGATGGAGGTTGTTGTCGCATAAAACAATCTAACATAGCTTCTCCACATGGTGGATCTGGATGCTCTATACGAGTAAGGTTATTATTTATAACCAGAGTATGTTGTCCCAGTATAGTTACGAGTTTCTCAACACAATATCCAACATCATTATCTTTCATCGGAGGGAAATACCTATAGGGAACATGTGCGTTCGTGAGGTTTCAATTCCATCCACTTGCCTCCATCTCTAGATAATGTCATACACTCTATTTGGCTATGAATCATAATGTATAATCTTAACTAAACAAGATACTTATCAAAAAGTGAGATCCTATGCATGGATAATCCCATTTTCAAAAATGGTTTCTTTGAGGAAAATTTTACATTTCAATCCTTATTAATGGCTTGTAAAGAAAATGTGAATTATCTTAAGCATATCCCCTAGGAGTGTCATAACCAAGGGTGCAACAATGCCCATTTTTGTGAACCATTTCTCGTTCGAGTCATGCTCAAAGCAGTGTTTTTGGGTTTTACCCTTAGATACATGTGTGCTAGAGCTTCCTCTACCAGCTCGTATCCAGAGAGGGATGTATTGCTTCAAATATCCACATAATATATTCCTTACCAAAATACCAGGACATTATTGTATGTATATCATCAAAGACTAAATTAGTGACTCTTCCCTAATTCTACGTTTTCTAATTCTAGTTTCCATGTATTCTACTCAACATCTTTTGATACCAACTGTAAGGACCAAACCCCAGTTTCTCGGAGTCAGTTCCTTATTGGTCTCATTGGCATAAAAACAAGGAATATTCATCCCAAAGGACCGAGTAGTTTAGTATTATTGGAAACAAGATACATACATAAGTTTTTCATTACAAAATGAAATGAAAAAAACATAGAAACTCTCTAGACAAATTCCATAACTCCTATGTTATTTTAGTATGTCATTCATAATATAATTCTTCTTGCCTTGTGAAAATGAAAAATAATAAAGGGTTGAGCTCGAATGCTCAGTAAGGGTAATAAATAAAGCAGAAAATAACATAAACATTAGGCATGGTGAATAACTAAAAACAAAGGCCTATAGAAATAAACTTGAAAATAATATGGCAGAAATATATGCTGAGTAAATATTACCATTACATAATCAGGGTTATTATTCTAGTCAAATAAACAAATGAAACATGAATACTATATTCATAATGAGGGAATTCATTATACGGGACAATATATCCATACCGTCAAGGCCTCATTCCACGACCATAAATAATCATTTTTTCAAGGTCTTGGCTCCAGACCGTAGTTTGTCTCCTGAGACCTACCGATGCACCGAGGGGCTATAGCAGGCCCCACCAGAAATTTACTATTTCCAATGCATTCCCCATAAAAATGGGGATAAACATAAATAAATTACACATTAATATATTAAATGTAAATAGATTTCCCCAAACATTAACCAAAACACTAACCATTCGAAGTAAACTGATGAATGGTTTAAAGATAGAACATCAATAGAAAAAATAATCATAAGCCATTAAATTGAATATGGTAGCTGATATCAAAGAATACTAATCCCAATAATAAATAAAAATCAACATGTGTGTTGAAATAGAAGAATATACTCTTATAAAATCTTCGAATAATTCTTGAAATAATAGTTATTTTTGAAAAATCATTGTATAAAACCCGAAGTGAGGTAAGATATTATTTTCATAACAAAATTAAATATTTTATAGATATAATGGTTTCCAAAAACAGATTAGATATTTCCCTTTAAAATACGTAAGAAATTGAGATATTACCTTGATTCGGGTTTGTATTTCAGAAAAAATTTGAAAGATCCTTTTAAAAAAAGTAAATAACCAAAAAATAAAGTATGATTATTCATTGTGTACATATATAGAACACTAACACTGAATTAATGATGATTATATAATAATAAATAATTATTTCATTGAGGTAATTTAGACAATGAAAATACCCCGAATGGAAATGGAAGTTCGGGTGGAAAAACCCTTACCTTAAACCCGAATCTGTTCCCCTCTTGAAACTTAGGTCCTGGAATATAAAATTATACATACCAATAACTTATTTCATAACCTAATATACATTTATTTAGTTTATCATAATTATATTTAGTTCATTTATGTTATTATTTATAAGTTTCTAAATTGAATTTCGTCATTCCGGAGTGTTTGTTTTCTTGATTTTCATAATTCGTTCACTTCTTTTTAAGTAAAGAAGTTCATGTGGAATGGTTGTAAATCGCCAGAATTGAAGATACATATTATCTATGAACATCCAAATTTGATAATGGTCATTTCTATCATTTGGTTACATGGAATGAGGATGGATCTTTATATGACAATCACTTTGATTATTTGGAGATATTTGGATTATTATGAACTAGTTTTGTCTATATAAATTAATAATATGATCATTTACTGGTTTCTGAATATTAATTAGGTTGTAATACATATATTATATTCTGGTTCAACCATCACTATGGTTTCATGACTTGTAATGAAGGAAATATTGAAGAACGAAACGTCATCATCCACGAAGGTTATAAGTTGGGACCTCATGAACGTTGATTTCATTTATAAAAATAAAAGGAAGGGAGTAAGAATATTGATGATGGTTCATCCATTGACATGATATAAATATAGTATATAGATGATACCAGAGTTATCATGGCCATCTGAATATAGGAGGTGAGGAGAGAAAAACAAAAGAAGATAAATTCAAATGAAACTTAAAGAAAAAGAAAGGTGCTTTACCTCTTGAAATAACTTCTTTGAGAACCTCCTTATGGGAAGGGATTTTGGTCTTTTAGAAGGACCAAGAGCATCCTGGTCGTGGGGAATGACTAGGGTAGGGTATTTGGGATGAACTTTGAGAATCCTCAAAGCTTAGAGGAGTAATGAGAAGAGGGAGTTGTGAGGGGTTTTTATAGTGGAGGAGAGTGGTAAATTGTGAATATTTGATTAATTATTATATTATTTCCCTCAAGAAAACCAATAGTGTTGTTTCATGTGACTCCTAATAGTAATAAGTTCATGTGGGTTCGAACCAAGTGGCCTTGAATCACATTTGATGTCATTAATAGTGTATTTAACTGATAATATGTATATACAGAATTTTATCATTTTTCACTATTCATAAAAAATTATAGAATTTTAGAAAAATCCCAAAAATTTAAACCTGCCAATTTTCAATGTGTAGAATTAAAAAATGAACTCCATTTCTCAAAATTAATTTTCTTAATATAATTAATTTAATTTTTAAATAAATTCAATGTTAATTCGAAAAATAACAATTTTAAAGGTGCAATTAGTTTTATTTCACGTTGAAAAATTAATTAATATCTCATTATAACATTGCATTATGAAAATAAAATAATATCATTATTTACTATTCATAAGGGTCATTTTACTATTCATATTACTATTTATATGGGTATGTTACAATTCAGAAAAAAAACCATGTTTGTTCTATCAGACTTCAGATGACATACTGATCACAACTCTAGATGACCGTTCTTTGAAATTCCAAACACAGTAGAGGTAAAGTTATGTTTAATGGCTAGATTATAAAATGCATTCAATATATATTTTCAAAATAATGGGGTGTTACAGTATACCCTCCTCACAAAAATTTCATCCTCAAAATTTCATTTTACAATCTCGGGCAAAAACAGGTGGGGTAATTCTCCTTCATTGCTTCCTCGAGTTCCAATGTTGCCTCTTCGTACATATGGTTTCGCTATAGTACCATGACCAGATGAGTAGTCTTGTTGCATAGAACATTTTCTCCATGATCCAAGATTCTCACTGGCTTCTCGTCATAGGAATGATCATCCTCCAACTATACCACCTCTAAAGAGAGTACATGTGAAGGGTCAAGTATGTACTTATTTAAGAGGGATATATGAAAGACATCATGTAATTTCGACATGGTAGGTGGAAGTGCCAGTAAATAGGCCACATATCTGGCTCGATAAAGGATAAAAAAGGAGCCAATATCCCTGGGACATACCATTCCTTTATTCCCAAACCTCATGACATTCTTCCATGGATATATGGGTAGAAAAACCTGGTCTCCAATCTCAAATTCAAGGTCTCGTCCATGGTTATCTGCATAACTCTTATTTCAACTTTGGGCTTCCTTGATATGCTGCTGAATGGTTTTCACATTCTCCACCATTTCATCAATCATATCAGGTCCTAGCAGCTTATGCTCACCGACTTCATCCCAACATTCTATTGTTCTACACCTTTTCTGATAAAGGGCTTCATATGGTTCCTTTCAGATGCTCAAGTAGAAACTGTTATTGTAGGAGAATTCAACCAGTGGAAGATATTGGTCCCACCCCCCATTGAATTACATAGAACATGCTCTCAATTTGTCTTCCAGTATCTGAATAGTCTGCTCAGATTGGCCATCAGTTTTAGGATGATAGGTTGTACTGATGTTCAGTTAAGTGCATAGAGAATGTTGGATGCTTTTATAGAACTTTGAGGTCAATATAGGATCATGGTAAGATACAATAGATAGTTGTACTTCATTCAGCCTTACCACTTATTTGATGTAAATCTGTGCTAGTTGATCTAATGGGAAGCCCTCTCGAATCGCGATGAAGTGAACTCTCTTTATAAGATGGTCCACAAATACCCATATAGCATTGTTTCCTCTGGATTTCCTTGGATGTAAAGTGAGAAAGTCCACGGTAATGTTATCACAATTCCATGTTGGTATGGGTAGTTTTTGCATCATCCCCTTAGACTTTTGCCTCTCAACCTTCAATTGTTGACATACCAGGCACTTTGATGTATAATCATCAATCTCACTTTTTATATTGTCCCACCAAAAGTTTTCTCATGGATCTCGATACATATTTGTGCTTCCAGGGTGTATAGGGAAATTGGATCTATGTGCATCATCCAATAGTTCCCCCTTTAGCTCAGTAATAGAGGGAACACAAACCCTCTTCCTGAATTTCAAAATTCTACCTTCACATACGAAGTCAGTCAACTTCACATAATTTAAAGCATTAATTTACTTTTGAAATTCCTCATCTTGCACCAGAGAACTTTTTTTCCTCTCCAGTAAATAAGGTTTGGAAACAATCTGAAAAAGTAGTGACGTGTTACCTTCCTTGATAATTCCTATATCCATCTTTACTAGATCCATGAACAAAGAATCCCTTTCAACTCTCATCTTGTTCAAAAAATCATGTTCCTTTCTACTCAAACCATCTACTACCGTATTTTCCATCTCCCTGTGGTAGTGTATTGTGAAATCATAGTCTTTGAGTAGATCAATCCATTTCCTTTATCTCATTTTGAGTTCATTCGGTGAGAATATATATTTCAAACTCTTATGATCTGTATATATCTCACTTTTTTCCATAGAGGCAATTTATCCAAATCATCATAGAAAATATTACTGATGCTAATTCTTGATCATGAGTTGGATTCTTTTGTTCATGAATTTTCAGCTGTCTAGATGCATAAGCAATCACTCGATCATTCTGCATAAGGACACAACCATGTCCTTTCTTTGATGCATCGCTATAGAAAACAAACATATCATTCCTCGATGGTAGGGTTACGATTAGAGTGTTCACTGAACTCCTCTTCAATTCATCAAATCATTCTTCACATTCCTTTGTCCATACGAACTTAACCCCTTTTCGTGTGAGATTTGTCATTGGGTTGGCTTAAGGAGTGAATTTCTGAACGAAACACCGATAATAATCTGCTAAACCAATAAAACTACATACCTCAGTTATGTTCATTGATATAGGCCATTCTTGCACAACCTTTGCCTTCAAAAGATCTACAGATATTCCATCCTTAGAGACAATGTGGCCCAGAAAGGCACCTGATTGGATCCAAAAATTACACTTGCTAAACATCCCATATAATTTATTACTTCTAAGGGTCTTTAGAATAGTGCACAAGTGATTTTCATGATCTTCATGGATTTTAGAGTATACCAAGATATCATCAATAAACACCACTACAAAGTCATCAAAATAATCCTTAAAAACTATGTTCATTAGTTCCATGATGACAGATGGTGCATTAGTTAGACCAAAAGGAATTACAGTAAACTCATAATGCCCGTACCTGGATTGAAATGATATTTTAGGAATGTCTTCCTTCCACACAAGCAACTGATGATATCCAGATCGAAGATCAATCATAAAACAATATTGGGCTCCATGAATTTGATCAAATAAATCATCAATTCATGGCATGGGATAACTATTATTTATTGTAATAGCATTGATTTCTCTATAATCAATGCATAACCTTATGGACCCATCATTCTTCTTGAGAAATATCACAGGGGATCCCCATGGAGAAACACTAGGTCAAATAAATCCTTTATCAATAGATTATTCTAGTTTTTTCTTTAGTTCCACTAACACCACAATGGCCATTATACAAGTGGTCTTTGATATGGGCCTTGAACCATGAATTAAGTCAATGGAAAACTCAATTTCCTGCTCTGGAGGATGTCTAGGTAAATATTCTAGAAAGGCATCAACATATTCTATCACAATAGGTACATCCTATATCTATACATTCTTATTCTCACCAATATTTATTTCATTCTATTCCTCCCCAATAAATGAATTCAGTAGAGATTTTGGGGTGAATCTAGATGAGAATCACATGTTGAGGTTTCTCCTCTAAAAATAAGGGATTCTACACCATTCTCAAAAATTGTAACTTCCTTGTTCTTTCAATAGATATTCGCTTAATAATATGAGAGCCAATCCATACCGAGAATTATATCATAGTCAAAAATTGGTATGATGATAATGTTAGAAACTAAAGCACATATATGTGTTATGAGGGGGACTAATTGACACTCCATTATTGAAATGATACATCCACTAAGAGTTTTGACAAATAACTCCTTTATTAAATCAAATTGGATATATATATCTTTCTTGGAAAATTGGGAAGATATAAATGAATACGATGATCTGGAATCAAATAAAGTATTGGCTAAGTTGGATGAAACAATCAACGCACCTGCCACCACTTCGTCAGGAACTTCAACCTCTGCAGTTGTAACTGCATAAGGTTGGCCTTCTTTGGGGAACATTTTTCCGACGCTTAAGAAATTCATGTTCATAATGTACCATCTACCTACAATTATTTTACATAACATTGGTAGCTTCTTTCTTCCACTTACAATCTCGAGATAGGTGGCCTTTTTCACCACACATGTAACAGAATCCCATTCCTTTATGGAAAGTGTTAGTGTGTTTCTTCCCACAATTACTGGATGATTAAAATTCAACTCTTCCCTTATTCCCCATTTACTTATTTTCCTTCCCAGAGTTTTCAGATTTACTCTTCTTCTCTTTCATTCTTTTAAAGTAATAAGACATAAAGAATTCATTTTCTTTATTAAGAGCACTTGATACTATATCTTTATATGATTCAAATCGTTGGGAGACAAGATCCCTTCAGAGGAATGGTTTTAAACCATCAATGAATCGATCAATTTTTCTCATTGGATTACGTATGTAGTTCACAACATGCCTTGCCATACATGAAAATTTGGGTTCGTACTTGGAATCATTTTCATACTCCTTCTACCTCAGATTCAAGAATTGCCTCTCCATATTTTCTCACTATTCACAAGGGAAAAATTTTTGTAATAAGATTTCCTTAAAATCCCTCCATTCCATATCTTCTATTTTTCCTCCTACATTTTGTTTTGGACTAAAGACCACCACTGATCCTCATCACCTATTAGGTGATAAAATTCCATGACAACCTTCTCTCTTTCGTTACAACCCAATGTAAGAAATATCTTCTCAAGGGTACATATCCACTACTCTGCTACAAATAGGTTTGTAGTCCCATTGAATGATGGAGGTTTTTTTCACTTTATGCAATCTAACATAGCTCCTCCACGTGGTGGATCTGGATGCTCCATACTATTAATGTTATTATTCATAATCTAAGTAAGTTGTCCCAGTATAGTTATGAGTTGTTCATCACCAGATCCAACATCATTATCTTGTGTTGGAGGGAAATCCCTATAGGGAACATGTGTGTTCGTGCGGTTTCCATTCCTTCAACTTGGTTCCATCTCTAGATAATGGAATACACTATATTAAGCTATGAATCATAATTTATAATATTAACATAACAAGATACTTATCAAAAATTGAGATCATACGCATGGCTAATCCAGTTTTCAAAAATGGATTCTTTGAGGAAAATTTTAAATTTCAATCTTTCATAATGGCTTGTAATGAAAATTTGAATTATCCTAAGCATATCCCACATGATTTTTTTAACCAAGAGTGTAGCAAGTCTCATTATCATGAACCAAGTCCCATTTAAGTCTATCTCAATGTGGTGTTTTCAGGTTTTACCCTTAGATACATCTGTGCCAGAGCTGCCTATACCTAATCGTATCCTAATAGGGATGTATTTCTTGAAAGATACACATAATCTATTCCTTACCAAAATACCGAGATGTTATTATATGTATATCCTCAAAGACAAACTTAGATACTCTTCCCTAATTCTACGTTTTTTTAAATCTAGTTTCCAAGTATTCTACTAAACATCCTCTGATACCAACTGTAAGGACCCAACCCCAATTTCCCAGAGCCGGTGCCTTATTGGTTACACTGGCATACAAACAATGAATAAGAAACCCAAAGGACCGAGTAGTTTAGTATTATTGGAAACAAGATACATACATAAGTTCTTCATTACAAATTGAAATGAAAATAACATAGAAAATCCTTAGACAACTTCCATAACTCCTAAGTTATTTTAGCATGTCATTCATAATAGAAATCTTCTTGCCCTGTGAAAATGAAAAATAATAATGGGGTGATCTCAAATGCTTAGTAAGGGTAAACAAATTAGTAGAAAATAACATTAACATTAGACATAGTGAATAACCAAAAACACATTATTTAGAAATAAACTCGAACATAATATGGCAGAAATATGAGCTAAGTAAATATTGCCATAAAATAATAATGGGTATTCGTCTAGTCAAATAACAACATGAACCATAAATAATATATTCATAATTAGGGAATGCATAATGCGGGACAACTTATCCATACTGTCAAGGCGTCATGCCAAGACCATAAATACTCATTTTGTTAAGTCCTTATGCCAAGACCGTAGTTTGTCTCATGAGACCGACCGATGCATAGAGGGGCTATAGCAGGCCCCACCCGACACTTACTATGTCTAATGCATTCCTCGTATGAACATGGATAAACCTAAACAACATACATGTTAATATATTAAATTTAAATAGCTTTCCCCATACATTAATCCAAAAAACTAACCATTCGAAGTAAACAGATTAATTGTTTAATGATAGAAAATCAATAGCCAAAATAGTCATAAAACAATAAATTGAATATGGTAGCTGATATTATGGAATAATAATCCAAATAATACATAAAAACAACAATTGTGTTGAAATAGAGAAAGATACTCTTATAAAATCTTCGAATAATTCTTGAAATAATTACTCTTTTACTCTGAATGAAGAGTATATTTGGAAAAATCTCTGTATAAAACCAGAAGTGAAGTAAGATATTATTTTCATAACAAAAAAAGTGATTTTATTGAAATAATGGTTTCCAAAAACCGATTAGAGATTTTCCATGAAAATTGGAAACAAATTGAGATATTCCCTTGATCCGGGTTTGTATTTTAGAAACAATTTGAAAGATTCTTTTAGAAAAAGTAACTAATAATAAAATAAAGTAGGATTATGGTTTTTTAACATATATAGAACACTCACACAGAATATATGATGGGTATATAATAATACATTAGAATTTCATTGAGGTAATTTAGACAATGAAAATAACCCGAATGGAAATGAAAGTTCTGGTGAAAAAAACCCTACCTTAAGTCCGAATGTGTTCCCCTCTTGAACATTAGGTCCTGGAATATGGAATTATACATATCAATAACTAATTTCATAACCTAATAGGCATATATTTATTTTATCATAATTCTGTTTATTTCATTTATGTTGTTATTTATAAGTTATTATATTGAATTTCGTCATTCTTGAGTGTTTGTTTTCATGATTTTCATAATTGGTTCACTAGTTTTTAATTAAATAAGTTCATGTGGAGTGGTTGTAAATCTCCAGAATTGAAGTCTAACATTATCTATGAACATAAAAAAATTTTAAAAGCAATTTCTATCAATTTGTTACATGTAATGAGTATGAATCATTAGAAGACTATCACTTCGATTATTTAGTGGTATTTGAATTATTATGAACTAGTTTTGTCTATATAAATTAATAATATGTACATATACTACTTCCTGAATATTAATTAGGTTGTAATACATATATTATAGTTTGTTTAAACCATCAATAGGGTTTCATGATGATTAATGAATGAAATAATGAAGAACGATACTTCGTCGTCCACAAAGGTTATAAATTGGAACCTCATGGACGTTGATTTTGTTTATAAAAATAAAAGGAAGGGAGTAAGAATATTGATGATGGTTCAGATATTCACATGACATAAATCTTGTATATTGATGATATTGGAGTTATCATGGTCATTTGGACAGATTAGGTGAGAAGAGGATAACAAAAGAAGAAAAATTCAAATGAAACTAAAAGAAAAAGAAAGGTGGTGTACCTCTTGAAATAACTTCTTCTAGAACCTCCAAATGGGAAAGGATTTTGGTCTTTTGGCAAGACCAAGAGCTTCCTGGTCGTGTAGAATGACTAGGTAAGGGTATTTGGGCAAAACATTGAGAAGCTTCAAGTATTAATGGAGTGAAGTGAAGAGGGAGTGGTGAGGGGTTTTTATAGTGGAGGAGAGGGGTAAATTTTGAATATTTAATTCATTATTTTGTTATTTCCCTCAAGTCAACCAATAGTGTTGTTTCATGTCACCCTTAAGAGTAATAAGTTCAATTGAGTTTGAACCAAGTGTACTCGCATCACTTGTGATGTCATGAATAGTGTATTTAACTGATAATATGTATATATGGTATTTTATCATATTTAACTATTCATAAAAAATTCTAGAATTTCAGAAAAATCCAAAATATTTTCCCTTATCATTTTTTGATGTTCAGAATTCAGAAATGAACTCCATTTTTAAAAATTAATTTTCTAAATATTGTTAATTTAATTTTTAAATAAATTCATAGTTAATTCGGAAAATAACTATTTTAAAGGTGCAATTAGTTCTATTTCACATTGAATAATTAATTAAGATCTCATTATCATATTTACTTAAGAAAATAAAATAATATCATTATTTAATATTCATAAGGGTCATATTACTATTCATAAGGTTTTGTTAATGTTCACCGAAAAACCATGTTTGTTATATCAAACTCCAAATGACATACTGATCACAACACTAGATGACCGTTATTCAAATTTCCAAACACTGTAGAAGAAAATTTGTGTTTAATGGCTATATTATAAAATGAATTCAATATTTATTTTCAAATTAATGGGGTATTAAATTCAGTAATATATTCAATTTTTATGTAATATACAATGTTCTTAAAAAATCAAATAGAAGGTTTCCCTTATCATTATTTTCCTTAGATTGAGAGTGTTTTTTCTACTATTGTCTCTTAAAAGGAGGTGTTTCATGATTTGAGGCCTTCCAAGGTATTATTCTAGGATCCTTTGCTAATTTGTGCATGTAAATAGAAGTTTTATATTTTGTAGAGATCTTCTAGTGTCGTATGGGAATGTGTTGAAATTTTTACCTAGTTCACTGAATGAAAAATTAGAGGCATTATAATTTTTATTCAAACTCACTAAAATAAACCTTGGTATTTCACCAAGATGAAATGTGTTTATTGATTATCATGGGTGGTTATAATATAATTCTATAAAACCATCTCTGTCTATGTTTGAATACCGAGAGAGTATTCTTGACTATTAAATCTAGTGATAACATAAGTGGCCCTCTCATTTTCTAATTTTTTTCAATTTTTGAGCTAATTGATCATATTTTTCCTTAGTCTTGAGCTATATGGAATAATGTGAAATGTATTATGAACACCACATATATCATATTTTTATGCTATTGTACCAACCAAAATTTGACCCAATTAGGCAACATATAAAAAATCTCAGTTTTTTTCATTATTATTGCCTCATGATCCCATCATAGTTATTCAGAGAGACATGAAGTGTGTGATATGTTTATCTAGATACCCTATGTTTTATATGTTTGAAAAGGGAGAATTTATGAAATAGGGTATGGAAAATAATCTAATAACCATCCGTGGTTTGGATTTCCGATAAATAGTACAACATAATATGAACCTTCCATGGATTCCACCAGAGTATCTATAGACTATATGGTGTTTAGAGGTTTAAGATTTACCACCATATGAAAAAAATATTCTATATGGGGGTGGGATACACATAACACTATTTCACTACTCTCAGTTCATGTGGATTTTGAATTAATATTTAGTGTAGATGAACATCTAAACAAAAAAGGGAATGTTTTTTTATATGAAAAAAATCGTTGTCATCCTTAATTTTCACCATTATATGAACAAATTTTATTAATGCAGATCATACCAAATACTCAAATTCAACACTCACAGGTAGAATATCTATATCTGGATGGGGGGAAGAATGGTTATTTGGTTCCTCTTAAAGGTGATACCTAGTGGTAATATTTTCGTAAAGTAATTCTTCTTTGATCCATTTGAGGTTGTCTATCTTAGTGTTGAAAAATTTTAGTCATACCTCTATAAAGTGAATTTCATCATTTATAGGTGTTGTGTAGGATGTAGCAATATGATTACATTTTTATTGGATGAAAGTCAGCAAAGATGTTGACTTTCATCATTATGGGGTCTGATGTTCTTGTTTATCATTTGATTCCATATTTGTGCATCCTCAATTCTGGTATTGACAGCACCAAACCCTTTAGGATCCAATTTAATGTTTCTAAACTCCATGTTTAAGACTTGTTCTACATCATTTACTGAATTTATGTTGATAAAGTTTACTGAGGAGTACCAGGAAATAGTTGTTATCCCATAATTGAACAAGTATTACAAAATTTATATACTTATTGATCCTCCTTTGAGGTATATATTAGGGTATTTTTATTGGACTATGGTCGTATTGGGTTATCCAAACAAACAACCATTATAGGGTTGGATTTTATATGCGATATGAGCCCCTGTTTTTGACCGCTAAATAGTGACCTTGAGGGAGTCTCAGACAATACATGATTAGAAGTCCCCATATGTTAGTAGTGTTCCATGATATATGGGGAATATCTAGGGTGGAAGCCAATTATAATCATTATCTGAAATATATAATACCTCAATCTTTAGGTGAGATGAAAAACAGTACCCTTTATTTACTAGTTTGGTTTTATGTGATTTCTTCCTTGGTACCCTTCAGACACATTTTTAGGGAATGAGAATTCACAAAATTTTTATCAAGATAAAAATTCCCCAAACCCTACATGATGTGGTTTATTTGGATATACCATCGATTTCATCAGTACCCACTTGGTGTTTAATGACCATGGGGCTAGCATAGGTGGTTAATATACCCATTTCTCTATGGTCTGGGTTATCTTCTGGATGGTTGACATGGTAGCATCCATTGTGGTCTTACTTATTTAGAAAACATTTATCCATCCATGGTCAAAATTTATTTACTACATACAGTTAAAATTAATCACTATGAAGATATTTTGAGAGATTTAAGACTTTGGAACCATTATTTTAGATATGTTGCCTTTTTTTTGAGAGTACAATCATGAGATGCTCTTGGTGTCCTAATATACTATAATTATAGTGAAGTGTAATTATCCATACTCACCCTAACCTCAAATAATAATGTTTGATAAATATTCAACAAATAGTTTTTGGATAGTCATCGTGTTTTGAAGAAAATCATGTCATTGACATTCCCTATTCTTTTTTGACATTAGTTACTGAGTCATAGAGAAACAATCTAGGTATATCTAAAATAGAAGTACATTTATTGTACATATACGAACCTCAAATTCTAAATAATGGAGGTGTACAACCTTTAATAGTTGTAAGGTCTCCCCCATGTTCTGGTGTAGGTAAAACATGCCCTTATCCATTATCTATTGCATGAATTCATTATCAGAATTAGAGATGTCATAAAACATATATGGGGAATTGTTTTTGGCTATATATGAATATATAAATATATATCCTTTATATTATCTTCACCAGATTTGTATTCCTCTACCTGGTCAGGCTATAGAGGTTACATCTATAGGTTATATATTAACTAATGCAAGGTCTTATCAGTTGTCTATGGGGAACTATATGTGTATAAACTACATTTTTTGAAAATTTATCTAATAAAAGGTGTCTTAAAAATGGTTCATTTCCCTTATACAGTCAAGATATCACCCTATAGAGGTGGTCTGTGGGGGATTTCAAAGGCATGATCTACATAATCTGTCTCAATACTACCAAAATGAGTACTATCATGGTAGTTATTTCTATATACATTGGTGGAAGTGTTGATAGACCATTGAGGAGATACATATATGCATTACATGGTCTCAAGGGCATTGGAATCATGTAGAGTAGGAATATGCGCCTCATACTCTATCATGATTTGGATATGTCTACCAACCATTTTTGGTTGAGCTAGAATATGAGCCATTACTATCGAAGTCTCTAGAATATGTTGTTGATGATTTATTTTTGTAGTAATATGATCCCACTAAAAATAATATAATATATTATACAAGTAATATTAAATATTGTTTTTTAGAATATTAACCCACGTTATGAGGTATCCAAAATGTTATGATCATTCCTAGTTGATGGAGTGGTACAGTCCCATTTTAAATATGCATTCGAAACAATGATATGCCTATTTAAGTCTAGAATGATAGAAATAATATAGGCCTTATCTTATATATAATATAATGGATACTGGTAAAATATTTTATTAGTGGGATACAAAATAGGTTCTAGGCTTCTGTAAGATTTTGGGATATCTTGAGTAGCTATATTGGAATAATTATTGGCCTCCCATGAGGTGGATTCAAAACAGGGTTAATAAACCCTCATTATAATTTGAATATGGGCCTATCCCTCTATCTTTGGAGTATTCCTTTATCATTCCTTAAATAATATATGCACTATCCAAGAGGTTATTTTCAAACTAGTTTTTTAAGCCTATTTAGAATACAGATATGGGCATCGTCATGTTCCTTATCCTTTATGGGAAAATTGACAATAATCCTTGTATACAAAATCATGAATATAATCATTCTCTAGAGTTTCCATGAGTTCATGTTGATAATGGTGAAGTTTTACTCTATCCATCAAGATATTTATTTTCTTTATCCCTTATATCATTTTCTAAATATGTTACCAAAGCTTCTCCATCCAAGAAATAATTTATCGGATATTTTAATTGGTGTATGTCAAAAAATTCTTCTCCAAGCTATTTGTCACTAGGACATACTAGAATTTTTATTCAGTTGATGTGGGGATATATTCCCAAACCTTCCATTCCTTTTCCATCAAAATGTTCTTATGGGATACATGCTCAGTGTTTGGAATATGAACCTCTAATGTGCATGTTACTGGGATATATGGGATGACTTTGTTTTGGTTACTAGGGATATAAGTTTTATCATAATAATCAATTTGAATATGTTCGCGTGAATCATTTATGGATATGGGGATATGTGCCCTATCCCATTAGAAATAATATTTCCATGCCCAAAGATATCTATTTTTCATTTTTACATATTTATAATGAGAGGAAACATCTTCTATAGTTCCCTCAACATGTGATTAAGTGGAATTAGAAGGATGATGATAGTAATGTAAATTGAAAAAACTCATCATGGGTTGATCCTAATCTAGGATGGTACCATAATAGAATCATAGATCAACATTTCTATGTTAAGTAATATTTTTAATTTTAAACTTATGCTACTGGAACTTAAACCTATTAAAAATTGGGATAGGTGTTGTTTTCTTCGCTGTAGCCTTATTTGGGTGAGGTGGGATAATGAGTTTCAGTTCATGGAGACCCTTGAATTCAGGCTAAATGGTTAGGATTGTACAATTATAGTGGTTCTCCCAAACCAAAAACATTGCAACTGGATGCTGAACTCATCAAGTGGGTGAGAATTATTTATAATCTATAGAGGTCATTTCCACATTTGTATTTCTAGGATGTTTTATTGACAATATCCTGGATTTATTTCAAGGTTAATTTTTTTATGGTATGAGTAATCTTGAGGGAAACAATAAAATATATCATTGTCTACTGTAATGTTTCATGTAAGAATAATATTTAACTAGCTATTCACAATGAATCCATTGGATTATTTTTTTGGTTTGGTGTTTTTTACTATACATAATATAAAAATTGAAATAGACCATCCCATGGTAATCCTAATATAATTTAATTGTTAAAATATTCATGTTAGGTTCATCATTTTTATTCCATATGAAATTCATTTTGTTTAGTTTTATAATAACATTCACATAATTCATTTCACTAATTTGGGTCTTAATAGAAACTCCCAAAGGATTATTTATATGTAATGAGCTACAAACCATCCATCCAAAGGAATATGGTCATTGGAGTTTTTTACCAATGATTGTCTAGAATGAACATTGGTTGAGAGTATAAGAGGTTTTCTTCATCATACCAATTTAGGGGGAAATATTTCTTACCCTTGTACACTATTATAATATTAATATATGACCACGTTTCATTCACAGATACCAATAAAAAATTGGTTAACCTAACTAAATGATCATGAATTGGATCATGTTCATACTGTGGGAAATTATATCAATGAAATAATATTTCTATTTTAGGATCACTATATTTATACCCATAATTTCTTAACAACAAGGTATTATATGTCAATTGACGTAGTATGACTAGGAAACATGGAGTTTATTTTCATCATATGAGGGAATTCGTTTTCTGGGATTAGGTTTGAATAAGTAAAATGACCATTATATAACTTTCAAAAAATAATAAAAACCCTCATTTTTCATATAGATCTAGGTTGTTTAGTTTAATTTTGTGAATAAAAATTTACCTGATGGAAAATAAACATTGACTATGTATCCCAGAACATTATAATTCATCTAAAATATTCTGTTCATAAGAGGAATAATAGTTAAAGAGTTATATTATTATAGGATTCTATGTCAGAAAAGTGTTACGACCAGGGTTTTGTGTGAAACTAAAGAATATAAGGCTACCCTAGGATGAGTCATCAAAAATATATACTTATGATAAAGAGACTAAGAAATCAAATTGAAACATAAAAAATGACTTAATTAGAGAATTATCAATTATCAAGTGTCAGAATCATGGATGATTGATGTGCTCACATGATTCATGTTCAGCAAGAAAGAATATTAACTAGTAGATCATTGTGCATATTTTATTAGATCATGTGATTGTATTTAATGGGGCATATACATTATGGTTTCCCTAATATTTGAGTGGGGATTTCACACAGAGGTAACCCTAATGTTTGGGAGTGGCATATACAATGAGTCTCTCTAATGTTTGATCAGAATTCCATTTGTGGGTATGGATCCAAAATGAAATTCATGTTATATATATTCAATATTATGGTCAATCCTTAATAAGGTGTGTTATAAATCCTATAAGGAAAAGAATCTAATTTCTCTTAGTTTTTTATAATTTTCCCATCGATGAGAATGGAAGAGTTCCCGAGAATATAGAAAACATGTCTACATGATTTTGGTAGTCATGGTGGTTATTTAATGTAATATGGAATTAGTAGGGGTAAAATATTATAAGGACTCCTTATGTGACACCCTGAAGGAATTATAATGTCTTATACTCCATGTGAATGAATGGTGGAAAAAATTCTTCATTTGAATCATTTAGATTCACAAAATTCACATGATATATCTAGAGTAACTCAAATAAGAATATATAAGAGGAAATGCACAATTTTTTTTGGTTTTTGGGCCACACATATTATCTAGGGAATTTTAAATTTTATCGCATGAAGGCTGGGTATTCATGTGCTTCTCATGAAGTACTTAATGTCCCAGAATTGGGTAAGGATGTGAGGGTCATAAAATTGGGTGAATGATAAGGTCCTAGGTGATCATATATCCTATTCTCTTAACCAAAATGTCATACTATTATTACATAATTTCATGTCACTAATTAGTTTTCTTATGATCAAATTCTCATCAAAATGGTTCATATTTAGATTGATCGTCGTATAACTAATTACTTTTTATTTTTCTTAAGCTACTCACCAAAAATAAGTGGAAGACTGTTGTGATCATGTTATCCTTCCACTATGGAATGTTCACTCTAGTGTGCGGGTTTTATTCAGTTCATAAATTTGGGTGTTTAATAGGTATCACTAACCATATATTGGAGTCATTATATAGGATGATTATGATATGTTCATTAGCTTATCTTGGAAAAAGGCCCATCTAGAGAATAAACAACATCTCACATGGTTCACATGATTAATATATAAATTAATAGTGAGATACACCTGTCATTAAGATATTAATATAGAATTCATAATTAGTGCATAATTGGTATCCTTTTCAGTCCCATAAGCCTTTTATGTGACCTAATTTTCATGGAATAGATCACGAGACTTTGATGGGGCATTTCATAACGTTCCAAATTAACCCATCAAGGGGATTATTCATGATCAATAAGACATATCCAAGAGTGTAAATCGAATCATGGGGACCTATAAAAGGCCCTTCATGTGATACTGTTGACATTTACATGGGAATTATCATGATCAAACCAATATGTCTAAGGGTCGTCACTAGATTAGAAGAAAATTTCAAAGGCACTTTTATTGATCCCACATACATGTTGAAGAAAGTTTGAATGATTTGGAAAATATTCCAATGGATTTCATTTTATAATACTTTCACGTCCAAGGTTGTTCATGTGATCATAAAAACATTTCCATGGCTTTTCATGTAACACCCTGATATTTTATGAATAGATTTTTCACATAAATTAATTTTTTGATGGTTGGTTTTTCACGCTACACAATTTTAAACTCGATTTATATAAAAAACCAAGATAATTATGGACTACATGAATGAGTAATTTTAGCTTGTGGTATATGAAACACTATGTTTGACTTCTTTTACACAAATTACAATGTTCTTTCCATAGCTTGCGTTAGATACAAGATATTGTTTTACCGAACCACATCATACTATTAATACTATTATTAAATATGATAGTTGTCATCTAGATGTTGGAATAGATAAAATTAATAGGATTAAATAACATATGATAATATATAGTTTTCACTTGTTTATTACATATCTATTTATTAGATATAAAATAAGAATCAATTAAATGAAAAACAATTGTTTTATGAAAAATAGTATCTTTTCTAAATGATAGGTTAATCATGCCTGGAGAAGAAAAATGAAAAGTAAAGTTTACCACTTTTAGATAATTTATATAACATGATAAACAAAATTTTGAAACTCATAATATCAAAATGATCGTAGAGTTTATTTGTTTTTATTTTTTTCGAAAAGTTTCATTTTCTTGATGAATAGTGAAAAATATTGAATTTTAATTAATGCCCATTATAATTTAATTTATTTATAAATATAAATAAAAATTTAAATCTATTTTAAAGTATAATTTCTTCAAATATCTACATTTTAATCCAAGTTAGTTATTTGGAATCACTTTCATATGAAAATTGAATATAAAAACATTGTAATCTTTTGGTCATATTATATCCAAAAAAACATGATTTTTCATCGCATATGTTGGATTAATTTAAAATTAAATTATTTATTTTCTCTATGTTGAATATTTAAAAATATATTCCATAGTTGGAGTAATCATAATATATCATTTATAATAAGTTAAACTTAATATTTTTGCAAATTTTATTGGTGAAAAAAGTACAACATAATGACAATGATTAAGGTAAAACAAGATTACTTAGTGGTTAAACTTTTAATATAAGTTGTAAAATGACATAAAAACTCCTATAAAATCCCTTTTCAGGACATATTATACCCTTTACACCTTAGTTATAATTATTCTGATTTATTGGGATTCTATTCTATAGCACTTAAAGACATTACAATATTTTTCATTTTTGATTAAATTTAATTTTATTGCCAGATTTATTTATATATAAGAAACCATGTTACGTTTATGATACAAAAAAACAATGAGTTATCTTACATTAAAAATAAGGATGAGTTTTTATGAACAAAAATATATTATTAAATTATTATTCTTTAATATAATACGATATATCTTATCCATTAAAATGGTGGTCATGAATATTATTAATAAAAATGAAAAAAATATATAGTTTATTTAATTGGTTAAAAATTAATTAGAAATGAATATATAAACAAATTGAATATAATGTGAATGTTTTTTAAAAAACAATATTCATGCTCACAAAATAATTTTATCCTAATAAATCAAATTAATTACTATTTGTGAATGATATTAATTAAAAATATATGGTATATAATCAATAAAATATTTTTAACATTCATCCAAAATATTTGATCGAAGTAAGGTAATAGCAATCCTAATATTACACATATAACTCTATATTTTAATAAAGATAGTTTTACAGCCTTTCAATGGAGAACATAATTTATATCTGATATTGAATTGTTTGTATATTCTATTTGAAAAATAAATTCTTATTTTAATTCATAATATAAAATTAAAATTCTGTTGATTTTTTACATTCTCCTGATAAGTTTCTTATTTTGATAAATATTGATAAAATATTTCATTTTAAATGAAAATACAATAAAATCATTTGTGTAATTGTGGACTATAACCTCGTGAAGGCAATGTGATCCATTCACACTATCATAGAATGTATAAAGGATGGTTTTACTAAAAATATGTTATATATATATGATGTAGATATGATAATGAAATTATAATATACATAATTTCTTTAAAAAGTTTTTAATACAACAAAGAAATGAAAGTACCTTTCCTACATACATATGACCTACCATCTCTATGAATCATGCATTTTATTTCAATCTCAAATTTTATGGATTATTATAAATAAATATATAATTATTATATATGATTTTACATCAGGTATTAAACTCTAGAGATGATTAAATCACTATCTAATATATAGTAGAAGTAGGTAACCAGTGAAAATATACTCGAAAAACTGTGCGATTAAAACAAAAAATATTAAAAAACAAACTGGAATATTATTAACAAACGGGTAATGAGTTATCATATAAAGTTAATATATTATATTATAAATATAAATATAGATCTAGTATAAGTTAATAAATTATTTTAACCACTATACTTTAGTAATAACAATGTTCAACCAAACGAAATGTAAGGTAAGGGGCTTCATCTTAATTTCAATTCATTAAGGCATATTGTAATGTTATAGAACAAGTTCCTTTGATATGATCTATATAATTCCCTTTCACATGTTATATAATAAATGACCTTGTTATAATGATATTATATGTTTCATTTTATCTTAGTCATTGATGAGGATTGTGATTCGAATGTTACAATTTGGAATGGAACACTTTGGAATATTTTATGATTATTTTTCTTAAGATTGTATTTAGTGAAATTTCAGTGGAATTTCCATTCATTAATGTCAAAAAACCATGTTTTTACTTAACCACCACCGGGTAATTACTGATATATCCATATAATTGGTTTAATAGGGATATTTTATGACATGATATAGATTTTCATAACTAAATCTATTATTCAATATCTGAGAAAATATTTCAAATCATATGGAACATGTTGGGAATAGACTAATATAACCCCCTCAATGTATTGGTAGTCTCATAGGAGAAATTCAGTTGAAAAAACCCTTACCATTTTAACTAGTATGTTTTAAACTATCTTGTGAAATGTCTTAATAGTAGAGTTAGTATTGGAAAAACCAAATTGATATGTAACAAATATAATTTGAACCATTTTATGAAAGGTCTTGTGGGTAAAGGTTCCATGTTCACGGAAAACATAGAATATAATAGTTAAGTATTTCAATAATTTATACCTTATTTATTATTATTATACATGTTTTTTTTGAAATTTAATATGGATGCATTTATTTATTAGTTTATTGATAAAATTGAATGTTTTTTCAGTCATTCAAATTAATATATGGATTTATTATCAGTTGAGTAATTATTTCATCCGCTATACTTAACCTGAATGTGAATTTGAGATCACCCCTATTATTTTTTCTTTACCCAGGTTTCGAAGAGGAATCCTTTTAATGATTATCAAGAATGCATAGTTTTTATTTGTTTTTTTATTTATTTTCCTTTCATAATATATTATGGGTATCATGTATGTATTATGGTTTTCTAAAACTGTTAAAATAATTGTTCCTTCAAGATTTGATTCCATGTAATCTTGCTAATGAAATAAAGTAATTCCCCCTCTTTGAGAAAGTGGCCTCAATGAATTATAGTTGGTATCAAGGGATGTTTAATAGTATCATTGAAAACTATATTTAGAAAACATATATTAGGGAACATAACCATAATAATGAATTTGGGGATAAGTGTAGAAGAACCTCCTAGAATCTTGTTAGGTAGATATTATATATGTCTTCCTAGTAATACGTCCCTATATAGATACATTATATGGATTTGGTTCCTGTATAGAAGTACCAACAAGTAGAAACTCTGAAAATGTGTGTTGGGTCTGACTCGATCAAAAAATTTTACAGAAAAATTGGCCTTACTACACACCTATTTTCACACTACTAGGGGATACACATAGGATAATTCAAATTTTTTTACATATCATTTTGAAGGATTTTAAAGTAAATATATCCCCAATGAGTCTATGTTTATGATTATGATATTATCTATGAATTATTATTTTTATTTATGTTTATTGTTATTCCATATTTAAAAATATAAAATGTTAATAATTTTATGATATAATATAGTATTTGATATTTTATAGAAATGGAATATGGAAGAAATAAATGTATCAAAACTCTGGGATAATGTTGAGGATTTTTTAATGATAAATTTAATGTAGATCGTATTAGAACTGAGCATGTTATGGGTAAATTTGGAAAGCCTAATCATGTTATGAAACATAACATTTCCTATATAGAGAAACCTATTCCCCAATGAGATTCTCTGATACTAGATTTCTATATATGATAGAGGCCCCATAATTTAGTGTGACAAATGATCAATTGGAAGTTTACCAATGTATTAAATCTATGGAGAAGATATTTATGGATTTGGGATGTGGTATAATCAAAATGGTTAACATGAAATGAATTTTCTCAAAGGTGATACTGATCAATGGTGGTATCTGATTTAGAATACTAGATAGTAAGAAGAAATAGTACTCACACAATAGATTACTTTTGAGGATAAATTGTTCAACAAATATTTTCTATTACAGCAACAAACGAAGATGAAGATAAATTTCCCTAGTATAATTCAAAATGATGATGAATGTGTTAAATATTATGAACCAAACTTTAAAAGGTCTTCCAGGTATGCTATAGTATATATATGAAACCCTAAGTACATGATTGATCACTTATTTGAAGGTCAAAAGTCAATTATATAAAGGGAACTAGTCTCACAAAATTTTTCCATATGATGAAATTATTTAATATCGTATCATGACTAATAAATAATTATCTATGGATTATATCTTCTATGAGAATTCAGAGTAGAAGAGGATGGTAAATCAAAAAAATGGATAAGGGAAAGAAGAGAATAAATGATTTTCTTGAATGTGTTAATTTTTTAAAGAAACATCCTAGTACAATAATAAAGGGATTGTGAGTTTTTTTTAATTGTGGATAAAAAAGACAAAATACTAGTGATTGAAAGGGAAAGAATGAAAATTCTAATGTGAAATTATTCCACTATTATGTAGCTTGGAACTATAAAAACTAATTCCCCAATTGTTTGGGAAATACACCTTATAATAATACAAGTGATCAATGTCAAGATTATGTTATTGATATGTATAGCGTGGAATAATTAATGTACGTATGTTTTTGGATCAGTGACCAATAATGTAAATGTTATTTTATTAGGGATGTATTGGTTCTAATAATTATTAAATATGTAAGTATTGTAATTTAGTACTATATAATCAAGGATTTCAGATGATATGTAGAATAGTAATATTAAATCTGATTCAGTATCATGTTTTTTTAAAAAAAATCATGGTTATGGGAAAGATAACCCTCAATATGTTTCTCATGAAGAGGAAATGATGCATGGATAAAGAGATGATTGGTATGAATAAAACAAAGTGGATACTACTAAATTCCTCAGAATCGATTCTAATGTTTTAGATCATAATACATGGAAGGTTCATGAGGTTAACCATTTATAAAATGGTTTATGTTGGACTTTTAACATGGATGTTGAGATTTATGTATTACTTCAACCTATGATGTAACCTATGCTAATAGATAAGGTTAATGTAGTTGAAGGCCCCAATAATGGATAAGATTTTTTTTTGTGGACTAGAAATGTATATTTACATATATTCTTAGACAATGAAATAATTTATAAACATTAGGAAAAGATACTTTAAATATATATGTTTTCCTATTATATTACTAATTTATGACATCAATTTCATTTATTTAGACCTCTTGTTTATGGGTTTTGGTTAATAGAATTCAGTTAAACAAGTTCTCTATCACTCTCCAACAGAACCTGGTGGTTATATTTCTCTTCTATATCCTTGTTTTCACAAATGTTATCATATTTGAAATCTTATTTTTGTGGTGACTTTCCCATTTCCAATTACCTATTATGATGTAGATGTGTTATTAAACCTATTTAGGATGTGAATTTTACAAAAAAAAATATTTTAAAATATGAAATCTGAGACAATCATGATCATGTTTAAATTGCGACGATGTAATTTAATTAAGGGGGGATATTGTAACACCGCAAGAATTTAAATAATATTCATTTTTGAAGAAATATAATTTTATTGATAGATTTATTTATAAGAAACACCATGTTAAGATTACGATACACACACCAACCATCTTGCTTACGTTACACGTAAGACCAAGTTTTACTAGACAATAATATATTAATAAATTATTATTATTTAATATAATAACGTATAACATAGTTGTTAAGTTTGTAATTATGAATGTTTTTTATAAAATTATTAAAATATATAGTAGAATTCATTTTTTACAAATTAATTATAAATTAATACAAGAACCAATTGAATATAATGAAAATGTTTATAGAAATACTATTTTTACAATGATAAAGACATTTTATACTAATAAATTAAATAAATTTAAATTAGTGAATGATATTAATGAAATATATATTTTATATATTTAATAAAATATTTTTATATTAATCCAATATATTTTATGGTCATAATATAAGAAAAACCAAATATTACACATAAAAACATATATTTCAATAAATGTTGTTTGACTGCCTTTTAATAGAGATTCTATTTTAAAACCCATATTTGAATCATTTTTATTTCATTTTTAAAAAAATAAACTTATTGTACTAACAGAAAATATAATTATTTAATTTGGATGAATGTATCATATATTTCTGATAAGTTTCATGTTTTTGATAAATAACGATAAAATATTGCATTTTAATTGAAAACAAATTTTTAATCTCAATAATTTAAATGATATCATTTATTTTAAATTTTTTTAAAGTATAGTTATATTAATTTTATATCTTTTAATAAAATTTACATCATTTTAATCCATTTCACATTTGATATGAATATAAAATCATTACAATTTTTTGGTATGTTTTCACTTTCAAACACATTTCCTCATTCCTTCAATGATATTGATTTTAAATTATTTATTAAAAATTATGTGTTGTGAATTTTAAAAAAGGGATTAAATATTTAGAACTATTGGGTATAAATTATTCATATTGGTTTGTTCTATTTTATGTACTATAAAGAAAAGCTTTAGTAATATTTTTTTATTACCACAATTATGGGTAAACGGGATAATTATAGGTAAAAATTATATTTTAAATATTATAAAAGTTTCCAAGAAATTGGCCAAATTAAATTGGAAGAGTGTGTATTAAAAAAATAATCATGTTAGTTATATTATAAACATTGTATGTGAGTTTTATAAGAGTATGAAATTTATAATATTAAACTCAACGAAAAGAAAATTTTGACACACTTTTGTATTTAACAAGTGAAATATTCTTAACTAGGTGATATATAAGAGGTATGTTTGACAATAATTATTAGCTAAAAAGATAAAAAATTTATCTGCATCATGAAAATTTATTTATAAATTTTAGTGATCAAATAATCACAGAAATTGTGACACAATGATGATGTTGTAATTATATAAATAATGTATGAATAAATAAATGATATTAAATATATTAAATTAAATATAATTTTATATATTTAATGTTATCCATAAATTTTATTGATGTATTTGAATATTAAGTGTTAAATTAAAATTATGGGTACAAATATATATTATTTTTATAATATTTCTAAAAAGTTATGTAATTACCAATGTCAAAATTAAAATTATTGACATTTTAAAATAAATAATATTTTTAAATGATATAATATTCATAAAAATATAAAATTATAAAAATAATGGGATAATGATTATAATTTTATAAATGACCCATTTATGTTTCTTTTAACATTTTATGGTAATTATATTATCCCTTAAAAAATAAAAAGTGTTGTTCTCATAGTAAGTGTTAAGGTGTTTAATTAAAGATTAAAACCAAAAGATAAGTGTAATAATGTGACCTAAACATGTCTAAAAATTATTAGTTGAGATTATTTTGAACCATCCCCATGTTATATTCCAAATAACTCACTTTTTAAACATTTATAATTTAAAATAAATTTATATTAATTTAATACATTGAGTGTTTCAAAATGTACCCCTCTCCTTAATTATAAAAGGGAACCTCCTCCCTCACTTTCTCACACCTCATCAAGACTTATGGCTCGAACATACCCTAAAAATTTCTCTTACTAACTTCCATACCCTAATAATACAACCTTCTATCCTGGAAAAAGAAAAATTAGGATGGATTGCATTATAAACCAAAAAGCGTTATCCAAATAAGAGCTAATTTTCTTCGACGATCACTTTAGTTTTATTTTATTCCCCAATCCTTGAATTTTTTTTACATGATTATATAAAAACAAAATTATCCTAACTATAAAAATATATTTTAATTTAATGTTAATACCGACATTTAAACATAATTCCATCAATTGGGTAATAAATTTCCCGTTCGTGTATGATGAACTACCGCCTCACCAAACGATGATGTTCAGTTTTTCTTGACCCCCTCTCATGGTTGATCATTAAGGTGTAAAGAATTTTTTTAGGAAATATATTATATATAAATATATATATTATTAATTTTTATTTAACTATAATATAAAACATTACTTCATGATTTAGATTTTTTGTAAATATGATAACTTTGTTTTTGGAAGTGTGGACTACCGCCTCCTCGAAGAGATGCGATTTGTTCACACTATAGATAGACTATGGATTTTTTAATAAAAATGTGTGATATGAGTGACATATACGTAAAATTATAATTTTAATATTCATCATTCTAATTCTAGTATAAAAATAAGGAAAATAAATGAAAATACCTTTCATGAGTACATACGACCTACTGTCTCCATGCATGCTGAATTTCATTCACTATCTCTAAATTTTATATATTATTCTTAATAAATATATACATAATATATATGATATATAAATTGTTTCTTAATATTGTGAGATTATGAAATCATGATCTAATTAATAGGAATAAAATTATATAAGTCAAAACATACTCCAAAAACTGGGTAATTAACACAAAAAATAATAAAAAATATATGAGATTATTAAAAAACGAGTATTTAGATATTATAACTGAATATGTTATAATGTAAATATATTTATTGGTTTTTATTAATCTAATTACATTAATAAAACCATTATATAAGATTTTAATGGACTATCACCCAAAATTTATCCCAAGGTAAGGAATTTAATCTCAATTTCATTTCATTGTGGCATATTGTAATTTTATACACCTAGTTTCTTTTGTGTGGTGTATATAATTCCCTTTGACATGTTTTATAATAAATATAATTAGTCATGATATTATATGTTTTATTTAATTTTTTTTTTCATCAGGGTGATTATGAATTGAATGTTTCAATGTAGTATGGGACACTTTGGGAAGTCTAAAGATTATTTTCCTAAAGAATCATTTTATGGATATTTCAAGGGAATTTCCATTCATTAATGTGAACAACCTGTGTTGTAACTTATCTCTAATTGGGGAATTACTGATAAATCCATATTATTTTTTCAATTCATATATTTTATTATAAATCCCATTGTTTATTAATTAAAACAATTATTTGATATATGAGAAACTCTTTGGACTGTTATGAGCTCGTTTGGAGACCATTTAAAGTAATCCCCTCAATGCAACAATCATCTCTTGGGACAAACTATGTTTGAAAAACCCTTCATGTTTGAAGCTAGTATGTTTTAATCTATATTGTAAATGGTCTTGAGAGTTGAGTTATGGATAGAAAAACCAAATTATTTTGTAACCAGTATGACTTCAACCATCTTGTGAATGGTATTGATAGTAAAGGTCCCATGTACCTAGATAAACTAGTATCCAATAATTAATCATTTAAATTATTGAAAATTCAATTATTTTTTGTTTTATTATCCATGATATATTTTTCAAATTATCTATGGATGCATTTCATTTATAGTTTATTGACTAAAAGCCATTTGTTTTCAGTTATTAACATAGACATATGGATTTAATATCATTTGATTCATTTTGGCCTCCACCTTACATAATCTTACCATGAATTTTAGATAACACTTATTATGTGTCATTTACCATGGTTATGAAGTGGAATCATTTAAATGAGTATCACATATTTTGGGTTTTTTTTACTTCTGTTAAGATTTATTTTCCATTTCCAATGTATTATTTCTATCATGTATGTAATCTTATTTTAAAAAATTGATATTTTGATCAGTATTTTAGGATTTTATTCCTTATTATATTTCCAATTTAATACTTTAATGAACGTACTTCAAAATTCTTGGGTTGGGGAATTAAATATATCATTAAAGTGACATACACAATATGTTGTGTATGGAAATAGACAAAAGATGTACCATCCATGCCGTTAAAATTTATAAACATGATAGATTAGAAAAAACATCATATTCTAATATATAAAAATTATTTTTAAAACTAAATGAGATTTTTAGAATTATAATTAAAAATTAAATTTTTTAGATTAAAAAATAACTTTAAATTCTAAATAAACATCAATGCAGAAATTGTTTAGTTAATAATTAACTAAAATAAATGATACAATTGATACTAGATGTGAATTAAATTGAATAAAACTCATATTAAAATAATTTTCTATTTGAACATATAATTTTAAAATGTCATTAAGTTTATATATTCAAATTATGTCATTTTATTAATATTTTTAAATTCAAATTAAATAAATTATGTCAAAAATGACATTAATATTATTTTATAATATATAATAATTTATTATATGATAAAAATTACAAAGAATCCCATATTATTCCAGGTTAATTTTAAATTTTAATCAATACAATATATACTCCATTAATGTAAAATTTTATTTTTATAATGAACAAATTAATCCCAAAATTGTGAAAACCGTTTTAACACAGTTAGTGTTAAATTAGCATTTTTTCGTGTTACTAGTGATTTTCTTAAAAAAGACTTCCCAAAATCAAGGAATTTCAAAATAATAAATTAGTTATAATATTTAGAATTAATGAGACTAAACTATATAACAGTTATAACTTTAATTTAGTCATAATTAATAAAATACGTATGTGGAACAATAGTTACCTTTTAAAATAAAAAATAGTAAAAGTAGGGAAACTTATTAGATACATAAGAAAACGAAAAAATGAACTTATTTTTGTATTTTGGATGTATTTATAGACCAAGTTATCTATTACATACATTATCATTAAATTTAGGATCCAGAAGAGGATTAAGAGACCTCTCAATACTGAATACTTATGAGTATTTACAAGAATACCACTTCCCCTAAAATATAAAAGATAACTCAATATCCTTCGATATTCACACCTCTCAATCCACTAGGATCGACCAGAACCAACCAAAATCACTTCCCATGTGACTTAAAATCAGTCTATAATCCTTATATTGGGATGAAATATATCGTTGTAATACATTAAGGAAAACCTAATGAGGATACAAGAAGAAGTAGTAATGTTTTTCTAAATGTTTTTTTATTTTATTTCCTTCAACACCTACAAAAGATACTTTTATATAATGACTATATAAAAAACATAGTATATTACATATAATTATATTTTTTTATGTTATGTTTATGAAAAAAAATTAAAACACATCCATAAAATTAGTTATAAAATCATCATTTGTACAACAAAATTTTGCCTCACGAACCGATGTCATTCATTTTTACCATTACCACCTTTAGATTTAGAAGAATAAAGATGATTTTATAGTTTATATATAATATATATGTTATATATGATGTAATTATTATTATTTAGTTGTTATATCACATATAAAATCATGATTACCATTTTGGGGGAATGTGATAAATTCGTTCATGTGTACGAAAGAATTTCACATCGCGAAGCTATGCGATCATTCTGGATACACAGGGATTGTATTAAGGATGGTTATATATGAAATTTATTTTGGTCAATTATTTAAATATAATTCATTTAATTTTATTCCTTTAATATATACATGAATATTAAGAAAATCACATTCATGTGTATATAAGACATACCACCTCCTTGAATGATGTATTTCATTTTCTATCACTAAATTAATTGAGTTATTATAGATACCTATATAATGTATATATTTTATATTTATATCATTGTTAAAATTATAAATATAATGAAATAATTATTTATTTGTATGAAAAACATAACAAATTAAAAAATATTTGAAAAACAGTTATTACACGAGACAGAAATTTAAAACGTTATTATTGATAAATAATTAATAAAAAGTTATAATAAAATAAAATATGGTATTATTCATAATAATATGGTTTTTTAAAGATATATTATAAATATAGATTCATTATATATGATTTTTTAACATGTACCAGGAATATGAAGACTCAAGGTAATAAATTTACATATCACATTTTTCTTTTATGAGACGAATGATATATTTATGTGGTGTATATTTTTTACATGAACTTAATTTATGATTATTATAAATAAATTTTTTTTATTTAAACATCCATTTTATGGTCTCTCTTTCATGGTGTTATAGTTTCAATGTTAACAAAGCGGTTAGAGAATTTTTTCTCAATTTTCCTTATGTGAGATACATGTTATATTTTGTAGGTATATTCTTTTACGAGGTGAATATAATTACCATTAAACTAGTTATATGATGAATATAATTCTTATAATGACATTTAATGATATTTGTTCATGGGGATTATTATTTAATGTCCCTGAGGTGGTAATGTTTTATTAGTGTAATCTCATTATTAACCAAGACAATTTATGATTATACTTACATTTATGAAATATTATGGTACATCTCTCAAGAATTATTAATATTTTTTTATAATCTGGTTATTTATGATATAATTATTTAATATTACTATATTCCAATGTTTTTAATTAAGATAATTAGATATTTTTATAGAAAATATGACTTTATTTCACTCTTCATTCAGAAATATATTTTCACCCAAAACCATTTTTTCTAAAAATGATTTAAAAATATATACTATTTTCCTATGATTATTATTAGTAATTTTAACCATTTTTTCATTTTTATTAAATTATTTCAAATTTAATATTCTATTTGTTTTCCAATGAGGTATCTTTTTTAATTCTACCAAAAATATCAAGGGAATATTTTTTTAACAAATATCTCATGTTTGAATATCCCCACCATCATGACCGCTACATTTTAAAAATCCACCATTATACATTTTAATGAATATTTTAAAAAACAAAATGTTTTCTTAAATATTATGGAATTATTTTTTATTTTAAATTTATATCAAAAATAAAAATATTTCATAATCATTATTTTGTTTAAAAATATTTTTAAATGAGTTTCCACCAATTCTTTATAAAATTTCATGGTTAATTTCAAGGAAAATGTTTTTCAATTTTTTTTATGATTTAAAAATTTTATTTTAAGGGGAAAGGAAATTTCCTCATGAAATGTCTTAAAATTTCATTCAAAATTATTTTCTATCAATGATGATATCTATTGGTGCTACCTCAGCCTTACTGTGGATATGATCAAATGATACAATTAATATTATTTCACTAAAAGGATAATGTTTTTGATTTTTAGGAAATAATTTTATCTATAATCGGTTATACTGTGACGAAATTCTTATGAAACCCAATTATTTTTATGTGTTATTAAATGTAGAAATTTTAATGAAACCTATAACTTTTCCATAGGTTATGTTATGAAGAAATATTTTTGATAAGAATTTCACTTTGTGGGTTATGATATGAAGAATATTTATGATCTTATGGAAAACAATATATACTATTTCATTATGTTATAGTTCAGAACTATATCTCCCTCTAATGAATTGGGTAAATATTTACCTCTGGAGATTTATAGGACTGGAATGTGGAGTGAACTCAGTTCAGTAATACAGGGTTGGAATGGGGAGTTGACCTAGTTTAGTAATACAGAGCACAAATGGGGAGTGAACCTAGATCAGTAAAGTACATTATCTACTATGATAGTCTTGGAAGTTTTCCTTTAATAAAATATAAATGATTTAATATGATTATTTCTATGCATATAATTATATCTTATGCTCTAAAGGATCATTCTATTTGAATCTCTTTTGATTCATCTCTTATAAAGTTCCAATATTTATTCTGTGAATCATTATTATAAAATTTGATATGTAGGGTATGGTTTTCGAATGTTATGATCATGTTCTCATACCCTTATATACATGATATTCTTATGGATCTTCTTTATTCACCCTTATAGAGAATATAAACTCACACTTTTGTATTTTCTGTTCCCCTTGTTCTGAATAATTGATTTATGTCAGAGTACTAAAGGGGAAAATATTTATGGGAGATATTGAAGATATTTCAGAAAGTTAGATGATTATTTTTTAATGTTTCCAAAGGCACTAAACTACTATTTCCCTCAGTCATGTTTTTTTTGTAATGTACTAAATACTCATATAAAAATATGGGATATCCATGTATGAATATCCTTGGTTTATATTGTTGATTTAAAAAGGATATTTTAGTCATCCTTTTGAAACTATGATAACAAAAATTTAGTGGGATCTGTAAATATATTTTAATGGATATATCTAGGGATATCAGTAAGGGTAATTCAGAGGATGAGTAAAAAGTATATGAAAATTTCATAAAATTTCTGAAAATAATAGAGTGAGTAGTTACCATGAAACACATCCCTCTGTCTATACTACATGTGTATGTGGCTCTGAAATAGATGAATTTAGTGGTGTTAATCCCCAAAATGTAGTATCGAGCAAGACTCGATCAGGAACTAGTGTAAGAAAATGGTTCTTTTTTACACATGATTTTAAATTCCTCATGGATACACTTTGGAAATTATCAAAATATTTTTAATCCATCATGAATAATTTAAACAGAATATTCCTATGAATTACCTAGGGTAATAAAAATATGTCCTAAGATACAAAAGGTGTCATTATATGAAAATTATATAATTTATTTTCAGGATTATGTGGTAACCCACTATTATTAGTGTTTCTCACATGATGATTTTTTTATTCAATGTCTAGAAATACGAGCCTTTTCAGCATTGAAACTGATAGACAATCCTGTTATTGTAAGCTACCAATTTGGATAATGAGTTTAAAGAAATATATTTTTATTATTCATAACCATCTATCATGATATATGATTAAAAATGTGAATATATCTGTGGTTATTGTTTTATAAAATAATAGGAATATGGAATTTTATGAATATTAATGTGGTTATTAACATAGAAAAAAGAAGGTTCAACTTCCTACATGTCAAAAAGGTTATCAAAAAAACCTAATGAGATATCTCATATATATGGGAATATTTTTTCTGGGTGGGAAAAAGGATCACAGAGTGAAACATTATTGATGAGTTTAATGTCTTATATATGGGGAACTTTATTATTACCCAATATAATGCCATGGACCAAGAAATTACTTCTAGAGCAAGGAAAGAACAATTATATGACACTCATGGAAGTGGTAGTATTTTAGTGTTTTCCTTTTTTGATTCATTATGTAGGAATTGTAAAAAATATAAGAATTATTCATTAATAGTTTATCATCATGGATTTGAAATAATATGTTGAATGGTACCAATGAATCAGAAAAGTGATTTAATGAAAATTTTATATATTGTGAAAAAACAAAATTAAGGGAAGGAATACATTAATATGTTCATGATATTGATAACATAGTTTTTAGTTTGGGTAAATATAATTTGGATAAAATTAAAGTAAATTGGATTGAATTTATGACTTGAGCATTTATAATGGATTTATGACCAAGTGATTTGTTTTATCATTGATTATTTTTTATTTATTTTTTTATTTAAGGAATATATCCAATAATATATATATATATATATAATTAGGAAGCATTCATATTTTCAATAAGTATTTATGTTAATTTAGTTTATTACCTTGTGTGAAGAGAATAAATAAGGAAGGTATTCACATGTCTGGTTTATTAAAAGAAAGATGAACATATGACTGACTGAAAGTTAAATTTTTTATTATTAGAACACTATTAAGGAAAAGTGAAAAACCCCAAGATCACACTGGTACACCACTGAAGTGAACCACATACTTGTTGAAAACTATCATCATCCTACCAGAGGCATTCTCCCTACATAATTCCCAGGAAAGAGATGGTACCTATAAGCCTCGGTCCACTATTATTAGATCTTCAATGTGTGTTTTCAAATGATCCCAAACCTATAGGTACTCATCAATATTGATCTTACCTCCGTTGAAGCCCCTTATCAAAATAAGGCCCTTCATGTCAATCCATCCACTTTGCTTACTATTAGTTTCCATGCGTATCTCTCTTCCCATCATCCTTGCTGCTTCCTCTTTTGTGGCATTAATTATAAAGACATTCTCCTCTATTTCTTATCCTGAATGCATAAGAATTTAAAAATCTTTTTAAGGTTCGATAGCAGCCTCCCACTACTATCCATTAGACTTTCCCACAGTGACTGTACCCTCATCTTTTAACCACACATCCTCATATTGCAATAGATTCCCTCTAAGAAGGTCCCAGCCTACTGCTATTCTACCTCCCCTTGAGAAAACACAAGTGTTTCTAGAAGATCATTCCCATTTGTAACCTCATTGACTTCACCAATTGGCCCATGATTCCTCTTGTTCCCCTCCACTCCATGAAGCTCATGCTTCTTGATGTTACCACATTTTTTAGCCGACCGTGAAACCATTGGTTTAGGGAGGCCTGAGTAGTCTTTACACCCCTTATTTTTCTTCTTCTTGTTGGCAATCAAACTCCCTGGATCCGTATTTTACTAATTCCCTCTCTTCCTCCTTAGGTTGTGAAGACCCTTACCATACTTTCCAATTGCGTATACATTGTCATTGTCATCTTAGATCTCCTTTCCGGACTCTGCTTCGGAGAGGCTACTACTGCTGCCCTCTGCATAACCATCTTCCCCCAGGCGATCAAAACGGTTATTCAAGTTAATACAGAACAATTTCCTTCTCGGTTGGAGTCCCTGTTTATCGTTTGACAATCTATCGTAGCCATGTTTTGGTTAGACCCAGTCCAGTCCATCCTTACCACTACCCTCCCAAGTCGGTTGGGACACTCCTTCATCATTTATACCACCTCCTGCTCACAAAGCCAGTGCGGAATTTCCATGGCTATAAATTATAGTGTCATCCTTGCTAACCACACCACTTTCCACTAAACCTGCAGGTTTCATGCCCAACAACCTGAGGAGCTCCCAGATCCTTCCTCAAGTGTTCTAAGATATCACCCACCTTCGGATTTTCCTCTAATCTCTTATCCAGTAACTTCTCCACCATAGGTTGGTCCCTGGAGGCCCCTAGTAATGATGGCTCTATCATCCATTCTCTAGATCCAGCAACCAAACTATTACTGCTGACTCCATAACCAGTATTCAAATCACTTCCATGCGTGTAAGTAGTCATGACATGAACTAATTTTTTACATATAGAGCAATAATTAGACCACGATTCAAACAAAATAGGTTGTTTCCACTAGAATTCTTCCCCAAATGTAAGACACACAAAATCATCTATCCATCTAGACACTTCCACTTCCACACATATTCAAGGAGCTACCAGATGACATACTAACCTGGATCTACTATCGGAGCACAGATATCTTCCAACCAAGTTTTCTAACATTTGAAATATCAAAGGATTTTGAAATGGTAGAGGAAGTTTAGGTAGACTAACCCATATTTCCATAGCCGAGACATCGCGCTTCATATGAAAATCAAAGGACCACCTGAACAGAAAGAATGAGGAACCATTTCATATTCGAGGAGAATTGGACCACACCTTGATCAAATCATCCTCTATTACAAAACGAATCATGATATGTTTGAAATCAAGTAATCCCACCATCGCACGATCTTGTAAATCCCAGGAGCCAAAAACATACCTGTCAAAGACATACACTGAAGGTAATCCCTATTTGAACCGCACAATCAGGATTAGATTCAGAAGAGATGAAGCTTCAAGGTACTTAATTAAAGCTATTGGAAGATTAGGGAATCCTTTGAAAATATCTGGAACATTCGGGTTGAGCCGAATCTGGGGACAGAAAGTAAGGAAATCAGGGTTGGTGATGGGGGAGAAGAATTGAGAAGTGTTAGCTGGAAGTGGTACGGATCCCTCACCCTCTGGGGGGTGAAGGGACCGGCACAGCAGCCATTCAAGGTTCAGCAAACCTCAAAACCCATCCCTACAGCGCTTCCCCAAATTATGATACACAAGGGATGAAAATTAAGCATATATTGTAATATTTAGTGACCTTATATCTATTTTTTTGGATTATCATCTATATGAATGGTTGAAGGGATAACAATTTATTAAATGGTCTATAATGAACTTTGAATGAGGTTTTAGAGATTAATTTTTCAGAATATGAAGATTTATCAATATTGGATAACTTGTTCTGAACATTTTGTTTGGCTTATAAATAATGATATACATAATTAATTAGCATTATACTTAGGGATATTATGATCCATTAGTGCTTTAGTGGAAAAAATTCACCTTCATTTATTACAATAAGACACACAATGATTGTTGATCAAGGAACAACTAATAGATGATATTGTGCTTATGAAATGGAATGAAATCATATAAGTATATATCCCTGTGATAATTATTCAAATTTTGGGAATAGATATTGGAAAAAAAATTCCCTATTACCTTCATTTCAAATTAATCAAATGGACCCTTAAATCTTCAAAAATTTATTATTTTTTGGTTTTTTTCTTTCTATAGACCACCCAAATTATTGTGACTCCTGATCACCATCACTCCCTATAATTATTTACACTTTTATTATATTTCCAAATATTCAACTCCCACATACGTTATCCTATATATTAACATAATTATGAGTTACTTTAAGTAACCATTATGTTTCCTACATTCCCTTTATAAATGAGGTTTTAGTATTCATTTTTACGATGTTTATTTCTATGAAAGGAATTTCAAGTAAAAAAGTTCTATGACCCAAATGAATTTATAGGGATAAATTCATTTAAAGGGATGTATAATGTAAAACCAAAAGTATTTATGAATTATTATTTTGGAATAAATTAACATTCTTTGATGGATTTCATTTTATGATAAATAAAGATAATATTTCGTTATATAAAAAAGTATTTAATATTGTATGAAATGCATGACTATGTTTATCTTTTTGAATATAGAAATGTTTTTTATATATTCTACAACACAAAATATTGAGTTCCTTTGATAAATTTCATTACATGAAAAACTGTGTTTTACCAAATTATAATATACCATTAATAATATTATATAAAAATATAGGTATCACTTAGCCTTTGGAAGAGTGGGAATGAAAATTTTTATATAAATTCTTATTTTATATAGTTTTAACATGTTTAAAATTTATCTATTGATTTTTAATAAAATAACAATCATTATAATGAAAATAATTATTTTGTAAAAAAAATTATTTTTTAAAGGATTGGTGAATCGTGTTTGGTGTAGATAAATTAAATTCAAATTGAACTAATTATAGAAAATTTATGCTGAAAATAATTTTTATTTTTAAAATAGTAAAACAAAAGTAATCATGGATTTATTTGTTTTGTTATTTTTGGGAAAAAATCAATTTTTCGATGACTAGTGAAAAAACCAAATTTTAATTAAAATCCACTTTCTGGTTAAAATTATTTTTAAATATAAACTCTATATTTTATTGTATTTAAGTTATAATTAATTAAATTATATATATATTAATCTATTTTATTTCATTGAAATAATGTTCTTGTTTAAACTATATATAAAAATATTTTAATCTTTTGATTATTTTGTCTCTTTAAAAAGAAATGTTCTCATCATGTTTGTGGGATTATATTTAAATTAATTTATTCCATTTATGAGAGTTGAATTTGGAAAAATGGATTCCATATTTGGAATAATAATAATTTAAAATTTATAATGAGGTAAAATTAATTTTTTCCCAATGTGATTAGTGAAAACATGTGAACTAGATTACTGTAATTAATGTAAAAAAAGGGTTTACTTAGAAATTAAAAATATAATATAAGGTGTAAAATGACCTAAAAACATGTATAATATCCATTTTATGGACATATTTAGACACCTAAAACCCAATTCTTGATTATTATGATTTATTGGGATAATATTAAATGAAAGTGATGTATATAATATGTTATGTAATGAAAAGGATAATAAAAAAACTTCATTGAATTTAATATTTATAATGTATTGACATAGGGGAAACACAATATTTTCCCTAATAAATATTATTTGTAAAGAAAAATTAAAATTTTCCATGATATTTTATTTTAATGTTTTTATTTTAAATAATAAATTTAAATTCTCATGAAATACCAACACAATTATTATTTAGTTATTAATTAAATAAAATAAATAATTTTATTTTTTAAAAAAATTGATGTAATTTGAATGAATTATTATCCTTTATTAAATTCTTATCTTAATATATCATTTTAAATAATAATAAATTTAATATATTCAAATTCAATAATGGTATTGATATTATTAAATTCAAATGAAATAAATAATGAAAAAATGGATAACAATGTTATTTTATAATATATGATATTTTTGTAAAGGATTTAGAAATAAAATACCATATATTATTCTGTGTGATTTGTAAATTTTATTAAATATAAAATATGGTCCATTCATGGAACAATTTATCCTTTTAAAATGAAACATTTCCCCCTAAATAGTATATACTTTGTCAGCACAATTAGGGTTAAATCAGTGATTTTTCACGTTACATGTGCTTGTATAAAAAATAATTTCCAACACAAATGTAGTTTTTATTTCATATTTTATATATAATATTAAGAATCATGGGGTATAAATTATATATTAAGTATACATTATTTATTTCTTAATGAATAAATTATCATTGTTACACAATCAGATAACTTAATAAAAATCAAAGTGGTAAAAGATGGGAAACATAGGGGTTAATGAAAAAAATTATAAAAATTAAATTATTATTGAGTGGTGGAGGTAATTTTGTTAAAAATAACCTATTATCCATTATTTTTAAATTTTTTATCCACATTAGTTAAGGGATACATCCCAATAGTGAATACTTTGGAGTATTTACATGAATGACACTCCTCCTCAACTATAGAAGTTTACTCAATCTCGCCCATTTATAAAAACTCTAAAGACTTTTTTGTAGAAAAAAACATACAAAAAACAAATAAAAACATCCCTCACCTCATAAATGAATAATTATCTTGGTGAAAAATCCAACATAGGAAGGTATTAGTGAAAGCCAGTGGATACCCGAAGAAGAGGCAATGTTATTCTAAAAGTGACTTTATATTATTTCTTTCTTTAACTCATAAAATAATTATTCAACCAAGATTATATAATAACATAAATATATAAAACATATATAAATTTTTTTATATTACCGAAATTACTATAAATTCACACACTACTATCAAATGGGTTACTGAATTATCATTCTAGTGTATGGTGGACTGCTTCTTTGCTAACGGATGTCATTTGTCTTTCCATTAATAACTTTAATTGTTGGGAATAATTATGGACTTATAGTTCATATAAAATATAGATAATATTTATGAGGTTTTTATTATTAATTAATGGTTATATCACACATTCCTACATGGTTTCCATTTTGGGGAATATGATAAATTTCTTTATATGTATAGCAGACAATTTCCTTGTGAAGCAATGTGACTCGTTCACACTATACATAGAACGTATTATGGATGGGTTTAATAATTATATATTTACATATGTGTGAAATTAATATGAATATTTAATGATAATATATTTCATTTATTTTTATTTCTTTCATTCTAACATGAAAATGAAAAAGACATTGTTTATGCATATGTATGGCATACCATCTCCATGAATAATATATTTCATTTCCTATCACTAAATATCTTGAGTTGTTATAAATAAATATATTTTGAATATAGATTTTTTTTATATCATTGTTTAAATAATAAGTATTTTTAAATAATCATTAAAGAAATTGGTTAAAATATAAAAAATTAAAACTTATACAAAATAAAAAGTGATTATTACCCGAAACATAACATTAACATGGAATTGTTAATAAACAGATATAAAATATTATAAGAAAATAATATATGGTATCATATATCTGAATATAGATCTATGATAGATGTATTAAAAAGTAAAATTTATTATTCAAGAGTTTGGAACATGTATGAAAGAAGTCCAGACTAAAGGAAAGGGATTTACACCTCAGGTCTTACTTTTGTGAGAGATATGCTATATTCACCTTCTCTTTCTTCTATGTGTTGTATATAATACCCACGAATGTAATTTATCATAATTTTACATAATATTTATGGAATTTAAACATTTTCTAGGATCTATCTTTCATGGGGTTATGGTTTTAATACTACCAAATCAGTAGAATAATTTTTCCTCAATTTTCCTTTTTTGTGCACATGTTATGTTATACACCCATATTATTTTACGAGGAGTATATAAAGAATCATATAAATATTATATAATAAATATAATTATTTTTTCACAATATTTTAATCTTCATGTAATTTTATTATTTTACTGGGATTATGATTCATAGTTACCAAATGGTAGTAGTTTATTTTTACAATCCCATTATTTATCATGATTATTTATGATTACGATCCCATTGACAAAATAATCTGATAAATATATAAACAATTCTCATAAATTTTCTTCTCATATGTGTATTTATTATATATTAAACTAATAGAACCATTTTTACACACTTTATTACAAAGTATAATTCCTAAAATGTTATTAAGAAAATATACTTTAATTTATCTCTTCTATCAGAAACCTGTTTTCTAAAAAAACATGATTTCTAAAAATATATTACAAATGTTCTAATATTATCCTATGATTTTTAATAGAAAATTTTACCCATGTTTTATTTGTTTAAATTTTTTAAAAAGGAATTTTCTTTTCATTTTCTCATCAAGATTTTTTTGACTTATACTATGAATATGAAATGAACCATTGTTTTTACATATACATAAAGTATGGATTTCTCCACCATCTTGAATAATCCATTAATTGATTCTTATATTATATGTTTTTATGAATAGTTTTATAAGGAAAATGTTTGTTTAAATATTCTAGAATGATTTTTATTTTAAATTTATATCTAGATAAAAATAATTCATTAAATTTTTATCATTAAAAATAAATTTAAATGTGTTTCAAAAATAAATTTTTATCTATTATAGGTTATTTTCAAAGAAAATGATTTTCCAAAATTTTTATGTTTTAAAAAGTGTTTAATGAGGATAATATATTTTCCATATGAAATTATTTAATGACCTTTTGATGAATTTTCTCCAACTAGGATGACATACGTTGATGTTACCTATATCGTATTGGGGATATGATCCAATAAAACCATTCATATTCATTCCCATTATAGTTTTTTATTTTGATTTTTATGAAACCCATTACTCATCTATGGGTTATTCTATGGGTAAATTATTATGAATGTCTCTTATTCACATAGGTTATTATATGGTGAAATGATAATAAAATCTAGTCATTTCCCACATGTTTTTAAATGGTTAAATGATTATGATGCTCATTTCATTGCATGGGTTATGATATGATGAATGATTATGATCATGTGGAACATATATATTTGATTTAATTATATGATGGGTAAGACATATAACTCCCTCCAATGCATTAGGTAATGATTTATATCTTCTGAGATAGATAGGTTTAGAATAAGGAGTGAACACAGTTAAGTATTATTGGGATGGATCATGAAGTGAAATTGGTTCAATAATTTAGGGATAGAATGAGGAATAAACCTAGTATGGTAAATGAACTTTTCAACTATGATGGTATTGGTAGTGAACTATTAAAAATAAGAAAATGACTTTATATTCTTATATGTATGCCTATATTAATATTTTTATTCTCTCGTGGCTCTAGTTCATTGATTCCCTAATGATTCATGTCTGTTGAAATAAAAATATTTATTCCCTTACTCGTGATTAAGATCATTGATATGCTAGGTATTTTTTTTTCATATTTTAGGTTCAAGATAGCATACCCATATTTCCATTTAGTGCATACGTATCCCATTTACTTACCCTAATTGAGCATCTATGTTGGCCCTTTCTTATGTTCCTTTACCAAGGTTATGAAAAGTGGTTTTTTGTCGGTGTAATAAAAGGGAAGATCTCTATCATTGACATTGAATAAATTTCACCATGGAATAGGATTATCATTCAATTATTCTAAAGGAACTAATTTTTTTATATTCCTTAAGTATGTGTTTATGTAATGTAATGACTACTCATCTAAAAATTTGTAATATCTGTGTACAAGGAGGATATACTTCTATACATCACATGATCATGCTGATATGTCCTAGGGTGCTCTCAAGATCAACCTGACATGTATAAGGGCCTTTATTATATAATGTGAATATGTCCAAGGGACATGGCATGATCAGGTTTACATTCCCATTTTCCTTAGTGTGATTAATGAACTATTCACCCAAATTTCATTATCCCTCTAAAAGAGGAATAATATAACTTACATTATGTAATGATCATATTATTTACAATATTCAACACATGAATACCATAGTGTGTTCAATACTTTAACCAATGAGGTGTCATATGGTCAATATTGGTATATCTGAGGTCTGACACATGATTAATCGTACTTGTCCAAGGGCATTTTCATGATTTGTACAAAATTTCCATGGACCTTCATATGATCAAAAATCTAATCTTCTGAACCGTATAATAAATTCACGTAACTCAATTTATCTGATGTCAGTCACCTGAATTCAAAAGGGTGTAATATACATGAATCCATTTCTACTATCATACATGTTAGGTTTTCCTCAAGGAATCACATATTTAATTTATGGTTTCTATGATCAAGATTATTTAAGAGAGTCATGCGATAACATAACCAAGTAATTTAAACAAATATAATCTTGGATTATTTCTTTCCCTTTATGAAATATTTAATACTCATGCTTTATGTATTTATAGATCCAAAATTTTAAATTCTCAATTAGCGAGTGGAAAAAATTACTTACCTTTAACCATTTTATTTAAGGGGTAGTCATGGGTGTTTAGGATGGAATTCTAGGAACACCTGATACACTAATTTATCATTATACTCTTACTAGTGATCCTAGGATAGACTATGCTATAATAATAAAATAGAACCCCTCAGTTAGTATAACCCCCTTCACTATTCCTATATTTAAATTTTTTATACGTTTTCAAACTACATAAAAAATTATACAAATAGATGCCCAAACATCGTACTAGTCCAGTTCCTTTGTAGACATGGAAATCTAAAATAGATCATAAATCATCTATACTATCTTTTATATGGTTCTTATTTGATAGAAAATTCTTGGAGAAATAAATAAAATACATATATTCATAATCTAGGGGAATGAAAACATAAAATGGGTGAGATCTAATTCCCAATAAGGGTTAACAATATACATTTGTAAGAATAAACATGAGAATTTTGGAATGATAATGTGATAAAAAACTTAGAAGATAATACCCTACATATCATAATATTATAAACATGAATCATTTTAAAAATATTGAATATTTATAGGACATGAATCATAAGGAAATGAAGAACATAATCCATGAAATAATATCATAGGAATATGAAATGTTATGGATGAAAATATTAATTTAAAAATTATTTCCATAGTAGTGAAGGAATCACTACCCATTACATTTTAGTAGTATGGGTTCACACCCCATACCATCCTAATAGTAATGGTTCACTCGAACAGTCATCTTAGTACAATGACTTCACACCTCAGACCATCTTGGTAGTCATGGTTCACTCCCATATCCATATTAGTAGTCAAGGTTCACTCCCAAGACTATATTAGTCTATCTCATCAGATATAAATATTTACACAATGCATTAGAAGGAGATAAAGGTCCCACCCATTTCATAATTTAATCACCTATACACATTCCACGTAATCATAAATAATCATATCATAACCCATGAAAGGATGTGGGTCCAATAAACATGTAATAATACCATGATATGTAGTAATGGATATAGGGTTCATAATAATTTCATCAAAATCATAACCAATGAATAGAAGAGGGTTTGAAAAGTATATAACCAGTGAAAGAGAAATGAGTTTCATAAACATCATTCCACCAAAACATAAATCATTAAGAGAAATAATATGAGTGAAATAATTGACTCATTTCCCTAAAAAGATATGAGTAATTACAATAGATTTCATCTTATATGGTAAATAATTTGGAAAGAACTTTTAAACATATTCCATGTGTAAAATATGTTTTCGACATTGAAAAATGAATTATAAAACATAATAACTTTTGCATAATTTTGTGAGAGAAAATAAATTTTAAAACATATAAATGTTTCTCTGAAAACCATAAAACATTTTAAAAATACGTTTTCCAAGAAAATTATCTTTAAATATAATTTGAAGAGAAATTTTAAAACCTTTATGAAAACATTCTTTTTGTAATGAAATAGATTTTTGAACAAAGAGAAGAATATTGTTAGATTTTTTATTATATAAATTTCTTAATTATATTAAGTACAAAAGAGTATAAAAATGCTGTTAATACATGTAGATATATTTAATTAACACAGGAGAATAAAAATAATGAAATTTTTGATAAATAGATCATAATATTTCATTAGTAGAAGAATAATCATAAACAATACCAGTAAACAATGAGATTGTTTTAATAATCTATTAAAATAAGGAAACATGGGTTATTTTTCTACAAATAAAAAATAAAATTACAAAAACATTAAAATATATTTAACAGTAGTATATTCATGGTAAAACATGTTATATACACCATTAAAAAAATTTGGTTTATAACAAAACATATGTCTCAAAGAAGGTGAATTGGGAAAAACTATCTTAATGATTTTGTGACCTTTGAAACATAAATCCTATAAAAGAAAGATCATATAATTGATATATAAATACCCATAAATTTAATAATAAGAATCATAAAATATATTCACATGTTATATATACACTATGTCAATGTAATGAGTGGTGAACATGGAATGTATCTCAATGATATAAAAGGTGAGATAAAAATAGATTACCGTAAATCTTGACTCTATTTGTAATCATAAATGATTCATGTAAAATAAATTTTATTTTATTATATATCCATCAAATAACAATATAATTATATATAATATTATATATTTCTTTTTAAGTCTTTATGTTACCCTATTATTAAAAATTCAATTTTAAGGTTTGACTTCGGGTAATATCTGCTTTTCTTTCCACATGTGGCTTAATTTGTTATATCTTTTGTCGATATACATATATCATGATTTCCTAAATGTAAACCATGATACAAATATTATTTATATTAATTATATTTTTATTATAATAAAATGTTGAATATATAAGTATGAAATAATGTAAATTATATATATGACTATAATAATATATATAGAATGCATGTACACATGAACGATGTTTCTGTTTTATTTTCATATTGATAGAATAAAATTTAACATAATATATTTTAATTTATATATATATATAATTATTCACGTAGAATTTTTATATCATATATATTTTTATATTATATAATTTCACTAAAAAAATACTTAATACATTCAATTTAGAGTGTCAATGAATCACATTTCTTTGATGAGGCAGTAGTCCACTCATCCACAAGTTATGTTATTGTATTTACCCATGATAGAAAGTACAAGGATATGCGTTATAAAATAATTATATAAGATTAAATTAATAATACAAATCACATATTATATATATATATGATGTTTATATCATAATTACTACCATGATAGGCGGTAATAGAAGAACGAACACTCGACATTTCGTGAGGTGGTACTTCATTGTACACATAAACAGTAAGTACCTTACTCATTAGATGGAAGTGGGTTTAAGTATAGGTACAAAACATAATATAAAAACATATCAATATATTAAAGATATTTTTTTATTATATAATAATGTAATTAGTAGTGTTGAGTTGGGTTTCAATGAATATAAAATAAATGATCTTGAGGAAGGATGTTACCTCTTATTTGGGTAACTCCTTTTGGTTTTCCCCGAAGAGGTTTCCTTGGAAAGATTTATTACCAATGATAGCAATCAAGGATGTGGGGGTGGGATGTTGAGGATGGATTTTTGTAGATATTTTTTGTTTCAATGCGTCTTGATAGGTGTGATTAAGTGGGAGGATGTGGGGACTTTTTATATCGGAGGAGAAGGGGAACTCTTGTAAAATGTTGGAAAAGTAGTTCCACCAACAATTTTATCCAGGTCAAGTGGGTCAAACAATTTTCATAATTATATAAAATAGAGGATACGTTCAATATATGGCCATGAAATTTTATTTGGGGATGTTTATATATCATTTTAAATTTTATGTTTAAGGTTTATTTCTTCGTTAAGTTATTTTTTCATTTTATAGCTGTAATTAATTTTAATCACTTTCACTGGTATTTTTTGTATGAAAACTTTGTTGAACTTATTTGACAATATAAATTATTATGATTACAAAATTTGAATCCATTTTTAAAATTTCAATCACATAATTGAAGGAAATTAATTTAAATTTAATCACATTGATGGGACTATACATAAAGAAAAAATGATCAAAAGTTTGAAAAGATTATATATCAAATTTCAATGTGATGTTGTTTCCAATTGAATAAATTGAATTCATTGAAAAAAAATCATCTAATTAAAAATTTAAATAATTTAAAACATAATTTTTTCATATAAATAACTTATATGAAAAATTAGTGCGCAATTAAAATTTAGTAGTTTTCACTATTCATCCAAAATTGGCGTTTCTCAAAAAAACTGAAAAATTCACCAAAATATAATTTTGATAGTAAAAATTAAAAAATTATGATTATATTATCAAATAAAATTTATAAATTTGTCTATAATTAATTTCATTGTTTTCATATAAGGACATGAAAATTAGTTTATTGAAGAAAATAGAATTTAAAAGCTGTAAAGACATTACCAAAATAATATATTTTTCATTAAAAATACATTCTTTATATATAAAAAATTATAAATAATAATTTAAAATAAGTTTTTTCTATTAATATTTATATTTTTAATTGCTAGGTTATTATTAACTCATTTAAATAATTATAATAATAAAATGGTTTTTTGTAGAAACTTGGTGTTATGTGTAATGCATTCCATGTATTTCTTGCGTGTAGAGAACTAAAAGTCCATATAATTTGAAAATAATTCTTAACTTGGTGAAATGAAAGAAATCGATGAAAATTAATTAATTCTATAGAAAACTTTCCATAAAAACTTGTGGTGTAACATTATACCCCCTTAAAATGAATTTCTCTCTCAAAATTTATTACTATGGTACAAAAAAGGAGTATAATTAAGCTTATTCATTTAATCAAGTTCTAATGTTTCTTCCTATAACTAGAGAGTCACCATAAATCATTGACCTGATGTGTGGTTGTAACACCCCAAGCTTCAACGGTATGATTCTCTTTGAATAATATAGTAGCGTGTGTTGTACGCAACATCGAGTTATAATACACCACAACCAATCAAACTAGTCGTTATGACTAGTAATACCCACTTTTTGAAATTTTATAAATTATATCTTTTAAAATGGACTTCATTTTTGGATTCAGAATATCCAAATTATCTTAGGGTGAATTGTTGGTATTTTTCTTAAAACTTTCAAGTTTTTTATTAATAGTGAAAAACACTGAGTTATAGTTTAAAACCGAATTTTTATTTAAATAATTATTTATTTTATTTAAATTTATTTTAGGTCAAAATAGATGCATAAGACCTATATAAGTATGATGTAATTCATTGGAGTCAGTTTATGATAATTTTAGATATATAAAATTTTTATTGTGCTTTTCACGGCCTTTTACCTATCTCCTAGAAGAATTTTAAAATTCACATAAAAATTAATTTTACCACTTCTATGAGTGGAATTTCAAAAATTCTAGAGACACGGTTAATATCATTCAGTAAAATGTGGTTCAATAAGATAAAACTAATTTTTGGTGAATAGTAACTTTTTACTTTTATTTACCACAATTAAATAGAAATAGGGTAATTAAGGGTAAAAATGATATTATTATTACCCTAACACATGTAATAATTATATTGTCTAAGTATAATTTGACAAAAAACAACCATAGGAATAAAATATTAACCACTTTGGTCCACATAGATTAGATTAGGACATTTATTATTATTAAATTCAAAGAAGAGTTAAAAGAGTTTAAATCAATGTTTAATAACTAAATCATTTTTAATATAGGTTTATACATAAAATAAGTATAAATATTAATATTAATTAGAAAAATAAAAACATTTTATAAATAATTATATTTTATTTATAATTTTTAGACATTAAATAATATAATTTATTTATGACATAATGGTGATGCAATAATTACCTAATTAATGAAATACTAAAATAATTGATATAAAAAATATCAAAATAAATGTAATTTGAGACTTTTTATGAATTAAAATAATTTTTTAGGTTAATATAACATATAAGGGTTGGTTAGATTAATTGAGTTTGAAGTAATAATTCTATTATGAATTTAGAAAAAACAAAATACCAAATTTTGTCACAATTGACATGAAATAGTTTTTAAAACAAATATTATATTATTAATTCATCTTCTATTCATAAAAATCTACGGTTCAACCAATGGACTTATATAATAATAGGTGTCTCATTAATGGACCACTTTAGGATCTCTTGGAAGGATATCGTATGTTTATTAACTATATAATATAAAAATACAAAGAGACATTGTAAATTTAAAACTATTTAACTAAGAGTTAAATCAAAATGATAAAGTTAATATATTAACCCAAACCTGTCTAAAACATATTGGTTGAGTGGTTTTCGACCTATCCCCTCATTAAATATTAAATATTCCACTTTTGAGCCATTAGAAACCTAATTTGATTTTATTATAAAATAATATTTCTGGCTTTTCCAAAGGTGTCCCTCACCCCCCTTATAAAAGGGAACTCCACCTTCTCTCAAATTCATACCTTCAAAGCCTTTTTGGTAGGAAAAAACCTTCCGAAATATTCTCTAAAATTACCTCCTTTCAACCTATAGGCCTTAGTTTGATCATAAATCCAACCTATAGAGCCAGTTTGATCAAATCAAAAGGAAGAACTCAAAGAAGAGGTAATGTTTTCAACACCCTATTTCAAGTTCCTTTCTTCTTCAACTTCTTCTTTCATTGTTATTTCCATTATAAAATTATAAATCTTGTATATTCTATATATTGTGATGTTATTATAAATATGGTACAACCATATTCAATATTCTATCCATCCTTTGAATGACATGTCACCATACGTGCGTACGTACGACTTACCGTCTCCACGTCGTGGGGTAATTGTTATTCAAAACATTATTATTTGGATGGGTATGATAATGATGTGTAATTGAATTAAATAATATGTATAACATTATAATGATTATGTATATATGATATACCATCAAATTATATATTATTTTAATATCAAAAGAATGATATTGTCGCTCGTGCGTACGTACGAACTATCGTCTCCACGAACGCCATGAGAATCATTCCCCATCGTATCCATTCAAGTATAATTCTCTTTTCATGATTCAAAAAAATATTTAAGAACTTGATATAGTCTTGTATGTGAATAATATACAACATATACATAACAAACATGTCTTATGTAACAAAACATATAAAAGAAAATGAATAAGTTAACTCCCGAAATGACGATAATACTAAGATATTATTAACAAAGCAATGTTAAAAGATCATATGTGATATCATATTAATTTATACGATTCATGTATAATTTAATAAAAATTATTTCACCATTATACAGAAGGTTAACCTACCCTCCACCAAGGAAAAGTACAAGGTAAGGAGTTATTTCACAATCTCTTCATTATCCGAGGTTGTTTTTACATAATTATCTACTGGGACCTCTTTATCTTCCACATCCATGTTTCATAAAAATGTATTTCAAATCAAACTTAATATTTTATAAACTATGTGTTAATGTCATTTATACCCTTGTTTACTTCTTATAAGATGTTTATAAAGTAATCTTTATGTCACTTTCCAAACAAGGTATTTTTTAACCTTTTCGACAATATTAAGGTAAGAATGTCTTTTTTCACTGATACGACGCATGTGGATATTTTACACCATTATAAAATAGTTGAAAATTACCTTAAAATATTATAAGAATATTTTCAAAGAAATTTTTTTATTTTATTGTTATGTTTCTTTTAAATGATTTCAAAAAATGAGAAATTTCTCTCAAATAGTTTTGATTTCATCTATGTCAACATCCTTTGAATGATTTTAAGCTTATTTGAAGTTGATTTATTAGGATACAAAACATTCATATTGTATTGATGATTTTGTGATATTTTTAACTATGGATGTGTTATTTTTATACAATTCATGGTTTATGGAGAAAGTATTGACATTTCGTATGCTAGTTTTAATATGAATGTTTATGTTATGTTTAAACCTGTTCATATGAGGATTGCATTGGACTTAATAAATGTTGGGTGGATCCCACTATAGCTCCTCGATGCATCGGTAGGTCTCATGAGACAAACTAGTGTCTTGACATAAGGCCTTGACAAAATCTTATTTTTAGCCTTGGGACGAGGCCTTGACTCTGTGGTTATGATAGTCTGGAATTATGCATTCCATCATTATGAAAGTGGTTATTGATATTGCATATGATTATTCGACTAGTAGAATATCAATGTGATTAAGTTAATGGAATTTTTTCATTTTATTTATTCCACATTATACTGAAATTCATGTTTAAAAGTCTTTTGTTTTAGTAATACATTGCATTAAATGTTTATGATTATTTACAAAAGTTTCTGCTATATTTTTATCCTTAGTAAGCATCTGATATCACCCCTTTCTATGTTTTATTTTTCCTAGGATGTGAAGAAGTATTTTATGAATGACATATAGGGATTGTATGAGGGTATATGAGTATGGTATATAGAGAGAAGATGTTGTTTTAGTTTTCATTTTATGATGTAATGTAAGACTTATGAATATATCTAGTGTTTACAAGGCTACTAAACTAATCAGTCTTTCGAGATTTGAACATTTGTGATCATGAAAATTTTATGTAATAATGCACCGACTCTGGGTAACTGGGGTCGGGGCATTATATTTGGTATCAGAGGGAGTTTAGTACAAACCTTGGGAGTAAGATTTAGATAAATTCTGATTAGAGCACATAGACCAAAGATGGACATTGAGGATTAGTATTGAAGAACTTACTAAAATTTTGGTATTTTAGTGATTTTGCGAGTTTTCAGAGAAATACATCCTTCTCCGTATATGAGCAGGTCGAGGCAGCTCTAACAAAGATGTACGTTGGGGTAAAACCTGAAAACACCACTTTAAGATAGACTCGAATAGGAACTGGTGCCCGACAACAGGCCTTACTACACTCTTGGTTACGACACCCCCAGGGGAAATGCTTAGGATGATTCACATTTTCTTTAAAAACCATTATGAAGGGTTTATGAGTATATATTTCCTCAATGAAAACATTTTTATGATTATGGATCATATCCATAAATTGTTCAATTTTTGTTAAGTGTTTTACAAGTTTGGAATTATGTATTTCGAGTCATAAACTAATCTAGTTTATAACATTGTTTAGAAAAGGTGCCTAGTGGAAGAAATGGAAACTGTATCAATGCATGCACTCCATGTAGGTATTTCCCTCAAGATCAAGATAATTATAGTGGAGTGTGTGATGCAATTGGTGCTGATTAGATAATCACCATACTAGGACAACTCACTCAGGTTATGAATAATAACATTACCCGTATGGAGCACCCTGATCCACAATAAGAAGGATCAATGATAGATCACTTCATGAGGCAACAACCAGTGAAATTCAATGGGTGTAAAAATCCCATAGTAGCTGAGAAATGGATAAATTCTTTAGAGAAAATATTTCATGCCTTTGGGAGTAGAGAAAGGGAAAACGTTATCACAGTAGTTTACCGCCTCACTGGAAATGTTGATTAATGGTGGTAATTGATTCAAAACAAAAAGGAAGATCATGAAGTATAAAATAAGGAATGGAGGGAGTTAAAAGAGATTTTCTTAGAAAAATACTTTCATCGTGACCATCAAGCAGATATGGAAAGGCAATTTCTGATTTTGAGGCAAAAGGAGGATGATAATGTCGCAATGTATGAGGAAAACATTACAAGGTTAGCGAGGTATGCTACAGATTATATAGGTAACCCAATAAGTAATATTGATCATTTCTTTGATGGGTTAAAACAATTTCTCCATCGAGCATTAGTCTCACAAACCTTCTTGTTGTATGAAGATATTGCCTCATGCGCTATCAAGACAGAAAAAGAATTCTCTAAGTCTTACAAATTTAATGCAAAGCAAGAGAAGAAGAGATCTGCAGATCACTCTGGAAATGAAAATAAGGGGAATAATAGAAAAGTTAAATATCCATCCTGCAATAAATCTGGTAAGAAACTCGCTGGTAATTTCTTGAAAGGAATGTGAGTCTGTTACAAGTGTGGTGAAAAAGGCCCCCAAGCTCGTGATTGCAAGAGGAAGAAAGAATCTAACGATGTTCAATGCTACAACTGCAGGGATATGGGACATTATGTAAATGAATTTCTTAAGAGTCAGGGGAACTTACCTTAGAAAAGGCCAAGGGATCAAGGCCAAGCTTATGATATCACTACTGCTGAGGTTGAAGCTCTGAACGACATGGTGACAGGTAATTTAATGGTTTCCTCATGTTTAGAGTATTATTTATTTGATTTTGGATTATTACATCGTTTCATATCTTCCCATTTTTCTAAGAAAATTAGATATTTTCAATTTTATTTAACAAGGGAGTTGTCAGTTAAAACTCTTAAGGGAAGTATCATTGCTACAATGTTCTGTGGATCTGTTCCCAGTATGGAATATAAATGTTCTTTATCTGCTGATCTCATCGCCAAACCAATGACTGAATTTGATATAATCCTTGGTATAGATTGGCTTTCAGTCCCTGATGCAAAAAATCATTGTAAGAAGAAAGAGGTTATCATTTTTGATGATGATGATAAAGAACACCTTATCTTTAGAGCAGAATCATCAACACGTGATTCTTACCTAGTTCCACCCCTAGTAGCTCAACTAAATTCAATTATTTGGGAGGAAGAGAATGAAATAACTATGGGTAAGGAAAGGAATGTTCAAATAGAGGATTTGACTGTTGAGAAAGAAAACGTAGATGTGTTTCTAGAAGATTTACCTGGACATCCTCCAGAATGAGAAATTGAGTTTTCCATTGATTTAATTCCTGGATCAAGGCCTATATCGAATACCCCTTATAGAATATCCACTATGGAGTTAGTTGAACTAAAAAAACAACTAGAGGAATTGAGTAATAAGGTATTTATTCACCCTAGTGTTTCTCTATTGAGAGCCCCTGTCCTTTTTATTATGAAGAAATATGGATCTATGAGGTTATGTATCTACTACAGGGATATCAATGCTATAACAATAAAGAACAAGTATCCCCTACCTCGCAATGATGATTTATTTGGCCAACTGCATGGAGCACAATACTTTCAAAATATTGACCTTCGATCTGGATACCATCAGTTGTATGTCAATAAGGAAGACATTCTGAAGACATCATTTCGAACTAGGTACGGGCATTACGGGTTTACAGTAATGCCTTTTGTGTTGACTAATTCATCCTCTGTTTTCATGGATCTAATGAACAATGTTTTCAAGGAATATCTCGATGATTTTGTAGTGGTATTTATTGATGATATCTTGATATACTCCAAAAGCTACAAAGATCATGAAAATCACTTGCGCATTATCCTAAAGACTCTAAGAAGACAAGAATTATATGGGAAGTTTAGAAAGTGTGAATTCTGGCTTAATGAGATTTCTTTTCTTGTTTATATTGTCTCTAAGTATGGAATCTATATTGATCCTTCTAAGAATAAGGAAATCCAAGAATCAATACCACCAATGAGTATAACTGAGTTATGCAGTTTTATTGGTTTAGCAGGTTATTATCGACGTTTTGTCCATAATTTCTCTTGATTGGCTAACCCATTAACAAATGTTAGACGTAAAGGGGATAATTTTTTTTGGAAAAAGGAGTGTGAAGAATTTTTTGAAGAACTTAATAGTATATTAGTCAATGCCCCTATATTGACTCTACCATCGGGGAATGATGGGTTCGTTATTTATAGTGATGCGTCAAAGAAAGGACTTGGTTGTGTCCCTATGTAGAATGAAAGGGTTATTGCCAATACATCACGACTGCTAAACATTCAGTAGTAAAAATATCATACTCATGATCTTGGGTTATCTTTTGTAATGTTTTCTTTGATGATATGAAGACACTATCTATATGCTTAAAAATGCGAGATTAATACTTATCACAAGAGTTTGAAGTATATTTTCTCACAGAAACTCAACATGATGTAATGGAGTTGGCTTGAACTACTCAAGGATTCTGATTGCACGATACACTACCACCATGGGTAGGAAAATAATGTGGCAGATGCTTTGAGCAGAAATGATCATGGAGTTTTGAACAAAATGAGAGTCGAAATGGATCATATTTTCATGGATCTGGTAAATATGGATATGGGAATCACCATGGAAGGTGAAAAATCATTACTTTTTCAAATGGTTTCCAAACCATCTTTACTATAAAGGATAACGAGTTCTCAGGATGATGATGAAGAGTTTAAAAAAAGGATTAAAGCTATGAATGATGGGAGATTGAGTGGCTTTGTGTATGAAGATGGAATTTTGAAATTTGGAAAGAGACTTCATGTTCCTAATATACCTGATATAAAAAGAGAATTGTTGGATGACTCTCATAGTTCCAATTTCTCTATACACCCTGGAAGCACCAAAATGTATAGTGATTTGAAGGAATATTTTTGGAGGGACATCATGAAGAGGGAGATTGATGATTTTTTTAAAGATGTATGGTTTTTCAACAAGTGAAATTTGGAAGGAAATAGTCAGGTGGAGTATTTCAACCTCTTCCCATACCTGAGTGGAAATGGGATAATATCACGATGTAATTTGTTATGGGACTACCAAAGACTCTTAGAAGGAATGATGTGATATGGGTTATTGTTGATCGTCTTACCAAGTAAGCACATTTTCTTGCAATAAGGGATGATTTACCACTTGAACGTCTAGAAAGTCTATATATTAATGATGTTTTGAGACTTCATGGAGTACCCATATTGATTGTTTCTGACCGTGATCCACATTTCACATCAATATTCGAGAGAATTCTTCAGAAAGCCCTAGATATTGAACTTCATTTGAGCACTTCCTACCACCCTCAAACAGATGGGCAATCAGAACGGACTATTAAAACCTTTTGAAGACATATTGAGATCATGCTCACAAGACTTTCAGGGTATGTGGGATCAATATTTACCTTTGGTAGAATTTTCTTATAACAATAGCTACCATTCAAGTATTCAGATGGCACCATATGAAGCGTTATACAGAAAGAGATGTCGCACACCAACATGTTGGGATGATGTTGGTGAAAGAAAAGTTGTAGGCCTAGAACTTTTTGATGAAATGATGGAAAAGGTCAAGGGAATACAAAACCACATCAAAGCAGCTCAAAGTAGGCAGAAGAGCTTTATTGATAATCGAAGGAAGGATTTATAATTTCAGGTAGGTGATCATGTTTTCATGAAGTTATCTGCATAGAAGGGTGTTATAAGTTTTGGTAATAAGGGAAAATTGAGTCCCAGGTACATCGGACCATTCAAAATTCTTGAAAGAATTGGGGCTGTATCGTACCGTTCGACAATGCCGCCAAGTCTCTCCAAAGTTCACAATGTGTTCCACGTATCACTATTGAAAAAATACATGCCTCACATAACACATGTACTAACCTATGAGGAATTAGAACTGGAACCCGATCTATCTTATTGCGAAGTGCCTGTCAAGATTCTTGATACCAGAGAATAAGTGTTGAGAAACCGGATGACTCGTCTGGTAAAAGTTCCATGCTGAAACCATAACATGGAAGAGGCAATGTGGGAACCCGAGGAACATATGATGATAAACCACCCAAGTCTCTTCATGTGGTAGTATTCTATAAATTTCGAGGACGAAATTATTTTATGGAGGGGAGAATGTAACACCTCAAGCTTCCACGGTATGCTTCTCTTTGAATAATACAGTAGCGTGTGTTGTACGCAGCTTCAAGTTCTAACACACCACAACTAATCAAACTAGCTGTTATGAATAGTAATACCCACTTTTTGAAATATTATAAATTTTATCTTTCAAAATGGACTTATTTTTGGATTTGGAATATCGAAATTATTTTAGGGTGATTTTTTGGTATTTTTCTGAAAACAATTTTTTTATGAATAGTGAAAAACACTGATTTATAGTTTAAAACTAAATTTTATTTAAATAATTAATTATTTTATTTAAATTTATTTTTGGTCAAAATATATACATAATACCAATATATGTTTAATGTAATTCACTGGAGTCAGCTTATAATAATTTTAGATATATAAAAAATCTTATTGAACTTTTCACCGTCTTTTTCCCATCTCCTAGAAGAATTTGCAAATTCACATAAAACATAATTTTACTTCTTCTGTGAGTGGAATTTATAAAATTCATGAGACATGGATAATTTCAAGGAGTGAAATTTTGTTCAATAAGATAAAAATAATCTTTGTTGAATAGTAACTTTTTACTTTTATTTACCACGGTTAAATGTAAATAGAGTAATTAAGGATAAAAATGATATTATTATTACCCCAAAACATGTCCTAATTATATTGGATAAGTATAATATGACCAAAAACAACCTTAGGAATAAAATATGAACCTATTTGGTCTATTTGGAATAGATTATGACATTTATTATTATTAAATTAAAAGAAGAGTTAAAAGAGTTAAAATAAATGTTTAATAACCAAAACATTTTTAATATAGAGTTATACATAAAATAAATTTGATTATAAATATTAATTAAAAAGATAAAAATATTTCATACATAATGATATTTTATTTATAATTTTTAGACATTAAATATTTTAATTTATTTATGACATAAAGGTGATGTAGTAATTAACTAATTAATGAAATATTAAAATAATTGATATTATAAAAATAAAAATAAATAAAATTTTAGACTTTTTATGAATTCCAATAATTTTATTGGTTAATATAATATATTATGGTTGGATAGATTAATTTATTTTGAGGTAATAATGCTGTTATGAATTTAGAAAAAACAAAATACCAAATAGTGTCAAAATTGACATAAAAGAGTTTTTAAAACAAATATTTTATTATTAATTCATATTATATTCCTAAAAATATAATGTTCAGACAAACGAATTATACAATGATTGGTATATCATTAATGGACCAAATTTTTGTCTTTTGGAAGTATATTGTATGTTTATTAACTATATAATATAAAAATACAAAGAGACATGGTAAATGTCTAACTATTTAACTAAGAGTTAAATCATAAAGCTAAAGTTAATATAGTAACCCAAACCAGTCTAAAACCTATTGGTTGAGTGGGTTTTGACATAGCCGCACCTTAACCTTTATATAATCCACTTTGGTGCCATTATAAATTGAATATGAATTTATTATAAAATAATATTTCTAGCTTTTCCAAAGGTGCCCCTCACCCCCATTATAAAAGGGCACTCCCCCTTCTCTCATTTTCATACATTCAAAGCCTTTTGGCACGGCCAAACCCTGCCCAAATATTATCTCAACATCCCTCATTTCACTATATAGGATTTATTTTGATCATAAATCCAACCTAATGAGCCCTTTTGATCAAATAAAAATCAAGAACTCGAAGAAGAGGTAATGTTTTCACCACCCTCTTTCAAGTTCCTTTCATCTTCAACTTCTTGTTTCTTTGTTATTTCCATTATAATATAATAAATCCAGTATCTTATATATATTTTAATGTTGTTATAAATATGGTACAACCATATTCAGTATTCTACGCATCCTATGAATGACATGCCATTATATGTACATACGTACGACTTACCGTCTCCACGTCGTGGTGTAATTGTTAATCAAAACATTATTATTTGGATGGGTAAGATAATGAAGTGTAATTGAAGTAAATAATACTTATAACATTATAATTATTCTTCATATATGATATACCATCCAATTATATATTATTTTATTATCAAAAGAATGATATTGTCACTCCTACTTACGTACGGACTACCGTCTCCACGAACACAATGCGATTCATTCCCCATCATATCCATTCATGTCTAATTATCAATTGATGATTAAAAATAATGTTTAAGGACGTGATATCATTATAGATATGAATAATATAAAACCAATCAATAACAAACATAGCTTATGTAATCAAACATATAAAAGAAAATGAGTAAGTTATCACTCGAAACGACGATAATACTAAGATATTATTAATAAAGCAATGTTAAAAGATCATATATTATATCATATTAATTTATATGATTATTTTATAATTTAATAATAATTATTTCACCATTATACAGAATTTTAACCTACCCTAGACCAATTAAAAGTATAAGGTAAGGGTTTATTTCACAATCTCTTCATTATCCGAGGTTGTTTTTACGTAATTATCTACTGGGACCTCTTTGTCATCCACATCCATGTTTCTTAAAAATGTATTTCATTCATTATTAATATTTTATATACTATGGGTTAAAGTATTTTATACCTTTTTTGAATTTTTATAATATTTTTATAAAGGAATCTTTCAGTCCCTTTCTAAACAAGGTCCTTTTTTGCCTTTTGGACAAAATTAAGGTAAGAATGTATTTTTTAAACTTATACAATGGGTGCGTCTATTTTCCGCCATTATAAAATCATAAAAGATTCCCTTACAAGAATATAAGAATATTTTGAAAGTAAATGTTTAATTTTATAATTATGTGGCTTTTAAATGATTTCAAAAAAAAGATATATTTCTCTCAAATTGTTTTGATTTCATCAATGTCAACATCCTTTGATTGATTTTAACCTTATTTGAAGTTTATTTTTTATGATACAAAAAATTCATATATTATTGAAGTTTTTGTGATATGTTGGACTGTGGATGTGTTATTTTTATACAATTCATGGTTTATGGAGAATGTATTGACATTTCGTATGCTAGTTTTAATACGAATGTTTATGTTATTTTTAAACCGGTTCATATGAGGAATGCATTGGACTTAATAAGTGACGGGTGGAGCCTGCTATAGCTCCTCGATGCATCGGTAGGTCTCATGAGACAAACTAGTGGCTTGGAACAAGGCATTGACAAAATCTTATTTGTAGTCTTGGCACGAGGCCTTGACTATGTGGTTATGATAGTCTAGAATTATGCATTCCATCCTTATGAAAGTGGTTATTGATATTGCCTGTGATTATTCGACTAGTAAAATATCAATGTGAATAAGTAAATGGCATTATTTTATTTTATTTCTTCCATATTATTCTGAAATTAATGTTTAAAAGTATTTTGTTTTTTTATACATTATCTTAAATATTGATGCTTATTTATGAAAGTTTCCGCTATATTGTTATCCTTACTGAGCATCTGAGCTAACCCCTTTCTATGTTTTATTTTTCCCAGGATGTGAAAAATTATTTTATGAATGACATGTAGGGATAGTATGAGGGGATATGATTGTGGTCTATGGAGAAAAGATGTTGTTGTAGTTTTTATTTTATGATCTAATGTATGACTTACGAATATATCTAGTGTTTCCAAGGCTAATAAACTAATTGGACTTTCAAGATTTGATCTTTTGTGATCATTCCAATGTTATTTAATAATGCACCGACTCTAGGTAACTAGGGTCGGGGTTTTATAGTGGTCTTGTTTCATTGAACTATCGTTAAACGATTCCGAATTTCAACTAGTTGTTCCATGTAAGAATCATTCTGATCCAATAGTATAACCAATGAGTTTGGTACATGTGAAGGTTCAAGTATGCAATTTTTTATAATAAACACTAGGAACACTTGATGGACATGAGAGATATTTGCGGAATGTTCTAACCCATAGAATACCATTCTGATATGATCATGAATCTCAAAGGAACCAATATACATTGTGATTAGTTTCCCTTCCTCCCTGAATCTCATAACCTTATTTCATGGGGATATTCATAGAAAAAACTTCTCAGAATAACCAAATTCCAGATCACACCGTCAGTTATAAACAAATATTTTCTTCCAACATTGATTTGCCTTGATATGTTGTTGAATGTTTCTAACACCCTCTACCATTTATTTATTTATATTAGGTACTAATAAGTCTCTTTATCAAAATTATTTCCAACATATTGAAGATATACATTTCTTCCTATAGAGAGAATTATAAGGATACATCTAATTTCTTTTGTTAAAGCTGTTTTCATATGAAAACTCAACTATAGAACTTGATGATCCCAACCACCTTTGAAATCCAGAGGATGATATCTCAACATATTCATTGGGTTTGAATAGTTCTTTTAGAAAAACCATATCTTTGAGGATGATAAGTAGTGTTGAAACTCAATTACATATTATGTTCTTGCTAAAGATATTTCCAAAACATTGAGGTAATCCTTATATCCTGATTTGATACAATGGTATACGGTACTCCAAGAACCATTACCACTTCCTTGATGACTATCTTGGAAAGATGATCCATACAAGAGTCATCTCTAACAATGATGAATTGTATTGAATTTTTAAGGTGATTGTCTACCACCCATCTAGTATTAAACCATATAGATTGTTTTTTAAGTCCAATGAAATAATCCATAGTGATTTTCTACCACTTCTATTATTGTTTGGGTAATAGATAAAACATACCTTTAGAATTTTATCATTTAGCCTTAACTTGTTGGCTTATCAAGCACGGAGAGACAATCTCTTCAATATCACTGTTCATGACAACCAACCAGACATTTTATTTCAATTCCATATACATATTCTAACTTCTTTGATGAATTGAGAATGAATAACTATGAGAGTCCTCTGATAGATAATTTTTAAAATCTTGTATGGAAGGAAAGAATACACAGTTCAAGAACCATAAAATCCAATCCCAATCAATGTTTAACTAATAAAAAATTGTAACTTTTTTTGCATCTCCAGATCTTCCATACACACCTTCGTAATCATCATATAGATAGAGGGTTGACCATTTATTTGAAAAAGATATGATTTTCCCCCTTCCATCAGGATTTATAGATATATACTTCAGAAATACATAGATATTGGATCTTTTTTTATTATAGTCATGGATTAACTATCATGATCATTTTGACTCAACGCATCATCCACCATGTTTTCTTTCCAAGGGTGGTAATGTATTAAGAAGTCAATATCCAATATCAAATTTATCCATCTTCTCTGGTGCACGTTTATATCCTTCTCTTCGAATATATATTTCATAATTTGATGATTGGTATATATATCACACTTTTCTCCATAAAGATAACTCCTCCATATCATTAATGAAAAAATTGCCAATGCTAACTCCAAATCTTGTGTTGGGTAATGTTTCTCTGGAATCATCAATTTCCATGAGGCATAAGCGATAACCATGTTATTATTCAAAACAAAACAACCAAATACCTTATTGGAATAATCTATAAATATTATAAATCCTTATATACAAAAAGCTAATGTAGGAACATATGCGTTGACCATCCATCTCTTCAGTTCCTTGAAATTTTCCCCACATTAATCTACTTAGAGGAACTGGAAATCCTTCCATATTAACTTGTTCTGAGGATTAGATAGTCATGAACAATCTCAACAATCCCTTGATAATATCTATCTAAACAATGAAAGATATGTATCTCTGTCACTATGGTTGTTCTAGGACAAAATTTAATAGCCTCTTTTTTATGGTTATACTTATATACCATTTATTGAGATTAAGTGACCGAAAAACGAAAACCCAAATAGAAGAATTCAAACTTTTTAATATTATTGGAAAACATCTCCATAATTAGGGTTTTTATTATTATTCAATTTTGGTTTTGATTCACTTACATACTAATTTAATATATAAGAATATCATCTACAAATCCTCCCACAAGCTGATCTGGATAATATCTAAAGTCTATATTCATTAAATTCATTATGATATCTTGGGAATTAGTATGAAAAATAGGAATTACTATATATTCATAGTGTTCATACCTAGTAATAAATGTCATCTTGGTTATATCTTATTTCATGACCCTCAATTAATGATATCTAGAATGAATCTTAATCTTGGAAAATTATTGTGCTACGCACTACCAATCAATCACACTATAAATATAGGGAAGAGATTACATGTTATTTATTTTGATCCTATTTGAATTTATTTAATAAATTAAGAGTCACATTGTCCCATTTTTTTTTCCACAAAAATGAACATGTGAACCCAGAAGTGAAACACTAGGCTGAATTAAGCCCTTATCAAGGTTTTGTTGGAGTTTCTTCTTGAATTCCCCAGACTCAAATGGGTATATTCAATAAGGAGTCATTAAAATTGTTTTAGAACCTAGTATAAGTTATATTGAGAAATCAACTTCACATTTTGGAATAATGTTAGGACACTTTTGAAAAGACATAAAAAATATCTTGAACAATATGCATATCATTGATGTTGATTTTATCACTAAATTTTTTGATAAATAGTACTCTTGAAAGGGGATTATGACCCATATACTTGATATAATACCCATAAGAAGTTTATAGATATCATCACATTTAGGGATTATCATTGGATGGTTTGAAATATAAAATTAATCTTCCCTTCCTTGATAATTGATATGGCATTTATGACAATAATTCCAATCCATGCCTAAAATGACATCAAATTAAACCCAAGGATGGATGGAAATATTTGAAGGAAGAAAATTCCCAAAAACATCATTAGAGAGGAATAATATACAAGGGATGAAATCATAAAAAAATTAGGGGTTTTCAATACTAATTCAACATCGATATATTTTGGGGGAATCTTAACAACATTAAGAATAATGTTTAGATATGAAAGAGTGAGTTGATCTAGAATTACGAAAGACATTAGATATTATGGAAGGAATGGAAAGTTTACCTTTCACCAAATCATTATCACAGCATCATCAGAAATTGTGATTTCATGAGATTTCCCCTTTTCCTTTGTTTTAAGAGGTTCCTAGAGTAGATCATCTTCAGCAACCCTTTGGTCTGGGGACTAGTTTTTATAATTCTTATTCTCCATAAACTACTAGAACAGAAGTGTGGGAGGTGTATTCTGTGCTGTTGATTATCCGTTAATAGCATTAAAAATATTATTCACATCACCTCAACAATAAAATGCTCGATATCCTTTTATTACATAATTAATATAACTATTAAACCCCTAATAGAAATTTTCTTAATGCTTCTTCCAAAACATTGATCATAATGGAAGGTTTTATTTTTCAATTCATTTTTCATATATTGTCCTTTAATATCCATTTTATTTTTCTTGTCAAAAATATGGGATTGATACATGACTCTAAACTCCAATTCATCCATTATTTCATAATACAAAATCTCTTCATAGATAAATTTTCTCATGCCCAGTTCTATTCTAAGACATTAAGTTAAGCCACTTAAGAACCTGTAAACTTTTGTTTCATGTTGGATGATAATTTCTAAAGCATACCTTGCATGTCATGTGAAATTATCCTCATAGGTACCAATAGATTCATCATCCATTTTCTTCAACTCAAAGAAATCTTTCTCTATATTTTTTTGAAGAATCCATTGAATGGACTTATTGAAATATTTGTTCTTGATCTTCTCCTAATCCATGTATTTAATTTTATATCACTTAATCAAATTATTAAATAGAGTCTACCACTACTCCATTTCACCTTCTAACCGATAAACATCCCTAATGAATTTAAGATGCTCTGAACATTGGAGAACAATGAATTTATTTTTAGTGGTACCAAGCCATTGTACAACAACAAGTGGACCATAGGACCCATTGAAAATTGGAGTATGTTTCCTTATGAAGGTTTAAACAAAAACATTTTACATAATTTCCCATTTTTGATTTTGGCCATCATTCATTACTTGATAATGTTTTGTTACAATACAAATAATTTTTTCATTCTAGTTGCCATAGAATTCGGTTTATTAGGAGTAGAATCATTTCATTGAATTTCAAAATCACCATTAACATGGTTCCTTTTATTTCTATCAACTAACTAAAACCAAAAGTATTGATTATGAAATAATTATCATAATGAGGAACTAAATATTCATGAAAATTCACTTATAAGATTTCAAAATTATGAAAATTTATTTAATCTATGACACCATAAGACTATACTAGGTTATTAATCACTAAAATCTATTTTAATAATCCATGATAGTGGGTGAAGAGTATGTGAATTTCAAAATCATATCCCCTGATAGTGTCAAACTATGTGTGTCACAAGGTCAGTTTTTGTGTACCAGGTTACACTGAGTCAGGATCGACACAACTTGTCGATGTTATTACCCCTAAGTATATCTACTCTAGATCTATATCAACATGTAGTATCCAGAAAAGAATTTATTACTTAGAAACCAATCTCTATATAATTTAACTAAATTCTAAGATATTTTACTATACTTTTTATTATCCATAGACCCATCCTTAGACATATCCTTATGGTTCTCACTATGGTTTTCTCATCATAGCTTCCAAAATTTAGCTAAACCATTAATCCGATACAAACTATATAGACTCAAACATTTTAAAAGTTGACATTACATAACATATGTGGAATAGTTAAAACATTATAAAAAATATTCGCTAAGAATATTTTATTCTAGTTCCCTTGAATAAATGGAAACAAAAACACTCATACAAAAATAGGTTATATTATCTCCCACTGGGTTCTTCATTACTAGAACCTTCGTTAAAACAAAAAACATAATACATATACTCATAAAAAATGGAAAAAAACATAAAAATGATAGATCATAAATGATTAGTAATGGTAAACATGGGATACATGAAAACATAGGCATGAGAATGGGGGTATGGTAATGTGATCATAAGTTTTGAAGATGATACCATCTATATCATTAGATCATAAACATGAATCACAGAATAAATCGTTGAAATTAATAAGACATGAATTATAAGAAAATAATGAAAAGAATTGATGTATTAATAAAATAATAATTATACATGGAATTATGGAAGGCACACAACCATATAATAATGATTTCCATAGTATTCAAGTCATAAATGTCAAGGCTGACATAGAAGTTTTGGTTTACTCTCTATACCATCTTGGTTATCTTGGTTCACTTCCATGGAAATATTAAAAGTATGAGTTCACTCCACATATCATCATGTATGTCATGGTTCCCTTTCATGGACACCTTATTAGCCACTTTTAACTCCCATGATGATCTTAGTATATCTAAAGAGATATAAATCCTTACACAATTCATTGGTGGGAGATATTGGTCTCAACCATATCATAATCAAATCATACAAACATATGTCATATAATAATAAAAAATCATATCATAACCCCTAAAATTAAATGGATATCATAAACAAGTAATCACATAATAACATGTATAAATAGATATATGTTTCATAATCATTTCATGAAAATCACAACCTATGAAAAAAAGGGGTTCAAAATAATATAACATGTGATAGAGAAACATACTTCATAAAAATCGTGCCATCAAAAAATAGACCATTAAAATAAGGAATATGAATTGTAATATTGAATCATTTACCTATAAAGGAATGAGTAAGACAAAAATATTTCATCTTCTATTGAAAATAATTTTGATAGATATTTAAAAAAAATCACGACAAAAATATTATTTATGCATTTGAAATAATTTTTTAAAACATAATAAATTTTGATTAAAATATTCCTAGAAAATAACATTAAAAAACATAAAATAATAGTCAAAAACCATAATAAATTTAAAATCCTTTTTCCATGAAAATTATCTTCAAATATAATTTGAAAACATTTTTGAAAAACTGGTTTTGGAATAAAATGGATTTTGGACCTAAGAGAGGAATATAGTCAAAATGTTCAAAAAACATTTTAGTTGTTAAAATAAGTACAAAAAAGAGTAAAAATGGAACTAATAAATGAAAATATCTTGAATCAATAGAGAAAAATAAATCACATGAGTATTTCATAGATATGGAACATAAGATTTCATAAATGGATGCATAATCATAAACAATCTCGATAAAAGATGAAATTGTTTCAATAAACTCTTACCACATCATAACATGGGATAATACTCCCCACGTATAAAAATTTTAATTTCATTAAGCTCAATATATCGTGAAATGAAAGTGTTTTATGATATATAATTTCAAATAAACCTCAAAAAATAATATAGGTGTTTAAAAAACATATTTCTCAAAGAAAGAAAATTGACTCAAAACGATCTTACTGATTAGGAAACTTTTGAAACATAAACACCCTAAAATAATTATCATAGAATGGATATATAAATATCAAAAAATTTAATAATAATAATAATGTAATTAATTCATGTAGTGTATATATAACATTTAATATAAATGAGTGGTTAACATGGCTTCTATCTCAATAATATAAAATGTGAGATAAAATTCTATTACATTATGTCCTCACTCTCTCCATAATTTTACAGGATTCCTATATATGTATATAATATTATTATACATATTAAAAAAATATATATATAATTCAATAAATTTTTTTATTATTACTTAAAATTACCCAATTATAAAAAAATTTATGATATGGTGTCACCTCGGGTAATATTCGGTTTTTTCGCATGTGTTTTAATTATTTACTTCTTTTTTTCTAATACACATTGAATGATTTAGATAATGTAAAATATGATATAGATATAAATTATATTCAGTATATGTGAATTATAATAATCTAAATAATATAGAAATATGAAATGAAATACACTGTTATTTAGGACGATAGGCCATATGTACATATAAACAATGTTTCTGTTTTATTGTCGTATTGAATGAATGAATGTAAATTCAATATATGTATATCTATGTAAATATATAATTTTTAAAAAATGATTATTATATCATATATATCATATAATTTCACTAAAACCTTCTTTAATACATTCCATGTATAGTGTTAAAAAATCACATATCTTTGGGGATTATGTATCCTACTCATGCAAAAAACGTGTTATCATATTTAACGAAGATTGAAATTATAAAGTTATATGTTATGAAATAATCACATAATCAGGAATAAATAATAAATATCATATATATTTTATATAAACATGGTTTCTAGTATCATTCCCACCATGGAGGCAGTAAATGAAGAATGAACAATCATCGTTCCATGAGGCGGTAGTTCACCATATAGATAAACTGTATGTTTGTTACCTATTAGATGGATGTGTGTGTAAGTGAAGGTCTATACCATTATATACAAAAATATAAGTATATTTATGAAAATTGATTTATTATATAATGATCGGATAATATGATTTCTGATGGTGGATATAAAATATAAAATAGAGGGAAGATGTTACCACTTATTTGGGTAACTCCATATGGTTTTGCACCAAATGGATTCCAAGAATGGATTTCATCTAAAAGGAAGGAATAAAAGAATTTTTTTTGGATTTTCAGGATATATATTTTTTGAGATTTTTTGAGCCAAAGTTGATTTATTGGTGTGAGGAGATAGTAGGAGAAGATTCCTTTTTATAATGAAGGAGGAGTGAAAATCATTTCATTTTTTGGAGAAATAATTCCACCCACATTCCAGCTATTAATAATTTTCCAATAATGGATAAACTTATAGTAATGGTATAATGAGCATGAAATATCTCCAACCAATTTATTTTTTGAATAATTTTTAGGTCTTTTTCGGACTTAAGATTATGTTTTTGTTAATTGATAAGATTAACATTCTCTGAATCATCCTAATTAAGTTTAACCACTTTTACTATTCTTTATTGCTAAAAAAACTATGTTGACCTTATTATAAATTATAAATTATGCTTATTCCAAATATGAAATCTATGTCTTAAAATTAAAATCAGAGAAGTGGCATTAATAAATTTTAATTTAATATTACAAATAGGATGACAGTTAATGTTAAAATGACCAAAATATTGTTATGTATTTATATCAAATTTCACTGTAAAATTGGTCCAATGACAGAAATTGGGTTTAATAATAAAAAATTTAATCTAAATAAACTTTTAAACCATTAAAAAAATAATATATCCATATAAATAAAATATAAAAAACTTTAGTTTTGAATTTGAGTTCTTAATTTTTCAATATTCATCCAAAAAAGTTGTTTTTTTAAAAATCCCAAATATATTCCCTAAGAAAATTTAGAAACTGAAGACTCAAAAATTAAGTTTTTTATTTAATATTAAATTTCTAAAATTTTATAAAATTATTTCTATTGTTTTTCATAACATTATATAAAACCCATTTGTTTGAGAAAATATAATTTTTAAACATGTAAAGACGTTATAAACAATTATATTTTTCATTATCATTAGAATTTATTTATAAAAAACCATCATAAATAAAATCCAGAATATAGTTATTAAAATTAATATTACTATTATTAATGTATATTTTATAAATATATCATTTAAATAATTAAAACATTAAAATTATGTTTCATTGAAACTTGTGTTGCGTGTAACGCACGCCGAGTCGGTGTTATTTGTAGCATAAGCCAAATCATTACCTTTTGAAATGAATTTTTGACTATATGAAATGAAATAAATAAAACATAAATAATTAATTTGAGATAAAAAATGTCCTTAAAATATTATGGTGTTATAGTAAACATAGAATGGGAAATTGAAGACATCTGTGTAGCGACCTCGGCATAACAAACATAAATATAACATCGTTTTTTATAAACGTTCAAAATATATCACTAATTTACATGTATGAGGATTATAGAAATTAATTTATTTAGATAATAGATACATAATTAAATAATTTATGAATTTATATTCAACATATTCCAAAAGTATCATTGATGTAGTACCCTTATAAGCATATCATATATAGAACCATCAATGAATATTTTGAGAATGAAAATAGAAGAAAGGGAAGGCCCTGATGTTTAAAAAGTGTAAAAATGGGTAATGTCAATCACAAGAGAGTATGGGGTGATCATAAGGGTATCAAAACATAATCAATTTTATTTATTTAATATGAAATTTTCAAGCCCATAAAACCATTGATTATATACACCAAAATCATGTAATATCCGGATGCATGGTTAATAGGGGTGTTAATAAAGTAATTATAATTCAACATTTTTTGTAAAACACTAAACATTTATAAATGAAATTGTATTTTTAAATGTGTAAATAGAATATTAATAAATAATATTATAGAAAATACATGCACTACTTTGGTTATTTTAGACCATTATAAGTCATATCATATCAGATTTAAATGACCATTAATCTTTATAACCATTGATAGTATAGAAATTATGTTGTCATCATATGATTCGTTTATAACTAGGGTTATGATTAATATAAATGAAATAGATATATGATATGATGGCCTTGACCCATATATTGTACCATCTAGAGCCCATTTATCAAATATTTCAATGGAGATAGAAACAATATGTTTTTCCCTAGACCAAGACAGATCTAAGACTCGACAAACAAATTCCAATTATTACTATTCAGAAGATATTCATACTTATCAAGATCATGACCCAAATGATGTTTGCTGAACTAACCCAATAAAATCTCATCATCACACGCCTTACCCATAGGGAACTTTCTAGTATAATAAATGGATATGTTTCAACTCATCAACAATATGAACATGTATATATATAATAAACATATTATATTTATCATTTAATATTACATTATAATAAATAAAAAACATTTTTTAAATATATTATAATTCGATATGATAGATTTTTTATCAAAATAATTTTTCAATAATGATATTATTTTGATGAAATTAATGATTTTAGAAGTATATTAAATTTTAATAAAAAATATTTTTTAAAATATAATAAATTTATCTAAATGGACATATAATTTTTTGAATCCAAATTTAATTTTTATAAGAATAATAATTTTTTTAAAAAACAAGTATTTTTCAAGAAATAGAGATTTTTTATTTAAAAGTTTAAATTATCATATTTAAAGATTGAATTTTATAAAATAATTTTTTTAAATCACCATGTTGAAATTATCCAATGCTGAAATTTTTTATATTTCATGTGATAGATTATTTATTTGTTCCAAAATAAAATACAATATAATTATAAAAAATCTATTATGACATCATACGAGATAAAAAGTTATGTAAAAAATATTATAAATATTTTAACATTTTTTTCACATTTCAAATAATATTTTTAATGACTTTTTATTTATTTTATAATCCCTTGATTAATCACCCAAAACATATAAAATATTTAAATGATTCAAAACTAATTATTTATAAACATTAAAAAATTTCATACCACCAAGGTTATTATTTTATGGGGAATGTTTCTTACCCTAAAAATATAATTAAATCCACTCCTCTTTGGAAAAAACCATGGGTTTTTTTGGATTTGATTAATATATCAAAAAAATTAGATCCTGTATTTTGAAATGAAAAAATAAATCTTTTTTACTATTAAAACACTCCCATATATCCATTAATCATTACCCAAAAACCTTGGACAAAACATTCACTATAGCCTTCCATCTATAAAACTCTCCTATGGTTCCCAATGATCTTAAAATGCCTCATTAATGTTTTTAGGAATGCCATCTCAAGGTAAAATATCTCTCTCTTAATTTCTATTGAAGAAAATAATATTAATTAATCCATTTGAATATTCATTTATTATTATTTTTGGTTATTTATAAATATCAAATTATGTTCCAATTTAATTACTATTATTAATTTAAAATGAAAACATGCACTTTGAGTCATACCGGTAACATCATCTGTCAGTCTGATGAGAGACTGATTGTTACTCAACAAAAATGAATTATGAATTTTGTTTCTAATGTATCAATGTAATCCGGTTTCATTTTCTCAATTTTGGTGAATGACATGTGTTTTAAACTAAAATATCAATTTTAAATATATAACAAAATCTTTTATTCATAATAAGAAAATAGTGTATCAGATTGAGGAATGAATGTTTATTACACATAAAAAATTACTTATGGATCATTTTCCTAATGGATAAAAAATATACGAATGCATTTTGTCAATTTTCAGTATGAAATATGTGTTTTTTACTAAAATTTCCTTTTTAAGGATGGTTTTTATTGTTTCATAATTTTTTGATTGTTCATCTGTAGATGTGGTTGAGCTCTAGTGATGGTGAGATCATTAAGAGGTATCACGCGGGGTAAATGTTTAGACGAACCCTCTTTGTTTTCTATTTGTATTTGGTTTTGGATTTTCAAGGAGGTGAATATGTTGAAAGGTATCTTATGTAATAGGTCAAAATTGTATAGTCTGGCCCCTTTAATGTTTCTAAATCCCATGGTGCTCCGACAATGATTTGTGTAGTTTTAGTGTTGTATGGCTACTAAAAGCTAGAATCTGGTAGAACATATGATGCAAGAATGTATTTATGGTGAAAATGGGATTTACAGCCTAAGGGGGTTGTGCATTATGTTACACAGTCTGTTAAGTTTATTTCGTAAACAATGTGTTTATGTTGTAAATAAATTATGAGTTTAAATGGTTGTGGTGTCGTGTTTTTTTATTATACATGGCATTTTAAAAATTTAATACATGAGTGAATTATTTATGCCAAAAATGGCCTGGGTTGGTGAGTTTATAATTTAAATAACTGCATAGAGTTTCTAAAGCACTACCCTTTAATATAATTACAATAAGAATCCATCGATGGGTTTTCCAACCTTTATAGGATCCATATTATGGGGATCAATCTCAAACTATATAATCTTTTCAAGGTAAATCAAGGGGAGTTCAACCAATTTTCTCTAGTGGTTTCTCTCCCTTTTGATTTATTTTCATAATATTTACTATTACCATGATATGGCTATGTATATTTACAATTCTAATGAGGTTTAATTGTGGTTTTTTGATGTGTTAATGACACGATATATTTAATAGATTTTTTTCCTCATGGGATAGGTGATCAAAGATCTGTCTGGTTGATCTATTCACATGTGAAGAGTGTTGACAAAATTGATGTAGGGGATTCATTTCTTATCTTATTTATTTATGTGTAATTATAAAGATATAATGTTTTATCCATTTTGATGGAAAATAAATTAACCTGATAATATTGAATGGGGTTAAAAAAAGAAATAGATAGGGATCACATGTTGTCGATATTTGATGTCATGATATCATTTTTCTTCTTGATTTGATAGAGTTTTCATGATTGGTTTAACTTGTTGAAATTAATGGAGACCGTAATGAATGTAAAGATAGAATTAATTGATTAATTGCATTAATAATTAATGAAGTTTCATGTTTGAGATAGGATATTTTTTGTATGTTTAGGGTAATCCAAATTGATGCAGTGTTTGTGTTACTTGATTATGATCTTTCATGTGTTAATGGAATTGTTAAGGAATGTAAATCATGTACATGATTATTGATGATAAAAATAAAAATTCAAGAAAAATCAGAACACCATTACTCTATGTTTTTTAAATTGAAATTAATTATTAGAGCATGTTAAACCATTAACATTTTTTATAGCTGATGTCTTAGGTAGTCCGTAGTTGGATACTTTGAATGATGAACTTGTTAATTAAATATGTAATAAGATCCATCTTTTTTATAATGATAAATAATTTGGGACATATGTGCCCTTTTATTTAATGGTTGATGGATTATGTTGGAAGCCTTGAATCACTTTTTCATGTGAAGCTAAATGCCTTATATTAGGTATAAGTTTCCGTATTGATTATTCTTGTTTACTTGATTTGTTATGATGTGCTTTGGAAACAAGACTTGTGGTATTTTCTCAATTAGATCCTTGTGATTTGTTTTGGATACAAGTATTTTGATGTGAGCCTGGGATGAATGAGCTTAGGGTGCTTATGTGATATGGGGTGGGGAGGCCTAGATGATGTGGGAGGAATTGACTAATGTAATGGAGAGATGCATCAAGATATACATGAAGGATTTGTGGATTCCATCATAGATGATGAAATGTTTTGAAGTTGGTCTTACTCATTGATGTGATATTGCAAGATGTTTTCTTGATATTAATTGGTTTAATGGTTGGTGGTCATGATAGTTTTTTATATTCATTCCTTTACCCACTACATGAGGCCATTGAAGGTTCATAGTTGCATGTTTTATCTTGAAGGTATATTAGGATAATTTTCTTCAGTACCTATAAATATGGAACATTTTATAATGCATAATTACTATTTATCCCAAGTGGATGGTTGTTGTTGGATTGAAAAACATATGATCTTGAGAAATCATGGAATTGATTTTGAATATGCCTGGAGGGCATGGACATCACTAAGATGAATAATACAATTTATTTTGAAATGATTTTATTGGTTGATAAACTGTTAGTGAATTAATTAATGAATGGATAACTGTAAAATAATGGATGAAATAAATTTATTTATCTCTCTAAAATAATTTATGTGCATATTCAATATCTAGTCACTCAAAGTGGAAGCCTAGTGTTTGAGTGATGATAGATACATTTGATATCAATACTATGTTATGTTTGTAGTGTTTTTATGAGCTATATTATATCTTGTATATTTTGTGATTTCATACACTACCCGACCAATTTTCTCTAGGGTGATTAACACAAAACAGACTCTGGGAGGGTCGTTTCCCCAACATCCACGTGGGAGGATGGATGAATGAGAACCTCGTCTGGACCCACTCTCTTATCTAGGTATTTCATGTACCATTATGCATGGAGGTTAGTTTCCTTATATATGTGTGTGGAGGATTGTGATGGATTGTCGTTATTCCACTCAAATGTATCTCTAGAAATAGTATACAAAGGATTGTTATAGATATAATTTTTATTGGATGAGATGGATTGAGTTACCTTACTAGGTGTATCGATTGTATTTAATTGGGGTATATTACCCAATGGATGATACACATCATACGAGTTTTGGTGCCCAATGAAAACTACTTGGTCTCTATATGGATATGTGATATGGGATGATATGATGCACGAAGTGCATATTGTGATACATAGCCCCTGTGTCTCCTGGTTGAGTTACTTTTGAAGAGAGGTGTCTAAGGATGTGTGGTGTTTGGTAGAGAGGAAAAATAATATCTATGTGTGAGTGGGGTACCCTTTATATTTCATTACAAAACTATACTCTCTCATTAATGAAGTATTTTTTATGAGTTATTTGTTTTGAGGTTGAGAACATAGTATACCTATTTAGGTGACAAGTTATTTTCAGTATTATTCATTGTGATTTAGCATGATTTATTTATATTTTTCAATAGATAATATAATAAGGATCACACTATGTATATTTTTATGCTCACCCCTCATATATATGAACTATTTCTAGGTCATCTAGATCTAATGGGAGATCGGGATAAATATTAAAAACTTATGGTTTTTCAAGAGTTGTATGGGATTCATGGTCACTGCCGAGTTTACCATTTTGGTACATTTACTCTTTATTTTCGATTGTTTCAATACTATATGACATTGAATGTATACACTTATGATTTTTATTATATATCTAAGCTAGTGTTGATTGGTTTTTTGTCTCATCATTCTCTTTTTTTTTCAGGTTCTCTTAGAAGATAATGTCTCTCATTGGTATGCTTATTATACCCTCTCTGATCTTCTATAACATAGGGCCAACTAGGGGTGGGACTTAGGAGGTAACCAAATCCCATATCTCATTTTCATCCTAGGATGTGTAATCATTGGGGGGATGGGTTGTGACACCATATACATTAAAATATAACATTATGTTTGACTTTTATATAGAATTTCACAACGTTTTGTATAAAATAAGTAATGAAGTTATTCATCGAAAAACATTAAAATAAAATAGAAAAATACAAAAAAAAGTCATTTAAAATTAATTTATTTCATTATAAATACTTATAAGAAATAATTTTTTTAATATTTATATGTAATAAAATGTTTTTAAAGATGAAAATTTAAACCATTGTTTTTACGGACAAGTGTCTCTTACCTCGAGTTTGATTTGTCACGCATGTACCTTATCAAATTGAATAATAAATTTATATTAATTATTTTAATTCTTAATAACCCTTATCATGTGAATTATTAATTTATATTTTATTTATTACTATGTTTTATACAATCACATAGTCAGTTATGTTCACACGAAATGTTTTGATGACATTCGACACATATGAAGAAAATGACATTGGTGCATTGACCATGGTCCTTAAAATAATTATTTAATCATATATAGAATATTAAGCATGAAATTATTATCATTGTAAAACGTAAATCTTACTTTTAAACCCGTCCAAGAGATATGGCTATGAAAAATGATCTATTTTACAATCATCGAGACGGTAGGTCGTACATATGCATATGTAACAATTGTATTTTCCAACATACAAGATGGAAATAAATTAAGTGTTATTTTTTAATTAAATAAAAATTATTATATCATAAATATAAAAAAAATTATTTAATTTCAATTATATAAATAAGTCATATTACTTGGTCACAAAAAAATGAATCGTATTACTTCATGGAAGTGGTAATCCACACAAATGCATGGGCAATGTTATCATTTTTCTATTGATGGAATGTTAAGAATATATATGAAATTTTATCTTTTAATGATGATAAAATTTTTATTAAATTAAAATATATATACATAAAATACATAATTATAGTCATTTTTGGGATATAGTGATGGAAAATTAATTACATCAGTTCGTGAGGTGGTATACTGCCATATAAACAAACAGTGCGTTCATTTATCATTTGATAAAAAATAAGATTGATATAGATTATTTCATTAAAATTACATAATATAATTATATATATGATAATGGTTTTATTATTTCACAGTGTTTTAAATATATTGGAAATGGTTAGAATAATAAATAAAACTAAAAATTCTGTTAAAAGTTATATCTCTCCATCAGATAACCTCTTTTGTTTTACACCTTAATCTTAATAAAGATAGTATTTTTTTCCAAACTATTTCATGTAGGATTTTGAGAGGGATTTTTGGATGGGATTTAAGTATATATTTATAGAGCTATATTGATCAAAAGGTGTAAAAAATAGAGTAAATGTGGTTCCCTTATATATGTTATAGGGAATCACACACATGGAATTACTTAAAATATTAAATAATATATATATATATATATGTATGATAACAATATAATGTATCCTAAAGGATCCAAAATTTTACGTTATGATGTGATATTTATAAATTAAACATGACCAATCACATTTAAATTTTTTTATGTGATTTGAGCTTTATCTCCTAGTTAAATAATTATAACTCATTTTATCCATAACTGTAATAACAAAAAATTTTCTATTGATAACTAAATTATAAGACCAAAAATAAAAGAGTACTTGTAAAGAAATTTATATTTTGATTCCAAATTTGAAAATCATTTTATCATGATCAATTTCTATAAGTGGATGAAAAGCATAATTAATATAATAACACAAAATTCAAGATAATTAGTTTTTATGAAAATATTTAATATAAATGTAAATATCATTTTACCTTGAATTAAATTAATAAATTGGTCAAAATTAATATGGTTGATTAAATAATAAATTTGGGAATGTTTTTATACTTTTGGAGAAATCCAAAAAGTTAATGGAATAATCCAATAATTTCATTAAATGTAGAGACCCAAAATTAGTTTTTAATTTAAATAAAATATAACGTATCTTATCAAATTGGGTTACCAATTTAAAAATAATTATTTAAAATGAATTACATAAATACTAAAATATATATTTGGTCAAAATTTCCTCATACAATAAGATAAATTCATGTTTTTTAAATATTTTAAAGCATTATTATGTTGTTTTAACCCTATTTTACGTCGTTTTACACTACCAAGGGTGAAATTTGTTTCCACATTTATATTCATAAAACCAAAAAATGATGTATTTACCAAATTTGATACTCATGAGGCAAGAAATAAAATAATTTTTTTCAAATTTTATTCATATAATTAATGTAAATAAATTTATGATAATAATGAAAAAATGAATTTTTTTAGAAAAAATGAATTTCTAAGTCTGAAGAAAAACTTATACCAATAGCAGATATAACGATGATTAAAATATAATTAATTTTTATTATTAAAAATTTAAAAATATGTACATTAAATTTATATGAAATTAAAAACATAATTTGTATTTTAAATGAAAACAAATGATAGTATTACAAAAATCGATATTTTTAACTATTTACTAAAAAATCAATCATTTGAGAAATATGATAAAGAACATACTAAGTTATATTTACTATTTTTATTTCAAAAATTATGTTCATTTTATTAAATTAAGTATTTAATGTTTAGAAATTAGTTAACTAATTAAAATAATATAATTACTTGAAAAACAATTTAGTTAAAATAATAACCATTTCTTTTTTTATTTTAAAATCATACTCCTGTTTTAGTTGATAATGAAACATCATATATGTAAAAATTAATTTATGATAGATAAATGTTAACTTACAAAATTTCAAATAATTATCTAATTCATTAAACAGGTCAAAATAAAAATCATGTCATGTGAATATATTTAACCATTAAATAGATCATATTTTGGGACATGAAGTAAACATAATTATTTAAAATGAAAAATGAGTTAAGAATTTTATTATATGATATAATTTATGAAATAAAATAGATAGATATATATATATAGAATTAAGAAATATATAATAAGTAAAAACATAGTCTTGCGGTAGGTGTTATGCCCTTTGATAGTGGGTTTGAGCCTTGTGAACTTACCCGATGCGATGCGTTATAACCTCATCATACATGATACCATTTTTTATAAAAAACATTTTATTGTATAAAATCTCATTAAAATCGATAATATTTTTTGATTAAAAATATGCAATGGAGACTACGTGAGTGATAAATATAGGTATAAATGTTTAATTTATAAAGAGAGAGATTAATTTAGCATTTACATTTATATTATAAAAAAACCTATAAAAATACCGAGTTGAACTCATGGGATGTTACAAAAAAACAATGAGAAAATAATTCTAATTAAAAAAACATTGATGGATGAAATCATTACCCATGGGAGTGGGATTGGGGTCAACATGTAAGGGGTGTATCTAACACCACACAAATCCATATCAATCATGGCCTAAATGTAAAGAATCCTCATTGTATAGTTATGTAAAATAATATATAGGGAATGAGTAAATAAAAAATGAATTTAAAATGTAATAATTCATCTTGTTAAAAATAATTTTTTAATCATTGATCATGTTTATATCTATTATCATTAATCTAATGAACCAATTTTAGAAAAGAAAAAATAAATAACTCAACAAAGAAAAGCACAATGCATTTGTGTCTTATAGCATCGAAATAAGTTTTACAAACAATAAAAAACTATAAATGAATAAATTTCCCCAATATAATCTTTTCAATAGATTTGGATTTAGGGTTCCTCCTGCGTATCTAAGTTGGCCAGCTTATAAAAAATCATCACTGAAGAACATGATTGATGCACTCAAAAACCATCTTGATGGTAGTCTTAAAAACAAATCCAATGACCGGTATGTATCAACATGTAAAAAAACTAATACGAAATATGTATCAAAGTATAAATCTTTTAGAATGAATCTCTAATAGCCCATTCACAAAACGAGATAAAATATGAGAAGAAAAAAAAATAAAAACATTACTTCCAATGTGGAACAGCTAATATCCCATTCAAAAACAATCAAGATATATATATTTCATGAGAATGGTTTGAATTTTGAAATCATGTTATGGTTATAGCCCAAAATAAACTAAAACATTGAAGAACAATCCAACAAAGCATTTAAAGTATAATATTATAAAAATCATGATTCTAAAATTCATCCTCACTAATTAAAAACATTGTAATTCTATTATATATCATTACATAATATGATTTTTCATAGACACTAATTGAAATAAAACATAAATATTAACAACACAAGTATGAATAAACTTGATTAAATATGACAGTAACATGAAAAAAAAACTATTACGTTATAAAGAGAATATTAGGAAACCAATCTAGTACTAACATTCATCTATCATGTTTTGTGACTTGGAAAATACTCTCTAAATTTGTCACCATTGAATTTACTTATTAAGAAGAATAAGACTCTATACATAATAATTGAAGAAGATATCATTCCCATAAAAACTATGGAGTATCCATTATAGTGCATCGATAGAGAAATACACAAGCCATATATATATTTCCAACACAATCCCACCATTCATTAAAAATTCAACCCCATTTAATCCTCTGATAGAGGGATTCTCTATGGAGATGCACATGAAATTGGTCCATGAATGATAGATTCCTTACTATTTAATCAATCATATATTATGCTGGGAAGCCTAGGCATTTAATCGTTATCAGGCTTTCCTTATACACCAAAACAGAAGTATACAACCAAAATTCGTCCACGTCAATGTTGGCTCCCCACTCATCAACTGTTTATAGTTTGGGAAGCATCATCTCACTGAATTCCTCTCCTACCACAACAAACCATGGTATGGACCACTCTGGATGGTGGTTGAAGTTGAATAAATGCAGGGAATACCATTGAAGTGTTCCTCTAACAATATCTCACCAATTAGAGAAACTAGTTATTGATATAGGGTGAACAATGGTAGTGTTACCACAATTATGAGTAGCTAGAGAATATATCCAATCATTAGATAGATTCACCCCAATGACCTATGAATCAAACACCACCCCCTCTATCCTACCACCATGTAGATGTTGGTGTGAATTTCATAACCAAACCAATCATATTTTCTCTTGGAGAAGAAAATATCTGGGATGTGAAGCATGAGAATACATCGAATGCAAGGGTTCTAGAGGAAGGGATCATATGTAGTAGAGTCGGAGTTATAAGAGAGGTATATAAGGCCATCGTAGGTCCTTATGACTCACAATGGAGTGTCACCAAGATTTGGGAAGGGGAAATCAATATTAGCATACTCATTGAAGGGATACTTATTGAATCACATAGAGTAGAGATTCTTGGAAATTATAATTGTTGTATATTTAATAGTATATACAAAAAATTTATATTCCTAAACATTGTATAATTATCATTGTTGTTTCCACACCATTATAAATTTGGTGTTTGTAAAAACATGGATAATATTTTTCATGACTAGTATTTTCAATTGATATGTCATCCAATAATTGGAGTTGATCAAATCAATGTTTTATAACATTTATTAATTCCAATTAATAATATTTTTGTTTTGTTCTATCCAAGGATGTTCATCAAAGTCCTATAAACAATTATTTACCAATGAAAAAAAATTTCATTATTTTTAACAAAAAAAATTTTATTTATGAAATATAAAAAGAATTTTAAAATTTTGACGAAATGAATAACATAATTGCATGAAATCATCCTTGAAAACATAATTTGAAGTCATATTTGTGATTTGGTATTCAATGTTCCTTCCAAATGGGAAACCACCTATATTGAAATGACTACCGGGTTATGGTCACTTGTTAGAAGTAATTTGTTTTCTTACTTACTAAAGCATATTTCAAAATTAAAATCAATTTTTGATAATTATTAAACTAATATATTTTCATTAATATTGTCATTAAATCATCTTGCGGTTTTTTTTCATCAATTAAAATAAAATAAATTTTATTTTATTTTAAAATGCTAGTTACACTGTCCCATAAAATATTTAATTAAAATAAAAATAATATTAAAAGTATTTTCCATTTTATATATAATTATTCAGGCCCTAATAATGTTTTTAAACTCCCCTGAGGGGTTTCCGTTCATTGAGTAAAACCTATAATGGATGAATGGGTTGGACAGAACCTGACTCGACCATCCTATGGTTGGGCCGACCAGATAGGGTTTCTGTGTCTATGGACGACACAAACATGTTTGAATTTCATACTAGAAGGGAAGAATGTTCCCCTTAGGGTAAACTAATAAAAAAAATAGACACATTCAAATTAAGTATACATGGCCATAAATGATTCACACTCCACCCACAAATATGGGGTCTTCAATCACACAAGCTGGAGATGCAAAAAACCCGAATGTGTCTGAACGATTCAAGGATTTTACTATGAGCGATGAGATGGTACTTCTACAATATATATTTTAGGGATATTGGGGATGGTGAATGTATATTTATATACAATTATAAAAGAGAAGTTTATTATTACATTTCATGATGACAAATTATGTGATAAATAATAAAATAACGTTTATTAAATCTCTGAATAAATTATAAAATTTCGATATCCATCATCATTGAACATTGAATTTCTAGTTACTAAGACATGTTAATGGAAAGGATATATATTCCACTTCACATAACTCTAATTAAATATGATCAATATATTTGAATTTATTTAGGTATACAGGTCATTGTCAACTGCAGGTTTGTAGCTCCCTGATCTATGGAGTGGACTCCTTAGTCCTAAAAATCCTGATTGGATATCCTCAACACTTTCCTTCAAGTTAAATCATGTCTTATGAGGGTTAAATTTCATGATATATGATTATTAAATCATCCCATAACATTGAAAAGAACTCCGCATTAAATTTTAGTGTCCCAACAATTGTTTTCAAATACTTAGTTCTAAGTATTTCATTCAAAATCAAGTAATGGATGGTCAAGTGTAACTTAATATTTCATTGAGGGATTTTAATTTATAATGAAAAAATTTTATATTGTTTTCTATCTTACATGACTTTTTAATTTCAAGTGTATTTTACTTAATTAATTAATAATTCTGGGTAAAAAATTTACGCATAGTTTTTTTTTTAAATTCTATATTTCTACATTAATTCATTTATTTATATGATCATGGAATTGAATCAAAAATTTAAATGATTAATAGATACAAATAAATAAATAAATGGGCTTATCATGATATTATCAAATGATTGATTTATTAAGAGGACAAAAAATAAACCAATGACGTAAGAGAATAACTCATTGTTCATGTATTGTCATATATAGCAGCATTCTACTTGGCCACTTGTGTATCACTGAGGATTACATCATTATAGTTTCATCTTGAATAACCTTGATGCGCATTAAGATACTTCTTTAATTAAATGTAATTATAACTCCAACATAGGTGAGGTGAACCAAAAGATTGGTTTACTGTATTTACATAAATAACCTTGGACATTCAGATCCAACATCATAATGGATGGAGGAATGAATCAAAAACCATTAAATGTAATTTAATATTAATTAATTGAAAAATATTTCATTAAATTAAATTAAATTAATTCAAAACTTTCATAGGTCTTGATCATGATCCTAAATGTCCATACCAATTCAATGAATACAAAAAAAATAAAACTGATCAACATTCACTCAGTATTCAATCATCATTATCATGATAATCATGCTTTCATTAATTAATTAATTAGTTTATTAATTAATTAAATTTAATATTATTGATCATTTTAATTTTGAAGGGGATATCAATCATAAATGAATTCGTTGAAATTAAATGGATGAAACAATAATTACATGTTTTTACAATAAATTAATTGAGCATTTTAAATTAATTAAAACCATTGTTAAACTATCAAACACAGTAGGTGTCAATAAAAAATATGATTTTAATTCTACAAATATAATTTTAATGTAATTTTAATTCTTTCATGCATTGGAAAACTACATAGAAAATATTATCCAGCTATATATTGTGCACCTCATTTTCAATGTATATAGGATACACACAATGGGCTTCGTAGTGTTATTTGGAAAAATTAAACAACATGTACTAACTGTCTAAATGTTTTGTGTTCCGCTTGTCATGTGCTTAGGATACACATATGGGTCATCAGTGTGTATCTTGGTGGAACACATGGAATGTGAAAATGGGGTACATGTTGTTTATTCTTAATGTAGTGTGTTTGTACAACCATTCGATGCACTCAACATGGTAATCGAATGTGGGAGTACCTGATGTGTACAGTCCTTATACACACCATGTATCACACATGTCGTGTTTCTTCATAACTCTAATAGGAACTCAACATGTATTATGAATATGGGAATTAATGAACTACACACTATGTATATTGGATACACATCATGTACTTCATTAAATCTCCAATCTATCAGTCTCATACAGTTTTAACCATGTATTTCAACACATGGTTTGCATGCATTTCGTCACTAAATTGTGTAGAGTACACAATGCGTACGCTAACTACACATTGTGTACTTCAATAGGGCATGTGTTAGGTTGTCCCGATTAACACATGATGTTCCATAAATGTTACATGTGTAATTACTACTCAGTTCTTCATGTATACCACAACATGGAAAATTGAGCCACATAATGTTTTTCTTCTGTTACATGTTGTGTAATCCCATGGTATCTGACAAGAATCATCAATGCTTCCCGATGGCATCTTTGAATGTTCTTCATCTGTTCATAGTACATAAAGAAATTTTAATCACAAAAAAGGATAATTAAAATTTCAAAGACATTATTATTAAAATATAGTAAAGGACAAATAATTTTTTAATGAAAATATAACTAATATTGTGGATATAGATCACAAATAAAATAAATAATTATTAATTTAAAATTTTACCATTTTGGTACTACTTGAAGGTTCTGAGTGAATCAAGCGCACCTTAGGTCAACATTAAATTAATATTTATTTTGTTTTATATTTTCCCAAAATCTCAATAGAGGATCTGGAACGTTGAATTTATAATTAATTTATTTTGGTATGAAGAATTGATTAACACTTCCTTGGATCCTTTCATCTATGATGATGTAAATCTTTAAAAAAAATCAGATTGCCTTTTTTAGGTTGTAATGATTAATGTTTAGAATTCCTCTAGCAGTGATCCATATGTTCTTGTTTGATTTTTGAGCAACACCAATTGGTTTAAGAGTGCTAGTGCAGTGTGTCAGTTATTTTTCATTTTAAATTTTGATTCCTCCATGATCTTTCAAAAAATATTATTAATTATATTCATTGTATAACTTGTGAATATAACAAGTAAATAAATTTTGTTGATATTTTTCTATGATTTAAAAATATTGAATTTGTTTATTTATTTTGAGATCATATAAACCTGGACATTACCTAAATAAACAATATATATTATATGATTTATATAAAAAGTTAAAAAAAATTGGTTTTATATAAAATAACCTCTATATTTAATATTCATATAAAAATATATATGATATATATATATATACACATATACAATGAAAATATACCTTCTAAATTTAAAAATTGAAATTATTTACATAATTTGATGTTCTTACCTAGAAAGAGGGGTTATATAAGATTCAATTTCATTATCCTATTATTTATATTTTTAAATCAATTTATATTTAAAAATAAAGTATCATAATAATAAGAAGAATATAAAAAACAATTAAAATCATTAAATAATTGGGGCCAAAAAAGGAATTAAAAAGAAAAATGAAAATGAATGACCAGTAATACGAAGAAAAAACATTGAGAAAAATTTAAAAATAAAACTACTTTGAGGGGGTTACCATTACAAAGGTATTTGGGGGGTGGTAAAGATGTAATGGGTCTATCTAAAACCACCCAAATCCATATCAAGCATGAGTAGAACTTAAATTATTCTCAGTATATTGTTATTAATAAACAAAATTTATATAAAAAGTAAATAAAAAACATAAATAAATTGTAAACAGTAAGATTTCTGTCATATTAGTAAAAGGGGATAGAACCTAAACTTATTACAATAAGAAATTTAACCTTTTAATATCTATTATCATAAATATAGAGTCATATTTTAGAAAAGAATAAATATACTCATAACCACTAAATAATGAAAAATTATATGCTTTTCTATCATTGAGCAACCAAAGAAGTTTAAAAAATAACAACAAAATTAAAAAAGAATCAATTTCACCCATCTAAAAATATCGAAAAATATACATTCAAGCTTCATCCAAACTAAATATATGTTGAGAAACTTATAAAAAACAATTTAATTACTGAACAATTTGATTGATTCACTGAAAATCATCATAGATGGTTGTGTCGTCAAAACAATCATTCTGTTATGCATCAACATATAAACATACCTAACAAGTAATACGTATCAAAGTATGTTTTATGTATTTCATCACAACACTAAAATAATATATGAGAAGTAGAAAATGAAAATATTTAAAGAATAACAGTACATTTGATGTTGAATTTCTAATATTCCACTCACAAACAGGCATGACATGTACATTTCATGTGAATAATTTGAATTTTGAAATCATATTAAGGATTCACTAAGAAATAAACTAAAACTATGAAGAACAGTCAAACAATGAATTTGAATTTTAAAATTATTTTTGCTACCATTTTATGCAAGAAAATTATTAGAATCAAGACTGTGATACTCTTCTAACTAGTTCAAAACATTATAATCCTATTATATATCATTACATAATATGTTTTTTCATAGTTATTGAATGAAAAAATATAAATATTAAAAATATAGTATTCATGAACTTGATTAAATATGACACCACAATGAACAAAAACTGATATGTTATAAATAGTAGATTAGGGAACCAATCCAGCATTACCATTCATCTATCATGTTTTGTGACAAGGAATGTACTATATTCCTTTTTCACAGTTGTCTTACATGATTGTAAAGAATAAGAATCTCCACATAATATTCTAAAAATAGAAATTTACAATAAAAACTAAGGAGTGTCAGTATCAGAGCATGGGGAGAGTAGTAGTCAAGTATTCCATAGATTTCCAACACAATCCCACCATTATTTAAAAATATATCCCCATTTAATTCTTTGATGGTGGGATAATCTGGGGATATCATTAGGAATTTGGTCCATGAATCCTATATTTCAAACTCTTTCATCACACATTCACGATGGTGGGAATCTGAGGGTTATTAATGAAAATCAGGTTTTTTTGTCCATTGAGATAGAAGCATACAACAGAAAATAGTCCACATCAATGTCAGCACCCCACTCATCTGTAGTTTAATATTAGAGAATATTCATCTCACCAAATTCCTCACCCTCTATATCAACCCCCCCCCCCCCCGAATGAAGCACTCTAGATAGTGGTTGATGTCAATGAAATATGGGGAGTACTTGTGAAGAGAACCTCTCACTACATCGCATCAATTAGATGAACTGAGAGTTTATTTAAGGAGAACAATATTTGAGGTTCTCTATTTATCAATGGCCAGATAATATATCCCAAAATCATATAATTTCACCATGATGACCTCCAAATCAAACTAAAGAACCTCTATATGAACCACCTTATAGTCATTAGTGCGGATTTCATACCCAAACCCAACACATGAACTCCTCATGATGTATAGACCGAGGATGTGAAGTGTGATAAAACATCGAATGTAAGGGTTTCATAGGATGAAGTAATTTTTGGAACAAACCAATTCGTTGCTGGATATGAAGTATGGTTTGTGTTTGTTGTAATTACACATTGGTTTGATCAAGGGGATCACAAGTAATATGGTCTTATGATTGAGGATGAAATCAGTACTAATGTTGGTGTTGTACGGTACATGAACTGTGTAACATATACCGATAATGGTTCACATACAACAAAATGTTCTATGTAGACCGGATGAAAATGGTTTGTGTCGAGGATTATAGTTTGTCAGAGGCGAACATTTTGCTGGATGACGTGTTATTCATGAAAATGAAGGGGTGTTTTGAGAATCCATGAGGAATGATTTTTTCATGAAAGAGGTGGATATTTGTACCACCGTGTAAGGAGAATGGTGGTATGTGGATCACCTAGGGAATATAGTTTGCGAGGGATGAACAGTACCTAGTAACATTGGTGTCGTGTCAACGATTTGGGAAATCCAAGTTAAAAAGATTATGTGGATATATTTTCATATTCAAGGAGAAATAATCCATTTATTAGAGGGAATCTTTGAGAATAAAAAGTATGAGATGATTTTGAAGAAATCTAGAAGCAATTAAAGGGAACAAAACTCCCTAAATATTGTAATTAAAAATATGAAATGAGTTATATAATTTTTAGAGCAGTTCATAGAAGAAAATATGTGGAGGAAGTGTTACAGTACATAGAGCAAGGAAGTAAACAGTGGAAGGAAGTACACAAAATATAGTTCATGTAGGAGAAGTTAGTCCACTGTGAAGAAGTGGCACATAAGAGAAAAAGAGAGGGTAGTACGCAAACAAGGTTTTTGGAGGTAGTACGCGATTATAGTTTAAAGAAGCAGTATGAAGATCTGGTACATGGTCAGGGTTTTCATAGGTGATATGCAGTGTTTGTGTGTGGAGAACTCGAGTATGTGGAGGAATAAGGCCAGTTTGTAGGGATCAAGTTTACGAACGAATGATACATTAATATAGGATACATATATAGAGAAAATGGACTTCAATAGAGCATCTATCCATAGTTAAAGATGCATGTTTTAATTCCCACCCATTGAAGTAACCATTATGTAGATAAACTGAGTTTAGGTTCTTTCAAATCTATTGATCATGGGGTAGTCAAGAGAATGGATTTGAGGGATGAATTTTGATATCCCTAAAACCTTGTAAAGGTCGTGTGCCTGGGACAATGTGATTTTTCTAAACTTTTTTACTCCATGGCTATTATTGATTAGTGGAATTTGGTATGATCAAAGTCTTCTTGGGGTATGATTCTTAGACATAGCCCTTAGTGGTAAAAAAAGTAAAATTGATGTGTCTTTATTTTTCATGTGACTGTTTGTTTTCTACACTTTCTCATCAGCCATGATTAACAAGTAACTATCAATGTTGGAACAAGATCAATCATTTTAAAATAAAAATTTGAAAAATTGATTAACTCCTCCCCTCTTATGGTGTATTGGGGGTACTTCAAGTGGTATTAGAACCTAAAGGATGCTGCTGTTAAATCATCCCTTTAATTATATAATGGAAAATATAGTAAATGTCATAGGAGTTCCCATATTTTATGGAAGAAATATTATGATATGGAAGAATAGGATGATATCTCTTCTAAGATCACTTGGTATGAAATTCCTATTAGCCACTGAACAAGGAATACAGGTCACTGATCCAATTGGGATGTCTATGAATTATACATATAAGAAAATGATGGATTCTTATGCCAAAGCAAATAATTCCCTTACTATAGATTTTCCCGATCATATATATCTGAATATGATTTGCTTTATGTCAGCAACGCTTATGTGGATAAAACTGGATAATATCTTTAAAGGAGATAGTAAAGTGAAGCAAGAAAAAGTATATGTTTTTCAAAATAGGTTTGATGATCTGAATTTGAATCCTGATTAAAAATTTGAATACCCTTTTTAATCAAATTACTTATATTGTGGGAGGAATACTGGGACATTGTGAAAAAAATAAAAGACAAAGATATTTTAAATAATATATTGAGAATACATCCATATTTTTACAATGAAATTGTGGCATCCCTTGAAGAAAATTATCTTGTAAAATGTTCTCTAGATGATCTTATATGTATCCTGGTGGCATATGAGATGATATCCAAACTTGATGATTCAATGACTCAAGTAAGAAAGGTAATGGAATTTATATACATGGATAAACATGAAATTTTATAAGATAGTATTAATGAATATAATTAGGAAAAATAAATTTTCTCTCTCATTTTGAAATAATCAATACGTGAAATGGGTTATTTGAATGAAAGATACATCTAGAAGGTTTTCATTGTGGCAGATTTGGGCACATTGCCCATCTATGAACAAGAAAGATCAATGATGAAGAAAGTGAATTTGTAGACATAAAGAAGCCTCAAAAAAAGGCTTTTTTTAAAAATGGAGACTTCAATTATTGTATGAAACTATAGAGAAAGGAATTTTTATATAATGAAGAAGATAATAGTAAGGAATTATTTGAGGAATAATAATCGGAATTTAAATTTGGAACCCATGAATCAATTATGGATACCATTGAAATATTAGAACCATCAAGAGATATAACTAGAGGCAATTAATTGACCACTGATTTCGATCTCACGATTCAACTTAAGGATGATTTTTGTAAGCATGAGAATCAATAAAATATATGATAAAATTGGAATTAAATTTTGGAAGAGTCATCAGAATATGTTTATATATTGGGAGATGAAATTTTTCGACTTGGGGAAGTTGTAATTGAACATTCAACAACTTTGGAAAGGTAAAAAGATATTGTTGAAAAAAAGCATAGAATTGATGAACAAGATATGTTCATTAATAAAAATACATTTAGAATAGAGGAGAAGTCCAACATTATTGGGGGGACTCATAGAAAAATTTGTTTCTCTTAGGAGTAATCAGCAAAGTGATTCAAGTCCAAAAGAAATAAAGAAGAAAATTCTATTTGAAAAATTCTCAGATGTTGAGCTATTAGAGAGAGTTTAGCAAGGTTTTGATGGAGTTTAAAATGTTCTAAATGATGAAAGACCTGAATTCAATGGAATAATAATAATTGATTGTAATGATGAAACATCGAATGATGGATGTAAAATTGGCCAAAATAAAGGTAAGATGAAATTCAGACATATCACAAAGACACCTGACGTCCAAACAATGAATTTCCAAAAAATATACTAAAAGGAGGACTGAATACTGTCCTTGAGTTTCCCAAGATAATTGAAAGTAAATATATACTTCTAAAAAATTTACATGAAGAGGAATAAAAGTGAAAATAAATATATACTTATGAAATCTCACTTTTGTGGCAATTTAGTCCATATCATGTCATACTATGAAGATTAAAGGAACTATTTGAACATGGAAGGGCTAAGAATTAGTAAAAGGATAAAAAATTTATATCCTAATTTTTATACATGAAATAGTTTCTAGGGGTATTTTTTAAATTTTTCTAGCATTGGATATAATGCTATTGATTTCAGGTAGAGGAATTGTAGGAACAATTCATATAGATCTCAGAGAAAAGACAATACCTTCCAAAAAATAGTGTTGTTATTACAAATATGTTTTCTCCTCTAGAAGAAGAGTGTGAGTATGATCAACCAATGCACATGGAAAAGTTATTTGGAAATCCATATTTATCTTTTACTCAAACTAAAATTTCATTGTTGTAATAGAAGGAAATTATCAAATCCAACCGTGAAGAAGTAGCTATTAAAGCAACCAAGAATAGTTGTAATTGGATTCATTATAGTTGATTCTCATCCAATATGATGGGAAATGAAGACCTATTAAATAATTTCCAAAAAAGGATGATGGAATGGTGAGATTTGGTAATAATGGTGCTTTGAAGATCAAAGGTAGATGATGTACTGATCTTTCCACTGGAGAGCTGAACTAGACCTAAGTTCTTTATGTGGATGAGTTGCATCACAATCTCTTGAATGCGAGTCATCTCGATGACTCAAGAATTACAATGAAATTAAATCTAAAGGGGTGCATTGTAGAATGAAGAAAAGGGGGGTTATCTCATGAATGGATAAAGAAAATATGAAAACCTATATCAAGTTGATAGTATAGATAAAAATTGATACATGACTGTTGAAGAATAAAACAACTTGTGGAATTGGAGGCTGGGTCACATCAATCAAAAAGACATGGAAAAGATATCTATGATGAAGAGAGTCATGGATATCCCCAATATGAAGAGTGAACAAGAATATACTTTTGATGCATGAATTATAGTGAAGTTGGTCTGCTATTCATATCAACCAAAAAAGAAAATGGCATAAAATATTATTGATATCATTCATACTAACTTATGTGGTCTGATAAATATTTCTAGAACTCATAGAGTAAGATAATTAATTATTCTCAATGATTATTATAGTATAATGGATTGTTTTCTTGTTATACTCAAGAAACATCATGTCTTTATTTACATAAAAACATATCACCGAGTAGCTAAGAATGATACTAGACATACAATTGATGTTCTGTAGTCTGAAAATGGTAGAGAATATACATCCATTATGTTTTAAAACTACCTGGAGAAACAAGGGATATTATATGAGGTATATGGTATAGGAAATCTATATAAAAATGGAGTTTTTTGTGATGGAATCAACATGTGAACTGTATGGCCATAAATATGTAGATTGAGAGTGGTATCTCTCAAAATTACTAGAAAGAGGTTGTTCAATATTCAGTTTATATTCAAAACCGAATAGGGAATTATATAGTTGAAAATAAGACACCATATGAGCTAGGGAATATATAGAAGCCCACTTTGATTTTTTTCTTGTTTTTACATGTAAATTTTTTATTCGAAACAAAGAAGGATATCAATGATTTTATGGTGATGCTACTGATGAAGGAATATTCCTTGGATAATCAATGAACTATAAATCCAAAAAATGTTTTTAATAAACTTCTTAGAATAATTGGGGATAATAGTGATGTGAATATCATGGAGGATAAAACAAAAAATGGCTCAAGGAACACATCTACCAATTTTATAGAAGATAAGGAAGAATGTGGCAATATAACAGATCTAAATACATAATTAGAGAAAGGTATGAAAAGAATATGGGAGTCATATAATGATGTTGAATCAGAATAAAAATCCAAAGTATTAACCTTGTGTGATCAAAATCCCTCTAAACCTTATAGGATAAATCAAAGAGTATAAATTAATTGATCAAACATCAATAAGGATATGAAGACTCCCATGCACACTCCGGGAATGAGTAATAGTGCACAATCTATTTTCCATTAATTTTTGGAACCATCCTCATTTGAATAATCTATAATGAATTAATCATGGGATAAGTTCAAGAATAAAAAATTGTATCAAATAGAAACGAACAAAATATGGGATCTAGATAACAGACTTAAAACCCAAAATGTGATTGGTATGAAGTGGATTTTAAAAAATAAATTTGATGATTGTGGAAATTTGAGAAGAAATAAGGAATGACTGGGGTATAAACCATATTCACAGATTGAATGTGTTGATGTGGAAGAAAAATTTACCCCAGTGGCTAGAATGGAGTCAATTAGACTACTTCATCACCTATAAATTCAAAGAGGATACAAAGTCTATCAAATGGATGTCAAGAAATCTTTTTGAAATTGTTTTCTTCATCATGAAGTCAATATTGAAAAACTAGTGGGATTTTTTCTTAGTAATGATGAAATGAAGATGTTCATATTATCTTAAGAACCATGATCATGGTACTCTCTACTGGATTATTATCTTAAGAATCATGAATTTAATAGAGGGTGAGTGGATCACAATCATTATCAAAATAATTCTTAGAAATATCAGATTAGGGTTCTGGTGTATGTTGATGATATTATATTTGGAGGATATAAGCATGGATCAATGAATAAATTTACCAATGACATGAATTCTAAATTAAAAATTTCTATGATTAGTGAACCAATGTAGTTCGTGGGGTTTCAAGTGATTCCAAGGAATGCCTACACTTTTATTTCATAGGAAATGTATAAAAGATAGTTTCTAATGAAATTCAATATGTTTGAATGCAAACAAATGTCTACTCCAATTTTGGATGGAACTAAACATGGAAAGCATGAGGATGTGACTTCAATTGATCCCACACTGTAAAATATAATCATTGGAAGCTTAATGTACTTAATAGTAACATTGAAAGATATTATCTCTGCAACATTATTAGCGGCCCACTTTCAATGTAATACTCAAGAATAACATATGGATGTAGAAAAAAGAATCATGAGGTATATTCTAGAGAATCCCAATTATGGATAATACTTTTTTGAAAGAAGAGATATTGAACTATCAAGATTTTTTGATACCGATTGGTTAGGAGATGTTGTTTATATAATGTGCATATGCGGTAGAGAATTATTTATTATAATTAAATGTGTGGGTTGAATGAGTTATCTTAGTATTTCTGAATGTGATTATATCTCTGCTAATAATGCTTTAATTTATTTATTGTGGATGAAGAAACAATTGGCTAATATTGGTGATGATGTAAAAATATCGATGGTTATTTACTGTGATTACCACAGTGCGATCAATATCATGACGAATCATATTCAACATTATCCTATGAAACATAATGAAATTAGATATCACATCATCATGAAAAAATGTGGAACGAGGAATGATTAAAATAGATCAACTGGGAAATAATGATCAGGTGGATGCCAAACTGAACGAGCCATTGTCAACACATGTGTGTGATATGCATCAATTAAACCACAGGGTTCAACCACCTCCTAGGGCTTAAGAAGTATACCAAGAATCCCCTCCCCCTAGATGTGAAAACTTTTTTAATCTATTTAATGAAGTATTATAGGATTGTGGGGGAGAAATGATCTAGGAGGACTGATCTTTGAGATCTATAAATCTAAATGTGATTCATTGTGATTATTTCCAATGGGGCATAATGGAGAAATTTAGTGTTTTATAGTTCAAACAAGGAGGATTAAATTAAAATGATGATTGAGTAGAGAGTAATTCAAAAATGATACAATATGGGTGAATGATGAGTTACAAATAGGAAATAGTCAACATACAATGAGAACAAAAAATTCAGTTTTTAGTATCAAGAAAACAGAACTCATGGTTCCCCTCTTATTTTATACATCAATCATTGCTCACATATACATCTTGAGTTGGGTGAGTTGATTCTCATTTATCTAGTTTTTCTAGGTTCATCAATGAATTTATCTATGGATTTCCCAAAAACCAAAAGGGGTAGATTGTTAGAAAAAATTATGTTCATTTCGAGATTTTTAGTATGGTTACTATTTTTTTAATCCAAATTGGTTTGATCAATGAGTTTTCAAGGATTGTGGTGTTTCGATTGAGGTTGAAATCAAAATTAAAGGAAAAAGTGTTTTTTAAATTTTTAGGCCTCAAAATCACGAGTTTGTTTTTTGTAAAAGGATGTATTTCTATAAAGAAGTGAATGAGATGTAGAATATAAAGTGAAATTAGAACATGAAGGGAATGAAATATCATGAGACATGAACCACATACCATGTATTAAGAACATTTCTTGGACAATGAATGGAGCTATGTGGACTAGATGAAAATGGTTAGCGTCAAAGCTTATAGTTTATAGGAGACAAAAAAGTCACAAGATGATGTGTTATTCACAAAAACTGGGTGGAGTTTGGAGAAGCCATAAAGGGCGTTGTTTGAGGAAATGAGGTGAATATTTTTACTGATTTGTAGGTAGAATGGTTGTAATAGGACCACATACGGAATATAGTTAGTGGGAGATGCACTGTACGCAGTAAAGGTTGTGTCATATAAAAGATTTGGTAAATCACATATTAGAGGATTATGTGGATATATGTTCCTATATAAGGAGTAGTAACCCATTCATTAGAGAGTATGAATGTGATAAAAAATTCCCAGAGTAATTAGAAAAAATATTAAATAAGTTAACAAGAAGAAAATCCCATAAAAACATTATTTAAAAATATGAAAGGAATTATGTAATGTCAGGAATAGTTCATGGAAGACAATACATGGGGGATGGCCCATCGTACACAAAGCAAGGTTGTATGAAAATGAGGGAATTACGTGAATGACAGTTCATGCAGGAGTAGATAGACTATGGTGAAGCAGTGGTATGCAAGAGAATAGGGGAAGGTAGTACATGAACGAGGATTGTGAAAGAGGTAAAAGATCATTTTTTGTAGAGGCAGTACACAGAGCTGGTATAAGGTCTTGGTTTTAATAGTTGGTACATGGAGGTGGTATACAAATCACTCTAGTATGTGTATGAAGAAGGCCTGTTCATTGAGTAAATTTTTGAATATGAGTAGTATATAAAAAATAGTATACATATATAGAGGCAATGTTGACTTCAATTGAGCATAAATTCATAGTTAATGATGCATGATTTAATTCTAATAAATTGAACTAACCTTCAAGCCAATAAAATGAATTTATATTCCGTTTAATGTAGTGGAGAATTGGGGAGTCAAAGGAAATGATCTGAGGGATGCAGTGTTCTATACCTATAACCTTATAAATGTAGTGTTCATAACATACATTAACTATGCTAAAATATTTTACAACACAAATATTGTAGACTAGGGGAATTTGGTATGATGTAAAACCTATAGTTATATGAGCTTTGGACATATCCCATAGTGGTGAATTGAGTAAAATTGATGTGTCTTGTCTTTCAATCTAATTTTTTGTTTTATGCACATTCTCTTCAGATAGGTTTAATAGGTTACAACTAATATGGGAACAAGATCCTTCGGTTTAAAATAAAAAGTTGATACCCTAATTCAAACTCCCCTCTCAGGGTGTTCTGGGGTCCGTCAGTCATATGGAGCAGAGTTGGAGTTATAAGTGAGGCAGATAGGGTCGTTGTAGGACCCTATGACTCATAGACGAGTGTCATAGAGATCATGGAAGGGGAAATCAAGATAAAATTATTGGTTTAAGTGATATTGATTTATGTACAAGGAGTAGAGATAATGGTCTCATCCTGAGTAGGGGAAGGTGAGGGGGTCAGTGCAGGTCTGGAAAAGCACGAGTCAGTCACCTGTGTTGTCGGAAAATTCAATTATATGACGGAGGTGGTGGGAGATGAAGGTAAGGCTGGTGATGAGGGAGTTCTAGGATGTTCAGATAACAGTTAATCTAAAGAGTGAACTAATTGTAATTTTCACTAACATAATTGTAATAATGTTCATCAGTAACCTACCCAACATTTTTGATTAATCGAGTTCCATCCACTCAAACTAACATTGAAAACTAGCGATTATGGAAGATGAAAATTTTCTCCTTACACCACCTATACCTCATAAATGAAATGAAATTAAATTAAATGAAATTAACCACTTATAACCAGATCCCCACCACTCACTAAAGGGGTGAAACTAGTTGGAGGCATCCCATAGTATATGAAATGGTCACTAATTTAGAATAATATGATAACAATTTATAAAATGAAATCTAATAATTATATTGTTTCATTTTTTATATTTTTTTGAATGTTGTAAAACATTTATTCAGAAAAATACAATACATATTTAATTATGGGTTATAAGAAATTCATCAAAAACTATATTACATTTAAGAGAGTTTCATGAGATAAGATATATGCTAACAATTTTTCCGCCATTCCTATTTAATAAAAAAGAATAAAAATTGAAAAGAATATATGTGTGTGTCTTTGGTCAATAATCATTGTTCAATAAGAGAGACACCTAAATCTTTTTAAGTTGAGCTGAATTTTAATGTATGATTAAACAAATACATGACTCCAAACATTCAAAAATGCAATTGATACACAAAATATTTTAGTCTAGTATTCAATAATCAAAAGGCTATAGTTTGCTCTAATATTACTAACTATATAAACATGTATCATAATTTTATGGTCCCAACTGGTTAAAAAAACTATTAACCACTCACCTTATTATATTTTTGGACATGGGTTGTGTCCATTTTTCTATTGGTAAGTGTAGAGTGTCTCAGGTAGTCAACTATTTATTTATTTTCCCTTTAAATTTTGATGGAGTTTTGTAAATCATGTTTCTAAAATACCTCACCATTTATTTTGATCCATAAGTACCATTTAATATAACATGTATATGAATTGGGAGCCTCATAAAAACATTTTTAGTAGTTTAATAAGTCAATAAGATTACTCAATATTAATATGGTGTCATTATTGTTTTTATTAATGATTACCAAAATATCTTGCTGAAAACAACAACTAAATATAGCATGTTGATTATATTCCAAATTTTTTGATATTTTTTAACATTTTCTATCGAGGGACATATATTGAAGGTTAGGTAAACCAAATTTCTGAAAGATATCATAAAAAAGGTTCCACCAAAACGTATTTGTAATTTATCATCCAGAACTCCCTAAATAGTAATTGATCCATAGGTTCAATATGATCTTAAGTATGCCTCCCCATATTCTAGACATTTATGGCTAACTATGAGGGTTGACATGCACTGAGTGGGTTGACTATACCCTGAGGTTCAGATGACCATAAGGAACAATGGAAGAAATAAAAACATGACAATCAATGAAATATAATTACAAAATATGTACATAGAAACTATAATCCAACCTTATAGAAATATACCTCCACATTCTACAACAAACATGTACTGTACAATAATGTCACACCAGCATATATCGAAAGTATGTTTGTTGATAGGTCAATCATGCACAAGTTTTCAAAAAAACCAGAAAAATATATACCACTAAAAAATTGAGTTTGATCTCTTACTCAATCCCATTTCAAACTAAACCATCCAAATCATCAATTAATCATAAGGCCCTTTCCATTACATGTTCTAGGAACCATGATGTTTTTATACACATAGACATTTTTACAGAAAGTTTGAGTAAAACATAGCAGGCTACCAAAAATGGTGTTCCTAACAAAATTCACAAAATATAAGGGGATATTCGATATGAAATGAAAATAAAACATACATAACATTTACATGTTGAATCATGGGATACTCGGGAAATATGTCTACAGATGACCATACGTGCTTCACTTATGCCAAAATGGGATGATACAACCATAATCTTAACACACCATGGGAGTGAAAGATCCATAAAACCTCATCTCATATTCATGGTAGAATATTTATCATCAATTCTATAACCCAAAATGATTGATTAAACCCCACATACATCCTCCATGTGAGTAACAACTATTCATCCCATATGATGGTTTTTTTGGTGTTCATAATATGAAATTTAACAACAGTAAAAAACCCATAAAATTCTCAATTAATCTTCAACAGAACCAATATGAAAGAGTATGAAGAATATAAAACCATGTGTGCCAAAAGTGAAACAAAATCCATCTCAACTCCTAAAAGTAGTATGCTTGATTGCGATCACCTTTTGTGATATTCCACTTCAAGGGGGCTACACCAACCTTAGGATCCCCATTTGTAACAAGAGGATTACAAACAACCAAAGGGGTGATATTGCCTTCTCTGTGAAACAAATGGTGATTCTAGACAAGGTGAGTTTCATATTATAGATTTCAACTAACTAAGGTGTACTACATAGGGGGAATTTGACCTTTTTATATACTCTCTTACTTTAATTATGTTTCTCAACACACATAGAGTTTGAGTTAACATCTCATGTTAGTTGATGTGTTACATCCGATTAGAGTATCAAATCATTGAACAATCCAATGAATTCTTTTGAATCCATTAATAAACAAATCCGATTGATTTAAAACCAATGAAACTATATAAGATGATGTTGAAGGTTCCATGAACTCGAATCCATAATCTCATCGTATGTTGAGACGATGTAATTTCATTATATGAATCTCATGAATTTGACATTATATTAGTAGAAATGTAATATTATCCTCATGTATATGGCTAAATTATGTGGTTATATTTCCTCAAGACTGAAACTTATCATATCCATGTTGCATTCCAAGATATAAAGGGATATCATACTGATATGGATGTATTTTACATGATTTCCTACATCTGTTTTTAGGGAATTAATGGATTTTAATGCTAAAATTGTGTTTTTTATGGAGATTTATTAACCGAGGGTTCATTGAGCTCATATTCTACATTAAATTAATATATCATTAATATTGGTTGTCTTGGTGTTTTTATCACTAAAATAATCTTTAGTTAATATTTTAAATTTTTTATTAAGAGGAACATTTTTTGAAATTAAATATAAATTTTGAATTTGGAAGGTTTTTCTCCAAATAATTTTATGAATGTTTTTAAAAGTTTTCAATTAAAAAATCATTCATTTATAATATTTGTTGATTTTATTTGAAATATTTTTTATGGAATTACATAATTAGAAAATTTGTGGTAAATTCTTTGATTTTTAACTAATTTTAATCATTTTTTGATATTCACTTTTACTTTTAGGGGAGATATTATTTGGATATGATACCATCAGTTCATGATACCACTCATATCCACCACCATACTCAGAATATCTACCACCCTGAGATACCATTCTAATATACAACCAAAACTCAAAAAAAATGATACCGCAAACATGTCTTCCCCCTACCACCATCCCATTTATACCATTCCTACATCTAGATCCAATCCTTCATCCACCACTACCACCCATACAACCATTTCACCACTAGGAATCTACCGCCAACCCACAGATCTGCTACTGCATCGCTTATCCTACCGTCAACCCCTCCTATCACCATTCTTACTGTCCCTTTCCTCTTTCCTTCACATATTATGTTCCTACAACATTCTACTAACGAAACCCCCCCAACAACTTTTTTCCCTAGATCTAACACCCCACTCCACCATTTACCACCCCAATGATCATTTTCCACTAATATTGTCCCAAATTTCTACTACGACCCCCATAATTTACGCAACCTATGTGCTACCATTATCATATATCCATGCCACCACTGAGCGTGAGAATCCACTATTGAAGCCAATCCATACTAGCGAAGATCTCATCTCACAATAGTGAAAAAATGAGAGTAACTGAATGTTGAATTAGGTGGAACAACAGTAGAGGTTCTCGATTCATATGTGGAAATAGAATATTTCCCAACATTAGATGGATTTACCCGTGAGACCTCTAAATTAAAATCTATCCCCTCTATCCCCACAACATTGTAGTCTTCAGTGTATATGTCATACATGAATCTAACATAGGAACTCTCAGAGAAGAAAATATCTGGGATGGAAAGCATGAGAAAATTACGAATGAAAGGATTCCAAAGGATGATGTCATAGAGAGTATAGTCAGAGTTATAAGTGACACAAATTAGGTCTCCGCATGTCCTTATAACTCATTGATGACTGTCATAGAGATAATAGAATATAAAATATAGATTATAGTTATCATTGAAGGGGTACCTATCGAATAACATGTAGTAGATCTGGTAATCGCTTCACGAGTAGGTGGCTGCAAAGGGGTTTATTAAAGATCTGTAAATCAATGATTCAATCACCTGTGTGGTTTGCAGATTCGATTCGGTGAAGGTGGTGGTCTGAGATGAAGGTAGGACTTGTGATGAGGGAGTTTCAGGATGTATCGATAGAAGTGAATCTAAGGAGTGATTTAAATGGAAGTCACACTAAAATATGTCCAATTATTTCCATTGGTAACTTGGATGGAATTTTTAACAATCTAAATTCCATGAACTATAACCAACACCAATAATTGTTGAGAGTGTATGGAATACTTTTTTGACAATTATTGTGTGTCATCAGACAATAAGGATTCATGAATAAGAGAGATATGTAAATTTTATCTGGTTTATTTTCATTTTTATGTATGAGCCAATAATAATACGAGTCCATCCATTGATAGATGAAATTGTAAAATGGAACTCATTAGATTAGAATTCAATAATCAAAGGAAAATAATTGGATCTGAAATGTCTAACTATATAAACAAATATCATATTTTTATCTTTCGGACCATTAAATGGGGTGACCCATTTATCAATTCTATTTCTAGAAATGATAAAGGGAACCCTTTATTAGAAATGTTATTAGCGATGATAAAGTCTCTACTACAGCAATGTGTGGTTGAAATTACAACACATTCCACCATTATACCTTCATGAAAACACAATTGTATGAAAAATCAGAATTTAATTGAAATAAAATTTACATCAAAAATGAAAAAAAAACACTACATTATATACATTCCAAAAAATGATATGGATAATTACATTTGAAATTACTATCCACAAACATTTGAAAACATCAATGTTTCATTGTTTTTGGAATTCGTGACCCCCTATCAAAAAGCTTGACCATGGCATTATTTTCCAACCGAAACACCCTAACTCGAAAAAAAAATCCACCTATACATGAAAATATTTATTATAAAAGTAATATAATAAATAAATAAATTAATCATAAATAGGAAATGATACATTAAAAAAATGTCAATTTTAAATAAAAGGACACACATGGAGTCATACAAGCCCCACTGTGCTTTGGATTTATATTGACATGATTCTTACATGTCACAAATGACTTATGGTTCTTTTTCAAAAATTATTGACACATTATGAATTGATTTTCTTGGTTTCGATTATATCAATTGTACTTTAACTAAATTTTTATTTTGAGCTGAAAACTTGCATTGTGATCCATAATAGTAACATCAGGTGTTAGTTTGACACGAGACATATTCATACATGTAAATTCTACTTATTAATTGCTTCAATAATTTATCAATACAATCCATGTGCATTTTCTCATTTTTTATAACTTGAAATTAATTTTGAACTAAAATTTCGATTTAAAACTGATAACAAAAACTTTTAGTCATACAGTGCACACCGTGTATTGATCTAAGTAATAGAGGATTCAAAAATGTCAAAAATTACATATAGACCACTATCCTAAAATATAAAAAAACTAATTTTTTTCATATTTTGAGTATGCTGATTTTTTAATAAAATGGGAATTTTAAATAAAAAATAATATTTAGAGTTATCTAGATTACTTCGTGCATAAGATAGATGTTTGGTTGATTCCTATGAATAAAATATAACTTATGGATCATTTTTATAAAGTTTCAAGACAACCTATTTTATTTTTCTTGATTTTGAGTTTGTCACTTATTTTGATAACTAAAATGTCATTTTAAATTGAAAACATTCACATTGAGTCATACCAGTCACATCATGTGACCGTTTTATTCGATATTTCTTCCTATATGTAAAAAGTAAATTATAAATCATTGTCCTCAATTATCAAGACAATCAGAACATTTTTGTGGTTTTTTACGAGTGAGACACCTTTCAAATAGAAATTTAAATTTTAAAAAGCTATTAGACACTTTGATCCATAATAAGAACATGGTGCATCAGATTGAGGCTTGTATTATTCCAACATATCGAAATTGAATTAAAGATTTTGTTCCTAAATTTTCAAAACAATCTTGATTGTTTTTTCACATTCTTGAGTATGTTACATTCAATTTTTACTAAAATTAATGTAGACATTAAATATAAAGACTAAATTGGAGACGTATCGATAACACCATGCATTTAATTGAGGGGAGGATTATTCCTACATATTAATAGTGACTTATTAATTTTTTTCCTAATATATACAAACAATACAATTATAATTTCTCAGTTTTGAGTATCTTAGTTGTCGTTTTTACTAAAATGTCATTTTCGATTGAAAACATGAAATTTGAGTCATACTGGTCACATCATGTGTTGGTTTTATGTGATATTTATTCCTACAGGTCAAAAATGACATATGAATCATTTTAATAAATTATCAAAATAATATGAGGGTGTTTTCTCATTTTTTTGATTTGTTACATCTGTTTTTTCTAAAATGTCATTTTAAACAAAAAAACATTCCCTTTGAGTCATATTGGATACATTGTGTATTGTATTAACATGAAATTGATTCCTACACATAAAAAATTAAATAATAATATTTGTACAAAATTATTAAGACAATCGGAGTGTGTTTCAATATGTGAAAAATAGCCTATACACACAGTTTCGAACCATGGGTGTAGCCCCTAAAACTATGGGAATAGGCTATAAGCACAATTTTAGGTAACAAGGAAGATGGAACCTCATTATAGATATATAACCACATTTTTTTATAGAAAATATGGGTATATAAATGGTGATTTTATCATAACTATTATTTTTTTAATCTTTCGGTGTATATATATACCGACAGTATTCCAGACTATGGGTATAGATTTCCCCAATAGAAAACATATACCCTTGGTTTAATAAACTGTGGGTATAGATTCCTATCCCCATTTGGTAGAAACAACCCTTCCATCCCATCCTGAACATATAAATAAAATATAAAACATGGTATTGATTAAATATAATACATATATTTTATATTTATAATTCAACCTACTGCTTGATATAATTTTCAAACCATTTTCAATACTATAACATATATATAAATCCACCAACCAATAAATTCGTGTCATTATAAAACATAAATACATATCTTAACTGGTATGTAAAAAATAGAGGGGATCAGTATCTCACCCATCCTTATCTGCAATATCCTCATCACAAAAAACATCATCTGCAACACCCATATCCTCATCATCATCATCATCATCATCACCACCACCACCATCATTAGCTTGACCTACACTATGACCCACATTGACATCACTCAAGGAATTAAATAAAGAGTCAATTTATTCAATATATTAATCAATATTATTATCATACTCTGATGGAAGAGATTGAATTTTAAGTGACATAGCTTTCAGTAAATTTTCAGTGCTCGGTTTACTTCTTTCACACTCATATAAAACTATTTAATTATCATCAACTACTTTTATGTGAGGGAATTATATCTCGATCATATGATAGGATTTAGAGGATCCTGATTAGGTCCAATAACATGTGGGGACAATGTTTTTCTTGGGTTGACATCAGACTCTCCCTGAGTGCTCCTCACAAAACACCTAACTGAAATGATCATTTGGCCCGATTGTTTCATCTTCATTATCATCAAGGGCCTCTAGGGTAAACAGTTGAAAATATAATAAATATATGTAATTAAAATTTTTTTATGTATTGATATATATATATATATATATATATATATATTGCTTCTAAATCTTGTGTATTTACTATACTTTCATTCTATTTATTCCTAGTCAAGAAAAATAATTTTTATCAAGGAACATGAAATTTGACACCCAATGTCACTTGATGAAAATGAAAATGATTAGTATAATACATCATTATTTAATAATATCAAAGTTATAAACCCAGAATGAATTAAAATTTTATTTGTTGAGGATGTCCATAAAATGAAGAAACATCTAAACATAAATTTAATTATAAATTCAATACTATTTTCACAACTTAAACTATACATTAAAATTAACATGATAAACATGGGTATTATATAGATTCCTCTTGTATGTTCATTTTTGTCTAATTCTATTTGAGTTATTCTATTTGGTTATTAATCAATTGGTAATTTTGATCATTTTTTCATTTGGTTCATTTTTATGTTAGGTTGTATGGTAAATTCGAAAATTGTCCAATTATCTATTAGAACAATTGGGACATTTATAACAATTAGGCCATTTTGTCCAACAAGGATATTTAGACCATTAAAGACTATTATAAATTTTATATCATAGATTTTAATTAGGAAGATTTATCCATTTATTGAATTTATGTTAAATAGCTTAATTTAACCATTTAGGCCAATTATGATAATTAGGTCACTTCACCATTTCAGATAAATTTGGCCAATTAGGCCATTTATTTGGTAAATTTAGACTAGTTTAGTCCAATTTAACATTATTACATTATTCCATTATTCAAATTTTCCAATTGTTCATTAATTCATTATTCTAATTGGACAATTGGTAATTATAAAATTAAGACAATTATCCATTAGGACATTAGTCCATTTGGAAACATGTCTATTTGGACATTAGGTCAATTCTTCAATTGAAAATTACGCCGTTAGACTGTTAGTCCAATTGGCCAATTATACATTAGTCTATTAGTCATGTAGTCCAATTGGGAAATTGGGAATTATAACATTTAAGCCAATTTAGGCCAATTGAACATTAGTCAATCTAGCCATTAAGGCAATTGGCCAATTTTCCATTAGGCCATTTGGCCATTAGTCTGTTAGGATAATTATCCATTATACTATTAGATGAAATTTCCATTTTTCCATTGTACCAATAGTCTATTAGGACATTTTTAAAATTTCCCAATTGGACGTTACGACCATTTAAAATTATGAAATTTGGAAAATTCACCAATTGGCCATTATTTTATTAGGCCAAATGGGCATTATGCCTATATGACAATTGGCCAATTGTCCATTGGGCCATTATTCCAATTTTTCTATATTCCATTGGGAAATTTTCCATTATCCCATTAGGCCAATTTTCCAATTGACTATTTGGACCTTAGGTCATTAGGCCATTAGGCCATTACTCCATTTGGCCAATTTTATATTAGGAAATTATCCCAATTTTCCGATTGGACATTAAGTCATTTGAAAAATTGAAAATTAGTCCATTAGGACAATTGTTTTTTAGTTCATTAGACCATTAGTCCATTGGGGTAATGGCCATTAGGAAATTTGGATATTAGTCCATTATTCGATTAGGACTATTGGCCCTTAGCCATTTTTCTCGATTAGCAATTAGGCTATTTTAACACTAAGTCATTAGGCCATTAACCCACTAGTAAAATTGGATAATTAGGATATTAGGTTATTATGATATTAATCGTTTAGGTCAATTTGAGTTTAGGAAATTATAATAATTCGAAGTTAGGCCGTTACACTATTAAAACAATAAGAAAGTAGATCATTAGGCCATTAGGCAATTTTTTCAATTTTCCATTAGGCCATTAGGTCAGTTAGCCATTATGATATTAGGATATTATTCCATTAGGAAAATTTTTAATTAGTCCATTATTAAATTAAGTCATTAGTCCATTACTCCATTAGTCTATTAGGCCAACTAGACAATTAACGATTATACTATTAGGCCATTATACCATTAGGATAGTTGGAATTTATGCCATTGGGACATTAGGCCATTTGAACAAATGACTGTTAGAATGTTAGGTCCTTAGGCTATTAATCCAATTGGACATTATGGTTGTTGACAATTATGCCAACTGGCCATTATCCCAACTGACAAATTAGGCAATTAGATGTTAGTCTATTTGGTAAATTTTGCAATTGTCCACTAGTCCAGTAGGTCATTAGGTGAATTAGTCCATTAGGAAAATTAGGCAATTATACCATTAGGCCAATTTGTCATTTGGCCCATCAGCCGATCGACCTTTAGTTCATTTGGCTAATTGGTCATTTGACCATTTGGCCATTAGACCAATTTTCCATTGGGCCAATTTTGCATTAGTCCATCTAAAAGGGGTATTTCCAGCCATATATTAATTGTATTAATGAATTGAAATTAAATTTCATCATGAAATGACAACTAAGTAACAATATAAATCAGGATATTATTTTTATTCATATTAATGTATATGTATCTTCTCATGATCAGATATTTTAGTACTCCATAAACTGTGAAAACACATAATTGAATAATTTTTTTTGATGCATCCTAAAAAAATTAATATAATTATTATGATTTAAATTTCTAAATGAAAACAATTAATTATTAGGAATAACATTTAATCATTACACTTCCAATATACGATCATTTTATGATAGTGTGTTGTTAGAATTTCAGGGAATATCAATACACCATATAAATCAATACTGAATCTACTCCTCTAAACAACGTAAAACTCACACTTATATGATTTCTAGAACTCCCCAAGATCCATCAACCTTACAAACATAGCATATTCACTTTAGGAAAAGATAAACTGAAACATCAATGAACATGTTAATTAATATACAAAAATATACATATAAATTTTCCAAACATTCTTAACCATAATTCAACCCATGCTTTGTCTTGTATATCATTACAGATATGCCTTTAAGTGATTGGTAACACTAGAATTATATCATTTTTATTTTATAAGATTCCCATAAAACTTATAAACTACCTAAAATTTGTATCAAAAATCTATTATTATTCACTATAATCCATCATTATTTAGAGATTCTAGGAATCCCACATACAGGTGTACACATATCGCCAACTTGATGATCCCACTAAATAAGATAAAAAAACAAGTCATGGTACAAACTAAATAAAATGATGTGATATAATTTGACACAATTATAATAAAAAAACTAATGGAGGCTTCTCAATAGGCTCTTATGGATATGTGGGTTGTCCTGCATCAGTAGCCTCTAAAGGATGTGTTCGTTCGAATGCATGATCTAGGTGATATTCTTGCACTGTAGTAGAAATGGAAGGAGAAAAATCGTTATATCCTATATGAATAATTATAAATGAAGGCAGCACAATGACAAAAGAATATGTGTGTTAGGGTTGGGGATACATCAAAGGACACGAATATGGTAAATCCTAGAACATCCCTAGAGGCGACACATGCATGGTATGTGAAGAAGAGGCGAAATGAGATGAAAGTGGGGGAATGAATAGGAACATTACTAGAGGTTAATGTAGAGGACATAAATATATGGTATATGGTGTGTCTACTTGTGTGTTAGGGTGGGAATGGGTATGAAGGGTGTGATTTCTAGGACTAGTATCACCCCCGCTCAGACCCATGCTAGTAGGATGAGAAGGAGTAAAAATACCGTTCAACTGAATGTCCTTAAATATTTTGATAATGATTAAAAATTTGACATTTTATTTAATACAAAAGAAAAATATTAAAATTATAATACTCACTAAAAGAACCAGTTGAGAAAACCTATTCTCGTGCATCTATCAATCACTATCTAATAATCAGTACATTTGAACATCTTCAGTATTTCTCATAATATTTATAAAAATTTAATGTACATTTTTTAGAAATTGTTTTTATAAATCATGCATACAACATAGATTTCAAAGAAGTCCTAAATAATTTCAAAATATGTTTTAGAAAAAATAATTTAAATTGAAGTTCAACATGTTTTAAAAACCCATTTTAAACTTGGTTTAATGATTTGAAATAAATATAATTAAATTCAAAAAAACCAAAAAATATTAAAACAAACATATCATTCCAAACCAAAACTAAATTAGATCAATTACAGTAATACAAACATTTGAAACCCCGGTGAAAGAAAAATGAATGAACAATGATCATATTTGGTTTCTAGTATATATATATATATATTACCACCACTACATCAGGTTTAACATCAACTCTCACTATGGTAAAATTTGTGCCATCAAAAAAAAAATATTGGTCAACAACAATGGGTGCTTCAATGGCGTCGATTTCATCCCTTGCATCATAAAAATATGTCTTCCGATTTCCTCACTAATAAAACTGTAATCAGGTCTCAAATGATCTTTTACATAACGAATTTTTTTTCCATTCATTCCAAAAAGTATGGTCATTGGTGGCCATAAATAGACTCTTGTAAATAACTCTAAATCCACAATATTCATTAAATGTACCATGTAACATAACTGAATAAAAACATTTCCAGTTAATCATAGTGAATAAACCATGAGAATAGTAATACAATAAAAATATTTTCTCAAAATATCTATAATAAGATACATTTTCATATCAGGGAATACTATTTAATGCCCTCACATAATAGTCTATTATAGCAGTTAACATATTTTCATCATGTGTGTTCCCATTTTCACTGCTCAATCAGTTGTAAAAAATTTATACTTACTGATTATTAATGATTTATATTCACCAAATAGGAATTGGGTCAAAAATAAAATGCTTTTAATTATTAGGAAACATAGTCAATAGGTAAACCCAATATTCGTAATATAAATGAATATAACAATTAAATGAATATCTATATACTAATTTAATTAATTTAATGGTCATACCTTAACTTTCAAACCATCATGAAGCTCGTGGTTATGAAATGCCTATATCTTTCTCAAAGGAAATGATCAAAGAACTTGATATATAATATGTTTTTTTCAGAAATGAAAATAAAATTTTAAGGTATATATGAAATGAAATAATATCCCATAACATATAAATATTCAAATTAAATACTTGATATATTCATTGACCAAACCTCAATTAAACAACATAGTGTGATGTTTCATGACCCACTCTTCATGTATCATTGTGGACAACGTATATAACCAAATAATTTCCCCTATTTTTTGGAAGATATGGAAATGAGAGTCAATTTATCCAAACTAATCATCTTTATTTCTAATTTTCTTGTTATGTATTGTTTAGGTATTATAAAAGTAAACGGAACAAAATTACATACGTTCATGAGCTAGATAACCTATCAGAAATGATCATTTATGATGACTCTTGTTTCAGACCTAATATTTCATTATTCACATTTTCTTAGTAGTATACATCCACTAAAAACCAATAGGTCCCCCACAAAGTGATTTAGTTGTATGATGAACTATTAAATTCACCATGCTGGTGAAAAATGATGGATGAATTTTATTTCCAACTCACAAAAATTTAATGGTTCCACTTACTCCATTTTGATCAAAAATGAATTAAATAACCTTTTAGAAAAAAGGTAGATTAAAAATGTCACAAGAAAATAACATTCCTCCTTACATTATTCGATTGAGAAAGCAATATTTCAATTTGAATCAATTCATTAAGAAGGATGTGATAATCATGGGTTTTTATTGATTTTAGTTTCCAATCCCATCGATTAAATCATTTAGATATTTTTATAGAATCTATATCAGGATCCTTGATAATCATCCTTAAATCTAGAAATTGATTTATCTCAAAAAAGTTTCGTCACAATAAAAGCACAAAGATCATTCCATTTATTTTCATCAATACACAGAAGATAAAGTTCTTATCAAATAACCAAATCAAACAAGTCTTAATGAGATGTGGAGTCATATTTAGTCTTACCCTTTATATTTAAAAGATTGAAATCAATATTTCACCTATATTTTTCTCAGTGTGCATTATGTATAAAGAATGATGCAACAAATTGGTAGACTAAAATGGAATCTCAAAAAATATATTTAACTTTTTCAATTGTAGGTGGTATCTATGTGAAAAATCTTTCTCTTTTTAGATATCATATGAACTTTCCACAATGAAAAATAGAAATATTTAATTTCATTAATAATATCATTTCCTAGAAAACATTAAAGTGGTTGTTCGTTGTTAATAATATTTTAAAACCTTTGGTGATTCTTCTTATAGTAAAGATCCATTGAAATAAATCATTAATTCACCATGAAACTAAAAATATGATGATATTTAAGGCTTCTCCATCATGTATTCTTCCTAAAAAGAACGCTATATAGTTTTCCTTTCGTTCTACAACCAGAAATCATTACATGAGCTAGGAAATCATTTATAGTCCATAGAAGGGAAACGGCTTATGAAATATATTTTTTGATGATGCATTAGATGTGTGCACACCCATACCAAAAATCTTCTTCAACTCTCTTATTAATGGTTTCAAGTAGATGATTATTTTATTTATAGGATTAGTAGGTCCAGATATTATTATACTCACGAAAGTGAAATGTTTTTTCACATACATACATGGAGGTATATTAAAAACCTAAATAAAAACATGAATAATTTTTTTGAGCATTAAATAGCGGCCAAATAGATTTAGACCCTCAGAAGATATACACAACAAAACATTACACACCTCAAATGAAAAATCAGGATTTTTTAAATCAAATTCCTGCCATGCCAATCCGTATGCAGGATGAACCAACTCATCATTACATTTAATTCTTTGAGCATCATGCCATTTTATTTTGGCTGATATTTCTCTAGAAATGAAAAGATTTTGAATCTTGGGAATCAATGTAATTTTCCACACAATATTATGTTGAACAAAAGATAGTGTTACATCTATAGTTTTCTTCCATCAAGAGGCACCAGATTCTTTACATTCATTATGGTTAGTTGTTTCCTATGAAAATAAACAAGAATCTTTAAGAAAAGCATGAATTTTTTAGTAGAAAATCTGAGATGGTAAACTAAAATCCATACCTTCTAATGATTTGATGGATTTTTTACACCATAAAATGTAAATTCATTTGAAATGGTAAGAGTATAATAAATGGAGATATTATAAATCCCATACATGTTTTTCTATGATATAAGCACATTAAAAACTCCAATTTTTTCATTTTAGTACATTCCTAATATACAAGAGTTTTAGAATCATACATTATATATGTCACTCTCTCAACAATATCATATTTAGTATCTTAGATATTTGGATTGATATCATTTCCTTTTTCACTCACATAATTTTTACCGAATGTTAATGAATAAAAAGAAACTGATCAAATATAAAATTCACCATAGAACATATTTCTATCTATTAATTAATAGTATATGATTATCTCGTGTCTCTATTTTGATGCCAAACAATATTTTTTTTTCAAATACATATTTCATTATATGATATCTGACTTCTTTCCAGATTATCCTTGGTCTTTCAACACAATTATAACATGGACACTCTATATGACCTCCATCTGAAGCCTTGTTAAATGAAAAATATAAAAAATAAAAATTCATTTGAAACTTAGTTGAAATACGATAATTATGATACATTGATCTTCAATCCATTCAATTATGGGGAAAATTATTTTCTAATCAAAAATTAAATCCATGATTATAATGCTATACAAACTCAGAAACAAATTAATTTATTAGTGTAGAGGAACTAAAAACAATAATAGGAAACCAAATTTAATATAATGCATGATGTAAGTTACCAATACCGAACATTATACTATGCATCCAAAATAAAAATACGACATATCATAAGAAAAAACCAAGGCAGAATCATATAAATCCAAATAAGGTGAATGTGTTTCAATAATTAACAACTAATGAATATGATCAGAAAAATGTGTATTTCTTATCCCTAGAGGCCTTGTCTTTTGAAAACACAACTATGAATAACATTTAGTCACGAATGGATTTTATTTATGGTTTTCATTGCTTATATATTTCAAACATAAGGAAAATATATGTCATATGATGTTCTAATGGAATTTAATAATTATTTAATTTTGGGAAGACTCATCAAGATGAAATAATTCATCCATTCCATCCCAATTTTTCAAATTCATCCTTTAATTCCTCACTAATTAAACATATTAATTGAGGTAAACTATGGTAAAATATTTCTTATTTCATTTATCATGTATTAGAATTAAATGCCTAATTACACAATTGGTGATAAATAACTAATGAATCATTCTTATCAATGACATATTTTATACTCAATATCTAATCAAAATATGTGAATCTAATGTGCTTACCATTATTGATTTATTAAAGAACAAAACTCTTATACAAAACATATTCAATGTAAACAATGTTTCATAAAATGAATATGATTCAACAATATTTTGCTTCTAACTAATATAATTATTTCATGACATTTACTAGGGGATTATATAAATATTAGTAGATAATTTTTTTGAAATTATTAATCATTTGAAATAAAAATAAATAATTATTTGAAATAATGTTTTATCCTTCACTCATTTCTAAATCAAAACTATGAATTCTAAGAAACATGTTTGATAATTACTATAAATACAATAGTGTATTTCTAAATAACCAACCATTATAGATAAATAAATATTCTAAATTAACTTATAATAGGATCATCATGTATATCATAATAAGAGTATTTATTTTTTGGTGAAAATAATGCAACAAATATTTTTACCATTTCCCATTATATAAAAATTAAATTTAAATTATTACAACACATAAGTCTCTAATAATAAAAAACAACATTTACACCTGTAGTAAATATAAATATGATTCCAAAAAATAAAAATATCTAAATCCCAAATAAATCCAAGAAAATAATAAGAAATTAAATTTAAATTCATAATAATCCATATAATAGTTTCTAAAATAAATAAATTACTATTAAATAATAGTTTTATGAATTTAATAGACCACATTTTTCTCCATTCTCTTATAAATTTAAAAACACGATGATATAAGTTATGCAAACACACTATAGTATAATCACATGCATATATAAAAATGAAAATAATATCCATTAGAAGTGAAGATGGATTCATAACATTCAAATCAGATGTCGAAGATTATTTAAAAAAAGAAAACATTGAGTTGGTAGAGAATTATAGAGAAAACAATCACATGTCACTCATGTGAGGGGAGAAGAAAGAACTGAAGGTAAGGAAATAAAACTAATGATAATAAAAAATCCAGAAATAGAGGAACATCTCCTCTTGATGGGGGAAAATATCACCTGAGGAGAGGATTAGGATGTCAAGCTCACAATAGTGGATAGGATTAGGGTTTCAAAATGAGGAGGGGAGGTGTATACCGAGGTATTTCAGTTATTTTATAAATATATACCCATGTTTTTTGAAAATCGTGCAAATTGGTTTTCAAAAAACATTTATAGATATATATTCTTCAAACTGTGGGTATATATGAATGGGGATAGACCCAGTTTCCATTAGTATTTTCTTGGTTTTCAGTGAATGGGACATGTTTTGAACTGAAATGAAATTTCAAACAGATGACATACACTTTTAGTTATTCAAGGAAGAAAGTGTATTGTATTGAGATTCTTCTAATTATTACACTTCAAAATTTACTTAGGGATCATTTTACTAAAGTATCAATACAATCCAAATATTATTTCTCGGTTTTTAGTATGTCCCTTTTCGTTATACTATATTTAATGTCAATTTTAAATAAAAGACACACTTCGAGTCATACTGGTAACATCGTGCGTCGGATTGGTGTGTGGTTGACTCTTACACATCAAAAATGAATTTTGAATTATTTTACTAAAGTTTCAATATAAATCGAATATGTTTTATCATTTTTTTTATGTCATTTGTGTTTTTTACTAAAAGATCATTTAAAACTAGAAATTTACACTTTGAGCCATAATGGTCGCATAATTCGTTAATTTTACATGAGACTAATACATATACGTAGAAAAATATTTATGAATTATTTTCCTAAATAATCAAGAATAGAAGAGTTCATTTTCATAGTTTTTAGTGATTGAAATACTTTTTGAACAAAAATGTTAATTTTAAATTTATAACAGACTCATTGAGTTACATTGAGTGCTAGATTGATATGTTTATTACTTATACTCATCAAAATTGACTTATAGATCAATTTACTAAATTATCAAAAACAATAAAAATGTTTTCTTCTTGTTTTTGATTATGTGACTTGTGATGTTTCCAAAAATTAAGGACAATTTTAAATAAAAAAGAAACCATTGGATTCATACCAGGAACAACATGAATCATATTGAGGTGTGGATGATTCATACACTCCAGAAATGTATTATTGATTTCTATCCAATGGTAGGAAAAAAATGAATGTGATTGCAATGTTTTGAGTATTTAATGTGTGTTTTGACTTAAAATGTAAATTATAAAATAAAAACATACAATTTGAGTCAAATTGAGAACACTATGTATCCGATTGTGGTGCAAATGATTGATCGTGTGATCTGTGTTTTTCATTTAAATGTATAAACAAAATTTAAAAGAGAAAACATGTTCCATTTGGATAGAAGAAGAAACCTCATGCTACCTAAAACACCCCATCCAAAAGCACCATATTCTCACTTTTCATGTTTGATGAAGACATTTGAATGAAAAATTTGATATACCAAAATATCTGTGAAAAATAATAATTATTAGAAACAATTATAAGAAAATTATGTTATATATTCTAGATAAAATGGTGAAAAGATTAAATAAAAAATTAGTAGGGATTAACCTTTTTAGAATTGAATCAAATTTTAGAGTGCATGATCAATGTATATGAGTGAAAATTCTTTGTTAATGAAGTAATTTCTTCAAGATCATTTTGAAAATTAACAAAATAAGTCGCTAATAAAAATTATGAGGAAATTAACAAGAAAAATTAGAAAAAAGGATGAGAAAATAAACTAAACAAGTATTAGGAAGTCACGTCTTCATGATATATGTGTACATTTTAACCCCAAGTATTCTACCAAGACATTTATAATAAAATATATTTCATCATATGAATACAATTACATTCTCAAATCATGTTAGTAATTTAAAAATATAAATACACAGAGGATTAATAAATAATTTAAATTAAATAGTTGATATATTTTTAAAAACATGTTTAGAGATGCTAGTTTGTTGAGTTATATGATATAAATCAAAAAAATTCAAACATAATAACCATAATAATTTACATAGGATTGTTTGTCACAATATAGAATCATTGAGAAAAATAATTAATTTATTTTGATATGTGTTTTGATAGTGATATCTTATTACATATACCCTAATACTTATCCACATGTAAAAGTCGACAGGCTCCTTATATGCATGGATTGTCCTCATTCCATGATTTTTATGCTAATAAAACACAACCCTATGATTACATAATTCTTATTATGAAATAATACAAAATATATAACGGGATCATTATATCTAAAATATAGGATGTAGTTTTTTGAGAATTGAAAAATTTCATCATGTGTGGTGGTTTTGTTGGGTATACATACAGTGAATACAGAAAATAAATCATCAGGGTATCAAAATTGATCAAAATGAGTAAAAAATTATTCCTATAAAAGGAATAAGTAATGAAATGAATAGAAATATATTTGATATTATTAAAAAAAATTTCATTGCCCTTTCATCATTGGTAATAAGATTATTATTTCATTCAGAAGTTTTCTATTAAATGTTGCAGCTTGTTTTTACATAATTGCATCAATTTGATTTGAATCCAATGAGGTAAGTTGTGTAAAAGTGATGTGAGGGATAATGAGTTCATATTTATGTTCATAGTTTTTCCCTTAAAATAGTATTTATAGAGATAAATAAAATAAATATGAATTATATTTAGTCATAATTAACTTATTAAATCAGTTATTGGAAAACAAAATCATAAAAACACACCTTATTTATATATTTACAACCGAGACACATATCCATTCATACATGAGGATATAATTTACATTATCAATATCAATTTAGTCAATAATGGCCTATGTTGATATGTATAGTTTAGTATCAAATATGACATTAATACAACCTTGTAACATTGTATCTGTAAGAACCGTTGATGTTAGTAAAAACAAATTTTTAACGGGTTGGGTAAAGGTGATTTGTGAAAATATTTTCAATTGGTTAGTTAATCCTTTAGATAATTATTATTTGACCTTTTATTTCACCAGCTTCCCTTTATCCATTTGTAATAAAATTCATCAATTCAGACATTTTTTCATAATTTTTTAAATGTTTATCCGGAAAAATAAATTAGAAATTAATACATCCTTATCGACATGTTTTTTACATGATATGAAGAACATGCTACTAATGATCTAATTGTTTTCTTGACCTTATGGATATATGTGTCATCAAGTGTAATATATAGATCGACACTCGACTCATGAGTTATACTAATCCCCACTCTCACTTTACCTATTATAATTTATCTTTCGCATAGTGTATCTTATATGATATTGAACACGAAAGCCCTCATAACAAGGCTTTGGGTGGGAATTAGTATATATAAATCAAAAACAGTTTCACCCTATAGAATATCATTTCATGAAAGGTATCAATGTGTTCTTAATTTACATTTCACAAGAATAATTATAAGAATATTTATTACCTCATTAATGATATCTCTTTGAGGGGAATGGTTATGCTCAAAGCTTGTGGAGGTGGGGATCTTCACAGAATGGTTTTTCTTTATTTTTTCTTCTATTTTGATCCACCCCACAACATTTTCTAACAATAAAAACTTACAATGAAATTTTTATTAAAGATAATATAATAATTCCTATATCTCTTACAATTGTTTGCTGATATCGCCTGCTTCTATTTTTTTTAAAAAAATATGTTCATTTTTCACCCCATTACCCAATCCTCTAACGTGACCATACTGTTATAGCCGCATTAAATCCAATGATAGTAGTTGTTCATATGGTAAAGATAATTATGAATATCGTGACTCAGTTAGATAAAAAAAATATAGAAAATATGTCATAATTTTTATATAAAATCTATTTAAATAAAAACAAATATTTATTATGACATATAGACACATGCTTCCAACATTTATTATGAATTTTCATCTATTAGTATCCAATCATTATTTACATGTGCCTCATTCTATAGGAAATGACGTTGTAGCTAAGTGGTTTTGGATTTGGAGTCCTCAATCAAAATATAATTAGATAAAAATATTATGTTGTTGTATCTCATTGCATAAAGTATTATGTTTGATTTAAAATATATACCAATTTTTCTCAAGTGAATTATACCCCATACATACTTTATGGTAGCTGTATGTTGGTTTTTATAGATGTTCCTTATTTTTATCACTTATATTATGTTTCATAAATTAAAAATTCTTAATCAAAGTGAATAATACATGTATTTTCAGACAATTTATTGTCAACCACATTATACCTAAAAATTTGTCCCCTCATAAATGAAATTAAATGCATCCCCCAAATCATGGATTATTATGTATACATACATTTGTGGGGGGTTCTTGTTAAACATTTAAAAAAAATAATTGTGATGAAACTTTATTAAAATTGTTAAAAGAAATCTTTGTTACATTACAACAAGCATTATTACAAATTTCCATGAAGAGTAATTTTTTATAAATGAACTCTGTACGGGATCATGAAGAGTAATTAAATATTTCAATGTTTGGTTTTTAGTAAAATAACTAAATAATATAATAACTAAACATTAATCTCTTCCAAGATTAGTGTCTTAATCTAGGAACAACATTGTTAATTGAATATATATAAATCAGAATCCATTTTCATGTGGTGAGCCCAATGAAACTTATGAATGTTGACTTATTGAGGTTAACATAATAGCCACGTTCATTCCATCCAATCCTGACTTTATTCCATTATCCCTCACCATAATAACATTTTTAACACCATCATGATACAACAATTTTTATTTTTATGGGGTACTAATTGTATGTCTTCTACCATTTCCTCATGTGCAACATCATCACTAGCTTGTTTCTATGGATTGGTAGCATTAATATGTGCATTAGTTTGTTGTTACACTTCATTGGGAGAAGAAACAAGTTGGGAAACCTGTTTCTCATTATGAATGGGTGCATCGACATGTGAGGAAGTAATTATTTGTAGAAGTTGTTAAAAATTTAATTTACAATATGTAAATGAATCAGTGAACACATAATAATATGAGGTGACATGATTTACATTTCAAGAATAAACCTAATTAGTGAACTATTTTTTTAAATGGTTGTAGGTATATTCCCCTCTAACAAGTATCTAGATCCCTTAATTGTATTCTACTCTTACATAGAATACTCCATCTATATTGGGACCACTAATGAATTATTATAATGTACTATTGAAGAGTCATCCTCGGTTGAATTCTCATATGAACCTTCTATGGTTTTTATAGATAATAAAATAATTGACCACATTCCGTTTCTGATATCTAGAAAATAAAATAATAATACCTCTTGCGATTCCATTATAAATGGTTCTTCTTTGAACCTTCTATGGTTTTTGTACTATTGAGTCTCTATTTATAGGTGGAACATCAAGTGAACCATCATATCAAATAATGTCAGCTGGAAGAAAAATTCCAATTCACATAATATCAAGGAAATTTACCATTCCAATGTTCAAAATTTAATTGGGTCTATAACATTGATGCATATAGATTCGAAAAAGAAATAGATCTTGGTAAATGTATGACGGAGATTCGTGGAAAAAATAGAACATAAATCTATATACATTGGATCTTGCATCAAAATGTGACAATCATGTGATTAGAGACCCCTAAACATTAAATAATTCATTGAAACGATGTTATTAATATTTGATTAATAAAATAATTGAACCATTATACCCTTAATGAAGATTCCAAATGACATCTATCTTTCTTGAAATGAGTTTAAGTAGCTGGAAGATAAAAATTTTTCTTTCACCCTTCACTAGAACGAACTTTTCATGTATTCCCATGTCAATCTCATCCAACCTAGACTTAATTCCATCATTTGATTATCTATGTGCATTTACTATGGTTCCAATGACATTATAACATATGTTTTTTTATCAATATTCATAAAATGAAGAAAATGTATGATGTACAAATAATTTTATTATGGTAAATCAAAAAACGGATCACTAGATCGATTATCATTTGGTTTTTTGAAAATAATTTACCAAAAGAAGTGTCCTTATCATTTACTTTCTCAAATAGTTTATCACATGTTTGTGGATATGATGTCATAAATTCTTCTAAACTCCCATTGAATGATGTCATGCAAGATCAGTAGTTATGTAACCTGGGTAGGAATCCATGATTTTATAGAAACACAGTATTCAATGAATGTTTCAACATAATTGATTGTGTACCTTGTTCACAAACAGGACACCATTGAGTTACATTAAATCTATATCTTAAAAAATTCCCTTAATCAGGAATGTCATTTATCATCTCGTACAATATAGATATTAACGTGAAATCTTCATTTTTGTATCTATCATACAATGTAACACCTAAACCCCATAATAATTTCAATATTTTGGTCAATAAAGCCAAATAAATATCAATATCATTACCCAATTATTTATGTTTGAATATAATCATAGATAATAGAATTAAATTATATTTCATGTATAACCATGGTGGAAAGTTATAAATTTGAAAAATAACCATTCATGTACTATGAGTGTTGATTTAAAAACAAAAAGGATTCACTACAACTTTTGATAGCACAAGACAATGGATTATCAATTCATTTCCCAAATCAGGATACTTGTGATTGATACACATCCACTAAAGGAATTCTATCACGTAATGATGTTTTACATATTTATTTATTGAATCTTCATTCCATCATTTACCTTATAGTCTTCTATCTTATATATAGGCTCATAAAACATTTAGTAAAGGGAAAGTACCATACAAATTTCTTAAAACTGAGTTAATATTTATTGTATTAAGAATCAGAATACATTTGGAATTATTAAGGTAATTTTTTCTCATATATAAATAGTATAAAATCATTTGGACTAAAATGTATTCTTTCAAAGATCAAACCCAATGATGGTAGATTTATTTTGGATTATATGTTCATCTAAGAAGCACATTATCTTTTGGGATGATATAATTCAAGATATAAAGTAGTTAAATAAAATGTGTGTCAATCCATATATGTATTTATTTAAAATTATATCACAGTAGTACAACCGGAAATACTATATATTTAATACAACAAGCATAAAATGGTGTCTTTTAAAAACACCATTACTTCTCAAACAATTTTTGATGGTCATGAATTTCATATTCATCGGTCATTGTCATTTCATCAATATGATCTTCGTCATCATTTACACCAATTTTTGCATCCCTAATATGGTCGTCTTTATTTTAGACACTCGTAATCATATAAGATGATCCATAAAATATAGTTCTATCCCAATCACTAGATATAATAAATTTTCACAGTGTTTAGTCCAACATTTATAACATCAATCTATTGCATGAAAGATCAAGTGTTCTTCCAACTCCTCAAGACTAATTTGACCTGAATAACAACAATGTATACATGGAAAAGGTATTTGAGAAGGGTCATATGCCAGATTTGTTTTCAATCATGATGAACTCTTTCACCCCATCGTCATACTCTTGTTTAATATTATTGACATCCATCCATTTTCAATTAATATTCATCCTATTTGTTTAGATAATATTAATATTAAAAAAAAGGGGCCATTAAATATGGTGATCCCAACATTATAATGTTTCAAATAATTTCGAAATTCATTTAAGAAAATATGTAATCTAATTTATGAAAATAATTTCTCGATTGGAGGTTGGTGATATCCTATGAATTCATTTACAATGATCACCAGTAGCTCGTATGGTATGACCACTACTCCGGGTAGTTCAAGAATCAATGGTGCTTATCCAGAATAGATGGGGGATGAGTCTCATGAAAAAATGAGATAAAAAATATTATGGAGATGAATTTTACGGATATTAAAATTGACTCCATAAATATAAATGTACTTAGGTTGGGGAGTTAGTGAATCATTGAACAAAATTTCTTAGTATTTAGTCTAATGTAAAAAAACAAGCACTAGTAGTCTTATCCCTACAAGGGGATCCTTGATTGGTGTGATCCTAAGAAGGTTGAGATGGATAGTCTTACATGTAATCAAGATGATACAACCATTGTAGTATCACCATTTAAATCATGTCTTCAATTACTCCATGAAAAAAAATTTGATTTCGGTAAAAGGGATGAATTTTAGTAGCGCATTGCTTCATGTGAGGCCAAGGTATTGAGAGTGGGTCGAGATGGATATCATATCAGTTGGATAGAGTTAGTGACATAGCCTTACCATGGTTTTGATATCAATCACTGAAAAATTACATCATACCTAGAATATTCAATGTTCCTTAGGTTTGGTTGGATTGGATGATTTTCATGGATGACACTAGTGTAATATATTATTTCTGTTTTCTTGTTTCATACATAATATGAAAAAAAATCCATAATTTTATGAATATATATTGATAAGAGATATGTTGCCAAAGTGAAAATATAATTCAATTTGGGGATGCATGAAATTCTTCAAGCTTACATTTCAATGTAGGAAGCCAATTTGAGAATATACAACATGATCATCTTAGCCAAAAAAACATAAGTAGGATCACTTAAGGAGAAATTTTGTGTGACCTTCCAATAAAAAAAAGTGATATGAATATAATTTTCTCAAAATGACTATATGAAAAAATTATTAACTCATCACAGAATAATTTAGAGATACAATCTATCCAATAACACTAGGAATTATTGGATTCCTCATTTACGGTGTGTAGTTTTACATACCTCCATTGGTATCCATAACCATGAATAATTATATTAATTTAGTTCTATTTTTCATAGAGATTAAATTCCATATGTTATTGATAATGAAATGGTGATAGTAATATTGAGATTTTACTTTGGATTAAATGTTATAAATTGATGTTTTTATATAAAATGCTCTAGGCCAATTTTCAAAATAATAGTTCACAAAATGAACATGATGAAATAAAATTTTCCTATTAATTTATTGCTTATATAACTATAAATGATATATGGGTGTGTTATAAACAAGGGTATTTGGTATTCCAAACACTGGTACAATTATCATTATTGTATCTCTACCACTATAAATTAGTTTAATTGTAAAAACATGGATGTCATTTTTATGATAAGTATGTGTAATTGATATATTATCCAATAATTGGATTCGATGATATCAATGTTGTTTAAAATTTCATAATTCAAATAAATAATATTGTTTTTGAGTTCTATATTAGATGGTAAATCAAAGACCTATAGAAAATGATTTAGCAATGAAAAAATTTGATATTATTTAAAAAAAGATATATTTAAAATGTATGAAATATTTTAAAATTTAGAAGAAATATATAATATCATTACATGAAGTCATCCAAGACAACAAAATTTGTAGCCGTATAAGAGTTTTTGTATTCAATGTTCCACCCAATGGGAAATAATCTACATAGAAATGACAAGCAGAACAGCTAGAAAATCAATTATTTGCAATGAGATACAATCATAAATAGTCATTTGCAACGGGGTGCGTTGCAATTGAGCCATTGTTGAAAATGGCGTCGGAAAAAGATTTTGAAATATTTATATATATTTATAAACATAGTTATATAATTATATATATTTTAAAATTTATATGTATTTATAAAATTATAAATATAATAAATATTTTTTTTATAATTTTATAATTATATATATATATAATAATAATAAATGTAAATAAATATTTATATACATTCTTTATATAATTATATATATTTATTAATATATAAATACATTATAAAATAAATGTATTAATTATTTAAATTTATATATTACAGTTTTATAAGTATATATATATATATATATATTTCTAGTTATAACAATAAATAAATATATTTAAAAATATTTTGTCATAATTATAAATATATTATATAATTATATTTATTTATATAATAATATTTATTTATATAATTATATATATTTATATAACTATATAACTATATAAAATTATAAATATAATTACAATATTTATTATTTGAATATATTTATTATAATTTTATAATTATATATATATATTCATTTATAATTATAATTAAACACAAATATATTTATTATTTAAAAAATAAATATCATAATTTTATAATTTTTTAAATATGTATTTATTTATTTACTAATATAATTATAAATAAATATATTTAAAAATAATTTATTTATAATTACAAATATATTTATATGAATATATTTTTATTAATATAATTATAAATATAATATATATATTTATTATTTAAATATATTTTTCATAATTTTATAATTATTTAAATATATATATATATATAAATATAATATCATAAATACATTTTTAAAGAACTATATAAATTTATAATGGTATAACTAAATATTTAAATCGAAAAATTATTGAAAAAATTATTTAAATAGATTAATTATATAAATTTAAAACATATTTTAAATGATATAACTTAATAAATAAAATAAATAAATATTATTCATAAGATTTACATACATATAGAAAATATAACATGTATAATATATATATATTAAACCATGATTAAATATATTTTTTACATTATTAATGAATATATGATAATAAATAAATAAATTAAATTAGACAAATTACAAAAATATTAAAATGCGATTTCGTAACATTTACGTGAATTTCAAGCATACATATGTACACATACACATCCACACACACACACACACATATGTATGTATACACATACTCATACATAAATTTAGCTATACATGTATATATTTTTAAAATTATTTAACATATATATATAATCATTTATATATTATATAATTTTTAATATAAAAATATTTATATATTATATTTATTTTAATTATATCCACATTTTTCAATTAATGTATATAAATAAACTATTAAACATTTTGAATAATTTAAATTTGATAATTTTCTATATATTAAATTATGAAAATAAATTTCATTTTTATTAATTATTATCTAAATCATAGTTATATGTTAATTTAAAATAAATAAATACATATATATATTCTAATATAAATAGTATTTAAAATATATATATATATATATTTTAAATTATAATTATAAATAATATATTGATAAATATTTATATAATTAATGATATATATATAATTATTTATATTTATATTATTGTATATATATAATTATATATATTTATTAATATATAAGTATATATTATTATAAATAAAACAAATATATTTTTATTAAATATATTTATTATAATTTTAAAATTATTTAATTATAATTATTATAATTTTATAATTATAGATCAATTTATATTTATTTATATTTCTAATTACAAATAAATATATTTGTATTAATTTTTATATAAATATAAACATATATATAATTATATATAATTATATAATTATATTCAATTAAATAAAATTATATATACAAATGTAATTATATATATGTATATAATTATATATAATAATAAAAATGATAATGATATTTATTAGTTAATTATATATAATATAATTTTATAATTATATATATGTAATTATTTTAATATATTTGTTATAATTTTATAATTATATATATATATATATGTATAATTTTAAAAACATTTTCTTAAAAAAATTTATATATTTATATCAATTATATATATATTAGGTTTTTGGGGATACAATTACATTAAAAAGGCATACACCACAGACACATTCTAGTAAGATAGGCCATAGCCCCCCCCCCCACCAAGGAAACCATACAGGATTATGTGAAAGGTGAAATGCACTCAAGGTGGTAAGCCCATCACACATCGAAGAAATGTAATGTTACGATATGCATATTTTGTAGTTGACATTACATTTATTACGATGAAAGATTAATCTCAGGCCTATGTCTACAAAACTGATAATATATTCTTAAGCCTGATATGTATTATATCCATATTGAATTCCATGATACAATGGGATATGATACAGATGTGAATATTTTTTACATAATTCTCCACATCTATTTATCATGAATTAATGGACTTTTTAGTAATGAATTTGTGTTTTCTATAAACATTTATTAATTAAGGGTTAATTGAGCTCATTAATATTGGTTTATTTTTGGTTTTTATCAGTCAAATGTTCTAATGTTAATATTTCAACTTTTTTAGTGAGAGAAACATTTTTTTGAAATTAAATTGAAATATTGATTTTATGAGGTTTGTTTTCCAATTTATTTTTTGAGGGTTTTTAAATATTTTAAATGACAAAAGTACTTCAATTATAAATTTTTTGGAATGTATTTAGTATTTTTTTTGGAATTACATAATTTGCAATGTCAAGGTGAATTCATTGATTTTAATTTCATTTTTATCATTATTTAGAATTTCACATTGTCTGGTAGGGGAGCTACCATCAGGATCTATTACCACCAATTCCTACTGCCTCTCTAATCCACCACCACCATCAAAAGATCTAACTTCTAGATATAATATTCCAATCTACAACCACAATAAAAAATAACTACCGCTAGTGACCCTTCACTGCTACTATCATCCCTTTCCTACTATCTCTGCATCAACTAGAAACCCATCATCCACTGCCAACACCCCATAAACCATCCATCCACTAGAAATCTACCAACAACCCATAGATCTGCCACTTCATCCCAATACATTCTGCCACTTCCACCCCCATATACCAACCCCCTATATCTATCGCCTCACTCCACCATCTTCCAGCATGATGACCTTCCACCACTACTACCGTCCCCCATTTCCACTACAACGGTTATCCCATGAATAACCCTTGTGATTATGTTCTCATATCTTTAATCCACCATCGAGCATGAGAATCCCCCATTAAAGCCAACCGATAGAACCAAAAAAATCCATTCACCCTTGATTTCTAGTGTTTGAATATCGAGGAACCACTGGCATTGAAAGTAACAACACATCAAAAAAGGACACCATTCAACCAAATGAAATCTGATTTCTGCCAACTAGCCTCACCAGATGAAGTTGAGTACACCATGTATGCCCACAATACACCTCCCAAAACATGAACAGACAATGAAGAAAAAATAAATCAAAAATTTTAAATAAAAATTCATGGATCCTTGAGTGGAAGTTTCATTCGAATATTGAAATTCTCGGACACCTGATAAAGAGTATGATAGGAGGAGGACCACACACATTTGAATATTGAAGCATGATGGTGAAGTGATCAGAACCCAGTGTCATTGTTGAATGTAAAACCTTTTCATTTGACCTCTACAAGTCATTGATGCACTTCTCTTCTCTATCCAATTCAGTTCATCCAGAGAGACATTTCATAACCCCAATCACCGCACACTAGATCCTACCCACTGAGGAGAAGGCATCGCATTCCAGGGAAGCCTACCTTTTGAAATCAAGATCTACTAAGAGAATATTCACCAATAAACATTATTTTTGAAAATAAATAATTATATATATAGATATTAAATAATATATATATATGTATATATATATATCTATATTTATTTCCTTAATAATATTATTAATATAATAAAAGTACAAAAAATAAAAACATAAGAAATAAAAAAATGTTATATGTAAACTAGGGACATTTGATCTCAAAATAAATGGATTTTGGATCCATGAAACAAATTATTTTGAGTCTTACAGAAATTCATTCAAGATGGCTTATGACCCAATATTTAGAAATTGGAAAATAATTCCCAATGTGAAGTTGCTCATCAATTTTGTTGTTTGTGGAAGAGTCAGGAAAGATTAGTGATTTATATTGTGATGGTAATTATAGGCACTTCACGACATAATAATGTGGAATAAATATAGTTAATAGAGGTTTGGTGTGATCACATGGATGTCTTATTGAGCTGGGGTAGAGCATGTCAAGGTGAACCACATGGAATTTATTGCATGTTCGTTGTTGATTTCATTGTTTTTTATTTTGGATTAAAAATTAGTACACGGATCTACTCCCTTTTTCTATACCTCCATACACAGAAACTGACTCTAATTCATAGTGATTGAAACCTTTCACTCCCTTTATCTTCCCATTTGGTTTCACTATTTTTCAACCTCTATATTTTTAAATATCATTGGGTTGTTTCCTATTTTTGTAAATACGAAAATGTTGCGTATTTTCTGACGTCGATGATATGATCTCAAATATAGAGAAATAAATAACTAGTTAGTAAAGCTCAACATAGAAAAATAAACTCGATGATACCTAGAGATCTATGCAACATAATGATCATCTCATCAACTTCACCATAAAAAATTGTGATGGTGAATTGAGGATCATTGAGAGTGAACTTCTATGAAGAAATTATTTTCCTATCTATTTCCTTATTATTTTCACTTATTCCATTATCAATAATCTCAAATGAGTTTTTGTATTTGGTTTTCCAATTTTATGATCATAGAAGGATCATTATGGATTTTGAGACATCCTTACCAGAATGAATTTATTGATTTATTAATTTAATAATATGGAGGAATACTTGAGAATTGAAGAAGTTTTGTATTCATGTGTTTCACTGTTTACTTGAGAGAGGTGCATGATCTAAGTCACCAGTCATGCATTGAGTTAGGATGAGAGTTGATGATCTTCTTCAAAATATATATTAAAGTTAATTGGGAGAAGATCAACCTAGATTTGGTGTTGCTCCTATTTAATTTCATATCCTTATTTATGTCTTTATTTTATTGTTATTGTTCATGCTTTCAGTATTTTTAGTTCATCTTTATTGTTTCTATACCACCACTTCCACTGTCACTAAGATATCCAAAATTAGTTTTCTTGTGTTCATTTCATTATTTAAAAATATATAAAAATAAAAAAATGTATTCTAGGAAGACCACTAAGAAATTTGACATTGCATCCTTGAGAGTGACCCGGAGGTTATCAACATTGTTATATCTAGGGTTTATAAATGTATCTCTGTCCAACCTCATAATAAGGACACCATCATATTTTGGAACCATTTCTAGGGAAGAAAGATATATTTTAGAGGTTTGTCATCTTTTCTAAAATTTTAAAAAATAAAATACAAACATACAAAAAATTGAAAAAAGTGATAAAATATAATGATTCTGATTCATAGCCATTGTCTGATTTGGTTCATCAACATAAAGTGGTTGTTGCTACAATTCAACATTGGTTTCAAGATTGAAAACATCAAGATATCATTGAAAATGGTATATTATAATGAAATCATAGAAATATATAAATAGGGTAGATATATGATGAAATTAATCAATGGTTAAGGAAAAAATACAACAAGCTACTAAAACTTCCTTCTAGTAAGTAACTTTGGGGAAAAGGGAAAAGAAATAGGAGTGAAAATAAGTCAAGTATGACAATATATGAGTCTAAAATACCTTTTCATAAGTTTATGTACATACAATATCCACATTCAAAATAATGTTTCATGGGATGGAAAGAGATTAGAGATTAGGACACTATCGTAGATGGACAACATTGTGAGTATCATTTTATTTCTAATAGTCATTGTGATGATTTTTACTATAGAAACTTGTCTACTAATTTTTCAAATATAGAACTGGTCATGCCTGGACAATGAATTCCCCCATTTTCCTTAAAATATTCCACAACTAAGGTGACATGTTTTGAATAAATTATATAGGAGGTTAACTTCATCACTCATGGATAAAAAAGAGTCTTAGAAGAACTGCTCCCTCTTGAAGAAAAACAAACTACACTACTTCAGGGAATGGGAAATTTCATGGAAGAAATAGTGTTTATAATTAATATTGATTTTATGGAGTCTTATATTTATTATGTTACTCTTGTTGTAGGTTTTGTAGATGTCGTTCATTTTTTCGATTTCATGTAGATTAAATAAGTACTCTTAGCTACACCTTCTGAGGAACTACTGGAACATATAGTTTGTGAAAAAAATTCGATGCTTATAGCCATTGTGGAAGGAGATGATGTGTTGGAAGCCTAAATGGGTGTCAAGTTGTTTGATGAATCATTTTTTATAGTCAATGAATAAATGTTGATTTGGACTAAACTAGAAGAAAATTATCACCCTATAGTTGAAGTATCACAACCTACGCACACCAACCCTCAAGCTGAAGAATGAGGGATGTACACCTAAATTTTATTGTCCCCACATGTTACCCACAATTATTACACTACCAAGGTGCATGAAATAAATGAATCGATATAAGGGTTATATAAAAAATTAAAATTCTATGAAGATGATAGGATGTTATTCATATTGTTCATAGCAAACAATCCGTATATATAAATAAATTAGGATTGACCTAATGAATTTCCATCCATGGATAGTCAAAACACAACACCCCTTAGTGGAATGGAATATATAGAGGTAAATATGAAAGATAATTGGGATACTTCATTTGGTTGATCGAAAAAATGATGAGGTTATATACTATAAAAGTATTTTGTTTAATTCATCCATTAAAAATATTTTTTCTTTCATGATGACAGAAATTAAGTGTGGGGGAATAACCCTTTATATATATATATATTTAAAATATGAATCTAATTTTTATGCATGGGGTTCTTGATTTTTTTTCTAGAGTATTGAAAAATCAAATTAAGATGAATTTCAAATCTAGTTAGCACCCCGAAAAAAATGTTACCTCTACATCCTTGGTTATAATGATTGTTTTTGAGATAAAATGGAAATATTTTTTCTATATATAAAAATATTAAGCCTGAAATTTCCATACAATGATGAAATTCACAATGAAAGTGGAATGAGTGGAAAAGAAAGAGTGAAGATGATAAAACATGTCGATAAAAAGATGAATAAAAAAGGAGACAAAAATAAAGGGATGAAATTCAATAAGAAAAAGGAAATGTTTAGGTTCATCCACTTTCAATTGCCTTTTTATATAATTTGAAAAAGACTATCCAAACTCATACTTACTCAATGCATTAATGATGACACAGAGCCGACACCACTCTCACTTAATAAGTGAACACGTATAATATGATATCCCATTTTAGTTCCCAACCAAAAATTTTACACTTGAAATACAATAAATAAGAACTTTATTGAAAACTAAACAAGTCCTAATGAATCCCTACAAAACTCATTTACATATCTATTATCAAACTCTCTTGTATTTAGACCAAAATCTTTTTCCAAAACATATTCCATATATAATGTCCTAACCATGTTACGCTAGGGGTGTTTACTGTATTTAAGAGAAATACAAAATATAAATTTCATAAATGTATGTTAATAGTGGAATTTAGACAAACATTAATGTTATATAATATACTAATGGTTTTGGTGTGATCATGATCATACATACTCATATCCCCATATAAACATATCAAAAACAATATCTATCATATTAATCATTGTTGGAAAAAAAATTTAATGTGGAATCAAATTCTCAAAACATAGAATATATCATGTAACCATGTGAACTTGATCCATTTGTACACCCTGTAGACTAGTGCAATCAATACCGGTGTGCCCATATTGTTCTCCCAACTCTCCTATGTGAAACAACATAGATCAAAACCTTCATGCACTGATGACCCACTAGTTTTCTATAAATATACCAATTTATCACTATTATATAGATCATAGAACATCTAAGAAGATTAATCAATGTTTGAAGAGTTATTTTCACTCTAGTTTCAATAATTTCTTTATGTAACTTAGTCATTTATAAAACCTAAATTAATTAAATAGAAAACAAGTGTAATTGATTTTTATGATGGTTTAATATTGTAAAACCATTTTGTAAGAAAACATCACTCCAAGATCTCCAAAACTAGGAAGAACGAACCCACATTAGATGAAACACTAGTGAACCACTCACCAAGGTAATGCTCGAATGACTCTTCACTAAGGAGACCCTTATTATAGGTATTCTAATTCAGGGTGACACATCACCCTAGACAAAAAATAGGGAAATACCTTATCCTTACCTTGTTCTCCAATCACACCACACATTACCTTATAGTTACAATGACCTCTTTACTAAGGAATGTTGTTATCAAGGTCCCTCACTTCACCCATGTCTCCTTACGAGAACTACAACATCACCCTAACCTAATAACTAGGTGACCACTTCTCCCTAGCCTCATACTTGGGATACTATTTCATCCAATAATCATACATGGGCCACCACATTTCCATAGTGTCATACATAGGAAACCACTTAGCCTAAGCCTCATACTTGGGAAGCACTTCCCAATATCTGTATACTTGGGTTACACTTTTACCAGGGCTATAACAAAGTTTCAACGCCTATTTTACCATGCCCAAACCATATTAAATCCTCATATGGATCTTGATCTCCTTGGTTTCTCAACTGGGATTACCAGATTACCCAAAAGTCCTTAAAAACACATTTTTCCCAGATCAACTCACTATAAGGTAGAATCATCCCAGTCTTATCCATATACAATTGAGATATATGATTAAAATGTCCAAATCAATGTACTCCCTTCAATCAGCTACTCCCTTAACAAAATAACTCTCCTAGGATTTACTCCTAGAGTGATATAAACCTTAGTATAGTCATGATGATGTACTGCCTTGATAATGAGGGTCCCTATAATGAGGATATTGGTGATTCTTTCCCTAGCTCAAGAAGCTCATCCTTGCAACTAAAGTTCCAAGTTAGACAACCAAGTCTACTCGATGATTTATACTTGAATGGAAATCCTACTTTGGTATATGACACTTATATGTTCCCATTGATGATTTCATCACTATGAATCATAGATGGGCCATGAATATATATATATAAGGGCATCCCATGCAAAATCCTCACCCACTTTCACAAGAGTCCATATCCCCTTTGAATCCACTTAATCATCCTTGATTAGTTATCAATAAATTAAAAGTGTAGCTATGGGAATATCCTTCATAAACCATGACCTATTCCTCACATGGAAAAATTCCCCATGTGTCAATTTTTCTTTCCAGGTCATGTTACTAGCTTACAAGAAGTGAACATAAACACATATGGGAATCAACCATATATGTGTAATCCCTAATAGATTCCACAAAAGGGACACCTTTCCCATGTATCAATACCTTTAATGGAACATATTCCATTAACAATCTATGTATGTGGCTAGACCCTATACTTAAGACCCATTCAATTATTTATTATTTCCCTTTTTTGGAACTTATATCCATTTCACATGAAATAAAAATTCATAACAACATCGTTAATACATGATGTTAAACTGTATGATATTGTTCTATCACATGACCTTAAAATATAAAAATAAAAATAAATGGGATTTGATTCAAGGTAATCATGTTATAGAGGATGACTCTTTGATTTTCAACACCCTCATTCAAGCCCATATTTTCATTGGGTTGTATTTCCTAAAAGAACCTCATCATAACATTACCATATTCTTTGTAAGAAAGACATTATTTTCAATTCATAATCCCAATGATCCATATAATCTATTCATGGTAGGTCATATTCCTGGGAAAAAATATATTCTCCATTGTCCATATTCCATATGAGACATTTTTATAGGGGATCACTACCCTCTGTTATTCTATCATTCCCTTTACCTATTCAGTTACTAACAGATAATGTAATCAAGAAAATATTTCTCATGCATAGACCCCACACCAACTAGTGTGAGACACCATTAACATAGTTTTTCATTCTGTATGACTATAAAATACATAAAATTGCTAATAGTTTCACAAAATTAAAAGGAACTATGATTGTACTTGTTACACTACCTTAAAGGGTATGATGTTTCCCAAGATGTGGCCTCAGGATATGTGAGTTTTGATTCCCCTCACAGGGATATATTGGAATCCACTCTCAAGAAAAAAAATTCAACTTCACCACACATTCCTCATCCCTAGATGGAGATAAATTCTAGATCACCCAAATATATTAATTTAAACTATAGAATAACCAAAAAATGAAGTGAAAGTTTCCAAACCTATAATGTATCAATATTTCCTCATCAACACATATCAACGATCAATTATTATCATGATGGTACCAAGACCTACACTAGGGATGGGAAAATATTAAAGAATATTTATTAAAAAATTAAGAGTTTCCAATGTTAGGAAATAATACCCCCTTAGAATTGAGATGAACCCAAACACTCAATCTCATGACTAATGAAAAACATAAATCATCAATTGTAATGTCCCATAGAACACATGATTTATAAAGGTAGATTTGAACTGACCCAATTTAAATAAAGGAACAATTTATATTGAAAATATAATGGATTCCATGGAATATCATATAAAATTGTTTGAGAGATATACGTATCAAATATCATGTTCCCAGTGACATTACCGGACATATATATAACACCCCATGCTTCCATGGTACGCTTGTCATTGAATAATACAGCAGTGTGTGTTGTACGCATTTTAGGGTTCTAACACAACACAACCAATCAAACTAACCGTTATGAATAGTAATACCCACTTTTTGAAATTTTAAAAATATAATCTTTCGAAATGGACTTCTTTTTTGGATTCGGAATATCGAAATTACATTAGGGTGAATATTTGGTATTTTTTTGAAAACATTGAAATGTTGATAAATAGTGAAAAACACTGAGTTATAGTTTAAAAATAAATTTTTATTTAAATAAATTTTTATTTTATTTAAATTTATTTTGGGTCAAAATATATACATAATACCTATATATGTTCAATGTAATTCATTGAAGTTAGTTTATAATAATATTACATATATAAAAATTTTAATGACCTTTTTACCATCTTTTAACCACCTTCTTGGAGCATTAGCAAATTTATATAAAACTTAATTTTACCATTTCTGTGAGTTGAATTAAAAAAATTCGAGAGACACAGTTGATGTCATTAAGTAAAATGTGGTTCAATAAGTTGAAAATAATTTTTGGTGAATAGAAACTTTTTACTTTTACTTACCACGGTTAAAAGTAAATAGGTTAATTAAGGGTAAAAATGAAATTATTATTACCCTTAAATGTGTTCTAATTCTATTGGATAAGTTTAATTCTATAAAATACAACCATAGTAATAAAATAAGATCCTTTAGGGCCACTTGGATTTGATTAGGACACTTATTATTATTTTATTTATAGAAGAGTTAAAAGAGTTAAAATCATTGTTTAATAACTAAAACATATTTAATATAGGGTAAGACATAAGATAAATTTGACTATAAATAATCATTAGAAATATAAATATATTTCCTACATAATGGTATTTTATTTATAATTTTTAGACATTATAAATTTTAATTTATTTATGACACATTGATGATGGAGTAATTACCTAATTAATGAAATATTAAAATAATTGATATTATAAGTGTCTAAATAAATGTAAATTGAGACTTTTTATAAATTACACTAATTTTATAGGTTAATATGACATGACAGGGTCGGTTAGATGATTTTTTTCTATGTAATAATTCTGTTATTAATTTAGAAAAAGCAAAATAACAAATAGTGTCAAAATTGACATAAAAGAGTTTAAAAAAAAATTATATTATTAATTGATATTCTATTCCTAAAAATATAAGTATCGGCCAAAATATTTATATAATGATATTTTTATCATTAATTAACCACATGGGGTTATCTTGTAAGTATATAGCAAGTTTATTAACCATATAATATAAAAATACAATGAGACATGATAAATGTCAAACTTTTTAACTAAGAGTTAAATATAAAGTATAAGGTTAATATAGTGACCCAAACCTGTCTAAAACCTATTGGTTTAGTGGGTTTCGACCCATATTCACCTTATCCTTTAAATAATTCGTTTTTGAACCATTAGAAACCGAAAAATATTTTATTATAAAATAATATTTCTAGCTTTTCCTAAGGTGCCGCTCACACCTCTTATAAAAGTGCACTCCCCCCTTCTCTCTAATTCACACCTTCAACACGATTTTTATCGACCAAACCCTGACCATATTCCATATAAACTATCCTCCCTTCATCCTATAGGCTTTACATTAGTCAGAAATCCAGCCTATGCATCTCTTTTGATCATATCAAAAGGAAGAACCCGAAGAAGAGATAGATATTTCATCACCTCTTTCATGTTCCTTTTTTCTTCCACTTCCTCTTTCCTTATTGTTTCCATTATAAAATAATAACTCTAGTATATTATATATACTGTGATGTTATTATAAATATGGTACAACCAAATTCAATATTCTATCCATTCATTGAATGACATGTTACCATACGCCCGTACGTACGGCTTACCGTCTCCACATCACGGGGTAATTGTTATTCAATACATTATTATTAGGATGAGTATAATAATGATGTGTCATTTATTTAAATAATAAATATAAAATTATAATGATTCTGTATATATGATATACCATCCAATTATATATTATTTTCAATATCAAAATAATGATATTGTCGCTCGTGCGTACGTATGGATTACAGTCTCCACGAACATGATGAGATTCATTCCCCATCGTTTCCATTCAAGACTAATTTTCATTAGATGATTAAAAATAATTTTTAAATACTTAAGTTCAATCTGAATAAAAATAAGATACATCCTATCCATAACAAGAATTATCTATGTAATAAAGCATATAAAGGAAAACGAATCAGTTAACATCTGAAATAACGATAATACAAAGATATTATTAACAAATAATGTTAAAAGATTATATATGATATCATATTAATGTATATGATTCTTATATAATTTAATAACAATTATTTCACCATTATACTGAAGGTTAACATACCCTCATCCAAGGAAATATACAAGGTAAGTGTTAATTTCACAATCTCTTTATTATTCGAGGTTGTTTTTACAAAAGTATCTACTGGGACCTCTTTATTATCCACATACATGTTTCATAAAAATGTATTTCAAAACATTTTTACTATTTTATATAATATGGGTTAAAGATATTTATACCCTTGTTTGACTTTTTATAAGTTGTTTATAATGGAATATTTTCATCATTTTCCAAACAAATTCCTTTATAACCTTTTCGACAAAATTAAGCTAAGAATGTCTTTTTTAACTTATATGGAAGGTGAGGATAATTTCCACTATTATAATATCATCAATGAATCCCTTACAAGTTTATAAGAATATTCCCAAAATAATTTTTTTCTATTATAATTATATTAATTTTTAATGACTTCAAAATAGAAAGAGATATTTCTCCTATAAAGGTTTTGACTTCATCTATTTCAACATCCTTTGATGGATTTTATGTTTATTTGAAGTTGATTTATTATGATACAAAACATCCACCTTGTATTGAAGGTTTTTTGATATTTTTGACTGTGGATGTGTTATTTTTATAGCATTCATTGTTTATGGATAAAGTATTGAAATTTCATATGGTAGTTTCAATACGAATGTTTATGTTATATTTAAACATTTTCATATGAGGAATGCATTTGACATAGTATGTGATGGGTGGAGACTGCTATAGCTCCTCGATGCATCGGTAAGTCTCATGAGATAAACTAGTGACTTGGAAAAAGGCCATCAAAATTCTTATTTTTAGTCTTGGCATAAGGCCATGACTATGTAGTTATGAATGGATGGCATTATGCATTCGATCATTATGAAAGTGGCTATTGATATTGCATGTGATTATTTGACTAGTAGAATAACCACGTGAGTAAGTAAATGGAACTATTTTGAATTATATTTTCCATATTATGATAATGTTTATGTTGAAAAGGATTTTGTTTTTGTTTTATACATTTCCTTAAATGTTTAATGTTATTTATTAAAGTTTCCTCTATATTGTTATCCTTACTGAGCATCTGAGCTCACCCCTTTCTATGTTTTATTTTTCCCAGGATGTGCAGAAGTATATTATGACTAACCTAATGGGATAATATATGGGATCTCAGTTTTGTATATGGAAACAATGTTTTTGTTGTTTTCCATTTTATGATGTAATTTAAACCTTATGAATGTATCTAGTACATCCAAGGCTACTAAAATAATCGGTCTTTCAAGACAATATCTATTGTGATCATGCAAATGTTAGGTAATAATGCCCCAAATCTGGGTAACTAGGGTCGGGGAGTTACAGTTTGTATCAGAGGAAGTTTATTACAAACCTTGGAAACTATATTTTGATAAACTCTGATTAGAGCACATACCCCTAAGATAAACATTGAGGATTAGTATAGAAGAACTTCATAGAATTTTGGTATTGTAAATATTTTGCGTGTTTTCCGAGAAATACATCTTTGTATAGATACGAGCAGGTAGAGGCCGCTCTAGCACAAATCTACCTAAGGGTAAAACCCGAAAACACCGCTTTGATCTAGAATCAAATGGGAACCGGTGCATGATAATGATCCTTACATCAGTCTTGGTTACGAAAATATTGGGGGATATGCTTAGGATAATTCTCATTTTCATTAATAACCAATATAATGGTTTTTTCAGTATATACTTTCTCAAAGAAAACATTTTTATGATTATGGATTATATCCATAAACTGTTCAATTTATGTAAGTGTTTTACAAGATAGGATTTATGTATTGCGATTCATAAACTAATATTGTTTATGCCGCTGTTTATATATGGTGCCTAGTGGAAGGAATGATTATCGTATCAATGAAAGCACTCCATGTAGAGATTTCTCTCATACTCAAGATAATTATAGTGGAGCGGGTGATGCAATTTGTGAGGATCCACTAATCACCCATACTGGGAAAACTCACTCAGGTTATGAATAATAACCTTACCCGTATGGAGAACCCTAATCTGAAGAGTGGATGGTCAATTATAGATATCTTTATGAGGATACAACCACCAATATTAAATAGGGGTACAAATTCACTAGTATCTAGGCAATGGATAAATTCCTTAGAAAAAATATTCCACTCCTTGGGGAGTAGCGAAAGGAAAAAAGATCTATCATAAACTAATCTTGTTTATGCCACTATTTATAAATGGTGCCTAGTGGAAGGAATGATTATCATATCAATGAACGCACTCCATGTTTGGATTTACCTTATACTCAAGATAATTATAGTGGATTTGGTAATGCAATTGGTGAGGACTAGCTAATCACCATACTGGGTAAACACACTCAGGTTATGAATAATAACCTTACCCGTATAGAGGACCCTAATTCGAAGAGTGGAGGGTCAATGTTAGATCTATTTATGAGGAAACAACCACCAATATTCATTGTGGGTACTAATCCATTAGTATCTAGGAAATGGATAAATTCCATAGAGAAAATATTCCACTCCTTGGGGAGTAGCGAAAGGAAATAAGATGTCATGGTTGTTTACCGCCTCACTGGAGATGCTAATCAATGGTGGTCACTGATTCAAAACACAATGGAAGATGGGGAAGTATTAAATATGGTATGGAGGGAGTTTAAAGATATTTTATTAGAAAAATTCATTCCTCGTGACCATCGAGCAGATATGGAAAGTCAGTTTCTGAGTCTGTGGAAAAAGGATGATGAGAATGTCGCAAATTATGAAGCTAACTTTACAAGGATTGTGAGGAGTGTTGTATATTATATGTGTAACTCAAGAAGTAAGATTGATCATTTTCTTGATGGGTTATAACCATTTCTTCATCGAGAATTAGTCTCACAATCCTTCTCATCGTACGAAGATATATTCTCATGTGTTATCAAGACAGAAAAAGAAATCTCTATGCCTTACAACTTTAAAGCAAAGCAAGACAAGAAGAGATCTTTTGAACACTCTATAAATGGAAATAAGGAGAATAAAGGAAAATTTTAATATCCATACTATAGTAAATGTGTGAAGAAACACCCTGTTACTTGCCTAAAGGGAATGTGAGTCTTTTACAACTATGGTGAAGAAGGACACCAAGCCTGTGATTTCAAGGGGAAGAAAGGCAACGTCGATGTTGAATGATACTATTTTAGAGAAAGGGGGAATTATGTGAATGAATATACTATGAATCAGGGGAACATACCTTAGAAAAGGCCAAGAGATCAAGGCCAAGCTTATGCTATCACTACTACTGAGGTTGAATCTTCGAAAGATGTTGTGGCAGGTAATTTTATGGTTTTCTCAAGTATAAAAAATTATTTCTTTAATTCTAGATTATCACGTTGTTTCATATCTTCCCCTTTTGATAAGAAAATTAGATATTTCCAATTTTATTTAAAAAGGGATTTGTCTGTCAAAACTCAAAAAGGATGTATCACTGCAACAATGTTTTGTGAATCAGTCCCCATTAGGGAATATAAATGTTCTTTTTCTGCTGATCTCATCCTCATACCTATGATTTAATTTGATATAATCCTCGGTATTGATTGGATTTCAGACCATGATCGAAGAATTTATTGTAATAAGAAGGAGGTTACAATTTATGACGATGATATGGAGTACCTTATCTTTAGAGTAGAAATGTCACCACCTAATTCATAAAATGTTCCACCCCCAATAGCTCAACTAAAGTCAATTATTGGGGAGGAAGAGAATTAAAAAACAATGGGTAAGGAAATGAATGTTTAAATAGTAGATGTACCTATTGTGAAATAATATGTTGATGTGTTTCAAGAGGATTTACCTAGACATCCTCCAGAACGAGAAATTTAGATTTCCATTGATTTAATTCCTAGTTCAAGGCCCATATCAAAGACCCCTTATATAGTTCCCACAATGGAATTAGTGAAACTAAAGAAACAACTAGAGTAATTGAGTAATAAAGGATTTATTCACCCCAAATGTTTCTCCATGGGGAGCCCCTATCCTTTTTTTAAGAAGAAATATGGATCTATGAGTTTTTTCATTGACTACAGGGAGATAAATTCTATAACAATAAAGAACAAGTATCCCCTACCTTTCATTGATGATTTATTTGTCCAACTTCATGGAGCTCAATACTTTTCAAATATTGACATTTGATCTGGATATCAGTAGTTGTGTGTGAAAAAGGAAGACATTATGAAAATAGCATTTTGAACTAGGTACGGGTGCTACTAGTTTACTTTAATGCCTTTTAGATTGACTAATGCACCCTCTTTCTTCATGGATCTAATGAATAATGTTTTCAAAAAATATCTTGATGTCTTTTTAGTGGTATTTAATAATGATATCTTGGTATACTCAAAAAGCTACAAAAATCATGAAAATCACATGCGCATTATCTGGAATACTCTTAGAAGACATGAATTATATGGGATGTTTAGCAAGTGTGAATTGTGGCTTTAGGAGATTTCGTTTCTTGTCCATATTGTCTCTAAGGATGGAATCTTTGTTGATCCTTCTATTACCAAGGCAATCTAATGATGTCCAGCACCAACGAGTATAACTGAGGTACAAAGTTGTATGGGTTTAGTACATTATTATTGACCTTTCGTCCAGAATTTTTCCTTGTTGGCTGACCCATTAACAATGCTCACACGAAAAAGGGTTAAATTTTTTTGGACAAGAGAGTGTGAATAATGTTTTGAAGAACTTAATAGAAGATTAGTCAATTCCCCTATATTGAATATACCCTCAGGGAATAATGGGTTTGTTATTTATAGTGATGCTTCAAAGAAAGTACTTGGTTGTGTCCTTATGCAGAATGATTTGGTTATTGCCTATGCATCACAACAGCTAATAAATCATGAGAAAAACTATCCAACTCATGATCTTGACTTATAAGCTATAATATTTGCTTTGATGATTTGGATACAATCTATCTATGGTAAAAAATGTGAGATATATACCGAACACAAGAGTTTGAAGTATATTTTCCCACAGAAATAACTCAACATGAGGAAATAGAGATGGCTTGAACTACTCAAGGATTATCATTGCACTATAAACTACCACCTGAGGAAGGCAAATAAGGTAGAATATTCTTTGAGTAGAAAGGATCATGGAGTTTTGAACAAGATTAGAGTTCAAAGGGATCCAATTTTCATGGCACTAATAAATATGGATATTGGAATAACCATGGAGGGTGAAAATTGTTGCATTTTTAAATGGTTGCCAAACCATCTTTACTAGAAAGGATAAAAATTTCTCCGGTTGATGATGAAGAGTTTCAAAAGTCAATTAAAGTTGTGAATGAGGGGAGATTCAGTGACTTCGTATACGAAGATAGAATATTGAAATTTGGGAAGAGAACTTGTGTTCTCGATATAATTGATCTAAAAAGAGAATTTTTGGATGATTCTCATAGCTCTAATTTCTCTATACACCCTAGGACCACCAAAATGTATAGAGATTTGAAGGAACAGTTTTGGTGGGACAACATGAAGAGGGATATTGCGGATTTTGTGTCAAGATGCATGGTTTTTCAATAAGTTAAAGAAGGGAGGCAACATCCTGGAGGAGTCATGAAACCTATTTACATACCTGATTGAAATGGGAAAATATTACGATGGAATTTGTCATGGGACTAACAAAGAGTCCTAGAAAGAATGATGCAATATGGGTTATTGTTGATCGTCTTACCAAGTCAGAACATTTTCTTGCTATAAGGGAATGTTTACCACCGTAACTTTTAACAAGGCTATATATTAATGAAATTTTAAGACACCATGGAGTACCACTATCGATTATTTCTGATCATGATTGACATTTTACATTAAGATTCTAGAAAATTCTTCCGAAATCCATGGATACTAAACATCGTTTGAGCACTGCCTACCACCTGAAAACTGATGGACAATCAGAATAGACTATTCAAAACGTAGAATATATGTTGAGATCATGCTCATTTGACGTTCAAGGTATGTAGGATCAATATTTACCTCTAGTAGAATATTCCTATAACAATAGTTTCCATTAAAGTATTCAGATGACACCATATTAAACGTTATAAAGAAAGATATGTCACACACCATCCTGTTGGGATGATGTTGGTGAAAGAAAAATCGTAGGCCTAGAACTTGTGGAGGAAAAGATGGAAAATGTGAAGGTAATCCAAAACCACATCAAAGCAGCTCAAAGTAGGCAGAAGAGCTATGCAGATAACAGAAGGAAGGATTTGGAATTTCGGGTAGGAGATCATGTTTTCTTGAAGGTATCTCCATAGAAGGGTGTTATACATTTCGGTAAGAAGGGTAAATTGAGTCCCTGGTACATCTGACCTTTCGAAATAATAGAATCAATTGGGGATATAGCTTACCATTTGGCAATTCCGCCAAGTCTCTTAAAAGTTAACGATGTGTTCCACATATCACTGTTGAGAAAATACATGCATGACCCAACACATTTACTCACCTATGAGAAATTAAAACTAGAACCCAATCTGCTTTATTGAGAATATCCTTTCAAGGTTTTTGATTCAAGAGAACAAGTGCTAAGAAAACGGACGACTCGTCTGGTAAAAGTTCTATGCATAAACCATAAGATGGAAGAGGCAATGTGGGAACTCGAGGAACTTATAATAAAGAACCACCTGAGTCTTTTTATGCAGTAATATTCTAGAAATTTCGAGGTCAAAATTATTTTAAGGGGGGATAATGTAACACCCCATGCTTCTATGGAACCCTTCTCTTTGAATAATATAGTAGCATGTGTTGTACGCAATTTCGAGTTATAACACACCACAACCAATCAGACTAGCCGTTATGAATAGTAATACCCACTTTTTGAAATTTTTTAAATTTTACCTTTCAAAAGGAACATCAATTTTTGGTTTGGAATATCAAAACTATCTTAGGGTGAATTTTTGGTATTTTTCTGAAAACATTCAATTTTTGATGAATGGTGAAAAACACTGAGTTATTGTTTAAAACTGAATTTTTATTAAAATAATTATTTAGTTTATTTAAATTTATTTTAGGTCAAATTAGATACATACTACCTATATAAGTTCAATATAATTCATTGAAGTCAGTTTATTATAATTTTAGATATATCCAAAGTTTAATAACTTTTTATCGACTTTTACCCACCTCCTAGGAGCATTTGAAAATTTATATAAAACATAATTTTACAGCTTATGTGAGTTTAATTTAAAAAATCTGAGAGACAAGGTTGATATCAAAAAGTAAAATTTCGTTCAATAAGATGAAAATAATTTTTGTTGAATTGTAACTTTTTACTTTTATATACCACAGTTAAAAGTAAATAGGGTAATTAATGGTAAAATGATATTATTATTACACTAAAACACGTCCTGATTATATTAGATAAGTTTAATTCAACCAAAAAAACCTTAGTAATAAAATATGATACTATAGGTCAACATGGATTAGATTAGGATACTAAATATTATTTTATTCAAAGAAGAGTTAAAAGAGTTAAAATCAATGTTTAACAACTAAAACATTTTTAATATATGGTTACACATAAGATAAATTAAACTATTAATATTCATTAGAAATTTAAAAATATTTCATACATAATGTATTTTTATTTATAATTTTTATACATTAAATAATTTAATTTATTTAGGACACAATGATGATGTAGTAATTAACTAATTAATGAAATATTAAAATAATTGATATTATAAATATAAAAATAAATGTAATTTGAGACTTACTATGAATTACAATAATTATCTAGTATAATATGACATGTTATGGTTAGTAATGTGAATTTTTTATCAAGTAATAATGCTGTTATGAATTTATCAGAAACAAAATACCAAATAGTTTCAAAATTGACATAAAAGAGTTTTTAAAAAAATATTATATTATTAATTTATATTCTATTTTTAAAAATCTATTATTCAACCAAATGACTTGAATATTGATATGTGTATCATTAATGAACCACTTGGGGTTCTTTTGAAAGTATATAGAATGTTTATTAAGCATATAATATAAAAATACAAAGAGACATTGTAAATGTCAAACTATTTATCTATGAGTTAAATCTAAAAGATAATGTTAATATAGTGACCCAAACCAGTCTAAAACCAACTGGTTGAGTGGTTTTGGACCCATACCCACTGTATCCTTTAAATAACTTATTTTGAAACCATTAAAAACCGGAAATGATTTTATTATAAAATAATATTTCTAGCTTTTCCGCAGGTGCCCTTCACCCCTCTTATAAAAGGGAACTCCCCCTTCTCTCTAATTCACACATTAAAAGCCATTTGGCTCAACCAAACCCTTTCCAAATACCCTATAAACCATACTCCATTCATCCTAGAGGAATTCCTTTCATTTGAAATCAAACCTAAGGATTTCTTTTGATCAAATACAAAGGAAGAACCCGAAGAAGAGGTAAATATTTCATCCCCTCTTTCATGTTCTTTTCTTCTTCCACTTCTTATTTCTTTGTTGTTTCCATTCTCAAATAATAACTCCAGTATCTTATATATACTGTTATTTTATAATAAATATGGTACAAACAAATTCATTATTCTATCCATCCTCTGAATGACATGTCACTATACGTGCATACGTACGACTTACCGTCTCCATATCGTGGTGTAATTATTATTAAATACATTAATATTTGGATGGGTATGTGTAATTGATTTAAATAATAAATATAAAATTATAATGATTATGTATATATGATATAAAATCCAATTATATATTATTTTTCATATCACAAGAATGATGTTGTCGCTCGTGCGTACGTACAGATTACCGTCTCCATGAACGCGATGAGATTCATTCCCCATCATATCCATTCAAGACTAATTTTCATTAGATGATTAAAAATAAAGTTTAAAGACTTAATATCATTCTGAATATGAATAAGACACATCCTATCCATAATAAACATTACTTAAATAACAAATCATATAAAGGAAAACGAATCAGTTAACACCCAAAACGATGATAATACTAAGATATTATTAAGAAAGAAATGTTAAAAGATCTTATATGATATCATTTTAATGTATATTATTATTGTATAATTTCATAAAAATTATTTCACCATTATACAAGAGGTTAAACTACCCTCAACCAAAAAAAGTACAAGGTAAGGATTAATTTCACAATCTCTTTATTATCTGAGGTTGTTTTTACGTATGTATCTACTAGGAGCTCTTTATCATCCACATTCATGTTTCTTAAAAATGTATTTCAAAATTTTTTTACTATTTTATATAATATTGGTTAAAGTCATTTATACCATTTTTTTACTTTTTATAAGATTTTTATAAAGTAATCATTTCTTCATTTTCCAAACAAGGTCCATTATTACCATTTCAACAAAATTAAGTTAAGAATTTCATTTTTTAACTTATACGACAGGTTCAGATATTTTCCACCATTATAACATCATCAAATCTTCCCTTAAAAATTATAATAATATTTCCAAAATACATTTTTTTATAATTATATGAATTTTAAATAATTTCAAAACTAATAGAGATATTTCTCTAAATACAGTTTTAATTTCATCTAGTATAACATGTTTTGATGGATTTTATGTTTATTTGAAGTTGATTTATTATGATACTAAACATCCATATTGTATTGAAGGTTTTGTGATATGTTTGACTGTGGATGTGTTATTTTTATACCATCCATGGTTTATGGTTCATGTATTGACATTTCGTATGCTAGTTTTAATACAAATTTTTATGTTATGTTTAAACTATTTTATATGAGGATTGCATTAGACTTAGTATGTGATGGGTGGAGCCCTCTATAGCTCCTTGATGCATCGGTAGGTCTCATGAGATAAAATAGTGTCTTGGATTAAGGCCTTAATAAAATCATATTTTTAGTCTTGGCACAAGGCTTTGACAATGTGGTTTTGTATGTCTGGCATTATGCATTCCATCATTATGAAAGTGGCCATTGATATTGCATGTGATTATTTGACAAGTAGAATATCCAGGTCTGTAAGTAAATGGAATTATTTTGATTTATATTTTTTATATTATGATGAAGTTTATGTTCAAAAGGATTTTGTTTCAGTTTTATACAATGCCTTAAATGTTTATGCTTATTTATGAAAGTTTCCTCTATAGTGATATCCTTACTGTGAATCTGAGCTCACCCCTTTCTATGTTTTATTTTTTCCAGGATTTGAATAAGTATATTACAACAGATTTTCATGGATAGTATATGGGATCTCAGTGCTATCTATGGAAACAATGTTGTTGATGTTTTCCATTTTATGATTTAATGTAATCCTTATGAATGTATCTAGTACATCCAAGACTACGAAACTAATCGGTCTTTTGAGACATGATCTTTTGTGATCATGCTAATGTTATGTAATAATGAACCGACTCTGGGTATCTGGGGTCATGGCATTATAGTTGGTATTAGAGGAATCTTATTACAAACCAAGAAAACTAGATTTAGATGAACTCTGATTAGAGAACATTGCACTAAGATATAATTTGAGGATTTTTATAGAAAAACATCCTACACTTTTGGTATTTTTGAGATTTTGTATGTTTTACACGCAATAATTCCCTCTTTGGAAATGAGCTAGTAGAGGCAGATCTGGCACAGATGTACCTAGGGTTAATACCCGAAAACACCTCTTTGAGCTAACTCAAACGAGAACTGGTGCACGCCAAGGGGCCTTGCTGCACTCTTGGTTACGACACTCCCATGGGATATGATTAGGATAATTCTCATTTTCTTTACAAAAAATTATGAAGTGTTTATGAGTATATACTTCCTCAATGAAAACAGTTTTATGATTATGGATTATATCCATGAACTATTCAATTTATGTTATGTGTTATAAAATTGTGGATTTCTGTATTGCGATTCATATACTAATCTAGTTTATTCCATTGTTTAAAAATGGAACCTAGTGGAAGGAATAGAAACTATATCAATTCATGCACTCCATGTAGGGATTTCCCTCCTACTCAAATAATTATAGCGAAGCTCATGACGAAACTGGTGCGGATCAGCTAATCAGTATACTGGGACAACTCACTCAGGTTATGAATAATAACCTTACTAGTATGGAGAACCCTGATCTGTAGCATAGAGGATCAATGTTAGATCACTTCATGAAGAAAAAACCACCAATATTCAATGGGGGTACAAATACACTAGTATCTAAGCAACAGATAAATTTCTTAGAGAAAATATTCCACATCGTGGGGTGTAGAGAAAGGGAAAAATTTGTCATGGTAGTTTACAGCCTCACTAGAGATTCTGATCAATGGTAGTCATTGATTAAAAACACAAAGTAAGATAAGGAAGTATCAAATATTTAATGGAGGAAGTTTAAAAATATATTATTAGAATCATAATTTGCTCATGACCATTGAGCCGATATGGAAAGGAAATTTTGGAGTATGAGCAAAAAGGAGGATGAGAATGTCACAAAGTATGAAGCTAACTTTACAAGGTTAGTGAGGCATGCTGATGATTATATATGTAACCCAAGAAGTAAGATTGATCGTTTCTTTGATGGATTAAAACCGTTTCTCTGTCGAGTATTAGTCTCATAATCCTTCTCGTCGTACGAAGATATTGTCTCATGTGCTATCAAGATAGAAAAAGAATTCTCTAATCCTTAAGACTTTAAAGAAAAGGAAGAGAAGAAGATATCTGCTAAACACTTTGGAAATGGAAATAAGGGGAAGAAGAGAAAAGTTTAATATCCATCATACTGTAAATGTTGGAGGAAACACCCTGAAACTTGCCTAAAGGGAAAGGAAGTCTGTTATAAGTGTGGTGAAAACGGACACCAAGCTCATGATTACAAGGGGAAGAAAGAGGTTGTCGATGTTGAATGCTACAATTGTAGAGATTGGGGAATTGTGAAAATGAATGTTCTAAGCTCTATGGGAACATACCTCAGAAAAGTCCTAGGGATCAAGGACAATCATATTCTATCACTAGTGATGAGGTTAAAGCTCCAAAATATGTGGTGGCATGTTATGTAATGGTTTCCACAAGTTTAGAAAATGAATTATTTGATTCTAGATCATTTCATTGTTTCATATCTACCCAGTTTGATAAGAAAATTAGATATTCCCATTTTGATTTAACAAGGGAGTTGTTAGTCAAAACTTCTAAGGAAAGTATTATTGCAAAAAAGTTTTGTGAATCAGTCCCCATTAGGTCATATAAATGTTCTTTATCTGTTGATCTCATCGTCATACTCATGACTGAATTTGATATAATCCTCCGTATGGATTGGCCTTTGGACCATGATGCGAAAATTTATTGTAAGAAGAAAGAGGATACAATTTCTGATGATGATAAGGAGTACCTTATCTTTAGAGCAGAGACATCACCACCTAATGCTTATCTAGATGCACCCTCTGTAGCTCAACTATATTCAATTATTAGGGAGGAGGAGAATTAAATAATTGTGGGTGAGGAAAGGAATGTTCAAATAGAGGATGTACCTATTTTTCAAGCATATATTGATGTGTTTCTGGAGAATTTACATGGACATCCTCTAGAATGAGAAATTGAGTTTTCCATTGATTTAATTCTTGGTTCAAGGCCCATATCAAAGTCCCCTTATAGAATGTCCACAATGGAATTAGTGCAAATAAAGAAAAAATTTGAAGAATTGAGTAATAAGGGATTTATTCACCCTAGTGTTTCTCCATGGGGATCCCATGTCATTTTTATTAAGATGAAAGATGGATCTCTGAGGTTGTGCATTGACTATCGGGAGATCAATGTGATAAAAATAAAGAACAAGTATCCCTTACCTCACATTGATGGTTTATTTGACCAAATTCATGGAGCTCAATACTTTTCAAAGATTATCCATCGATGTGGATATCACCATTTGTGTGTGAGGAAGGCATAAATTCTGAAAATTGAATTTCGAACCAGTTACGGGCATATTGAGTTTATAGTAATGCCTTTTGGATTGACTAATTTACCCTCTGTCGACATGGATCGAAGTAATACAGTTTTCAAGGATTATCTTGATGACTTTGTAGTGGTATTTATTGATCATATCTTGGTATACTCCAAAATCTATGAAGATCATGGAAATCACATTCACATTATCCTGAAGACTCTTAGAATACATTAATTATATAGGAAGTTTAGCAAGTATGAATTCTGGCTTTAAGAGATTTCTTTTCATGGCCATATTTTCTATAAGGATGGAATCTGTATTAAACCTTCTAAGACCAAAGAAATCCAAAAATGGCCCACACCAATGAGTATAACTGAGGTATTCAGTTTTATTGGTTTAGCATGTTATTATCGATGATTTATCCAGAATTTTTCTCGGTTGTCTAACCCATTGACAAATCTCACATGAAAAGGGGTAAAATTTGTTTGGAAAAAAGTGTGTGAAGAGTTTTTTGAAGAACTAAAGAGAAGATTCTTCAATTATTCTATATTTACTCTACCATCAGGGAATGATGGGTTTGTTATTTATAGTGATGCTTCATAAAAGGACTTGGTTGTTTCTGTATGCATAATGATATGGTTATTGCCTTTGCATCACGATGGAAAAATATTTATGAGAAAAACTATCCTACTCATGATCTTTAGTTAGAATCTGTAATATATTCTTTAAAGATTTGGAGACACTATCTCTATGGTGAAAAATGTGAGATATATACCTATCATAAGAGTTTGAGGTATATTTTCTCACAGAAAGAACTTAACATGAGGCAAAGGAGATGGCTTGAACTACTCATGGATTATGATTGCACTATACACTACCACCCGTGAAAGGAAAATAAGGTATAAAATGCTTTGAGTAGAATGGATCATGTAGTTTTAAACATGATGAGAGTTGAAAGAGATCCTATTTTCATGGATATAGTAAATATGGATATGGGAATAAACATGGAAGGTGAAAATGTAATGCTTTTTCAAATGGTTGCCAAACCATCATTACTAGAAAGGATATAATGTTCTCAGGTTGATGATAAAGAGTTTCAAAAGAATATTAAAGCTGTGAATGATGGGAGATTGAGTGACTATGTATATGAAGATGGAATTTGGAAATTTGGTAAGAGACTTTGTGTTCCTGATATACCTGATCTAAAAAGATAATTATTAGATGATGCTCGTAGCTCAAATTTCTCTATACACCCTGGGAGCACCAAAATGTATAGATATTTGAAGGAAAATTTTTTGTGGGAAAAAATGAAGAGGTTGATTGCTGATTTTGTGTCAAGATGTATGGTTTTTCAATTACTAAAAGCAGGAAGGAAATAGCCAGGTGGATTCATGCAACCTCTTCCCATACCTGAGAGGAAATAGGATAATATTACGATGGACTTTGTTATGGGACTACCAAAGACTCGTAGAAGGAATGTTGCAATATGGGTCAATGTTGATCATCTTTCCAAGACAGAACATTTTCATACTAGAATGGATGATTTACCAATTGAAAATTTATCAATACTATATATTAATGACGTATTAAGACTTCACGGAGTACCACTATCGATTATTTCTGATAGTTATCCACATTTTATATCATGATTCTGGAATAGTCTTTAGAAAACCCTAGATATTGAACATCGTTTGAGCACTACCTACCACCCTTAATTTTATGGACAATCAGAACTGACTATTCAAACCTTATAAGACATGTTGAGATCATGCTTACTTGACTTTCAAGGTATGTGGGATCAATATTTACCTCTAGTAGAATTTTCGTATAACAAAAGCTTTCATTCAAGTATTTAGATAGAACCATATGAAATTTTATATGGAAAGAGATGTTTCACACCAACCTATTGGGATGATGTTGGTGAAAGAAAAGTCGTAGGCCTAGAATTTGTGGAGGAAATGATGGAAAAGGTGAAGGTAATCCAAAATCACATCCAAGCAGCTCAAAGTTGGTATAAGAGCTATGATGATAACCAAATGAGGGATTTGGAATTTCAGGTAGGAGATCATGTTTTCTTGAAGTTATCTCCATGGAAGGGTGTTATACATTTTGGTAAAAAGGTTAAATTGAGTCCAAAGTACATCGTACCTTTCATAATTCTTGAACTAAATGCTGTTGCAGATGCCGCCAAGTATCTCCAATGTTCATGATATGATCCGCATATCACTATTGAGAAAATACATGCATGACCCAACACATGTACTGACCTATGAGAAATTAGAACTGGAACCTAATCTATCTTATTGCGAAGAGCCTGTCAAGGTTCTTGATTCAAGAGAACAAGTGCTGAAAAACCAGACGACTCGTCCGGTAAAAGTTCTATAAAGAAACCATAAGAGGGAAAAGGAAATGTGGGAACCCAAGGAACTTATGATGAAGAACCATTTGAGTCTTTTTATGTAGTAATACTCTAGAAATTTTGAGGATGAAATTATTTTAAGGGGGGAGAATGTATCACCCCAAGCTTCCACCATACACTTCTCTTTGAAAAATATAGCTGCGTGTGTTGTACGCAATTTCAAGTTCCAACACACTACAACCAATCAAACAATCTGTTATGAATTTTAATACCAACTTTTTGAAATTTTATAAATTTTTAGCTTTCAAAATAGACATCATTTTGGGATTTGTAATATCTAAATTAGCTTAGGGTGAATTTTTGGTATTTTTCTGAAAACATTCAATTTTTGATGAATAGTGAAAAACACTGAGTTATACTTTAAAACTGAATTTTTATTTAAATAATTATCTATTTTATTTAAATTTATTTTAGATCAAAATATATAAATAATACCTATATATGTTCAATTTAATTCATTGGAGTCAGTTTAAAATAATTTTAGATATATAAAAATTTTAATGAACTTTTTACCGTCTTTTACCAGCCTCCTAGGAGCATTTGAAAGTTTACATAAAACATAATTTTACAGATTCGGTGAGTTGAATTTGAAAAATCTGAGAGACATGGTTGATATCAGTAAGTAGAATGTCATTCAATAAGGTGAAAATAATTTATGGTGAATTGTAACTTTTTACTTTTATTATCATTGTTAAAAGTTAATAGGGTAATTAAGGGTAAATATGATATTATTATTACCCTAACACATGTCCAAATTATATAGGATAAGTGTAAATAGACAAAAAACAACATTAAGAATAAAATATGATCCTTTAGGTCCACTTGGATTAGATTAGAACACTTATTATTATTTAATTTAAAGACGAGGTAAAAGAGTTAAAATCAAATTTTAATAACTAAATCATTTTTAATATAGGGTTACACTTAAGATAAATTCGACTATAAATATTCATTATAAAGATAAAAATAATTCCTACATAATTTTATATTATTTATTATTTTTATAAATTAAATAATTTAATTTATTTATGACACAATGATGATGCAGTAATTATCTAATTAATGAAATATTAAAATAATTGATATTATAAATAGAAAAATAAATTTAATTTGAGACTTTTTATGAATTACAATAATTTTGTAGGTTAATATGACAAGTTATAGTTGGTTATATGAATTTTTTTATCAGTAATAGTTCTGTTATGAATTTAGAAAAAATAAAATACCCAATAGTGTCAAAATTGACGTAAAACAGTATTTTTAAAAAATATTATATTATTTATTGATATTCTATTCCTAAAAATCTATTATTGGACCAAAGGACTTATATAATTATTTTTTTATCATTAATTAACCACTTTAGGTTCTCTTAGATGTATATAGTATATTTATTAACCATATAATATAAAAATACAAAGAGACATGGAAAATGTAAAACTATTTATCTAAGAGTTAAATCTAAGTGATAAGATTAATATTGACCCAAACGTGTCTAAATTATATTGGTTGAGTGGTTTTCGACCCATAACCACCTTATACTTTAAAAAATTCATTTTGGAACCATTTTCAAAATAAAATTATTTTATTATAAAATAATATTTCTATCTTTTCCTAAGGTGCCCCTCACCCCTCTTATAAAAGGTCACTCCCCTTATATCTAATTAATATCTTCAAAGCCGTTTGGATCCAAAAAACCCTACCCAAATACCCTATATGAGGTCCTACCTTAATCCTAGAGGCCTTCCGTTAGTTATAAAGTCATCCAAAGAGCCCTTTTGATCAAATCAAATGGAAGAACCCAAAGAAGAGGAAATATTTCATCACCTCTTTCATGTTCTTTTCTTCATCCACTTCCTCTTTATTTGTTGTTTCCATTATAAAATAATATCTATATTATATTCTATATAGTGGGATTTTTTATAAATATGGTACATCCATATTCATTATTCTATCCATCTTTGAATTAAATTTCACCGTACATGCGTACGTACGGCTTTCCATCTCCACGCCGTGGTCTAATTGTTATTCATTACATTATTATTTGGATAGATATAACAATAATGTGTAATTGATGTAAATAATAAATATAACATGATATTCTTTATATATGATATACCATCCAATTATATACTATTTTCAATATCAGAGGAATAATATTGTCACTCATGCGTACATACAGATTATAATCTCCACGAGCGCGATGGGATTCATTCCCCATCGTATCCATTCAAGACTAATTTTTATTAGATGATTAAAAATAATGTTTAAAGACTTAATATAATTATTAATAAGAAGAAGATACATACTATCCATAAATAACATTACTTACATATCAAAGCATATAAAGGAAAAGGAATCAATTCTCATCTGAAATGACGATAACACTATGATATTATTAAAAAATCAATGTTAAAAGATCATATATGATATCATATTAATGTATATGATTCTTGTATAATTTAGGAACATTTATTTCACAACTATATATGAGGTTACCCTACCCTCGACTAAGGAAAAGTACAAGGTCAGGGTTAATTTCAAAATCTATTTATTATCCGAGGTAGTTTTTATGTAATTATCTATTGGGACCTCTTTATCATCCACATCCATGTTTCATAAAAATGTATTTCAAAAAATTCTTACTATTTTATAGACTATGGGTTAAAGTCATTTATACCCTTTTTTTAATTTTTATCAGATGTTTATAAAGGAATCATTCTGTCATTTTCCAAACAAGGTTCTTTATATCCTTTTCGACAAAATAATGGTAAGAATGTCTTTTTTAACTTATACGGCGGGTGGGGCTATTTTACACCATTATAAAATCATCAAATATTCCCTTACAATATTATAATAATATTTCCAAAATAAATGTTTTCTTTTATAGTTATATGAGTGATAAATGATTTCAAAATAGAAAGAGATAATTCTCTAAAAAAGGTCTTCATTTCATCTATGTCAACATCCTTTGATAGATTTTATGTTTGTTTGAAGTTAATTTAATATGATAGAAAACTTACATATTGTATTGATGGTTTTGTGATATGTTTGACTGTGGATGTGTTATTTTTTATACCATTCATGGTTTATAGATAATGTATTGACATTTTGTATTCCATTTTTAATATGAATGTTATTTAATGTTTAAACCTTTTTATATGAGGAATGAATTGGACTTAGTATGTGATGTTTGGAGCCTTCTATAGCTCCTCGATGCATCAGTATGTATCATGAGACAAACTAGTTTCTTGGAACAAGGTCTTGACAAAATTGTATTTTTATTCTTGGCACAAGGCCTTGACTTTGTGGTTATTCAAGTCTGGAATTATTCATTCCATCATTATGAAAGTGGCTATTGATATTGCTTGTTATTACTAGACTAGTAGAATATCCATGTGAGTTAGTAAATGGAAGTATTTTGATTTATATTATCCATATTATGATGAAGTTTATGTTGAAAAAGCTTCTGTTTTAATTTTATACATTGCCTTAAATGTTTTTGATTATTTATGAATGTTTCTGCTATATTATTATAATTACTGAGCATCTGAGCTCACCCATTTCTATGTTTCATTTTTCCCCGGGATACGAAGAAGTATATTATGAATGAACTGTTAGGATATTCTATGGGATCATATTGTTGTCTATGGAAACAATGTTTTTGTAGTTTCCCATTTTATTATGTAATGTAAACCTTATGAATGTATATAATACATCCAAGGCTACTAAACTAATCAGCTTTTCAAGACATTATCTTTTGAGATCATGCCAATGTTATATAATAAGGTACCGACTTTGGGTAACATGGGTTGGTGCGTTACGATATACATGTGAGACACATATCAGAAAAAATAGTGAACCAAATGTGCATTATTTCCCATTGAAAGTGACCGATCTATAATGGTAATACATGAGATGATTAATTAATAACACTATTTTTTGTAGTTATTTATCCCTTAATGAATTTTTTAAGACCTTATAAGATATATCACTAGTCCAAAATAATGAAATCATCTAGCTTTTCATCATCATCTGATTAGTTATCAATATGGATGAGTGGTTTTCATGGTGACTCTCATGATACTTCTAAAAAATTGAGGCACCACACTTATTATAGTACCCCATTACCTTCCCTTAGGTATGATTTAAATATTTTTTTGGTTTCCCTTTTTATCTGGGTGTATTTCAGGTTTCTCATTAATGGAGATCCTTTTTTGGAGAAAATAACATAAATTTAAGGGATGTATATTTGTTTTGGATTAATGCAATCGAGTTATAAATTTGTGAATGAATTTATAGGGTTTACCTTAGGACTAGAGATTCTTATGTTTTGGTTTGGATGTTTTATGTAAATAACTGTGCTGAGAAATTATTATTAGGAATATTCAAGCAATTAATGGGTTATATTATGTGATTTTCTTATAGGGAAGGTTCCATGAGTCTTATGTAGTGTTTAAAAATTTTATAGGTCTGGAAACCATTACATGATGTGGAATCATCAATCAAGAATATATTTAATTATAGGAAAAACATTTTTTATTTTATTTATAATTAATGGGATTTCACACTATGAAAGGGATTCACAATGTTTAATCCTTGGGTCTAGTGGTTGTAAACAAGATACATTCTTGTCTCATTTTTCATTCAGTGCAAAATATTTACTCTCAAAACCTATAGTGTTTTTTGGATTTTTTCAATAATCTCTATGTTTTTGTATTGCTCCATTAGATGTTTCACTATGATATTTATTGTTTCACATATCCATGGTAAGAGAACTTTCAACTTATTTATTACCTTTGATCATGGTGGAGGAATTGGTTGTGTTTATGATTCAGATTCATGATTGATTGGGATTTTCTATCAATATTTTTTAGTTTCATGTCACACTTTGTCTTTCAATGGATAATCCATGGTTTTTCAATATCTATTTTAGAAGGTGGAAAGGTTTACATCATTTTTGATGTAGGTGTATCTATAAAACAATTTATAACTAATTAATTGTTGTATATCATCATTTATCCCCTGGTTTTTTCATTGAAATGTATTTTCTTCGATGTTAAAATGGTTTTAATTAAATGTAATATTGGATTTTGGAAATGGTTTTGGAAAAACATAGAACATTGGGAAACTTGGGTCCATCAGGAAATGGATATAGGTAAACCTATTGTGCGTGGAACCACTAGGGGTTACATTTTATTATATTCATATATTATGGAAAGGCTCAATATCAGTTGGAACCAATATATTCCTAGTTTATACTGATTTTATGTCGAGTACATATTCTTATAGTCTATATCCCAAATGGTGTGATTTTCCATTATTCATAGTTTATCACATGATGGTTTATTTCAAGGATATTTTTTTAGATTTTGAGTTTAACACTTTTTATTTAATAAAATATATATTCCTAGATTTGGTGAAGGTGGTTTTAATTTATGGAAAACAGATGATTTTTTACAAATTGATTGAGTTGTGAAAATTACTTATAAACTATATTTTTTTTCTAAACATAAAACATGAGAATCCATGATATAATAACTTTTTTAGATTCTATGTTGATATCCTATTAGTATCATTTATCACGCCATACCTCTTCCTTTTGTGGATACATACCTAATTTCAAAATAATCCTGGCATGATAAGGGAATCATGTTGCAAGAAATGTTCTCTTTTAATCTATCACCATTGTATTGGAGTGGATTGGTGGTGATGGGTGGTCATGTTGAGAATAATTTTTAGGTTGGTTTGTTTTATATATTTAGTTTTCCTTATGTGTCTTGAAATTTTATGTCTCATGGATAAGTTTCTATTTCTTCAATGTTGTACTTTTAGGTTTCTTCAGTGTTACATGAGACTTGTGTTTCTTTTATGCATCTCACCATGTATAGGATCATGTTGGATGAATTGTCCAGTTGACCTTGGGTGTTTTTTATAAATTTTTATCAAAGGTAATACCCATCATAAAGTGTTGTTGAAACTTCCAAGGTGTGGTTTGGTGTTTTGGTAGATTGGTGTTAGGACCCTCATAATTTGGGTAGTATGTGTGGAAAAGGGTATTGTATAGCTCAATTTCATGTCTAAATCAGAGTTACCATGGGCGGTGAGGGACTTTTTCCAAGATTAATCATTGTAGTTATTTGAATGAACTTGATATGGGGTTTATTAAAATTTTCATGTTCTTTTTTTAATAAGTAATAGATGTTTGAAGAATTCATAATTGTTTTAAATTATTATTTTCTTAATGCATTTATATTGATACCTAAAGATTTTCTTATTATCTTGGAATCTTTTCCAGACAAATTGGTTTTTTTCCTTATTATTGTTTTACAATTCCTCCTAGTATATATCTTCAAAATCCAAGAGAGGAAGATATGAGATATGTTAAATAAGAAAATCCTGTAGTGGACCATTCTTTGGAAGAATATATAATCTTCACTATTTAAAAACTGTGTCAAGATGGTTTTGGGAACCAAGGATGAGTTGTGGACTAGGAAATACAATTTATAAATTAGTATTCACCAATCTTCTATGGTGAAAGAGAATCTCATGAATCTGAATAATGCCTTGAGAGTACTGATTGAATCTTTAACATTTCAATGACTCCTTGGGAATCTAATGTGGGTTATTAAATTTATATGATTCAAGAATCAATATTTATATTGTGGGACTTGATTGTTAATGATATGTTTCACAAGTATTGTACCTAAACTTATTTTAAGAAAATATTAAATTAGATTTTTTATCCTAAGACATTACATGGTGAAAAGACTTTAGAGTTTTGATCATATATTAGGGACATCATACAATTCAGGAGTATTAAACCCATTTTTATAACGTGGTGAAATTATGACCAAAGTTATTCACAAATTGTTACATGAAGACTCAGAGGTTTGAGTTGGTAATGATGGTCAATATTTAGTATATGATAATTCTCATATTAACTCCAACCATTGTGGAGGTAGTCATTAAGGAATCTTTATAAGATGTTGAAAATCTATTATACAATGTTTTATATAAGCTTTAGTTAGATATTTTGTTGTGTATGGAACATCTTACGGACAACAAGGAAGTAAAAATGTATGTAGTATTATTCATTACTAGTTTTGAAGGAATATTCTGGAAAATAATAAGGGGTTTTCAATTAGTGTGGGTGGATAGGTCATACCATGATTAATTGTACTGATTCTCCCATGAAATGTCATAATTGTTGGAAATCTGGACATTTGAAACATTTTGTGACATAGTTTCCCAATGTAGTAAGTTTGGATCTATATTCACTATGGGATCACAAGTTCATACTGATGCTTTCAAGGGTAGTGGGATGTATCCTCGGGATAAGGGGGTGTTTTTATGAATAATAAAGTCGTGGGAGGAGTTGAGACCAACTGTTTTAATGTGGTAGAGTATTTAATAGATGAATATGAATCAATGCCTTCTATATCATGAGGCACATTTTTTATTTAATCTTATATGATGTCATATTTGTTTAATAATGGTGATACTCATTATTTTATATCGTAAAATCTTGTTGATGTGTTGGTATTGTGTTTGGATATTATTTCGTTCTTTTTGGATGCTTCCACACCTTTGGGAAAGAGGATCAAATAATGTGTCAAGTGGCCAAAATTTCATTTGACGACAAAAAACCATGAGGTGTTGTAGGACTTCTCAGTACTCAATCATGAAATCATTTAATTGATTATTATCATGTATTGTATGATCAATGGTAAGGAAAAGATAGACTATTATCACTGTCAAGATCTATTGATTTCTTTTGAAGGGTTCACTCATGTTTTTCATGGTTAGTGGAAAACTAGATCAACAATGGATGGTCCAATTGTTTCTTTTTTTGGGGTAATAATGTGCTATTTGTTAGAGATTTTTCTTTATGTCATTGACACTTATATGGAAAGTTAGAAACCTACTATGGTGTGTGACTACCCAAAGTTCTTTCTAGATGGTTTTTCTAGTTTACCACTCTAAATAGAGGTTGAGTTTACAATAGACATACTACCAAGAATGATTACCATTTCGAGGCCATCATGACATATTATTCCTAATGAGTTGGTAGAATATATGGTCTAGGTAGAAAATTGTGAGGCAATGTAATTTATTCTTCCTATCATGTTTCCATGGGATTCACCTCTCTTATTTGATAAGATGGTATATGGGAGTCTCCAACATTTTATTCACAAAAAAATTTAGTTTAGGTGACTACCAAAAAAATATATTCATTAACTAGGATTGATGATCTCTTTAATCAAATTAGTGGGGATCATTGCTTATTAAAGACTGGCCTAGATATAGGGTACCACCAATTGAGATACAGAGAAGAGGATATACCTATGAAAATATTTAGGGGCTACTATGGGAATTTTGAGTTTATGGTTATGCCATTTGGACTAACTAGAACTCGTTTGGTTTTTATGGAATTGATGACCCAGATATGTCATCATTTCTTTGAATCTTTCATTGTGGTGTTTTGGGATGATATTTCGGATTACTCTATGTCATAGGAGAAGCATATGGAGTATTATGATATCATTCCTAGAATTTTTTGGCAACATTGTCGGTATTGTATGCATCCCAAATGTGGGTTTTGGATTCAAAAAGAAAAGTTTTTAGTGAAGTGATGTATATGGTATGGAAATATAATGGGATCAAGAAATCGTATAAGAAGTTATATATAGGTAGTGTCCTAGAATGGTGTTTGAGATTTGATCCTTCTTGGGGATGGCTAGTTATTATAACAAGTTTGTTTAGGACTTCTCCATACTTGTTTCTACAATGACAATTTTACCCCGTAAGGGTGTAATTTTTGAGTGGAATGAAATGTATTAGAGATATTTCAATGAATTAAAGATGATATTGACTTCAAATCCATTTTATATTCTTCTAGAATGAGGTTTATGTTAAGTTGTTTTCTTTAAAGAATCTAGCATGTGGTTGGGGTATGTCATGTTATAGAGAATAAAAGTGGTTCCCTGTATATATCACTAGTTATTCCATCATGAGTACAAATACCCTAGTCATAATATAGAGTTGGTTGTGGCTATGCATGCACTCAAAAAATGGAATCCCAGACACTTTGGGGAATTTTTTATGGTATATTCTCATGATAATATCATGAGGTATATTTTCACTCATAAAGATCTAAACATGTGATAGAGATACTGAGTAGAGTATCATTAGACCATTGATTTTGATATTTATTATACTGTTGAAAAGGGTAATGTGGTTAGCACTGCACTGAGTAGGAAATTACCATCCAAATTAGTGAAGGAATTATTGGAAGATTAGTACTAGAGGAGTTTTTTTACTCAGATAAGATTGGGAATGGAAGAAGCTGGTAGACTGAAATTTTGGGCATCGATATAGACTAATTAATCATTTCATTAGGGGGTTTTCCTCAAGAATAGGTTTACCTCACATTCCATGCATTTATTAAAATACTTAATGGTGGAAATAACTTGGGTGAGTGGTCTCAGTATCCCAATTGGGCTTCTTTATTTTAAAAATAAGATGGTTGTTCCTTTTTATTTGAGGTGTGAGTTGATGAATAGTGGAGACTATTATTATTTTATATACACATAGGTAATAAAAAGATGTATCATGATTTTAGTTTTTGATATTAGTGGTCAGGGGTGAGATGTTTGATTCTGTATTTGGAATCATTTTGTCTTACTTGTTAGTGAATTAAGGTAGATCACTAGAGCCTTGCTGGTTTTTTATCCCTTACCCATTGTGTTATTGAAATGGAATTATAATTCTATGGATTTCATAATTTTTTATATAATTCTCCTAGTGGGAAGGATGATATTTGGGTGATCATTGATTGACTCATGAAATCATCATATTTTATCCCAATCAAGGAGATGAAAAATATGGAACAACATAGAGACTTATATTTATGTGATATTTTGAGACTTCATGGGGTTGACTATATAGTTTTTTTTAAAGTGATATAAAGTTCACATCCATATTTTAGAAATTTTTTAAGGATGTGATGGGTTGCCTATTGAAATTGAGCATAGAATATCATCCATAGATTGATGGGAAAACAGAGAGAGATATCCGGGTTTTTAAGTGTATTCGTTTTTATTAAGTACATGATTTTAGTGTTTCTTGATAAAATCTTTTTTTTCTTATTTTACTATAATTATTGTTATCATTAAATGATAAAAAAATGACCCATTCATGGATTTTTAAGTTCGTCTTTATAGAACTCCCCTATTATGGGAATATTTGAGGGAGCAGTCCTTAGTTGGGACATGTCTTGTGCTAGAGATGAAAGAGGTCATAGTTGATCCAGAAAGGATTTATCATGTTTTATAGTTGTAAAAAATCATATGAGAACCATCGTCGCTAGTCTTTGGAGTTTGAGGTTTGTGATCATGTATTTCTTATAGTTTCTCCTCACATGGTACATTGTCTAATGTGTAAGAATGGAAAGCTTAAACTGAGGACTTTCTACCCCTTTGAGATCATTAGATGGCTAGGAAAAGTGTCATATCTATTTACATACCATATTATTTTACTTTCAACCAAATTTTTTTCATATTTCTCTACTGAGAAGTTAACAAAAAGATACATCCCATGTGGTTGAATTAGAGGCTCTTAATCATGAGCCAGAAATCACAATGGCTGAAAAACCAATTCAGAATATGGATTTCGGAGAGAATGTGTCACATGGTAAAATGATTCATTTAGTCCATGCACTGTGGCAGTGCAGACAGGATAGTCATGAGATGTGGGAGAAGAATTGTTAATGAGACAGTAATGACCATCACTTTTTGTGAGTTAATGATTTTGAGGACATTATAGGAATAGAAATAATTTATAACGAGAAGATTGTAACACCACATTACCTTAATTTAGGTATTCTTTGAATATGTTTTTGATTTACCTTTTAGGTTGGGTTCATTGCAGGTTCCTCAGAAATGAAGATCCTTTTCAATGTAAAAATACATAAATTCCATGGATGTATTTTAGTTTGGATTAATAGACTGTGATTATAAATATTTAAATGGATTTAGAGGGTCATATTTGGGAGCATGGAGCCTATATTTTTGGTTTAGTGGTTTTCTACTAAAAAAATTGTTGACATCTTCCTTTTTGACACATTCAAATTTTTAATGTGATACACAACACGAACATAATATAGGGAATATTCCATCAGTCTTCTGTAGGGTGTGAAAATTTCACATTCCATGAAACCATTACGTAACATGAAAAACTTGATCTGGATTTAATTTAATCAAAGGTGATGTATTTTTTTCATGTATTTTAATTTCTGGTATTTCACACTATAAATGGGAATTGCGATGTGAATTCCCCACGTATAGTGGTTCTCAACATGATGCATTCCTAACTATTTTTTCATTCGATTAACAATCTTCCCTCTCAAACCCTATCACAATTTTAGGTGATTTTAGGTTACCTCCCTCAATCCATATCACTCTGTTCTAGGATTGAATCATGTGGGGCTTGTGTCGGCTATCCCTAGTAAGTGTTATTTCTACTTGTTCATTTACATTGTTCATGGTAGTGGTTTGGGATACCTTTATGAATAAGATTCATGATCAATTGGTGTATTCTATTGATCATTAGCAATTTATTATCATTCCTCATATTTCAATGTTTGATCCATGATTTTTAAATCTATGTTGTAGAAATAAGTTAGGTTTTCCATGGATATTTAGGTAGGTGCATCTATTCATGTTCTTTTAATACATGAAATTTTATATTTTATTATTGAAACTTTTGATTTTTCAATTGAAATGGATTTTCTTTTATGTAAAATATATTTTTATTAAATGTGATCATGGATTTTGGAAATTGTATTGGGAAAACATAAGACATTAGGAACCTTGTGGATTTGATAAAAGTACATAGGAACCCCAGTACGGGTGACACTACTATTGGTTACTTTTGTGACATCGGTTGACTATAGTTGGACTTGATATCATATGGAAACAATATATTTTCTATTTGGGATTATTATATTTCTAGTATGTATACCCATATACTAGATTACAAAAGGTGTAATTGTTTATTTTATACTAGTTTACCCCATGATAGTTTATTTCAGGGATATTTTCTTATATATTTAGTTTATTTTTTCATTTATACCTGATTTATTTCGATATTTTTAGATATAGTATGAATATATGAAAAAAAGGAATGTTTAAAATTATTTTCATTTGTAAAAATGATTTTTTAAATGGAATTTTTTATAAAGAAATATGTTATGAATTATTAGAATTGGATCTTATATAGGGTCTTTGGTAATATCCTACTTAGCTTGGTCCTCACACCCTTCTTTTTACATTTGGGAAACTATAGACCATTTTTCTTATGACTCGGGGAATGGTAAGGCCATCATGTCAAATTATAGGTTCTCTTGTTGTTTTTCAACTTCATAGTTGAATGGGTTGGTGTTGACAGATGGTCATATAGAGATTTTTTAGGTTGGATTGTTTTATCTTTCTAGTTTAGTTGCCATGGTTTGAATTTATATATATCAAGGATATAGAATTATTTATTCAACATTGTCATTTTATATTTCTTCAGTGTAAATGATAATTATGGTCTTTTTTTATATCTCATCACATTGCGGATCACATTGGGTGACTTGAATAGTTGTCTTGGGACGGATTGTTATATATATTCTCCAGCGAACAAAAATATTTGGGTCCAACAACATGTGGGGTATTCTTTGGTCATAGAGTAATACCTATATTTAAGATCCCGGATTCATAGTTTTCTCAAAAAATCCTTCAAGAAATGAAGCCACATGGATCTACCCATTTGTTGATGTTTGTAGGAAAGCCAATGAAACCTGTCACCACCTCAAACTATTTCTGTATCTTATAATTGAAACATGGAAATTTAAAAATTCACTATATCAAGGATATAGTGATATAGGAAGATGTGGATTGTGTCCTCGCCAACACCCAATAGCCAATTATGTGGTATCCTTATAATAACTACCATCAACAATTCCAAACAACCATAGCTCCTTAGAAATCCTCTAAAGAGGATTCCCAAGAGATATTGGACAGGGTTACCAAAACCAAGGATTCTAAAAGGTAACACTTATAATGGAAAATCAAAGTTGGAAAGGAAAATCCCATATTCTCCTTCCCATCAAAGAAACATTCTTGAATATGTTGATAGTAACTGATATGAAAGCTTATATTCCTTCTCGCTCTCCACAATCCTACCAGCATACACTGGTTTTATAGAAACATGTCACCATATTCTTGCCGTAAATGAGAAGTAGTCCCATATTCTATATCCCACATAAAAACACCATAACAATAACCAAATTCATAATTAAGGATTGGATTGGAACATTATTCCATTTTTTTACTAGTAGTTGGATTATATCTTCATTTTTACGATAGAAACCCATTAACATATCTTGATGATAATGGAAAGAAGAATTATATATCTTCCGGTAACTTTCAAATCTTCCACCGGTTTAGAAATAATGCAATATGACCTTCGATATATTCTGGAATCCCCTAGGGTATAGGCCAATATTCATGCTCCCACCAATGTTAATGCATCTCATTAGGATATCCTAATGGATACATAAGGGTGGGACCATATTCCCACTTCCACTAATGTTAAAGAATATCATGGATTGGTCAACTCATGTTTGAGGGTTTGATGTCGCGACCTATGGAGTCTCTCTTCAATGATAGCATAATTTCTTCCCCTTCCATGTTCCATCAAAATCCCATGGTTGAGATAGAGGGTCATATAATTATTGTGAAAGGGCCGACAGACAGTTCTAAACAATATTTACAAATCTATTAAATGGTGTGATTAAAGAAAATTATGACCAAGAGGCTTCCCTTGAAGAAAATTTTGATGGAATCCATGCTTTATGAGGAATGACTTTTTTAGACTGAATTCACTCTACAACATACTTATATTGATGGAGTATCTCTTGAGGAGCCCATAGGTTCAGTGCAGGTTGGGTAATCATCAGAGGTTAAGGAAATGAAGAGGTTGATAGGTGCATAGTTGATTGACTATAGTCGTATTCTCACCATGGTGTTGTCTAGGGAGGATTATATGTCATGTTTGGTTTCTATGTTTGTTCCTCTTAGACACAAAGTTGTAACAACATATGAATCATGAATAGCATCATTATTTGGAATGTGTGGGTGTTATAATATTAGGTAAGGTGTTCTATTATTGATACATTGATTCGTTGAGCTAATTCCTTAGGGGTTATTGTCCTTGACCATTAAAAAAAATGGAGTGCATTTCATCATATACAATATCATTTAGGTTTGTCGGTTGCATGCACAGAAACCCATGAATTAATAATATTTAGATTTTTTTGGAAGAATAGTTTTTTAGTACAGTTTATGGAATCTTCTTTATAGAATATCACTAAAATGTTAAGAGAAAAGAGTATAGAGGTCTTTGTAATATTTATGTATGCAAGCTATGTTATTGAAAAAAGAGTTAATCTTTCAAACCAGTTTCAATTTTCTCAACCTAGTAATATGTCTTGGTTTATCAGTGTACATTTTAATACAATTTTTTTAACCGTAGGAGATGAGAGGAGGATCTACGATTGGTAGAAATGAAAATAAATATTTGAAGTAATTTTTATAGGCTATAGGATTTATGGAAATATAGCTTACTTGTATTAAACATACAAGGTGTTACAACTGCAAAGGGTTGAGGTGAATATAGAGGAGGCTTGATAAGTTTTTCTCTAATTATCAAGGTTTGGACTCCATTTTTTAAAATTTGGTCTTCCATATAACTAGATCAGTGTTGGACCCTTCCCCTCTTTTTCTCATGCTACAGAAGATGTGGCGAGAAAAAATCATTTCTATTATTCTCCGAACTGGAACCATAAATGTTATTTCATGAAGGTTGTGAAGAATTCATTCGAAAAACTTGTGGATGGATCTTCTTGGGTAGGTATCATGAGGTGATTCCATCATTAGAAAAAGGACCTACAAGTGGGGTGTGGCTACATTATGATAGAGGATCACAACCTAGACAATTTAAAATGTGACATTGAGAGAATTTAGGAATGAATTTTAGTTTTTGGGGTTGATGAAAGGTTCAATTTTCTATTGCAGATTAAAAATATCCAAGATGAAAAACATCTAGATGGTAAGAGAGTGAGTAGGAACAAATCTATAGACCTTTAGCTGAATAAAGGGGATAAGAACACATATTAGTTTTATACCTTCTTGAAGGAATGGAAAATGAAAAAGAAGATTAATATCATACTAGAGTATGGTTCATTTAAATCTGATATAATGGTGGCTAGTAAACTTGTTCATGATCATTTTTATAGGATTATAGTACGACAGTGTACCTTTCACGGAAGCTAATCTTGATGGGGCAATAAAGAGATGGATTTTTTGGTATGTATTCCATGGATGGGGGATGATAGGGACCAAATCGCTCTTGAGGAGTTTCCGAATGATGATGTGATAGAAGAAAATATACTCAGAATGAAAAGTTAAATTTCCCCTAGACCATATGGGTTCCCAATATCATTCTACATTGAGTCTTGAGAGGTTGTGATGGAATATGCCACGAGATTTGTCCATGATTTTTTTCAGGGGTGTTGAACATAATTGAGATTCTTATACCTCAAGGGTAATTATTCTACCAAAGGTGATTGATCCCACTAAAATCAATTAGAACAAAAAAATTTACCTGTGAAATTTTCGTACAATATTATTGAAAAAATTCTAAAAATAATAATCAACTTGGTGATTACCAGGATAGTTTCTGAGGAACAACATGGCTTTGTTCAAGGGAGAAACATCCAAGGAGATATCAGAATAATGAGAGAAATTGTGGAAGACATGAATAAAAAAACGTCTTCATCCAATGATATGGTGAAAGTGAATATGGATAAGAATTATGATGGATTATAATTTATATTTTTATAAAAAGTAATGAGTAATTTTTTTTTCCTTGAATGGTTTTTTGATTTGTGTTTCTGGTGTTATTCATATCTATAGATTACAATATTTTTTATGGGTTAGGGATTTAGTTTCATAATATCGATAAGGGGAGTATGGAATGGAGATCCTCTATCTCCTAGACTCTTCATTTTGGATCAGGAGGTGCATACAAGAAACATTCAAAAAGGGATATAGGTTGTAAGGATATTTCCTTCAAAAACAAGTCGGGTGATCTTTTTGTCTCATCTCATATTTTTAATGAGTTTTTATTATTTCTTAATTTTAGAAAATGATTTTTGTATAGATTTACCAATATCATGAAAACCTATGGATTTTTGAGTGGACAACTGTTTAACATTGTAAAATTAAATGTTTTTATATGAAATAAATGTTCAGAAAGGCATAGTAGTGCTATTCAGAAAAGGCTAGTAAAGAAACAATGACAACTATTAATGATCCACCTTGATGTTCCAATCTCTAATGTTATATTTAAAAAGGCCCTCTTTGATGATATCTTGAATAGGATCATGGGATGGATTTGCAACTAGAAGAGTAAATTTATTTCATTTGTAAGGAGAATAATGCTAAAAAATAGTGCTCTTACATATATTCAAATGCACGAACATTCCACTACCAAACACCCAAAAGGTAATATCCCCGAGATATTGAATACCATGATCTACATTTTATTGTATTCTAATCATGAATTTCAATGCGATTGGGCTTTAGGGAAATGGATGCCCAAAACAGTTGAGGAGGGTGGTATCCGGCTACAAAGTCTTGTTGAAACAATACAAGCCATGTAGGTTAGACTAGCATAGGATATGATTAAAGGAAACTCATTATGGGATATGTTCATTAATAGTAGGTATGGTGAGTAATGTAGGAGAGGTACTGATTGAAACAGCAGGTGGTCAAGCCTTGAACGATGTATGAGTGCATGGTTGGAGATTTTATAGGACTATGCAATATAGATTGTTGGATGTGGAGACCTCAATATTTGGGTGTTTATCTAGGAAGGGAATGGGATCTTATTTCAAGGATTTACAACTCCAATAATGTCCTTAAAAGAGGAAAGTATCTATCCATCCTTATTTAATGAAATTATCAATCCCAAATAGAAGAAGGTTATTGATTCTATCAATCTGGCTGAGGAACCTAACCAATGCGTGTTTATGACCTCTATATTAGGTCAGTTCAGTAGGAGAGACTTCATGAATCTGATTCATGTGTGGTCCATCAGTGATGAGTGGGCTAGAAATGTATGGCTAAATTAAATTAACGAAGAAACTTAATTTCCATGTTTGGAGAATGGGAAAATCTATCCATTTCTATGGATGACAATATACCGAAAAAGGGACTGGCCCTAGCATCTCATTCTCAGTGCTATACAAACTCTTATAGAGAATCAGTTGAGCGTTTTTTTCTTATGGGAATGGGAATGAGTCATATGGGGATCCATGAGACTATGAATGAAAATTAGTGGATGTTGGTTTTCAATCTAGAACTTCCTTGTGGATTAGTTTCTGAGCACTGGCCTGGCACGACATGAAATCAAGGTCTAAGGCATGGTCTTTGCGGGTGCTTGCTGGACCCAATGGGAACTGAGGAATAGGTCTAAAGAAGGTATAAAATGATCAAACATATTTAAGAAGATGTGTGTTATGATGTTTTTTGTGGATATGGGGACACTCATTAAGGGGGCAGGGGCTGGATTGAGATTATTTATCGAATATCACCCAAACAACCTACATACACAGAGGCACAATTATTCATCATGGATGGTGGGTCAGCTAAAATGCTCCTTGTTCTTGTAATTAGATGAATGTGGACAGATATTGAATTGATGGTGTAAAGAGATGGTGAGGCCTTATCAGAGATAGAAGGGGATATGATATCCTAGCTTTCATCTCTTATTAAAGTGAGGTAACATCTACAGGATCTGAGGCAAGAGCTACAGACACTATGATGCATCTTTGCATGAGCATCACCATTCAGATCACCAATGTAGAGTCAGGCATAGTGGTACTATTTGGGATTTTACAAATAAGGATAATATTCAATGGGATTTAATTTTTACAATTATGAAATAAATATCCTTTCGGAGTTGAAGAATTTCAATTATGCACACATGGAAAGGGGAAATGGTGTATTTGATGCTCTTTCCAACAATGGTGTGCCTGACGAGAGGTTGATTTTGTTCAATATTATGTTTTTCTTACCCAATAGTTGTATGATTATTTATAAAGGTGATTCACTTTGTCTCGATCATTTTCGTCCCCCATGAGGTGGGTCTTTTTTACTTGTATTTCTTACTAAAAAAATTTATCATTCAATCAGTTGGTAAAAACATCGGGTTAATATTATATTCCAAACTGCATGCATGATATTCTATGGGATAATTTGGTGGAACCCATCAAGAAGTGGTCTCATATTATGTTCCCCACCTAGAAGGTCGGTTGGATTTTTCCAACAGTTATTAATGATCAATGACTGGATTATACCCATGTGATTTCACATATTTGTGAAGCATGCTATAATCTGATAACAATTACCCAATAAAGTGATAAAAATATTCCAATGATTGAACGGTATCCTAGGATGGTTCCAATACAAAAAGGATGCATATACAACTACCATAATCCAATAGTTTTATTTTAAAATTCATTCACAAGATCATGACAATCTAGAAGATCTCATCAAGGGAAACATACTTCTTAAGAGAAGGTTCATATAACTGCCTCAATCAACCATGATATTCTTAAATCCATTCAATATCTATCAACTGAGGATAGAAAATATACTTAATCATCACCACTAATATAAGATAACAATAATCATGGATATCCTCATCATGATAACATGATTGGAATCACTGTATGTCCTCCCTAGGGTACCCTTTATTAAGGCCCACCATACGATAATATGAAGATTTGTTGTATAGGATATCCTCACAACATAGTTTATGAAGGTACTCCCAACAACCAAATGATCTACAAGTATGTAGGTCCTCCCATTTTAAATTCATTATATAATAATAACTACAAAGGTCCTCTAAGTTGAGGTATTCTTTGAAAGATATAACCTCACAGTTCCTCCCCTTATATAATCCAGATCCTTCATTAAGAGAGTGCTATGTCAAAGTCATAGGAGACTCTCTCCTGGTCACTGTCCATCAAAGAGGGTAGCTAATGCCTTTTAGGGGAAGAAAGGAAAAATGGTTCACCCAGAAGGAAAATGTGAAGGAAAATTGAAATACAACCCATACGAAATATCATAAGGATGAAAAGTCCCCTTACTACTTTTAGGAGGGTGTGGAAATGATTCATGTTTCATGTAAGATAATAGTATCATTCATTGGTGTTAGAGTCACAAATAACCTAGAGCACAACCCTCACAGGAATGAATATGATAAATATACATCCCTAGAGTACATGGTTTGAATAAACAAATACGGTGTAACTTTTTAGGACCAAAGTAAATATCTAAAAATAGAATATCCTACAAATACTTAAATACCACCTTCTTTGCATTCATAAAATAATATGAATGCAAAATGTGTGGTTATATCCTAAACCCACACACCACCTAAGGAAGTTGAAAGCCTTTGAATTGAGGAAAGATTCACCGAATATTAATTTAATTCGATGGAACTAAAGTTACTCGATATTAAACTACTCAAATGAAATATTCACATTGAATGAAATTATCAAGCAGAGGCTACTATCTCTCTTTTTGTATGTATTCCATAAGAAATAATTTTTTAACTATAAGGAGTATGGTTTATCCACCCAAATGAGTTTGGGTCTTGAACATTAGTTTATCTATGTCAGATGGTTGAAGAGTACTAGGAATTTTCTTTATTTGGACAAACATAATTATAAAAAATCTACCAAAAAACAATTAAAACTAGATATATATAGTTGGAACTAGTAAGGTGATCATATCAAGATTTTCTTATATCTCCAACTAGGGCATTGAACCAGGGGTAATTTTTTTTAAATCTATTTGACACCATAAAATCATTTATTACTCAAATGGGGGAAATATAAGGGCTTCATGTGTCAGTACAAATAGAGAGTAAACCATATCCTATATGGGTAGATGTGACTCCACCTCTATATAATTTTTGGGAACCCCACCTTCCCCATATTAAATTACCTGGGATACCCATAACAACACCTAACACATTTTATGACTCTATGTGGTCCCATGATGGGATTATTAGATAAATATGAAGTAATGGAAATCACATGTTTTATCTATACCATTGAATGATCATCTTTTTTTTATGGTATAACAATTTCCCACAGGATTTGATTCAAATTGGAAAGAAAATCATAGGTAATTTTTTTAACAATTTAGTCCCACATTAAATTATTAGACTATTTTTGACCTCCATAACAAAACATAACCTGAAAATGAGAGTGTAACATCCCACTCATTTATGTCCTATTACATTATTGGTTTTGGTTTTTGGGGGTGTGTGGGAGGAGGCTAGGGAAGGTTCTATGATGGTTGGAGGTGAATCAGAGCTACTATAAGAAATTCAACTTCTAAATTATTTAATAACATGAATTATTGCATTACAACTTGTGTTCATTTTTTATTCACAACATATATGTTTTAAGTAGGGGAATGCATGAAAAAAATCATACCATGAGAGTGAAAATCATGACGTATTATTAAATCAGGCTGAGGCATAATTATTTTCAGAGAAAGATGGAATTATTTTTAATTTCCAAGGAATTAACATTGTGTACGTATTAAAAAAAGTAAAAAGGTAATTATTATAGGTTATAAATCCCTTCCATCATCTGATTATTTTCTTTTGGCCACACCCCTTCATCCTCTCTTGTTTGTGGAGAACCCAATGTAGTTTTGGGAGGAATTCCATCCATCTTCTCCTTACATTGATTAATTGGATTTGGCAGATTCCAATTTACAGTCAATGGTAAGACCTTTCCTTCTTCATTATTAGTTACCAATTGTTATTATCTTGGTGATCTTCTATAGTGGTCTGGTTTTGGTTTGGGGTGTGAGTTGGGCTTCTTTTTTAAAATCATATTATGCGGTGTAGGATGATTCATGATCTCATGGTCCAGTTGTAGTTTCTCAGCATTTATTCTTCACCCTATGATTTTATGGGAGATAAAAAAAACTTCTCTGAGGTAAGGAAACCATCATTTCTTAGTTTTTATCATCCATTACATGTTTACTATTTTTCATCAATATAGGGTTGTTTATAATATCCAAATGAAGATAAATTAACTTTTTAATTGAAATTTATTGGGAAGGGGGATGTTTCATATAATTTTTACATATTTTATGTTATTATGATTTTCTGTTAATATGGGATGAATGACTCACAAAAAATTATGTCTTTTGGGAGCCTTATCTTGAACTGTAGTTGTTGTGATATGTAAACCTTATTTCATGATGTTGTGATATCACCGCACAATTGAATTTGCATTACCATTTATATTTGAATAATGAAATTGATACCCCTAGATGTATTACTTTAGTTATAATTCCCCTAAACTAAATTTAAATGTTTTAAAATTAACCTTGTTAAAACTAAAAAATGGTCATTGATGTGTTCTGATGTGTGCTTCTTCTTTCAGGGTGATGATGTGTGGTTGTGATGGGATGTGGAGTGAGTTGATGGTTTTTTTGCCATGATTTTTTGTGGTGATGTGATGGTTGTTTGGTCATTATTTTTAGGGTGGTGAGGTGAGGGATCTTCATCTAGGATTTTTGAGTGGTGAGGTAACGGTTGTTTGGATGTGGTTTTCAGGGTGGTAATGTGATGGTATTTTGGTCATTTTTTAAGTGGTGAGATGATTGTTTATTTTGACATGATTTTATGGTAGTGAGGTGAGGGTTGTTTTTTGTTTATCAGGGGAGGTTGGGTAATGGTTGTTTGGTTGTGCCTTTAGGGTGGTGGGAAGATGTTTTTTGGATGTTCTTGTGCGGTGGAGAGGAAATAATATGATGGGGATGACAAGATTATTATGATTTGTGGCTGTGTTTCTCTAGAATCCTAGGTTATGATAGAATGATTATTTAATATTGATTTAAATGGGTAGGGTTTGATTTGGTTAGTGGGATAGACATGATGAATAAACAAATAAATTATGAGATATGTGGATAAATTTGGGTGACGTGGAATTAGGAATCAATTGGATTGGATAATGTAATTGGTTGGTGGTGTGATGTAGCTTGTGGTTTCTGTGGTGTTGTGAATTTAGAGGATACAATGAAAGTGGGGATGTTGTGATTTAGTTTGTCTTTTCTTTTGAACCCATATAATGGGGTTGGGTGTGTCTATTTGTGTATAATTGTAATTTCCATGTGATTTCTATATGAAACACACATGTAATAATATATATGTGATGAAATCCATATTTTCAATTATTAGTTTTTTTTCGAGACATCCTTGTGATGAGGATGGATAAATTGCAACCCGGTCATTTTCGTTCTCTCTTCCATGTATGTAGATATGAACAAGCTTTAATGGTCAGAGGTTTGTTAGTGTACGAGATGATGTCCTAGGTGTTTTAAAGAACAATGTGATATGACCATCATATAGGATGGTTGCCTATGTGTTTTCAAGTGAGATGTGTGTGATCTTTCAATGGGGTGGCATATGGTGGGGTTCATTCATGGTAGGATGAGGAAATAAAGTTCATGTTCTTTATGTTCAAGAAAGCCTACTAATATAGTTATAGTTATAATGTAATGGTCTTGGTTTTTTTAATTGATATGTTTCATGAATGTGCTTGGGGGTAGTCACCAGGATGTTTTCAAGCATGATGTGATGTGACTATGAATTTGCATGGTGTTATATGTTATTTAAAAGAGATGGGAGTGACAAGAATTATGATACTGGTGTGTGAGAGTGGTAAATCATTAGTAAAAAGGTGCAGGGTACACTATATCAATATGATTATTATTGTGTAACTATACCTAGATTGCATTACTTTGTGAGCATGTACTGGTGGGATTGGTATGGATAGTTGTCTTGTTTAGGTGTTTCTTCTTTAGATGTTTCTTCATAATTGAATTAGTATGCTTCTTTCACATGTGAACTACCGACTTTGGTTTTCCTACTGTGTACAATTATATGATTAACCTACATATAAATATTGTTTTAGGTTTATGTGAGGACTACAAGGACTATGATTGATATTACTATCTTTTATAATTGGATAGTTTTTGTCTCTCTTCATTAGCTATACTTTTGGGTATTTTAATTTGGATAATTTAACTGTATTAGTTTTATTTATACATGCATTTTTGATGGTTTGGTTTTCATTTTTACATTTTGTTGTGAAGTTTCTTATTAATGATTTATCGTACATCATGATCCTATATTATTTCAGAGGGTACTAACAACAATTTTATGAGAATTTTTATACACTCAGTTCTATTCACAATCACAAGGCCTATAGGAGGAAATAATTTGGGGTTATTATCTCTTTCCCTTATTGTAGTATCTTCAAATAGAGGGGGTTATGAGAAAGTGTTATCTGAGGTGATGGTTGAGATATAAGATGATGTTTGGAGTTATGAATAGTAAGGATTACATGGGTTGGTATGGAACGAGTACCAGTTGACCATGGTGGACGACATATGCCAGAAAGACTGGATAGGACGCCAAATATTAGGCCATTCATTATGTAGTTCATAAACTCTAAGATTATTGATGGACCAATTTGGGTGAAACTATTTGCAGGACAGATCCCTAAAATAGGTACACACATAATGATGACTTCTATTCTTGTTTTACATGGGGTTTTTTGGGAAAATTAAATTTAAAAAAGTGAATTAAATTGAATCTAAATAATATTACATATTAATGGGATTATGAAGTTATTTTTTTAGATATGGATCCTAGATTTCATAAACATGTGGTTCTTTTATTAGATGATCAACAAGGTGATTTAGTGGATTACCAGATGGTTGATCTTGTCGAGGATGGTGATCAGTTGTAGAAGAAGTTACATGCTTTTTAGCAGTATAATTTTTGGAAGTATTAGGGAAGTGTTTCAAATGTGGATACTGATAGTTGGATAGAATATCATGAGATCTATTTTGGTTAAATCCATGCCTATATGGGATAATGGGTCCCTTTTTAAGTCAGTCAGACGTGGGGAGCTGGGTTTTAGTTCTGGGAATTGTATATGAGAGAGAGGATGGAGGCAGATTATTTATGGGTCATCTTGTAAAAGGTGTTCCCGGTAGAGTTCCTTTCATCAACCATGAATTTATGGAATATGTAGGATCTTCTTTATCTTAATCAGGGAGTATGTCAGTATGAGAGTTGGTAATTATGTACATAGACCGTCTGTTTTTTAGAAGATATTTTTATAGATGATAATTATTGTGTGAGATGTCTTGATGACATAGTTTATCCTTCTATGTAGTATGAAATTACCCCTTTTATGTTTCTATCAAATCTGGTGATTCAGAAGAAGGGAGATTTTATTTATCTGATTCACTAATGAAGAGGATCTCTATGAGAGGGGAACCAAAAAGGGTACTTAAGGAGAAGAGTTAATGGTTTCAGGTATAAGGTGACAGGGCCTTTGAGGTTATTACTAATAGGGATTCAAACTCAATAGATTACCTTTCATCCTTCTATGCTAGTGGTTTCCAGGATTTTTTTGAGATATCAGGACATTGTGTTTTCACTATGGATATTGTGTCCATCACTAGAACCAATGAATATTGTTTCCCTGAGCTCATTGTTGTGGATGTGGGAATGTTTTTAACTAGACATAACATCATTTTCCTATTATACCATTTTCTCCACTGGTGAAATAGGATTATGCTCCACTAAGTGGTTGTGGAGTAGGTAGAGGTTGAACTCATGGTGTTCCCCATTTTTGGGACTCAACCTCTACAAGTTCATGGTGGTGGTCATCTGTAGAGAGGTACATGATTTTTGTGCGGTCATCTATACACAGTGGAGGAGATAGTTTTATAGGGTCCATATATCATCATATTTATGATCAGTTTATTCAGTATCGTTGTTTATTCCTTTTTTGATTATGATATTTTATATCCAATGTTTCACCCATTCCAGTTTATGCTTTGGGAAGAGAGGCTTCTTATGTACCTAGTGTTGACAATACTAGTATTAGGACAAACAAAGATTTTTTGATGTGTTTTGGGGGTGTAGACTGTTGATGGGGACACATCATTCCCATAGGTATCTTTTCATGACACATATTCAACTATTCAATGTTATCCTAGAAATAAATTTGTAGTATTTTTTATATTTTATTGTATACTAATTTCATATGATATTATTCTCATATGTTGATGGTCATTTTGTGGTTTACATAGGTGAGAAGGGTCTTTAGGTCAGAAGTTAGTGTTTGGATTCCTTTCAATGTTTGATGGCATGGATTTTATTATAATAAGTTGACATAGGGATAGGGGAGGTCCCACGGGCCATTGTGGATTTTTGGGATGTTTTTCTTAGGGATGTTCACACTACCCCCTCGACATGAGGTTGAAATCTAGATATACATTATTCCACATGATTATTAGATTTAGATGGATCCTTATCAGATGAAACCATAATAGTTATAGGAGTTGAGGATTTAGAAAGACTATCTATTGTACAAGGATTTTATCTGGCCTATTGTGTCATCATGGGGTTCTCTAGTGTTGTTTTCTAAGAAGTTAGATTGTTGTATGAGGTTATTTACAGACTACTAGAGGGTGAATCAGGTAATGGTTGGGAACCATTTCCCTCTCTCGAGGATACATGTTATTTCTCAATAGCTGAGAGGGGTGAGTCAGTTTTCTAAGATCAATATATGGTCTGGATATCACTAGTTCAAGGTGAAGTAGGGTGATATACCAAAGTCTAACTTTTTTTTGCATTTATGGGAACTTTGTGTTGGTATTCATACCATTCAGTGTAACGAATGCACCATCCATGTTCAATGGGATTATAAAATACTTGTTCCATGAGTTTTTAGATAGGTTCTTCATTGTATTCATTGATGATATCTTTTTCTAATCAATGTTAATAGAGTAGAATGTTGAGCATCTTAGAGATGTTTTCTAGGACCTTTGACTCCACCATATTTATGGAATGTTTCCGACGTGTGAATTTTGTATGTTATAGATGAATTTATTTAGAAATATGTTGTCTCAATAGGGTGTCGATGTGGACCATTAATGGTGGTGGTTGTTGTTTCTTGGGCATTATCCAAGTACATGATAGAGTTTCACAGTTCTCTTGGTCTTGTAGTCTATTATTGGTGGTTTGTACTTGATTTATATTGAGTTTCAGACCCAATTACAATATTTACAATGAAGTACCATTTTTTTGTGTTGGTTGATCAGTTCTAGGAAGCATTCACTTGCCAGAAGGTGAAGTTGGTTTGTTTTCTAGTGGTTATGTTTCTTGGGGAGGGTGTTATGTTGAAGGTTTTATGTTGTTCTTACAGTTTGGTCAGGAGATATTTATTAATGCATCAAAGGGTAGTAATCTATTATGGGTTTATATAGTTATATCAATATATTAATAACTATTTAACTCATGATCTAGATCTAGTAGAAGTTGTGTTTTCACTGATTTTGTGGATGATTTACCCCATTTGGGATTGAATTGTTGTTTTCACAAATCAAAAGACAGTGAGGTATATATTTTTTCAACATGATTGGAAATTATTAATGTGGATTTGGATGCGATTTATTTAGGATTATTATTTAGAGATCTCATATACCTCATGGAAAGGGAATATTTTGGTCCACACATTGTTAAGTAAGTTGTGTGAGGATGTTCTTCAGATGTACGTGGATGTTTGTAGATCCATGGAGGAGTTGGAAGCTCTACACATAGATTTTGTGATGGATGATGGTAGAGGATATTTTTTTCGATGATGGTAACATATTTTTTTATTTAGTAGGTGGAGGATTCTCATTGTGGATACTCATAGGTATAAGTTCATGATCTTGTTGTCCAAGTAAATGATTATGAAAGATTTTTGTAGCAGAGTTGGAAGCAAATGTTGTTTTCTTGGGAGGTTTTTTATTTTGATAGTGATACAAGTGGGATCCCTTCATGATTTCAAAAGATCAATATTGGTTGTATACTCACGAGTTTCAAATATTTATCATGGTTTGAAGATGTAGTATTTGTGGTCTATGATGAAATAGGGTAGTGGAAGAATTTCTGGAGAAGTGTCTGTATTTCTAGCAGGTAAAACATGAGCATCATGTTTTTGGTGGTTTTTTTTCATAAATTTATGTTCCCAAGTTGAAATGGGATGGAATCTTGAAAGATATCATCAATTTAATTCACTATAATTAGGGAGTTTGTGATTCTATCAGTGGGATTGTGGATCAGTTGATGAAATTGGTCTACTTCAGACTTACTAAGGAGTTGAGCATCATGGATTCATTCACCAAGAGGTAAGTGTATGTGGTAGTGAATTTTCAGGGATTTCTAAGATTCATTATCTTAGATTGGGATTCACATTTTACTTCATTAGTCCAGAGGGTATTGAATCATTATTGTAAAACTCAGTTAGGCCTTAGCACTATATTCCACCCTTAGATGGTTGGGTAGAAAGAGTAGACCATCCATATACCAGAGGATATATTACAGGCATGCATCTTGAACATTTTTGGATATTGTGTATGACACCTTACTATTTTAATGTTTTCATACAAATAAAATCTCACTATTTCATTGGAATTGATCCATTTGAGGGTTTTTATTGGATACCATGTTCTTCTCCATTGTGTTTGATTGAGGTTGGAGTGACCACAATTTTTAGAAGTGATGTGGGGAAAAGAATAATTGATAAGGTTCATCTTTCTTATGAATGGATTAAAGAAACAGATGACCATCATAAGTATTATGCTGATTGAAAGAGGAATCTATTTGGGTTCAATGATTGGTAACATTTATTCGTGATGTTTTCCCCCGATATGGGAAACAGAGGTTTGGAAGATGGTATACGATTTATCCAAGGTTTATTGGGCCTCTTGAGGTGCTAGAGTTAATTATTGAGGTGGTGTATTGTTTTTTTTTCAACTAATATTGGATATGATTCGCGATTTCTTCCATGTATCTTATATTCATCAATATGTACATGATGAATACCATGTCATTGACTAGGGAGAGTTCGATATTTAAGAAAATGTGATATTTGTGGAGCATCTAGTATATATCTAGCATCACAATGAGATGAGACTACATGGATAGATCATTCCTTTTTTAATGTGTTGTGCAAGCATGGTGGGCTTGAGTATAATATGTGGGAGTGAGAGATGCAAATACAGGTCCAGTACCTGGAGTTGTTTTGAGTTTTTATTTGGTATTTTTTTTCTTTTTGATGTGATTTTTTGGACCTTTTTTATGAGATATACATTTTTCATTAATGTAAGAAATGTGATAAATTTGGAACAAATAAAATGTGTAGGACTTGATTCATAATCATGTTCAATTATACAACTATGTGATTAAATCCATGCAGGTTAGTCCGTACAGTACTAAGGGGTTAATATCATTACATGTAAGAAGGAATTACCTAATTAATATGTTTAAGTAGATTCAGTTTTTTGGTTAAGAAAGTGTTCGTTTTGGGATATATAGAGGTTGGATGGTTGTGGTGACGTGGGTGTGTGGTGATGAGGTTGTTTGAGAAGTTTTTTTGACGATTTTTTTGGTATCTTTGGATAGTGGTAGAATTTTTGGTATGATGATATCCTTGAGGGGTATCTCACATGGTGGTTGTTTGTGAACCTTTCCTTCTATTATTGTTTTTGGATTATTGGCGGGGATAATCATTTAAGTGGTATCTAATGTAATGTACCATTCTATCTTAGCTGGTTACCTTTCTAGTTTTGGGAGTTGGGGGTGTTTTAAAGGAGACATGAAATGGTTCTATGGTGCATGGAGGTACAACATAACTACTGTAGAAAATTCACATCATGAATTATTAAGAGGAAAAGATTTGATGGTTTGTTCTTCTATAGCGGTCAGGTCTACAAATTTTATGTAGGAAGAGGGGGAAACCTCATGACATATTCACATCATGAATGTGGAATTCACAAACTATAATTAAATCAGGTCTAGGTGATATTATTTTCATCCAAAGATGGAATTATTTGAATTCCATGGAATTCACATCATGTATGTATTACAGAACATTAAAGGTTAGTATTACATGTTTTAAATACCATTTCTAAGACAAATATTTTCATTTGTCAATACCCCTTCCTCTTCACGTAGTATTGGGGAAACCAATGCAGTTTTGGGAGGAATTCTGGCCATGTTTTCTCTGATTTTATTTGTTAGATATAATGGTTTCCCATTAGTGATTGATGGTAATCTATTTCATTATTATTGGTTATATTCCTCTTGTTACTATCTTATAGATTTTCTATATTGGTGAATTTTTAGTTTAGGGTGTGAGTTGGGAATCCTTTTGATAATTATTTGATATGGTGAAGGTTGACCAATGATCTGATGGTGGGATTGTGGTTTCCAGACAGTTCTTTAGCAAGATGTGTGAAGCAAGGTCTGAAAGCTACTTTGAGGTAGGGAATCACTTTTTATCCCATTTGTGTATCATTCATGAAGAGATTACACTTTTTCATCTACGTGGGTTGGATTTCGCTGGGATAATCAAGATAAATTAATTACTTAATTGATATTAAAGAGGTATGGGGAATTATTCACAAGTTTTTTACAACTTTGATGTCATCGTGATGTTATGTTCATATAGTCCAAATGACCCATTTAAAAGTATGGTTGTTGGGAGACTTTTCTTTTGTTTTTTATTGAGATATGGAACCCTTGTTTAAGTATGTCGTGATATCTCCCCATAGTGGAAATTGGATAACCACTTATATTTGGCTAGTGAAATTGTTTCCCCTAGATTTATGTCTTATGTGATAATTCCCCTACAATAAATTAAAATGTGAGAGAAAACTACATGTTAAATATATAAAATTATCATTGATGTTTTTTGATGTGTGGATGTGATTATGGGATGACGATCTGTTTTTTTCATAGGGTGTGGGGTGAGGTGATTATTTGTTTGGTCATGCATTTAGGGCAGTGAAGTAATGGTTGATTGGATTTTCCTTTGGGTCAATGAGGTGATGGTTGTTTGGAAATTATTTTTTGGTGGTGATGTGATGGTTGTTTGTACATTCTTTTGGGGTAATAATGTGATGGTTGTTTGCCCGTACATTTGGCGTGGTGGGGTGATGTTATGTTTGGCCATGTTTTTAGGGTAGTGACGTGATTGTTATTTGGTTACGATTTTGGGATGGGTAGGTGATGGTTACATGGATGTGGTTTTGGGTTAGCGATGTGATAGTTTTTTTTGCCATGATTGTGGGTCAATGAAGTGATGGTACGATCGGGATGGTGATGTACCTATAATGTTTGGATGTGTTGTGCTAGAAGCCTAGGTAGTGATGGAAGAATAATTTAATAATGATTGGAATGGATAAGGTTCTATTTTGTTTTGTTGGATGGAAGTGATTAATGAAAAAAATGAATTATGTTCTATATGGCTAAAATTGTATGATAATTAATAATTAAATGAATGGGTAGGATAATATAATCGGTTGGTGGCATGATTTGGCTTGTGGTTTGTGTTCTGTTATGCATTTAGATGTGATTAGGGAAAGTGTTGTTATTTTTTTTGGTTACTGTTTCACGGTGAACCCATAGGTTGGGCTTGTGTTTGGTTATATATTTATACTTTTATACTCCTTGTGATTTCTATATTCATGCCACCTACATCGATCTCTATGTTTTGACACCTTTATTTTCAAATGAGAGGTGTCTTCTTCTGATATTTCGGGGATGAGGATGGATGGATGGCTAACCTACCATTCCCAATATATCTTCTAGATGATAAGATATGAATGGGGAGCGATGGAAATAGGTTTTTTAGTGCACAAGGTGATGGACAATGTGTTCTAAGGTGAGATGCTATATGAATGTGTTGTGGGGCAGTGGCCCTTGTGGGATTCAAGCATGGAAAGAAGAAGGAATGAGGCTGTTTTCATTCATGTTCATCATACCCTACTACTCTGGTTATGGTTGATTTGTCATGACGCACGTGTGTTCAGGTGATATGTGATGTGACCAGGTTTTGGGGCAGTGCACAAGGTGTTTTCAAGAATTTTGTTATGTGACTATGTTGTGGGGTGATGGTATATGTTATTCAAAAGATTTGGAATCTCCAGGACATATGAAGTTGCGGTATGAGAGAGGAAAATCTATGGGAAAGTGGTGTGGGTACCCTATTTTGATATTTTACTAATTATGTTAGTATACATGGCTTGTGTTATTTGGTGGCCATGCCTTTGTGAGGTTGGGATAGATAGTGGACATGTTTAGGTGTTGTTGGTTCTACTGTCTACCCATAGGTGCATTAGTATGCTTCTTTCACATGTGCATGAGATATGTTTTTTTCATAAATAGTGTACTTTTTTTTATCACAATGTGTATATAAATTTATTTTCATGTTTCAATGGGGACTAAATTGGTAATGCTTAACATTAAAATCTAATATCTGTATCATGTTTCCCTATCACAACATTACATTTACTTGTGTGTATTATACATTGGAGACTTTTTTCTATATCAATTTTATTTATACATGATATTTGTATGGTTTTCATTCTTTTTTAAATTATATCATGTAGTTTCTTGTGGATGATTAATATTATCTCACAATACTAATTATTATGGAGGTTAATGACTCCAATTTTAAGATATTTTTTATATCCTCACTTATAGTTTCCAACCTGGGGTCTATTAGAGGTAGGAATCATGGGTCTTTATCTCTTTCCCCACATTGTGATATCATTATAGGGAGGGTTTTATAATATAGAGGGTAAAAGAATTTATCACCAAGTGATAGATATTTGGGAATTCCTTAAATATGAAACATAAACAAGAGAATATTTTATATATATATATATATAGAATATATCCATAATGAACTACAAACACCATTGAAATATTTTAAATTCCCTGGTGGTTTTTAGGTTTTTAAAACAAACACACAATGTTTAGAAAATGATATCCAATGATCCATTGACAAATATCATTCTATTACTACATCTCACAGAAATACAATTGGTAGATTATAGTCATAAATCCATACAATGATGTTGTTTCCAACACTATCTATAACACCCATGTCCATGAAACATCATGTGGTACATCCTATTAATAAATGAAATTTAATTATTAATCCCATGATAAAGAATGAGATAAGTAGAAAAACTACTTTATATATGATGAATAGAAGAATAAATATTATTATTTCAAAAAATTATTGGTCCTATGTTATTCCATTATTTTCATGGAGAATAATCTGTTAATGTTGATAAATGTTAGGAATCCCAATGAGGTCAATATCAAAGACCACCCCGACCACTACCCTTTTCGCTCAATGTGTTGATACAATATATGTTATATCTTTTCCATTAAGAAAATTCCTCCAAATATGGTTGATTCAAAACAAATTAAGTTGGAAAAAATATCAATATAGGTGAAACATGAATCTGTTGCTCCACCAGAAAAATAAGGTGAATGAAATTTTTTTAGAAACATACATGTAAAAAAATTCAATGAGTGTATTACCAAGAAATATGTCAACTGAGCATACACCATACTCCGGGAATAACTAATCCAAGTAGTTGCGAACCCATCTCCCACTGTGATATCTTTGAGTACGCCTTCATCATTTCAATACTCAATGATTTTACATTGCCATTTATGATATAAGATATGTAGGAGGAAGGTTCCTTACTGTAATTGAATATGGTTCACACCCTTTCAGACTTTTTACCTCCATAATTAAGAGTACAAGAGCCATCACACCAATTTAGACAATGAGAACTACCCAATCAAAGGGAATATTTTTCAGATGAGGAATCCAAATATATTTCAATCAATGTCATCCATCTGAAAACCCCCCTTTCAATAAAATATGATGGATTTTACTATCCTAAATTACCTTTACATAATCAAATAATAGGTTCTAGAGACCAAGGAGGTTATAAAATAGGATTTTGAAATAGACCATGGAATTTAGGAACTATTTATATCGATGTTATATACTCCCAAAAACCAAAATATAAACAATATAATTATTACAACCAAAGCATAAATAACATCTTGATTATCTAGGGATCTCATAGATCCCGTCATACAAGAGTATTAACCTACAAATGTGATGTTTTATAGATAATGTATAACTATGGGATGGCTATCTCAACCTAACATTTTGACCATGAAAATAACCAATAATAATAACTATGTAATGGAGTTTCCAACATAGCTAGAAATGAACTATAACCCCTAATCTATGAAACCACCTCAATATTGGAATTAAAATACATTAGTATATAAATATGATATCACGAGGAAAATAGTAATTATTTCTTCCAATATCCCTATTTTTTATACTCTTCACCTCTCCATGGAAATCAAGGAATCCCTCAAGATTTCAAGGACGAAGTCTCTATAGATGTGAAATATCATGTGAATACTAGTCTTTCCAAATGTAATATGAACATTTCCTTTTAACAGTAAAACTTAGAAGTATCCATTCTTGGGAATATTAGTCTCTTTTATATGACAATAAATTTGGTGATATTGACATCAAAGGGCCCTAATTGATAATAGTTCTTCATTTAATCTCATACTATCATGGACCCTCAACTACTTGTACAATAAAGATACTGAATTGAATCCTTCTATATGGATCATTCAGGGATATGATAAGATTAATTATAAGCCACATGGGGGTATCAAACTCAGATCCTAGTTTGATGATATCATATCTAACTCTGAGTTCATGGTGGTATGCTTTGATACAACCTTCAAATAATTTTGGGAATGTAATGATTCTATAAACATGGGAAAGTATAATTATCCTACAATTACAAACTGAAATACTCAATCAGTGAACTTTTCAGGGTGTTTCACAGTGATAATGCCTCATTTGATTCCTATTATGACCAATATATACATTAATGGGTTTGTAAAAGGAGAGGGATGAAACCAATGGTAGATAATTCCTTCCGAATAAATTCCGACAATGACCTAAGGGATGACCCTGTTATCCCAAGGAGTGAACTTAGTAAATAATATGTGATTCCCATTAACTTAATTATGGACACAACTCCTAATATAAGATTTCATTTTGTCATATATGTTCCATTTAACAATAATTTGAATCATTCAACCTTTTTACATTCCTATGATGGATAGTAAAATATCATTATAGTGAAACCACAAACCAGGGACAAAATGAATTATTTTCAATCCATGTCTATCAACATGGATACAAATAATTTCTACTTTCATATAGGTTTGACTTATCATCACATTCAGTCAAAGTATCTGATGGTCTTCAACAAAGTGTATATGAATTTTGATTGATGAAGGAATTGATAGGGACTAAGAATGTTTTCCAACAACATCATGATACCTACTACACCAGATGAGCATCACCATGAAGCAGCATGATGTGATACTATAAAAGTAAATAGTTCCGTAGATAATGTTATCCCCACATCATATCTAGGATCTCAAGATATCATCACATCATTCATCCCTAATGATTGTGATGATGATTGATAGAATATCTATGATACCCCTAGACGATCTTCAGACATTAATATTCCCATATATCATTCATCAGATCCCATAAATCCCCCTTAATCACCCCATTTAGATAAAGGTGATATTTAATAAGGAAAAAGTAATATCGCATGCATGACCCTCCACCATTCATGGATGAAATTTCAACCACTATTTATGAGATTCAACACGTGAATCTATTTCTATAGGAGGATCTAGTATCCATGTGGATTAGCATCATCGTGTAACCTAAAGAACATGATACTTATATCACCAACATTATGTAGTACCAAGATGATTTTTCATGAAACTGTACTGAGATACCTAAATTAGACCCTAATTTGGATAACTATCATATATTCTTAATAGAATTCCACAAATAATATAAATAGGCATCTACGTGGATGCATCTAAATAATACTACAAGATAGAATCCAAATTTGATAATATTTTCAAGGTCAACATCATCTGGGAAGTTCATTACCTAAAATGGATTTCCATTAAAAATAATAATAGGATTATCCATGTATGCATTGAATATCAGGATCTGAATAGGTCCTGACTAAATGATGACTTTACGGACCAAAACAAAAAATTATTAATCGATGAAAAACTCAGTCCCTAGACCATCTCCTTTATAGATTGGTTTTTAAGAAATAACTAAATCTAAATGGCCCTATATGATGAGGTCACCATTTCCATTAGTTCCCCCAAGGGGTATTTTTATTCCATGTAATGGACTTTTTCTTTAGGAATTATAGCACTATATAACAACATACCATGCATTGTATCTTCAATACCCTTCTAAGGAAAACTTTTGAATTATATGTTGATGATTTAGTGGCCAAGTGTTGATAGTTCAATGATCATATTAAAAATCTTGAGGTAGTTTTCAAGAGAACATAATTACATATCATGAAAATAAACCCCTTAAAATGTACTTTTGATTCCACGTCATGATATTTTTTTTGATTTCATCGTGAACCATCATGGTATCAATGTTGATACCAACAATACTATGAAAATCCTTGATATGAAACCGCATTAAAATATTATATAACAGAGGGGACTCAAAAAGTTTATAGAATACAACAAAAAATAACAATTTATAATATCAATAGAAAAGGTATACTCTTCATAAAATTGATGAAGATGGGAGTCACCTATTAGTGGGATTAGGCATGACATAGTTATTTTGAAAATATCAAGCAGTATTACCTATGATCGATGATGTTGATAAATCTAGTTGAAGATAAGCCTCTGGTCATTTATGTAGAAGGATTATAGTGAATACTCATAACACTTGATGGCTTGAAAAATTGTGAATTCAATGAGAAACACCTATAGTATATTATTATAAACAAGAAATATTATGATACAATTTACACTGATATTGAGAAAAACTACCATGTGTTGGTTTCTAGAGCACAATTTTTTAGGATTACATAAATCATCATATAGTTAATCTTGTCTCATGTATTGAACCAATTAAATATTTACTTAACTGTATATTATTAATTGAGAATTTGGCACAACGAGAGACCATTATTCATGAGTCTGACATGAAGTTCATGCATCTATAAGAAACTAAGGAACATATGTTAGACGATTTCTTCAGTGCACACCCAATCCCAATGAAGTCACTATTAAATCTAGATCTCCGTAATAAAGAGATATTAACCATACATGAAACTCCTTAGACATTGGATGTGTTCTGTGATAGTGATTAAAAAATATAAATACGAAGAATAATGGAAAACCTGATGAATAATAGGGGTTTCCTAGTTATTTTACTCATCCCTCTAGCCAAATTATTTTTCTCTAATAAATCATTATATTAGAAGAGTGTACTAAAAATGAGGTTGAATGACAAACCATCACTGTATGGTTAATGACATCTCTATAGATATTGATGGTCTACTTGAACATAAGAGGTGACTTAGAGTTGGTAATTTGGTAGATCAATGATTAATATGGAATTATAAAAGCGTAATTAATCCCCACATTGGATTATATATGAGGGATAATGTTTGAGTTATCCTCAAAGATAACATTGTCAAGCATCCTATGATAATTAAATTTTCTATTGTATGCATTGGCCATTTCATCCATAATACTAGTAGACCATGTCTGGGATGAGATAATTATTCACATTTCATATAACTAGGGGGTTTTAGTAAATCATATTTTTCCTTTTAAGACTTTGGATTATTCATATGAATATTTATGAAGCCAGGAATTATGTTTTCATGGGATTCTAGGGCCAAAAAAATACCCAGAGCACTGATATAAAAAATATTAAATATATTTTACCACCAATGAATAGTTTCATTGGAAATGTTGTTTAAATCATAAGTGGAGTCTAAAATTGGAATTTCAATATCGTGGTCAAGTTCAGAATGTTGTGTTTTCCTTAGGAGAGATATAAACTTCTTCAACACCGGGCTCTGAGTTGGGGCACATGTTGGAATTGTGTTAAATGGAGGATGTTGATTTAATTAAAATTAAACCAATAAACCCTACACATTGTGAGCACAAGACAAAGGATAGACAAAACCCTTTCCCTATTTGGATTGATATATGAATCATAGAAAATCGAAGGAGAAGAGGCGATAGTTTTCTCTGATCTTTACAGTCATCACTCTCGGATCATGGTGCAGTGGTTTTAGAGTATGAATCTGTACCCAAGGCTTTGGCGGTTCACTATGAGTTAAAAAAATTTTAATTTCATGTCTTGATACTCTTTTTTATTCATTATTTTCCATTTGTAGATCCCTATTATCAAAACTAGGGATCCCTTAGGGGATGATCTGTACATTTCGGGGGAAACTATGTTGATTTTTATGGATTGCTGTGAATTCCTATTTGGAATTATTGATCACAAGAGGTGTAGTGATGGGTCTAATGTCGTGTGTTCATTCTATTAGGGGAAGATTAAATTATAAGTACTACACACCATATAATGAAGTCACACATCATGTAGTGAGTCATAGTCATGGGGCCAAGGGACCTAACTAGGGTATCCATGACAAAGGATATAGGCTTGTGAAAGAAGAAATATAGAGACAAAGAAACAGAGTTTTGGACATGATAATTGGATAGAGGCATGAATACGTGTAAGAGTATTCAAGACACAACATCTTCTATGGGTATACACCATGTGTGGAGACACTACTGTCCATGCTATGTGGGGAAGACATAGCCGGAGGCTCCGGTGAGGTGAGACATGTCGTGAACACCATGTATACGTAATGTAAGATCACATGGACCACAAATCCATACAAAAGATAAAATATCCAAGTGTTTAGGTAGGGTTATAGACCATGTAGAGCATAGTAAATTTCTTATTATTTTTTGGGGGCTTCCAGTTATTATATCTACTTCTTTAAGGCTCAGATTAAGGCCTATGGGTAGTCTATCCTGAGAATTTTTCCTTATAAAACGTGATGGTGGCCAGATTTTGGGCCTTTGAGATTCGATAGAATGAGATTTTGTTTGTCACTTTAGTTAGAAATTTCTGTACCATCAGTTCTTGAGTGATTCGCTTATATATTCTTAGGAGGTTACAAAGTGGAATTACATCCTCTATACAATATTGTGATTCATTATATAGGTTAAACTTGGATAGAGTTGTAGCATCATGCTGGAGAGGTTGGGATGGGATCCACTATTGTATCATTTTCCATAGAAAGGGTTTGTGGTATCTTTATAACCTTCACTACATGGGAGATGATCCCATATCTGGAAGGACTGTATAGTAGGGTTTGTGGAATCAGATGTTATATGGACACTATATAACGCGAAATATCAATAGTATATGTGGCATCATTTTGTATACAATCCCATTCTCAACCAATAGTTTATTTTGGACTTTTGGTATCATCTAGAGTATGATACCCTACTTCATGAGGTATACCAGGTGGGGTTTTTGGAATCATCATGCCCAACACTACACAGTTGGAGATCTCCTATCAGAGAGATAAGATCATCAGGATGTCAGATTGGGATTGTGGTGTCTCTAATCTATATTGGGTGTGATACCCTTTATAATAGATCACTGAGTTACTGTATTGGGTTCATATCATCCCCCAATAGTCTTGGGAGTGATCCCTTATATATATAGTAGTACGATTCAATGATCTAGGTTGGGTTCATAGTGTCCCCTAATGATTATGGGAGAAATATCCTCTCTGAGAGATGATACCTTTCATGATTCTAGTAATGTTAGTCGCATCCCCCATTATGTATGGTTGAGATCCCCTATCTGAGTATAGAAATATACGGGGTTCTATTTTGACTATTTTCATTGAAAGATATGATGAGAGTTTTCTCTCAGATGTTCCATTATGGAATGAGGGGTTATTAATAATGGAGTTTATCTTATATAAATGTTCCATATTGGATGGAGGAGCTCATGGAGTGAGTTTTCCTTGGTGATTGTAACATTTGAGCCTCATGTAGAATCTTGTTGCTTGCTATAATGTGGGTACCTCATAAGAATTCGTGTGTTAGATGAGTATATCTAGGATATCCTTTGAGTCCTTATGGTGCTGTCATATGTCATGGTTTACAACCTTTGTGGGCTGATACGACATATTGTGTATAGAAATGGGTGTTAGAGATGGATTTATATCTCATTTAGGTTATTGTCCCTATTCGGTTTCTCCCTTTCCTTTTTGATATTTTGGGTGCATATTTTATATTATTATTCTCACCCCTGAAATTTATTTTCTTACACATGCTCTATCTTGTGTAGATGAAAAGTCTTCTAATGGAGTCCCAAGGGGACCAGGAGCTGGAAGATCATAGTGGATGTGATATACCGGGATTTTTGTCAGGGATTGACTGAGGATTTTTCCAATATATTCATTTGATAGTTTTCCCATTAATTTGATTACATTAGACATTTTTCTAATTTATGGTGGCATTTTATTTATCCCTTTATGATTTTATGTACTTATTCTATACTCTGGCTGTGGGATAGATATATGAATGAATTTTTTTTTTATCTCTTTATTATGTCATGGTGATGTTTCTATGTGTGTGCATATAGGAAACATAGGATAAAGAATCTCAGTTGTTTGATATGCCTACTCGACATTAGAAACCATCCCCTTAACTATTATAGGTGGTATTGGCAAGTCACAACTCAGGCCCTGTGGGGGTGGGTCATGACATTATGGTATTAGAGGAAGTTCATCCATAGGATCAGTGTCTATGAGGTTGTTTTGGGTTGCGTTGCAATAGTGTTAAAGTGTTTCGAGTTCAAATTTCAGAACATACACTGTAGTGTTAGTGCATCGGCTTACATAACCATTCACCTAGACTCAGATAACCAACATTTTTACTTAGTACGTTAAGTAATTTATCTCAATGAAATGTTGGTACAAACATCATATATGACTGGGTTGTGGGTTCCATGTTCTTATTCTATTATCTTCTAAGATATACTCATTGACCGTGGTGCATCTTGATTCAAATTGCTGATTTCACCACCATTACAAACAAATAGGGATTTTAGAAAGATTTTATTTACAATCTACCATGTGATGAGGCTCTGGTGTAAGGCACTAATATAGAGGCAATATCTCAGGGTGTTACACTAGTTGATCCTACACCACTTGAGTAGTAGGTTGTGCTAGTAGTTCACACTGAGGATGATCCAAAAATGAGTGCACAACATGAGTTCCAAATGAATAAAAACATGAGGTATAAGGGGTGTCCAAACCCCTTAGATTATTATGACTATCTTAAATCAGTTACCTAGATTTTATGTCATATGAGGAAACCTCCCAATTAGATGGTGGTCTTATCAGCGATTCTTCTATATGGATCATCTTAGTGATGGGGGGTCCAGTGATGGAGACCCATAATGAGGTGATGCTCTGTTGGGAATTTTTTGAGAAACTATTCAAGGAAGAGTTCTATCCATCCATGTTGATATCAGTGAGTATCTACTATCTTCTACAGATTTTGTAGGATAGCATGACAATGCAAGAGTATTTAGGGAGGTTCAAAGACATGTCTTGATATGCCATGTATATGTTTTGATATTAATTTAACATAGAATTTACCTTCATACATGGATTATAATAGTATATCATGGAATCAGTGTTATTGATTTTAATTCCAACCATTACTGGTGTTCCTGAGTGGGCCTTGGTGGTGGAGATCTTTTTGAATGAGTAGACTCTGAATGTTAGTGGTGGGAATACAAGAGCAGAGACCTCAATAATAGGTAGTCAACAATAGGCTCAAGGATCTAGGAGTATGAGATTCTTCAGGAGGTGATTCCATGATGGTTGTTATAAGGATCAGGTCTTCCAAGATCGATCTATTTAGCCACATGATAGGTGATGTTAATCATTAAACGAATGGAAATATATTATGATATATTGTTTGAACCATTGTTCTACTGAGAGGGTTCTGGTCGATGTAATTCCTTGGAAGAGGTAGAGTCTAGAGATTGGAATTTCAATGGTGGTCGAAGTGGTGATGGTGTGGGGAGATAATTAATGGATAACAGAATTTATGAGTTGTTTCCACCACCATGTCCATGTGGTCCATGCTAGGCTTTGGGAACTGGAGGATGGGGGTGAGAATAGCTGAAGGCTGTAGGGCCTAAGAACTAGAGGCTCTAAGTGTGATTATAGGTACACTAAATGTCATTTATACTTTTTTTTAGTATTGGAAGAAATTATTATGAGTTTTTTATGCTTCTTGATCAAGGTTTTTCCAGGGTGACACAGGGCATCTATAGAACCATGTTGAGGTTGTTTGATATATATTTGGATGCATGAGGAAGAGAGATGATTACCACACTAAGACACATTTGTGTGACTCGAGTAAAACCATGCGGGTGAGTCAGTTACACCCAAATTAGATAGTGTTGAGGTGTGTAAGAAAATTTCCTTCAACTTGTGTGTTTGGAATGGGGTTGTGAGTTAGAGGTTTTCACGGAGGGCTTTGTATGACCCATTGTGTACACTTGGGCTGACCTGTTTCATTTATTAGTACCATTTTTTTCTTAACGTCATAATTTTACATGATACACTTGATACGGTCACTGTGAAGTTTATCCATGGGTGGATTATAATTATTGTGTTTCATCAATATCTTTATTAGGTTAGTGAGATGGTGTACTGGTAGATAGTATGGATGCATATGGACTGGGTTCTTTGTGTTTTCCACTTGTCACAGTTTAGGATACATGTGACCTCTTGGTTTCCCAATTTCAACCTTTTTGATATGGACATTGGGTGTGGTTTGGCCTTGTGGTTCCCCTAAGTGCATTCTTGTATGTAGTAAGAGAACCATTGGTGGGTCACTAGAGTGAGAGTCTCAAGAGAATATTTAGTTTTTCACTTTCTACCTAGGTTTTTTTTGGGAAAGAAAATCATTAACGTGAGAAAAATTTAGTGACATTAGTTTCTCTCTATATGATTTTGAAATATTTTTACGAATATTTATGAAGTTGAGTACTGAGTCAGTGTAAAATTATGGGGACTAGAAATCCTAGCAGTGGTGATATTAAAAATATTTTATCATGTGCACCTATATCGTTTATAAACAAGGATTATATCCCAATAATATTGTTTAATAAAATTTATAAGACTATGGTTGAGTTCAGAACATGGAATTTCTTCTTTGAGTGGAAAAAAAATTATTAGCACTCGGGTCGGGGTTGGGGAATGTTTTGGTGGGGTGTTAAATGGAGGATATTTATTTCATAAAAATTAAACCAGTAAACCCTACCATTTTGTGTACATGAGATTGAATATGTGAAAAGCTCCCCCATTTTGAATAATGAATGATCTGTGGTGAATCCATGGAGAATAGGGGCCACCGTTCTCTGATCAGGAAGGAAATATCTATAAGAATGCGGTGTATCGGCTTCATAGAATTGATATTCACCCAAAGAATCTATGATTCACCATGTGGATATTTGGTTTTTTATTTTTGATGGCATTTTTATGCATATTTTTATGGTTGTAGAGCCCAATTACAAATTATAGAGATCTTATGGGGGATTATCTGTAGGATTCATGGGAAACTGGGGTGATTGAAGTGGCTCATAAGGAATTCATGATCACACAATGTGTAATGTATGGTCACATGACTTGTGTTCATACCATTTAGTGAAGGAAAATTTCTATAAAATACATGTGGTGTACTAGTGTTATTCACTGTGTAGTGATCCAAGGTTGTGTGGCCATGGGACCTGCCTTGAGTAGGTGTGTCAAATGACATGGTCGCGAGGTGCTGGGCATGAGCATGAGAAAGATACAGGGAGAAGTGGAATGGAATTAGAGATATAAAATGTACTAGGGGTATACACCATGTATAAAGGCAAATATATCTATGTCCTTAGGGGAATACACAGCTGAGGGCCCAGGTGAGGAAAGACATATCGTCTACACCATGTACATGCTATGTAAGATCACATGGCCATCAAATTCATGCCTCAATGTACACGACGGAGTGTTCTGATTGGGTGACACACGGCGTAGACCCCATTATTCACTGTATACATTTTTTGGAGACTTCCTATTATCGTATCTCCTTCTTCTGGTCTTGGATTTAGGCATATGATTAGCCTATACTGAGCAGTTTTGTACATGGGATGTTTTGGTGGCCATGGTTTGGGCATTTGTCATGTAATACTAGGAGATATTTTGGATCCCTTTGGTTATAAATGTTTAGACTAACAAATTTTGACCAAGTTCCATGGTCTATTCCTTGGAGGGTATAGTGTAGAAGTACATCCTATGTACCGGTTTGTGATCCCATTGATAAGATGAGCACGAATAGTGTTCTATAATTCCTTTAGGGAGGCTAGGGTGGGATCCACTATAATATTTTTTCCCTAGATCTTGGTTTTGGTATCTTCATTACCACCACTACCGGAGGAAAAATCACCTATATAGAGGGATGAAACAATAGGGTTTGTGGCATTGATACTTACTCAATCCCTTACATTACGAATGTTATCAGTAGGGTTTATGGAATCCTTGGGAAAATGATCCCCTAGTTAATAGATAGTTTAATTGGGGTTTTTGGAAATACTAAGTGTATGATTCCAACTTCTTAATTTATACCATGTGGGGTTTTTTGAATCATCATGACCAAAAAAAATAGGGGAGATGATCCCCTATCTGAGAGATATGACCTCCAAGATGATAAATTGGGAATTTGTTATCCCCTAGTGGCACTGGGTGTGATACCATTTTATAATTTCCTTTGAGTTATTATATTTCTTTTGGGGTGCCCCCCCCCCGTAGTCTTGTGAGTGATCACATGTCTGAGGGGATGTGATCATCAGTGTTCCAGATTGGGTATGTTGTGTCCCCCAACAGTTCCAGAAGTGATCCTCTATCGGAGTTATAAGACCTTTTCTGGTTCTAGTATGGGTAACATCATCCCCCATCATGTATTATTAATATCCCTTATATGACTATCGAGATCTGATGCATTCCAATGTGACATTATTAATAGAAATATCCAACAATCATGTTCTCTTAGATGTGACATAGGGGATAGAAGAGTTGTTCTTGATATAGTGTATCTATTTGATGGGTTCCATATAGGATGGTAGGGTTCATGGAGTGAGTTCACCTAGCAAATTTTATCCTTAGATCCTTGAGTATAATCTTATAGATTTCCATGAGTTCGGTACCTCATGAGACTTGGAGTTTGAGACAAGTATATCTAGGAGATTCTAGGATTCCTTTTGGTATTGTCACATATCATGGTAGAAACCCATTTTCGACTGATCTAACTAGTTCTATAGATTTTATGATGTTCAAGATGGAGTTTCTATTTCATTTGGTTCCCTCAATCATGGTCGAGTGGAAAATTTCCTTTCAGTTGATCCCTCTAATTTTTGGGATTTGGGGTTCTTATTTCGTATTTGTTAGGACCTAGATGAAGGAAGAGATGGTTTTCATGGATTGTCTTTTTTGATCTTGAGGAATTTTTCATAAAGGAAAGACACATTGCATTTCTAAGAATTCAGAAGCTGGAAGTTTGAAGATTCGGAACCGAGTATATAGAACTTTCGGAACCTGGTGTTTGATGAATTCGAAGTCTGGAACTTCGGATTCTGGAAATTCGGAGTTTGTAAATTCGGAGTCTAGAAATTGAGTAGTTTAGAACTAGGAAATTGAAAATTCTTGAAAGATGGGTGATAGGAGATGTGAAGGAATTATTTGTGACGATGATTTGCTGTTTTGTAACTCTAATTTGTGAGTATATTCAAGTACTCATGATGCATGCAAAAGGTGGATCGAGATGACATACCGAGAATTGAAATGGTGTCATGCCGGAGAAGCAGTGAAGAGTCATGCCGAGAATTGAAGTGATGCTGAAGAATCAAGAAGGATGGATCCGAGAATGTGACACTGAATAATCAGAAAGGGTATATCTGAGAATATGATGCTGAGAAGACAGATGAGTGAATCTGAGAATGTGACACCGAGAAATCAGAAGTGTGGATCCAAGAATGTGACTTTGAGAAACCTGTGTGACAAGGTCGGATTCGGAAAAGGCAAAATCTCTAAATAAATAAGGAAAATAAGATTCTAGAAGATTCTATAAGTGTTGAAAAAGTCATAATTTCTCCGATATTTCAGGGGAAATTAAGAATTGGGTGAATTTAAGTGTGCGGGAAAATTTTTGGTTTCTCAACTAAGCACTCTATGCAGCACCTGTAAAAGGAGATCAGGGTTCAAAGTAAGTGATTTATGATGCTGTAGTGAGAGAAGCTGTGATAATATAGAGAGAGAAAGAAGTGTGTGGCAGACGGATTTTTCATTGCAGTTTCAATTGAAACTATAATTTTGATAATTGTTGACACCGTATTGAGTTTCTCGGATTAATGAAAACTCGGATTGATGAATTAGAGTGAAAGTGAAGAATTCAGAGTGAAGATTCAGAGTGGATATTCGGAGTAGATATTCAGAATGGGGAATCAGTACTGGCTGTCCCTGTATTGAGTTTCTCAGACTAAGGGAGACTCGGATTGAAGAATCAGAGTGAAGAAGAAAATTTGGAGTGAAGAATTCAGAGTGAAAATGTGGAGTGGAGATTCAGAATGGGAAGTATGGATTGTAAATGATATATCTCAAGTCCAAGGAGTACATACCATTCTTCTGGGTAAGGAAGTGAAGATTTGTGATGAACTGGCTTACACTTGTGAATTTAATAGAATTGTAGTCAACATAAGTTGTTACAAGAAAAGAGACCTTGCCCTATTGTGCTAAGAGGGTGCACACACACTAGAGTGATTGTTTCACAGTGCTTCACAAGTGTAAGGGTATATCTTACTCATTTTAATCAATGTATTTTTTTATTAGTGGATTGTATGGTTCTGGATTGTTTCGAACCATACCATGGACGTAGCTGTTCTTAATAAATAGTGAACCTTGTAAATTGCTATGTTCCTTTGGATGTGTGCTTGTTTTATGTTCTCAGTAGGGAATTATATCTTTAATAGGAGACAAAGGTTGTTCTCAATATTAATGGAACTTAAAAAGAGAAAGGGGTAGCAATGATTCACCCCCCCTCTCAGTGGTTCATTTCTCCAATTGGGTTCTTACAAGCGGTATCAGAGCCAGGATTCCTTTGGTTTACTTGCTGATGGTGAATCTGAATTGTGTGAACAATAAAGGCATTCTGGTATTCGATGGGACGAAATATCACATATGGAATGATATAATGCTAATGTATCTCATTTCTATTAGTTATTAAGTTCTTGAAGCTGCAATAGTTGGGTTTCCCCCCAATAAAGACAATGTTCCACTTACACCTGTTGACAAGAAGTTTCTTGAGAGTGGTCGAAGAGCCAAGAATGCTATATTGTCTTCAATTTACGAATGTGAATTCATGAGAGTAAAAGGAGTGGCCACAGCCAATGGTATATGGGGAAAACTGAAAATCATATATGAAGGTAATACAAAAGTCATGAAGGCAAAACTTCAAATCTGGAGATTGAAGTATGAAGACATGGTGATGGGAGAGCATGAATCTGTTGGGGATTTCTTTACCATGGTAAATGATATTGTTAGTACCATCAGATGTCTTGGTGAAGAGCTAAAAGACTCTACTGTGGTGGAAAAGATCTTGATGACTATTCCTGATAAATTTGATGCGGAGGTATCTTCATTAAAAGAAAGAGACTCAAAGACTCTATCTCTTGATGATTTGCATAGCACACTCATTACTTTTGAGATGTGAAGGGAAAATGCTATGAAGACCAAGACAAATGTTGACAGAGAATTATCTTTCAAATCCATAAAGAAGGAAAATTCTAAGAAGATCTTGATTGAAGAAGATGACGATGGCTCTGAATCTAAAAGTGAGGTATGTAAAAATCTTAACGATATTTATCCTTGTATTCAGAAAATGTATAAAGAGGCATAGGTAAACACAAGGGAAAACTTCCCTTGAAGTGTATTGAATGTGGAGGCATTGAACACTTTTCGTCTAACTGTCCTCGAAGGGAGAATGAAGAAGGCAGTGATGAAGAAGAAAGAAAGACAATAAAGTTAAGGAAGAAGCAGGGTGGTAAGGGAATGTCAAGGAAAGACAAGAAGTTATTCAAATCAAAGAGAAAAATTATTCTATCTATAAATGAAGATAATGGAGAAAGAGATGATGAATCTGACAAATCAGTTGATCATGGTGTTGAAAATACTTTCATTTCAATAGTGAATGATGAAGATTTCGGAAGCAGTAGCTTAGAAGAAGAAGCAACTCAGCTTGAGATACATCTGAAAGAAGAATTTATGTAATGTTTATGGAAGATCAGAAGGCTGGATAAACTTAAAAAAAGTTAGAATATGAATGTTCCTCAGCATGCAATCAAGCTAATGTAAAAGAAGAACTTGTGAAAGAACATGAAAATCTGAAGAAGTCTCTTGAAGATGAGAAAAAACAAAATGAGTACATGATAGTTAAGTTGAAAGAAAAATAGGAAGAATTAGACCTCGTTCAAAATAATCTCTAAGAAGTTGAGTTAAGAAACATATGTTTTCAAAACTCAACTACTTTTGTAGGTGAAAGCTCCCAAAAAAATCCTGAGAAAATTAAACAGAAGAATAAAGTTGTTTTTGTGAAGAAGAAATATGAGAAATCTATTTATGTGGCCAAGACCTTGTTTGCTAGGAACTCTGAAGATTCAAGGAAACCTAAGTTTAACACTTGTGAAAAACAATAAAAATCAAAATTATAGCAGAGAAATATTTCTAACAAAAGAATGGATGGTGGGGCTGAAGAAAGAGAAAAAAAAAGAAGTATCAGAACCAAAGATTTAGAGGAATGTACTCTTATGGGTACTGCTGGTATTGTGGTGGATTCGAGAATACATCAAATATTTGTTTCTTCAATCAACATTATTACCACCACCCCATATGTTATGAAAGGTAGAGATTGAGGGGGAGTCAATCTCCTTAAAGGAATAAGAATGATAAGGTTTTTTTTAAGAAAGTTGAGAAGAATGAAGTGAAGACAAAAAATAGGTTCCAGCCTCTGGACACTATTTGAAAAAGGTGTGAACAACCTAGACATCTTGAAAAAGGATGTCTTGTGCTACTACCAGCTCAAAAAAAATTCTTAATTCTCAGAAGCTGCAGGAGAAGAAAGAAGTGAATGAAGAAAAAACATCTATTTTTGAAACTACTCTAAAAGTTAAAAAGGATGAATTACCTTGGATACTTGATAGTTGGTGTTCTCCAAATATGATAGGACACTTGAAGTTTCTAAAGAATGGGAAAAAGTTTAAGGAAGGCACTATGACATTTGGAAATAATGAATCTTTAAAAATCAAAGGTGTTGGATCAGCCATCATTGGGAAGGAAAAATTGATGTCCAAGAAAACTCTGTATATTTATGGGCTGAAGCACAACATGCTGAGTGTATCACAATTTTATGATGAAGGTAACAAATTTATCTTCAAGAAAAATGGATTTTTTGTGAAAAGTGAAGAATATGGGGAGATTGTTACAAGAGGACAACGAACTAAAGGAAATTTTCTTCAGGTTAGAAATTTATAAAACTCTTGTGACATGAGCTTAGTGGAAGAAAATCAGTTGTGGAACAGAAGACTTGGACACATGTGTCAGAGAAATATGAGCAAGTTATAAAAAAGGGACATTGTTCGAGATATTCCATATTTTCCAAGAAGAAGAGATTGGTGTTTCACTACTAGTCAGAAAGGAAATATTTCATGTTTTGTGTATAAGAAGTTTGACATTTGTTCTAAACAATTCCTTGAACTAATACATTCTGATATATGTGGGCCAATGAGAAAACAATCAACAAATGGAGACAAGTACTTCATCACATTCATTGATGATTTTAATCGCATTACGTGTGTTATGTTTTTGAATCACAAGTCAGACAACCTGAAATTGTTTAAAAGATTCAGAAGGAATGCTGAGAAAGAATGTGAGTACTCTGTAATGAAGTTGAGAACAGATAATGCTGGTGAGTATAGAAGTGATGAATTTGAAGACTATCTTGAGAAGCATGGGATTCAGCATGAATATAGTTCTACATATACACCTCAACAAAATGGGGTTGCTGGAAGGAAGAACAGAAGCTCGGTGGAAATGGGAAGAACCATATAGCTTGAACATGGACTTACTCATTACTTTTGGAGGCAATCTACAAGTAAAATTGTTTATTTTAGAAATCAATGTTTCTACAGGCCTCAATAAAACAAGACTCCATATGAACATTTCTATGGAATTACTCCATGTATGAAACATGCTAATGTTTTTGGGAGCCCATGCAATATAAAGAAGAAAGGTAGAAGCGGTGGAAAATTCAAGCAGAAAGGGGAAGACGGAATTTTTCTTGGATATGCTCCAGACGGAATAGGTTAGAGATGCTTTAACAAAGAAACATGAAGAATTGTGGATGTAGTTGATGTAAAAGTCATTGAAACTCCGGGAAAAGATAATCATGTCCAGACAGACAAGGAAGATGAGGAACATGAAGTTAAAGATTCTAATAAGGATGAAATGAATGGTAATCCAAATCAACATGAAGAATCAGATTCATCCATTTCAAGTGATGAGAATGGCACATGAAAAACATATCCAAGGCTGATGAAACTAGTGAAAGCTTAGAATATTATTGGTGATCAATGTCACATGGTTCAAACAAGAAGAAAAAGTAATTCTATATCACATACTTCCATGTATTCCAAAGTGGAACCAAATGATGTTAAAGAAGCCTTTGAGCATCTAGAATGGGTTAAATCCATGAATGAAGAATTGGATCAGATTGAAAAGAATGACACATGCGAACTCGTATGCAATCCTGAAAGTAAGAACATTATTTTCACCAAATGGGTCTTCCAGAACAAGTTGAATGACGAAAGTGAAGTTATTAGAAATAAATCAAGATTGGTTTGAAAAGGCTACTCTCAGATTGATGGAATTGACTTTGAGGAAACTTTTTCTCTAGTATCCATATTAGAAACTATCCGAATCTTTCTTGCTATTGCAGCAAAACGAGGCTAAAAAATCATTCAAATCGATGTTAAATCCACATTTTTAATGGTGATCTCAAAGAAGAAGTTTATATTGAAAAAAACCATGTGGCTTTGTTGTTGGAAAGAATGAATGTTATTTGTTCAGGTTGATGAAAGCCTTGTATGGGCTAAAGCAAGCTCCAAGAGCATGGTATTCCAAACTGGATACTTTCTTGAAGGAGATGAACTTCAAGAAAGTGAGGGTTGACAGAAATATGTACATCAAGGAAATCCAAGATCTCTCTCTCATTGTGATTGTCTATATTGATGAAATTATTTTTGCTGGGAATAATGAAATAAACTGTGAAAGTTTTGCTGAAGAAATGAATAATGTCTTTGAGATGTCCATGTTGGGTGAAATGAGATACTTTCATGGGTTACAAATTTTGCAACAGAAAAATTCATTTTTCTCTCCCATGAAAAGTATTTTAAGGAACTTCTTAAGAAGTTTGGGATGGAAAACTCAAAACCTGTATCAACTAATATCTCAGTGGGAACGAAGCTAGGAAAAGATGATGAAGGAATAAAAGTTGATCATAAAGAATATCGAATGCTAATTGGAAGGTTGTTATACCTAATTACATCAAGACTAGATATTGTTTTTGCTGTTACCTTATGTGTAATATTTCAGAGTGCTCCTAAAGAATCACATATTGTTGCTGGAAAAAGAATTCTCAGATATATAAAAGGCACAACAGAATTCGAAATCAAGTATAGTGGTTGAAATAACATTGATTTGTTTGGATATTAAGATACAGATTGGGCAAGAAATGTTCATGATAGAAGATCCACATCTGTTGGAGTGTTCATTATGGGAAAAAGTTGTATTGGTTGGAACTCGAAGAAGAAGAATTCTGTGACACTCAGTATAGCTGAAGTTAAATATGTTTCTATAACCATGGCGGCTACTCAACTTATCTAGATGAAAACACAGTTGGAAGATTTGTTATTTGAAGTGAAGTTTCCCTTTCTCTTGGGCTGTGATAATCAAAGCATAATTAATCTTACCAAAAATACAGTCCAACATTATCGATCGAAGCATATTGACATCAAATATCATTTCATCAAATAGAATGCAGAAAAGAATTAACTAAAACCTGAATATGTTTCATCTGCTAAACAAGTTGCTGATATTTTCATGAAACCATTGCTGAAGGAATCATTCTAAAGATTGAGGTTGAACATGGGTGTCCAATCTCTTTCTCTTCAAGGCTAAGGTATGTTGCTTCATCTCCTCTCTCTTCTTACAATTGGATTTTTTTCAAGGGGGAGAAGTAGTTTGTATAATAAATCTATTGTTTAAAGAGAGAGTTGTGGGTAAGATGTGAACTCATCATTACTTGTGTACATGAACTATTCTAACTATTTGTTGGAGTGGTTGTAGGAATGAACTTGAAGTTGTTTACAGGATGTGTCAAGATGAAGATATATGAAGATGAAGATGTATGAAGTTGGCGATGTCATTTTAACTACCTAGGGACAATATGGTTGTTCTATCAATGATTCTTGTTTCGTATAATGAGATATCTCACTTAGGCATATAATTGTTGGTATGTGATCAATTTCTTAAGGTTACAAAGTTTGGTGATTTATGAAAACATGGTTGTCAACAAAATCTAAAGGGGGAGATTGTTTGGGCCAAGCTGAAGGAAGATATGGTTTACATGGATTGTCTTTTTTTGATATTGAGGAAGTTTACATAAATGAAAGACAACATGAATTTCCAAGAATTTGGAAGATAGATGTTTGAAGATTCGGAACCGAATATATTTAACATTCGGAACCTGGTGTTCGAATAATTCAGAGTTTGGAAATTCAGATTCTGGAAATTCGGTGTCTGGAAATTGAGTAGTTCGGAACCGGGAAATTGAAAATTCTCAAAAGCTGGATGATAGGAGATGTGATGGAATTCTTTGTGATGATGCTTTGATGGTTTGTAACTCTAATTTGTGAGTATATTCAAGTTCTCAAGATGGTAGAAACAGATCGATCGAGAAGTAATACCGAGAACCAGATGTCCTTCCAAGAACCTGATGTGGTACCAAGAAAAGAAGAAGTTCATAGAGAGAAGTTCAGAGTCGACTTGCTGAAGAAGAAGTTCGTAGAGAGATGTTCGGAGTCTACTTCATGAGTCAGAAGTTCATAGCGAGAATATTAGAGTCGACTTGCTGAGTCAGAAGTTCGAAGTAAAGAAATTTGGAGTCGACTTCCAGAACCTGAATTTTGTAGCCCGAAGTGTGGAGTCATGCCAAGAATTGGTGAAGTCGTAACGAGATGCCATACCGAGAATTGAAACGGATTCATGCCGAAGAAGCGGTGAAGATTCATGCCGAGAATTGAAGTGATGCCGATGACTCAAGAAGGATGGATAAGAGAAAGTGATGCCAAAGAATCAGGAAGGGTGGATCCGAGAATATGATGCTAAGAAGACAGATGAGTGAATCTGAGAATGTGATACTGATAAATCAGAAGGGTGGATCTGAGAATGTGACTTCGAGAAACATGAGTAACAAGGTCGGATCTGGATAAGGCAAAAGATCTAAATCAATAAGGGGAAGAAGAATCAAGAAGATTATAGAAGCACTGACAAAGTCTTAATTGCTATGAGATTTCAGGAGAAATTACGATTTTGGTGAATTTAAGTGAGCGGGAAAATATTTTGGTTTCCCGCCTAGGCACACTTTGGAGCACCTATAAAAGGAGATCGGTGTGCAAAGTAAGTGATTGATGATGTTGTATTGAGAGATGCTATGATAATCTAGAGAGAGAATGACGTGTGTGGCTGACTGAGTTTTCATTGCAGTTTCATTTGAAACAAGAATTTTGTTACTGATTGACACCGTATTGAGTTTCTCATATTAATGAAAAATCAGATTGAAGAATTGGAGTGAATGTGAAGAATTCAGAATGGAGATTCGGAGTGGATATTCAGAGTAGAGATTAGGAATGGGGAATCAGTACAGACTGTCACCGTATTTGTTTCTCAGATTGAGGAAGTCTCGAATTGAAGAATCAGAGTGAAGAAGAAAATTCAGTGTGAATAATTCAGAGTGAAAATTATGAGTGGAGATTCGGAATGGGATGTTCGGACTGTAATTGATCTATCTCAAGTCCAAGGAGTCCTTGCCTTTTGTTCTGGGTAAGGAAGTAAAGATTTGTGATGAACTTTCTTACACTTTTGTATTTGAATAATGTGCAGGTAACATAAGTTGTTACAAGAAAAGAGACTTTTCCCTATTGTGCTAAGAGGGTGAACACGCACTGGAGTGATTGTTTCACAGTGCTTCATGAATGTAATGGTATATCATAATCATTTTAATCCAAGTATTGTTTTCATAGTGGATTGTATGGTGCTGGATTGTTTCCAACCATACCAAGTACATAGCTATTCTTATTGAATATTGAACCTTGTAAATTGCTCTGTTCCTTTGGATGTGTGCTTTTTTGTTTTTCATAGAAGGTAATTATATCATTAATAGGATAAAATGGGTTTTCTCAATATTAAGTGAACCTAAAAAGAAAATGGGGTACCACTGATTCACCCCCCCCCCCCCCTCTCAGTGGTTCATTTTTTCAACTGGTTCCTTACAGTATTGTTACACTCACCCCATCATGGGTTTTTCTTACACATATTGTGTCTTGTAATTATGATAGGCCTTTCGATGGAGTACTAGGAGGACCCAGACTAGTAGAATCTTAGTAAACCTGATACACCTCACTGTTTTCTAGAGATTTATCAAGTAACATTGCAAAAATTTAATTTTATAATGGCCCCTTCCATTTGATAAGGTTCTATATATTTATAGTTTTTAATGGGCTTGTATTTTCCCCTTTTATGATTTCATTACTTTTATTGTGCTCTAGTTATGGGATATATGTATGAATGAATTTTTTATTAGTTTAATTTTATCTCTAAATTGTTTCATGTAGATTTTTGTGGGTGCACTGATAAAGGAACCCTAGGCTATGTACTTGCATTTTTGTGATATTTCTACTTGGATTTAGACACTAGCCTCTATCTTGATGGCGGTGGGATTAGTGAGTCATGGCTTGGGTCACATTGGTATTGATGTAGACAGTACTCACACCATTAATCAATAAATATATGGTGGGAATAATTGAAACTAAAACCACCCTTGATCAATTTGTGTCAATATTTTCAAATACCAAAGTTTCAATTGAATTGATATATCCTATATTTTTCTACCTACATAGCAGAATAATCCCATAAGATTGAAAGAGGAGATAAAAATTATGATAGCTAGAAGTAAATTTCATCTTTTACTATGGGCCAAATTCCTAGAAATTCCTCTATAAATGATAATTTAAAGGAATCATACATAGGATAATTAAAGGAGGAGAATCCCTTTTTGGTATGACAGAATTAAATGATAGGGCATGTAGTGATGACCAATCCGGAGCCAAGATATTCCATCAAATCAATATACTTGTATAATTTTTACCAATAATAATACAAGAATACATAGATTTTAATATGAAAATTATTTCATACACTACTGGAAAATAGGTCTATACCCACGGTTTTAGAAAAAACCATGGTTATAGGGATAGTATGTGAACCTATACCAACGGTTTTCAAAAACCGTAGGTATAGACCACCTATACCCACGGTTGTGCCAAAAACCGTGGGTATAGTTTTCTTTTAAGACCTATACCCATGGTTTTGGAGAAAACCGTGGGTATAGGGTATTTTCCGAAGATGTATACCGATGGTTCTTGAAAATCGTAGGTATTGCGGGTTTTTTTAAAGACCTATACCCACGGTTCTAGAGAACCGTGGGTATAGATTTTCCGTGTTATGGTGGGCAAATAAAATTAGGCGGGACATGGGAAAAATTTGGCGGGATACATTTTTTCACGGTTTAGATTAATATATTTATATACATATAAATATAAATAATCAAATGTTGTATAGCTGAGTTGGTCTGTTTTTGTAGCGCGGTCTTAAGTCTCAGTGCGCAGCCTGGGTTCGAAACCCCCTGGGCGCCTTTTTTTGAATTTAAATACCATATATTAATATATATACGCAAATATATGTACATATATCAAATGAATATTCTAGCTGAGTTGGTCTGTTGTGTTGCGCGGCCGCGAGGTACAGCGCGCGTCGCGGTGTCAAAACCCCCTGGGATCATTTTTTTAATTTAAATACGCCATATTAATATATATACAAATATATATGTATATTAAACAAATAAAAACAGAAGCTGGGTTGGTCTGTTGGTGTGGGATGGCCGTGAAGCATAACGGGTGGCACGAGTTCAAGACCCCCTGGACATGATTTTTTTGAAATTAAATTCCCCAAGGTTTTCAAATCGTGGGGCCTGCTATGTGCCATGCTGGATCAGCGTTGTGCCAAAACAGACTCCCCTATACCCACGGTTTGGAGAATCGTGGGTATAGGCTGAGACCTCTATACCAACGCCATTCCAGCCCACGATTTCAAAAACTGTGGGTACAGGTTATACCCACGGTTTTGGGGGCTATACCAACGGTTTTGAACCGTGGGTAAAGGTCGTTTTTTCAGTAGTGATACTAGTTACACGACAATATTTTCCATTGACCCCCACAACTACTACAAAAAACCATATATTTATATCCATTTTCTATATGGGGAATCAATTTCATGGGGTCAAATCCCCTAGCTACATCCAAGAAGTTCATCTAAGCTCTTAATTTAATTGATTAATTATAAATGTGGGATAAGGCCAAATCCCTCTGGGATGTTGGGACAAAGTCTATCATTAGATTTGTGAAGTCCAATATTATAACTAGATTTGGTGTCCCTTGCAAAATATTAATGGAAAATGACACAAATTTCATCTATTATAACATGAATTTTTTTTAGTAGGAATAAAACATTTATTCCAACCATTCATCATGCTTATATGAAGTAGAGAATGGATAAATAAAGGCATTCAAAAAAACACTATCTAATATACTCCAGAAGATGATGGATAATGATAGTAAGTTTTTTCCAGAAAAAAACCATCATGATTGGTAGTATTATCTCAATAAAACCCATAAAACATTATTTAATACACATTCACTTGTGTATAGGTTATATTCATTTATCCTGTTAAGGATCTAATACTCTTGCTTTGCATTTTCATCTGCAATTAATTTCCAGAAGATGAATTGTCTCAGACTCGATTGGATGACTTGGATGTAATAATGAGAAAATATTATGATCAATACATAACCTTAAGTTACATCATCAAATATTCACACTATCATCAAATAAGAAGTTTCTTCATTTCACATTCTTACATGAAGAAATTTTATTGGATCTAAGAACTCAAATGATTCTTGGGATGAAACCATTGAAATTGGAGCTGAAATGAGAGGGACCTTACACTGTAAAAAAGTTCTCCTTTACTAATGACTGCAAAATGATCATGATGTATGGATATTATATTAAATCATCATCAAATATTGGGTTTCTAAATTAATACATTGGATAATTTTATGGTGGTTTCATGATGCATGGATCACATTATATAAAATGACATGACAACATCCTGGTCACATGATATAAAACTACATGATAATGTCCTAGTAGTATGATGTTAAATTCCAAGTCTATATTTCATGATACAAAACCTCTAAAATTATATTATATTTTACTTTCAAATACTCATTATAGGTCCTCACTAGATGACACAAAAACAACAAAAATCCAAGTCTTATTTATAAGATGTTAAACAACATAACTTAAGGTCCACTGACCCATCAAACTATTTAGGATAGTCTATTTATACTGAAACCTATGTGTTTTAGTATTTTATTCTATATTGATGTTTTTTAATAATAATATATTTCTACGTTCATAAAATGTCTTTTAATACATAAGAATATAATTTTCAAAAAATGGAATCCGGATTGAGGATTTGAAGATGTTTTTTCTATGGAGTTGTTTTTCTATAGTTTGCATCTTTTTGGGAATGAAAATATAGAGAACATAGAGTTTTATAATTTATGATTAATGGTTAAGTAAGATAATTAGATCCACAAATTACATAGTACATATAGTAATTTATTATTCATGTGAAGGGATTATTCTATAGGGGTTCTTTTAAAGAAAGTATGTAGCCCGTTTGGTGGGTGGACAGATCATGGTGAAATCACATGACCACATGCTATTCAAGTGGAGGGATATTGGTGTTTGTGTTTAGAATACATATGTTTTTGTCCAGTAAAAAAGTTAATAATTGGTCATAAGGTGGATATCTTTCATTTTACCTGAATGAAGTACATGGTTCACCTTAGTGGTCTTTAACGAAAAATATGCAACAAATGTTCACAGTGGTTACACCTAAAACTGATTATGTGAAGGTATTGTTCGAAGGGTTGAATAATAATTTTGGTTATTAAAAAGTTTTATAGATTAATTTTACTATAAATAACCCACTAATATGTTCATTAAGGATAGATAAAAAAAGTTAAGGATGATACAAAGAGTAATCAAAATATTGGAAAAGGCCAAAATTATCTGAATATTTAAATTAGTGTAGTGAGTATATAGTGATCTATTAGAGAAATTATTTCGTGATGTTGAGTCCAAAAATTTGGTTTTCATGGAATCAACCATGAGGTTAGTTTGTGGTGATCATTATTTTGTTCATTTTTGAAGTGTGATACCATGAAGAGTGTTTACAAGGGATGTCCATGATGGAGGATATTTTTAGGGTAGTTTTTGTGGGAGGAAGGACACTCTTTATGGATATCCACAAAGCACTCTGAATGGTAATGAAATCAGTATGTGGTACATGATCTTGAGTAGGTGATGAACTAGGTTATTCATGTTCACATAATGTAAGGTTGACTTGGATAGTAAATTTTAACCAAATATCACATGTTGGTATATTTAGTGACTACAAAGATCACTGGATCATCAATTGTAGGTCATCATGATGAATATAAAATGAAAATTTCATGGAAATGAGGGATATAACTTTATCAAGTTAAAAAAATGAATAATTAATACAACATTGTAACCGTAGTGGTTCCAATAGAAATGATCTGAGGGAAGTAGTTATCTATCCATGAACACATTATAAATATAGTGTTCCACATATATATTTTCCATCATATAAAATTATAATTCACTAAATATATTGATTCTTATAGGATTCTAGTATGAATGAAACATCAATAGGGTGTTCTTCTTGGAACATCCCTTAGTGGTAAACCAAATAAAGTAGATGTATTCATTTTTATCCAACGATTGTGTGTTTAGTGAAAGTTAATTATAATCATGAAGGTTTAAAGAGATCCTATCAATGTTTGGGAATAATCCTTGTTTAATAAAAAGAAAAAAGTTAACGCCATTATTTAGTCCTCCCCTCTAATGGAATCAAGAGATCAAATAAGTGGTCTTATAGAATAGGTTTCGATCATTAAATATATTATCATGAATAATTTATGATTGATAACATAGGAAATGATAAATTATTTTTTATTTTTGGTAACACCTTGATAATTTTTGATATATATTCTTTTTAGGTTCAATGATGTCTTGTGTTATATACTACCCCAAGATTAGCTTGTCCTACACGCAACACCAGCTTTGCTTGTGGTATATGCAATTATATTCATGGATGGTGTTACATAAAATTTCATGTTCTTATAATTAAAATCATGTATGAATGAGTATATTTGAACAACTAAATATTATAAACTATCCATTCTAAAGGTATATATGAAAAATATTATCATTCTTCTGAAATACTATTTAAATTAAAATTATTGTGTTTATAAAATAATAAAATCAAAATTAATGGATTTTATTAATGATATATATATATATATAATATTATATATATTGTTTAAAATTCAAAATATTTTTTCCTATATATGATCTAAAAACAAATTCATTTTTTTTGGGTAAAATAAGTATTTTTCCAGGAATGTAGTATTGTAGCCTTTTAATGGCGCAACCATTTTAAATATAGTTTTTGAAATTTTTATATATTATATTTAATAATAAACACATCTTATTTTGAGGAGGGTTATGAAAATTTTCTTTTAAGGAATTTTTGATATTTTTTAGATAAGTTTAAAATTTTGATGAATAGTAAAATTATAATATATTTTAATTCAAAAAAACATTTTCCATTAAAATAATTTATTTAATTAAATTATATTATTTAATGGTTTAAATGTATAAATATAATATATTATTATCATTAAATATAATTTATACCATTGTCCTTCTTTTTATATTCAATTCAGATGTAAAAACATTTCAACCATTGGTAATGTTCTAACATTGAAAAAACTCCTTCTCTCTTTCAAACTATGGGATTTTTTTTAAATTAAATACTAATATTTCTATGTTTCTAATTTTGAGAAATTGATTCAATATTTGGAATAATTAGTCCCAAATTATATAAATAGTTTAATCTTATTTTTAGGAAATATGAATATAAACTTCGGTAATTTTTATTAATGCTGTTAAAGTGTAAATTTGGTTATTACAAGTAGGAATAATATTATAAATTACCCTATCACTTGACTTAATAAATTTGGATGAGTAAGGTTATCCATAAATCAACTTTGGGTCGAAATGGTATCTATTAGAACCTACCTGAATGATATTAGGACATTTAATTTATTTCATTTAATGAAAAGTGAAATATGTCTCACTCAAACATTAATAATTGTGTTATTTTTCGTATTTGTTAATTCATAAGCTAAATTTGATTATAAATTCTAATTTGAACGATAAATTTTTTTCTTTATCATGATAATTTATTTTTAATTATTAAGAAATAAATATTTACCTTAAATACTTATACATTGATGATGTAATAATTAATCAATTAATGAGAAATCAATAAAAAAGTTGATTTTACTTCTAGTACCATATAAACGACCCAAAAACACCAAAAAATATTATTTTTTTAGTATATATCGACAAAAACATTCCATGGGTCTATTTAGTGAGAAGTTAGTTCATTATATAAGATATTGAAACACTTATATTATTTTATTTATAGTTGGGTTAAAGTTGTCACATTAAAATTTTAATTAGTATACAATTTTTAATATTAGATTTTCTGTTATATAAATAAAAATACCAGTAATACAATGAAATATAATACATATATATTCATTATAGTATTTTAGTTTTAATTGTTATCAAAAAAATAAGTATATAAAATAATTAAACAATATTTATGTATTAATTATTTTGTTGAGGGAGATATCAAATAAATATTATTAACAATATTAAAAGAAATATAATTATTTCTAATGAATTTTTCAAATTAATTTCCTACATTAATTTGACCCCATATGGATATAATAAAATATTTTTTTGAGGAAAAATGTTTATATTAATATTTTTTACATTCCATGAAACGAATACTTTCAAAATTGACAGTATTCTTATTTTATCAAAAATAATTTTTAATTATATCATTTAAAAATAAAAAAAATTAATAATTTTTAATAATTATTATATGATATAAAATTTATTAAATTATATATTTATAATTTAATTTACGTCAAATATGTTAATATTTGATCCTTTAAATATTAAAATATTTGTCACACTAGTTAAATTGAAATAAAATAAATAAGTGAGAAATTAAAATGATAATGATTAAATGTGTAGAAAAACATGTCTAAAATTTATTTCATTGTGATATTAAATCCTTATCAAATCCATTCCCTGAACATATGACTTGAGGTTTTTGGAAGTGCTTAGGTTTTATTTTAAAATAATATTTTTGGGAATTCCAAATGTTCCCCTCACCTCAATTATAATAGGGAAAATCCTCCCTCACAATTTAAATTCAATATGAGTGTTCAAGATATATCATATCCTACCCATTTTCTTTCCCAAATTTCTTATTCCCATCATGCAGTTTATGCTCTTTTCAAAACACCAACTCTATTTCCTTTAAGTAGAGATATAGATGGAGCACGTCGAAGAATATTTAATCTCCTCCGTCCGTTCTTTCAAATTATTTCTTATTCTACTTCCTCTTAATGAGTTCTCTCCATTATAAATTAACCACCCTAGTCGAAATTTTATACTATGAAGTTATTATGATTATGTAATTTCCATATTCCACATTCCATATTTCCTCAAAAAATGAAATCGCCACACATACATACATACGACTTACCATCTCTAGGTCGTGGGGTAATATGTTTTTCACCACCATCATACTTGGATGGATATAATGATAGAAATAATAAAAATATATTGTTATTAAAAAAAGTAATGGGTAATGGAAAAACATATATTCCTTCCATTTAAAAACCATTTAAAAAATATGGAAAAGATATCGACGCTCATGTGTACGTACAACATACCGTCTCCATGATTCAATGGGATTTGTTCTATATAATCCTCATTAAATTATGATTATATAAATGAATTTAATGAATAAATATGATATATATTATACTAATATAATTATATAAATTATTTAACTATATCCTATGAACGAGATCAACACTTATCTGACCAAACCTGAATAATAATATAAAGTAGTTAATATCCAAATAATGAGTAACAATGAGATGTTTCTAAAAAATAGATGAGAATATGATAATATATGATAACATAAAAATGAATACTATTCTGTATGAAGTCAATAACAATATTTGAATCATTATACAATAGGTTAGAATATATAAGAAGCATATCATACCTAAGGTAAGGGATTATTTTGTCTCACTTTTATTCCTATGAGACATATTCCATATACACCACCTACTTATTTTGTGTGGTGTTTATGATTCCCATGAATGTTTTGTGATAATTATTATGAAGGTTATGATATTTAAGTTTTCATATAATTTTCTTTATTTTATGTGGAATATGATTCAACTGATTATAATTGGTAAGTGATAAATTTTTCAATCTAATTTGTACCCAAGATTTGTTTATATGTAAGTATTTACTAGGGGTATACTTATCATCAATATTCATGATTTTTATAAATGATTACATAAATTTTATAATATTATTCTATCTATAATAAAATTACTTTTTATCCATTTTTGACTTTTAATATATGGTTTATAAGGAATATTTCATTCTTTTAACATATGAGGTACTAATTAACACTTCCAGAAAAACATTTATAAGAATTTGTTTATCTTATATGGAATTATCAAATTTTTACTTCTTCATAATTCCTTATTTACAAAAAGTTTCTATTACACAATTTAGATTTATTTTCATATAAATTAATTTCTTTTAAAATATTTTGGAATTTTTAGAAAATAAAATGTTTTTTATGAAGAAAGGATATTTTCCTCAAAAATTAATTTCAAGTGTTGTATCAAAATTATTTTCCATCTAACAAGAAGTTAATGATTATTAGTTTCCAATGACACTAAACTAATATGTTCATTGGGTGTCTTTTTATTTAATGTATTTTTTATTCTACAAATGAAATGTAATTTCTATGTATATCAATCCTGGGTTGTTAGAGTTGGTATCAGAGAGAAGGATTGGTCAAACATTGGATAGTAAGATGATAAAACTTTAGGGAGATCTCTAGTGATATTTCTATGTATATGTCTAGGGATTTTCAAATGATATGTATATGTATAAGATACAATACTAAGGTAATTTTTGTAATCATGACTTACTAAGGTTTAAATTGAAGATTTCATATATTGAATTATTATAAGTACTTTAAGTTTCTTTTGTTTTTATATACAATGATATGTATTTCTCACACATTTCTTTCTGGTCTTAGTCAATATCCACAACTACATAGAACATAGGTAACCAATGAATGTTTCAGATGTGTAAATTATTGGAATTATGAAGATCAATTTACTACGTGGAAATATCATGAAGAGAGTCATGAAGATAGTATGAGTATTTGTCAAACTATTGCGGATAAAGAGATTGCAAAAATCATGTGAAAGTTATGTGATGTTCTTAAAGTATTGATTTCATTACACTTAAAAAGATTAATGTTGAGAAACCTTTAGACATGATTCATATTTTATGAAACATGAAGATGATGGATCCTGAGTAATGCTTTAAGAATAATGTTGGATGATTAATGTGTAAATGTTTAGGAATTAATGTATCTTTTTATTTGAATCTTGAAATATATAAGTATTTTCATTATAAAATATTCAGTAAGTATTGGATAGGATATGTTGAATAGTTTTACATAGCTAAAAAATTGATTTAAGGATAATTTGTTAAATTTGGAGAGCCTGTGATTTAGGTAAATTTAACCCTTAATATGTCCCTTATATTAATAGAATGATTTTTGGATAAAGATACGATGGATTGGAATAATTAAATTAGATGATTCTAGTTTTTTGGGAACTAATTATGTAGTTGTTGACTAGAGGTTTATGAAATCATGGATGAAGTATGAAACCTTTTGGGACTTATAGAATATATCCAATATGTTTTGGAATGAAAAAACATGCATATTTTTATTAAGGATATCTAATAATTCAGGTTCGTACTGTGACACAAGATAATACATGATGAAGGTGTTCACATTTTTGTAATGTGACCGACTAGAGATATCATTTATTATATGGGGGATAAATGATAAATTTAGTTTGTGAACTATTTTATATGGTTTTTTATTTTTAGGTTTCTGAAGGATTGTATGATTATCAAATTTATGGAAATTTTATATTAAACATCAGATGAAATTTGTTAGAATAAATTATAATCTCACCATATATATACTTATGCATGTTTGATAACTTATGATAATCTTTTTATGATAAAGTAATATGGAATGATCTATCAATAAATTAATGGATCTCAAGATCTACTAACAATTCAAGAATCAAAATTTCAACTTCATTTATTTGAGTAAAAGATGAAGCGGAAATTGGTCAAGGCACGACCAAAAATGAGATTTTACTGAAATCAGTTAAGTATTTATTCCCATATTTTTAAACATTAGGAATAGGATCTTGGAAACCAAAAATTCTATCATATTACATTCTTATCTGATGTGTTAGATAGTCCCTTAAATAATTTAATATTTATGGATTTCTGATTGTTAACTTTATCTTAACCATTTTATCTATCACACTATATCATTACATGATGGATAGATTTTTTCTTCCATATCCATGTATTCACTTCCCATATATTTTCTTCTACAAGGAGACTTATTGAGGAGTTACTTTGTGTAATTGTTATGTTTATAACATTCCTTTTTAAAATGATATTTAAGTGTTCTTTTTTATGATGTGGTTTTTATAAAGGGAACATTCAAGTAGTAAACCTTTTATAACCCCAATTTATATATAGTGAAAAGTTAATTTTAAGGGTGGTAGAATGTAACAACTGAATATTTTAAGAGATAAAATCTTTTTAATTTCTTTGATGCTTGTGTTATAAGGTTCCCCAAAATTTGATTCCATTATGCGCAACACTAGCTTAGATCGTGGTATACGCAAGTCTATACATTTAATTTGTTATACAAAATTTCACGTTCTTAGAAATAATTTCATGCAGGACCATGTAAATGTGAAAATATAAATATTATAACCTTTCCATTATAATGGATGGTTTGAAAAATATTAACTTTTTTAAGAAAAATAATTCAAATTAAAATAATTTAGTCAATAAAATAATAAAATCATTCTTTATTGATTTTATTAATGTAAAATATGTGTAATATATTTAATCTAATGTTTAAAATTAATCTTATAAGTTTTTTAGACATTATATAAGAACATAATAAATTTTATGGATAAAATAAATATTTTCATCAAATGTAGTATTGACACCTTTTGATGGAGCATCCAATTAAAATATAGTATTTTAAAAATTTATATATTCTATATAAAAAACAGTATTCTTCAATGGAATTGGGATATAAAAATTTACTTTGAATTTTTCTTATATTTTTATGAGAAGTTTTAAATTTTTATGAATAGTAAAATTGTACTAAATTTTAATTGGAAATCATTTTAGATATATATAATTTATGCAATTAAATTAAATTATTTTATGGTTCTAAAATATAAATATAAAATATCTTTATCATTTAATATATTCTATTTCATTATCATTAATTTGACATTAAATTCATATGTAAAAAATTTAATCATTTGCAATGTTTTAACTTTTAAAAAACTCGTTCTCACTTTCTGTTAACGATGTTCATTTTAAATTAATTTTTGGAAGATATATGTTTTTAATTTTGAAAAAATTGATTCTATATTTGGAATCATTAGATTCAGATTATGTAAATGGGTTTTTTTTATTTTCTGTCAATATGAATAGTAATATCGATACATTTTATTAATACGGTAAATGGGTAAATCAGGTAATTAAGGGTATAAATAATATTATAAAATACCATAACACTTGTCTTAATTTCATTGGATGTTTATTCTTAAATATAAATAATCCTATGGTCTAAATCCAATCCATTTGAACCCACATTGATGAGATTAGGACATTTAAATTATTTTATTTACAGAAAAGGGAAATAGGTCTCACTCAAAATTTAATAATTAAGTTAATTTTCATCTGTATTAATACCCAAGATATATTCAATTATAAATACTCATTTGAAATCTAAATTTTATTACTTTATCATGTTAATTTATTATAAATTATTAGGAAATAAATAATTATGCTAATGACTTATACTTTAATGATGTAAAAGATAAATAATTAATGAGAATTCAATAAAACAAAAATTACTTAATTTATAATACCCATTAAAAGACCCCAAATCCTGAAAATTTATTATTCTTCTAGAATATATCTATCATAAGAATCTATGTGTTGAGTTAGTGACCATTTGGATCATTATATAAGAGTTTTTGAGACTTATTTTATTTTATTTTATGTGTTGTTAAAGTTGTCACATTGAATATTTAATAAGTATAACTTTTTAATATTATATTTTCCAGAAGATAAATTATACTACAAGAATTATATTGAAATATAATACATTTATCTACATCATAATATTTTGTTTTTAATTATTATTAAAAAAATATGTATATTAAATATTTACAAAATATAGATGTATTAATTATTTTATTAAGGAAAATATAAAATAAATTTTATTAAATATATTAAATTAAATATAATTTGGGATAATTAATTTGATCTATGAATTGTATATAAATCCTTGAACCCTTAAGGACATAAAAAATCTTTTTTTAGCAAAAAAATTTATGTTAATATTTTTTAAATCCATGAAATGAATATTGTCTAAATTGACACTATTGTTATTTTTTGAATATAATGTTTTATTAAATTATATAAAATCAATAATTTTTTAAAAATAATAATGAATAATTATGATATAGTCTAAAATGTTCTAAATTATTTTTTATAATTTAATTTTAATAAAATAAGTAAAAATTTCACCCTTTAAATATTTAAATATTTTTTATTGTAGTTAAAATGAAATAAAACAAGAAGTGGAAAATTAATATGATAAAGTTTAAATGGACAAGAAATCTTGAATAAAATTTATTTCTTAATGATATTAAAGACATATCTCATCAAATATTTTAACAGAATACATTTTTAGGTTTTTGGATGTGGTATTAATTTATTGTAAATTAATATTCTTAGAAATTTCAAATGTCCCTAGAACTCAATTATAAAAGGGTACATACTCTCTCAAAATTTCAATTCAATTTGATCCTTCATGATCATCCATACCATAAACAATTCCCTTATAAACTTTATTATTAACAGTATATAGATTATGGTCTTCTCAAAAGACCATCTCTAGAGACATTAAGTTGAAGTCTAGAGGGAGCTCGTTGAAGAAGAGGTAATCTCCAACACCCGTTCTTTCAAATTATTGCTTCTTCTAATTCCACTTCATGAGTTGTTACAATTATAAATTAATGAATCTAGTATGAATTTTATACTGAGAATTGATGAATATTTTTTAACAACCATATTACACCTTCTATCCATCCTACAAAAAACGATATCACCACGCGTGTGTATATACGGTTAACCATCTCCATGTTGTGGTGTAATTTGTTTTTCACCGCCATCATACTCAGATGGATATAATAATGGAATTGATAACAATATATGTTTAATAAAACATGATATTTATCAAAGAACAAAATATATAACTTCCATTTCAATACCATTCAATAATTATGGTAACGGTATCATCGCTCGTGTGTACGTATGACTTATCATCTCCACAATGAAATGTTATTCATTATACCTGATCTACACAAAATTATAATAATATAAATTAATTGAATGAATAAATATAAAATATATTATACTAATATAATTATATATATTATATAATTATAAACTAAGATGGAGAACCAAAAATTATCTGACGAAACATGAATAAGAATATAAAGCAGTTAATACCTAAATTATGAGTAACAATTAGCTATTACTGACAAAAAGATGAGAATAAGATCATATATAATGTCTAAAAAAATAATATGAATCTATAATATTTCAATTAATTATTTATATCAATATATAGGTTCTTTAGATACATATAAATCATATCATATTTATGGTAAGAGATTATTTTGTCTCGGTTTTATTCAAGTGGGACATATGCCTTAAACAACACCTATTTAATTTGAGTGGTGTTCATGATTCCAATTAATGTTTTAGGATACATATTATGAAGGTTAGGATATTTAATTATTCTTATAATATTCTTTATTTTATGAGGCATATGATTTGACTTATTATAATTGGTAAGGGATAAATATTGCAATCTCATTTTTATCCAAGATTTGTTTATACGTAAATATTTAACGGAGGTATACTTCTCATCGTTGTCCATGATTTAAAAAAATGATTTCATAAAAGTTTCACAATTTTTATATTAATATTTAAATCCATTCATTTCCCATTTTTTAGTTTTACTACATGGTTTGGGAGGAATCATTCTTTCATTTCCCATAAGAGGTACTTTATAACTTTTTCTGCAAAAGTACGAGGAGAATGTTTTTTATCTTATACGAAATGATCAGATTTTTACATCTTCATGATGCCTTCTTTCAATGAAGATTATTTTATATTATTTAATGTTTATTTTCAAATAAAATATTTTCATTTACATTTTGTGGAATTTTTAGAAAAGATAATGTTTTTGAAGAAGAAATGATATTTTTTTGAAGAATTAAATTCAAGTGATTTAGCAAAATTATATTCCGTCTAAGATGAATATATATTAATGGGGTTATGTTTCTATACCTATTGTTGTTATGATTTTATTGTGTTAATTATTTGATGATATTTAATATGGACTATGTTTTGATAGAATTATTATTGAGAAACTAATTTTATAGATTGGGTTATACTATGATGAATGATTTATATTTTTTGTGGATCAAATAAGAATGATTTCATTATGAGATGGGTGGAGCCTATATATCCCTCTAGTTCATTGGGTAAATATGGATAACTCATCATGTATGTATGTTATGTGTGAAACCGATTTATTATTCAATATTTATTGAGTGGACATGGTTTCCATGTCCATATGTTTATACAGGGGTCTGGCTTCATGTCCTTAATTTAATGAGTGAATCTTTTACTATTTATACATGTTCAAAAAGTTGTAATTTTGTGTCCATGACACAATTTCATGTATTCTATTATAGTCATGCTTTTATATATTATGATCCTTGATTTTCATTATGATTCATATTTTCCACTGATATGCAGGGCATGATCTTCTAATATTATGATCACATTCTCGTAAACTTTATGCGGATGTTTATGTTTACATATCACCAGTGTTTACTATTACTGTACATTTTATCTCACCCCTTTTTATGTTTCTTTTCCCCAGTATTTGAAGAAGGTTATTAATTATGATGATTCAAAAAGGGGCTCTAGTTATGAGGGATAAATCAAGATATGGTGTAGATGATTTATGAACTAGTTGTTTGTGTTTCCCAAATTCCAAAGACACTAAACTAATACGGTCTTTGGGAATTGTTTTTTTCAATGTATTATGTACTCAAAAAAATAAATTTAATTTTCATGTACATCAAGCATGGTTTTTTATATTTTTTATTAAATTAATGACTATATTTATATGAACAACATAATATCATGTATTAAATATATCATGTTGGAAGATCTCTATATTATATTTCATAGGATTGGAGATAATAATATAACTAGATGGTCCATGAGTAAAGTATATAAAAAATTTATTGAATCTATTTCCAAATATCAGAATTATTTTTCTAGAGCACGATTATATAAGATATATATGAATATGATGAGATTTACCACTGATAATGATGTATTGATAATTTTTTCCAACATAAAAAATGTTGATAATAACATTAAATAGGTAAAGTTATATATCATATATAACATATTTAATGATTTCAAAATTATTATAGATGATGATTTTGATGGACCATTCAATCAAGTAACTTAATTTATTGGATCTATTATAGTAATTTATGAGGTGATATAGGATATATATAATTTTAATAATATTTTCAATGTTTTACACCTCTATACAATCCAAAAGATTCAGCTATAGAAGAGGGGGATTTCTTCAGGATCTCTCTTGATGATCGATTAAGAAGTTTGGTATCTTATAAAAGGAGAGTTAAGATATAATAGAAATTATTTTATATAACTTTGAATATGGAATTTAAATACGTGGGTAATGTTGAAATCTCTAAATTTGGAAATGGTGAAGAGGATGTGGATGACAAAATTCTTTCACTAGTGGCTATAAAATTCAAGAGTGGAAAAGATAGAGTTGAGGGAAAGATAACCTTGGCTTTTATTAGAGTGTTAAAAAGATTGGTATATTGTGGAAAGGTAATTAAGAAGACGTTTTATTTAAAAAAACGAATCATAAGTTACACATAATAAACGAAGAAACATCCATCATAAAAGAGACTCGAAAATTATGAGTTCATTTGGAAGGAAGTTTCTGAGGAAGTGATTTGTGAGAAATAAATAAAATAATAATGAAGACTATCTTGAGGGTGATGAAAAAAATTAAATATGATATTGATGATTCTATGATGGATATTGTTTATAAGTATGAATATGAATAGGAAAATATTAATAAACATGAAGGAGTAGTTGATCTCAATATGTTACTTATAGGAGTGCTCAAAGATCATGATATTCAATGAAATAAAAATAAAATTATTAGTAAACACCAAAAATAATTTCCAAAATATTTTTATTATATTTAATAAGATATTGAAAATTTCTATGAATATTTAGATAACCATTTGTCTTATTCGGTGAATCCAATAGAGATTTCGAGTTTCAAGATGAAGATTGAAGAAAAGGCTGAGGTGATCACTGACCACAATAAAATATTATATAAGAAATATAATAAGATTAACCCCCTTTAAGAATAGGATATTTCATTTAGAATTAAACATCAATCAATATTAAAATAATGTGATTCATATAATAAGTTACACTTTAGGAGTATCACTGATAGATAATTCATAAAAAGGGTCGAGTGAGGCTCTAAAGGTGTCAAAAACATTTTGGATAAATATAGATCTATATACGTGTGTAAAAATGGTATCAACTATGATTGAAAGTCATCAAATGTAGTAATAGGGATTTGTCTAAATATGAAATAGTAGACGGTTGGTGATTATGTAACCAAACCTAAGTAACTAGAGGTATGAAAAAATATCGCTATGAAAAAAGGGAATCATAAGGATAAAAAAATATACGAGCCTCATATAAATTTTATTATCCAAGGAAACATAAGAAGGATATAGACATATGAAAGATTTAAGGGGAATGTATTATTCATCTTATGAATATTCAATTATTTAGAAACCATGGAAACACTAACTTATTATATGAAGAGGAAAGAATATATTCAAATGGGTATGTTTTTGACCGTCAATAAAGGAGAATATCGACATAGATTTCATCAAATAAAAGAAATAATTTCTATGAATATTATATACATTGTTGTAACATTATGTATAAATCAGTTGAATACATTAATATAGGAAGTATAAATAGTATGTATAGTTCATAGAGATAAATGAATATAGGTCAACGATGAAAAATCCTTCTAAGAAATAGGTACTCTTCACTGGAGGAATAAGGAGTGTATGTTTTCATCATATATGATAAGGAGAAATCTGAGAGTTCATCTTATGACTACCCTAATAGAAATATCGTTAAAAAAAGTATATTGTTAAGGAAAATATGAAATTAATTTCTCTCAAAGAAATGAGGAAAAATAGAATCAACATTCTCAATAGTGTATGTTTATCACACATGAATATAAATGTAAGTATCTTGTAAAAAGTGAAAGGTTGAGTCTATGGAACTATTCGTTTCAATAGTGATTGATCCAAGATGAAAAAATTCAATAGAAATAAAATTATAATAATATATTAGTTTAAAAAGAAGGAATAATTGTATGTAGATTCATTGTGATAGAACCAGTTGAGTGTAAGATAACTCTATGACTCCAGAATTGAGGTTTTATTAAATAAGAAGGGATGTGTTATCAAAATAATGTAATATAAATAAATAATGAAAATTTGGAAGAAAGGTGTCAATTAATATTAGTTGTATATAATATATAACAATTCTCTCCAAATAGTTTAATAGGATAATAAGATGTTGAATCAATGTCTGGGAAATATTAAACAACAAATCATATAGATGTTTTCTAAGAATAAGGCCTTTTTAGGTATTCCAAATCAAAAATTAGATCATGGAAATAATTTTGATACCTGTATATTGGGAAAGACAGACTAAAATCGATACCAAAAGAATAATAATATAGTATCAAACCTCATTAAATTTTTTCATATTGATGGTTTTTTCCTAATAAATATATTAGGAACCTATGAGGTTATGTATTTTGTTTTGTTTTTTATGATTATATAGCATTTTATTACATAATTTTTATGAAAAAAAGTGGTAAATAATTGACTACATTAAGTATATGTGAATATCAGAGAATGAAACTTGCTACACTATCAAGTTATTATGATCTTATAATAGAAAATAATACATATTAATTATTTTCAAAAATTAGATTTAAAATATGAAATAAAACATGAAGGGTCCTTATTATGATATCCTAAAAAAGATTTATTGAAAAATGAAATTGAAAGGAGAAAAATATAGATAAATTAATTCTCACTGATAGTGGAAACTCTTGATATTACTTTAAGCATGCTAAATAGTAGTATTATTTAATCAAATAGAGGATTCATTCTTCCTTGAGAAGGAAATAACTCCAAATAAAATGTGGCATAGAAGTAGGCCCTCACTAAAACAATTTTGGTTCATTAGAAGCATATTAAATATTCATTATAAATAAGAAAATAAACTAAAGTATAGATATAATTCTGATGAAGATGCATATTTAGGAAATTTATAAAAGTGTACATCATAAAAATGCTTCGAAGAAATAATGAATAAAATTATGGAGAGTAATGTTATCAAATTAATTGAATAAATAGTTGTAAATATTAATAAATCTATAAACTAGGATGATTTGTATAAATTATAGTTTGACGTTAAAACCACTCCTCTAGTTACATAAATATAATAGAATGATGAATAGTTTAAGGATAAATCATAAAAGGAGATGATTATTGAAGACATTCATCCTATGCTTCAAAGGAGTATAGACATTGATCCATATAACATTATTTGAGTTTGAATTTCTACAATCAGACACAAATAATGAGTAATATTGATAATTATTATCTTATATAAATTGTAGAAACACAATCATTTTAATAGGTAGTAAAGTAAGAGTCATAGTGTAGTTCATTGATGGAATAACTGAATGAAATTGATAAAAATAGACCTTCAGAATTATTAATGATTATCAGAAATCATAATGTGATAAGAAAAAAGTGGAATTTGCACAATAAATTTGATGAGCATTGAAACCTAATCCAAGATATGGTGTGTTTGGTTTGTATAAACTATAAATAGATTGGAGGGGTTGATTGCAGGTTCCAAGCACACAATGGAAGACATGAAAGATGGGATTTTAAAATATTTCCACCAACAATCCACATGAACTAATCCTTGTTGTTGAATGGAATCCCTGTATAATCCTAGAGAACATCATGTGAGGAAATTTAAGAACGTAAAGAAACACCATACATACCTAGTAAGATACAATGTTTTGCTTGACATCCTTTTGTCATTCATGATCACATATCAGTGAATTTGAATCTTAATTCCTCTAGATCAAATGTAAAAACTTCAAGAATGTATTGTAGTGATGATTGTCGAAATTTGGGTTATGGCATGGAGATTTGATAACTCCTTAAATGATCCAATGATCTCCACATCACTTTGAATGTGATACATGAGAGAAATATCTATCCAATCTCCTCGATCTAGAGACTCTTTCTCTAGAATGCGGGAGATATAAAAGGAGAGACAGATAGAGAATATTTCTTTGTGGGAAGCTCTCCACTTCAATATATAGTGAAAAAATAAAGTTTCTAGAAGAAAATCTCGATATTCATTGATTTATTTCTCCCTAAATATAATGTATAGTATGGAAAATTAAATGAGTCATAAAAATAATTTACAATAATATCATGTTTTTTTAATATTGAAATTATATTATGTTATAATACCCTATATATTTACATTAATTTTCATTCCCGCAAATATTATATGAATTTTAAATGTTTTAATCTTGTTACCATTCAATTAATATTTCTTATGTATTTACATTAATACTTTTTTAATACATTTATTTAATAAATTCAATGCCATTTATTATTTACCTTAATAATATGGATTTATTTATTACCTCGGTGATCGTATCTCCTTTGATAAAACCCGGACCCCGGTGGTGGGGCCCATAATGTCGAATTTACCAATTCAATTGAAGACAATAGATTATTGAATATGATATTATTCATGACCCTCTAGTCCTTTATCTAAATATTAGTGAATATTAATCATATACCAAGAACATGAATTAGATACCCATTATGGACCCTAAAAAGAAAACGATAGTTACCACAACAACAAAAAACCTACGAACACACAATCTAAAATACAATCTCATTGTATTTAATATCTCATAAAGTATGATGCAAACTCGTGCCATCAACCATTCTTCTTTAATATTTATTGATCTAACATGATGTATTTACCCTCGACTACCACATACATTGTCTTATTAAGGTACTACCATCCTGACCAACATCACCCAAGATATATCACTTCCTTAACCTTGAAGAGGCAAATACTCTAATGACCATTCAACTAATGTCATACCACCAATGACGTACAAAAAAAATTACCTCACCATGATTTTGTTATTATGGTTTTTTCTATACATAAAAGTACATGATCAAATGAAAGACATGGGTAATGATCTCTGGTCAGGAGACCATTACACATGTCTGTAGATTGGAACAACCAATAGAACCCAAAACATGTGGTGTTGTTATTGGAGGATCTATCCTCAAAATCTCACTACTAGGGATCGACAAGTGAAAAAATCATGATAAAAAGTCTCAATGATTATGATCCCCTAGAACATGATAGTGAGACACCTACAATATCAAAATAGTAGGATGTATATAGACCATTAGACCATTGTTTAAAATTAATGTCATTATATCTAAAGATTATCATTATATCATGGGATCTTCTCTAACCTTTGATATGAAAATTAATCTATCGAATTTACCATTACACAGTGGATACGTAAATATCTACACTATAATGGTAATTATACATCATCTAGAACTAAATTATACAAAATATGGAAATAAAAATATTTCAATGTTGGTTCTAGGGAACCCACTATTACCACACCTTCACTTGCACTAGATACAACTTTCTAACCATACTTGTTAACTCTCACATGATTAAAATCCAGTTTTTGGTGTGTCATTACATTAGTTATCAGGACTTTCACGATTCCACCATACAATGTGTCTTCTCTATCGACCTCATCTCCTTGTGTAAAATGAATATCACTTTGGGACATTTAATTAACTTGAAATATTGTCTAGTTATAATATAATAATTTAAATTATGATAATCATTTCTTACTAGGTTTGAATCCAATAAATAGAAAGAATTATTGTATTTAACTACCTCTTAGCTTCCTTGGAAGCTACAACGTACTCAATGTTTGTTGGTATGGAATCCAATGGATTATATTAGCATGTAAAGCTCATTAACTTATACATACTATGGTAATATATCACATTTATATAAGGAAGTCTAGTTTGTGACAACTCAAAACTAGTATCCTAACTACCCCACATACAATGTACCTATCATTTGATCACACCGAAGTACAATTAGGTAGTTCTGACTGCTTCCGTTATAGTTCTCGTGAATATAACCAATATTCTCCTACAATAAGTTACATCATGATAATATTAGTTTTCGTATATATCTTGACAAACTGATTGATTCATTTCTTAAATTGATGGATTTAAACCTACCATGTTAATCTTCTCCTATTTTAAAAACATGTAATCGTAGAGAGATATATTACACGTGACATCGACAGAAATTATTACTCAAATTTTTTCAACATATAATTTTCAATAAAATGTCACTATATGTACAAATGACTAGGTCCATGAAACCATTTTATCTATCTTAAAAAATTCTATTCCCTAGAACGTCGGTTTATAAATTATGTCGGTCACTGGAGAATATACTTCATCCTTGCCTTTAATAACTATAAGACGAATAATGTTTTTCATATGTTCTAGAACATATTGTACTTGGGAAACATTGAAACTCCCAAAACCCTTTTTTATACACATGGAAAAAATTTATTTCAAAATAATATTCTATTATCCCATTCTTTACTTTAATCACAAGCAATATTTCAATAACTTGAATCCTTTATTAGCATTCTGTGACGTGGCCACCGTTTCTTGTTGCACCGTATACACTCCTTCCATGATTTGTGGTCATGACATAAAAATAATAATATAATGATCATGGAAATTAAATATGAGAAATAAAATTCGAACGAATTTAGGAATAACTAATTGGTTTAACAAATCAATCCTTTATTGGTACTACACTATTACCTTTCACGTATAATATAATATGAATACCCACTATAGTATACAAAATTTATAAGCCTCTTTTCACAGTGATGCATGAAATCCATTATTGATTTTTAAATGAACATTTGAATCTTAACTACTTTCCATATAAAAATTACCATTATGAATCATTATTCATATTGAATAATTTATCCCCAACCATAGTGAATACAAATCCATCAATATGGTTTTAACCTTCCTATGTAATATGTGTCTCTAGAACATTCATGTTCAAAATGACATTTTGTCAGGACACTCCTTCCTTCTTCTAATGTCCCTTATATCTCATCCCTTTAGTCACATTTATCTTTCATCAGTGGTGTTTTGTTTTGTTTGGGTACATTTTTGTTCATACATATTTGTGTTATTCATAGGTATGGCTTCAATCTTCTATGCTCTTGGGGGACATGGTTTTCATTTGAATATTTTGGTTCATCTTTGTCTGCTCTTACTATATATTGTTGTTTTATGACCACTTTCATGTCTTTATTGTGAGATATATCAGATGATTTGGGATGTTCTGGATGAGGCGTCATTGCTTCCATGGAGGCATTGCTTGTGGTTGGGAACTATGGGTATGGTTGTGGTGAGGTGTTCTATCCTCTTAAAAGAAGATTAATACTAGTTTCATCTCATTGGTAAAGCTTCGCCATTCCAACTCTGCTCTAGCTACTTGTTCTTTCACCCCAAGATAGGTAGCTCTGGTATGATTGCTCTTGTGGATGATTTGGGATTGTGTTGTGGGAGTGGTAGTCAATGTTCTAGGGGGTGTAACCTTTGTTCCTTTTTCAGTATGGTCTTCTATTTCAGAGTTCTAAATGAATAACATTGATCTTGTTTTTGGTTTTTATTGTTTTTGTTCGGCTTTCATCTTTCATTATGGTCTTCTATTTCAGAGTTCTAAATGAATAACATTGATCATGTTTTTGGTTTTTATTGTTTTTGTTCGGCTTTCATCCAGGTAGTTTGTGATATTCTGTTTTGATGCTGTTACAGTGGAAGAAGTGGTGTTCTCTGATGGTGACATGGTGATGGTGATTGTTTTTGTTGATGATTATGTTGAATATTGATGGTTTCATTGGAATTTTTTTTTCTAGTCGTCGTCACTCCAGCAGTGATGGGAAGTAGAAGACGGTGGTATGCCGATAGTGATGATATTGAAGGTAGGTGACATGCCCCAACTAACGTGGGGGTCCCACAGATCAATGTCTCAGGTTTGGGGTTATTATTTGAATTTCCAATTTCATATCTAATTTTTTTATCTTTGGATCCCATTCTGGTTAACACTCATCCTCAATGTGTTTTTTCGAAAATCCAAAATAACATAATTTTAAAATTTGGCTTTGACTATCTCAAAATTGATGTGAAACATTTTATAGAACTGTAGAATATCACTTGTGTACCACCTTTTCCATCAAATTTATTTATGTAATCTCCTAGATAATTGTTATTAAAATTAATTTAAATTAACATATTGTTTTCATTGGTGAATATTTGATTATATAAAAACAAACTCATTGCATCTAAACACATTTCCTTATGACATAATGAATTTCCCTCATATTATGACACATATGATACCCATTTTTCATAATAATTTTAATATTATTATGGGATAAAACCATTATTTTAGAAGCATGTCGTGAAATATAATGGATGATTCATTAAGTTGCAACATTGATACTACTTATATCATTAATATAATGTATAAAACTTTCATTTATAAATTACTCCATGGTGAATATTGTAGGTCAATGTTGACATGTAAGACTTAATGATAAATACTACTCATTAACATCAATGCCATTATGAAGATATGGTAATGATCATTTAGGAATTACACCATGCTACATTATTTTGATCAATGAATGCATGGAAAAGATATTCTTCATCATGCCTTCCTGAAGAAGCTCATATCTTCTAGACATGCATATACATAACATTTCCATTCCATAATTACATAAAGAAATATTATGAAGTATATATATTGCTTTATTAATGTATGATTAGTTCATTGTCTTATGATTTAATAATGATAAAATCATTGTGTCATAGCCTTATTTCTAAAGGTATCTTTTTCTAAAATAAATTCATTCATAATACCAAAGGTTATTATATTTAATGAACCTAAATACCAACCTAGGTATATAATTTATGTATAAATTTATTATTACATGGAAAATAATTATCTTTCCACAACTGTGTATAAAATTCGTACATTTTATATTCATTTGGTATTTCCTATGATCCAGGTATTATTGAACTATGACTTATGTATTCTTCACAAGAAACAATATTCATTTACGAACATGGAATAATGTCTCATTGTGTCTTATGGACATATAATATTAATGTTTTTTTTATACTAAATAATATATTACATGAATCATTCACTTTTAAATATAGAAGTCATGTACCTGTCTCCAATGAACTAGGAATCACCATATCTTGGCTACTAGGAGAATACTCCTACATTATTATAATGAATTTATAATCACTAGGTTAACGTATTAAAATACATATATGTGAAAGGTATATATTATTTAATACCCAAGATGTAATACTGAAACATTAAATATTGAATATTCTCTAAAGATAAGCGAGTACTTTCTTCTTAATTTAATGCATTTCGTTTTGAATTCCATCATCTTATTTTATATTATGCATTGATAATAACTTGAAGTTTATTAGCCGTCCTCATTACATTGAACGATGTTTAAAATTTTCTTCTGGATTTACCTTCCATTGTCCTTATTTCCTTTCCTTTAATTTTATTCACCATACAATCCAAATATTTACATTCATTAAATTATTATTTACATGTAAATCCTTACCTAAATAGGTAATGAAGAATTTACTCAATTTTATTTTTTATTTTAATGTTAAATAGAACAAGGTTAATTTTGTGAAAATTATATGAGAAAGGGATCCACTAAATGATCGTGATCCATCATTTATTTAACACATTCCGGAGTAATCATTACCTTATTGATATCTTTCTTCACCTTCTCCAAGCAAACTTATCGAAGAATAGACTAAATGTTATATCAATAATGTATTAATGTAGTGACTCGGACTATCATCCTAGATTGATGATCGGAACTTGCCATAACCATCATATGGTTTTCACATGAGCCTCCTGAAATCAATTTTACACCCTTGCTTTATGAGATAGATTAATGGGAATAGGGGACACCAACACATTAAATATCCAATACCCTTTTATTTTTCACAAGCGCCTATACTACTTTTGGATACTCATTCCAATGTAAAAAACTACATTTTCCATTTTTTCACATTATTTCTTTTTATATAACTATCCATTTAAAAAGTAAACTAATAGAAGATTAGTACTTTTATCTTTATTACACAATTTAGGTATTTTGATTAATTAATTAAATCATTAATTGTATCATACAATTGTATAAAATTTTTGGAACCCACTATGATAGAATTAGAATAATCCATTGGTTTAATATTCTAGTGTCAAGAATCCTTGAACCCCCTCTCATAGTGAAAAATCACTAGCTTCACCACTACTCGGAGGGTTCAAGGATGGATTTTGACTAGACAACTACATTAACGTTGGGTTACATGATCTTTTTAGTTATGTCCAATATTCTAAAATTATAACTTGATTTATAGAAATATTTCCTATGATATTATAGAATATTATATTTGGATGAATCTTACTTCCCATTATTTAATTCAACCCACAATTCTCATAAATAATCCATGGTAGTAAGAGGCACCCACACCTATGGCATGGAGAGAACCCTAAACATGCAGTATTAGTCAAATTCGAATGTTGGATGTTAGTTAGAAAATAATATATCACTGAGGGTTTTATTGTTTTTAATTGATGAAATAAATAGTTTTATATTCCAAAATAATTTACCATGTGATCTCACTCAAATTGACAATCCAATTTAAAATATTCACCACAATAAATGATTAATTTATCACAAATTCATGTTTATTATTTTATGTGACTACACATAAACAAAACATTCAGATAACAACAAAGAATGAAAAAATAAAATGATGACATGATCATGATCCAATTATAATGGTTGACCCATTGAGTGAATAAGGGGTAAACTAAGACCCTAGGTATAATACCTTGATTTGTGTCGCATGCAAATTGAGTTTCAGTGCACACCCATCCATTATGTCAAACTCATGTCTAGTGCATCACCATAACATGGCGTGAAGTGCGTCTCTATTCATCTGGTCATTATACAACAATACTCACTTGCTGGAGAGGGTAACTGTGGACTGTAAAATAAAAATATGATATATAAACACATATCGTTATATATATAATGACGTTTACAAGATTAATAGATTGTCATAAAATAAAAAAATATTGAAAACCACTATGAAATAATTAAATTAAAAACAAGAACCAGACATGCATTGGTCGGTCTTCGACTCATGATTAGTATAATATGCTTTATCTCATGTATTTAAATCAAATTGTAAAATTAAAATTAAACATATATTCAATTATTTTGAGAGAACCTTTATTGAATTAAAAATTCACTATTATTTTTAATTTAATAATTTTCATTACCGAGTCCCATTAATTAATTTATGTTTAAAAAAATTAACAAAATTAATTATTTTCTATATTTTAACAAAAAATAAATAAATACATTTAATCAAAAAATTTAATTTTAAAATAAACGATACTATTTCAATAGATTAATTTAAAACCAAAAAATTAATTAATTATATAAATATATTTTTAATTTTAAAAATTAGTATAGCTCAGAAAATATAGAGAAAGACCTATGTTGGTTGGGTAAAACCCGTGCAGGTTCAATTTCAATAATTGTAGACCCCGTTCAGGTGTGTTATGGGCCTTTTAGATCTTCCCAGACCTATTTTAGATCATGAAGAACAAACCAGATCCTTTGTAGGGAATATATATTCTGGAAAACCCAAAAAGAGTGGTGCTCTAATAGTTACCTAAAACAAGTTTTCCATGGCAATAGGTTGGGTTAGGATGAAAATGGCGATGGGTGTATTTGGGAAAATGAAAGATGGAATGATGAAGTAGGCTTTGAACTCAAAAAATTACCATATTGAGAGAACCTGATACATCTCAATAACCGACGATAGCTCAAATGGGGGGCACTTGGGTGAAGAAGGTCCAGCTTGAGGTCCGGCGGGGCAAGGGAATGAGGAGGGAGAGGGGGCCAGCTAGGTGTAGCTCACTGGTGGGGATATCAGGAAGAGTGTATCCACAGTTTTCAATGGTTCATGGATATGGTGGAACAAGGTCATCTAGATCTATAATAGGGAGGAAACACTGAGGAAGAGGTTGGGATAGAGGTGGTGGCTCAATGGATTTGGAGAGAGACAAAGGAACAATGACATAGGGGTGACCGAGGGCGGTTTCCTATGCATGTGTTGTACCACTGAGTTATGTCATAGATAAAGGTGGTGTCCATTATGGAAGCCCAAATTCCATGAGTACAGACCTGGAATTTTAGTGGAATATTTTTATTAAATACATGGAAATTTTAAGAGTCCGTGAAAACTGACTACGTGGGATTCCGAGGACTTGTGTGCCCAGAATCAATTTCTGAAGTTTTGTTTCAGTACTTTCAGTAAACGTATGAGCATGATTTTATTACTTTAGAACCGGTGCTCAAAATTGAAATCTGAGGGCACTTTTGAACTCATAATTCCTGTATTCTCTTAAGAAGACTTTCACCTTGGTGGAAGATGGTCAAGATTAAAAGATGGTTTTTGGGTTTTAGAAGATGAATTAAATAAAAATTAAGTGTGTGTATTTATTTTTATTTTATAGTGAAAAACCTCCTCATGGAAGTTGTAGGTGGGAACACCACACCTTAACCACCCTTCAGAGGTTATGGTGGTGGGGCCCATCCGAACACAACCTCCCAAGTGAGGAATAATATTCTGGGGACCACCCATGATTAAAACCTCTTGATCTCCCCACTAAATGGTTCCACCCCTCCTTTTAATTTATTATTCCATAAAATTTTGAATTAATGGTGAAATTCAAATTTAATTACTAAAACATAATTTATTAATATTGGCCATTCCATTGTTGGGAGATGGGTTGGAAGAGCACTTGGAGGAACTCATTCTCTCCAACGAAGAATGCTCCTACCAATGAAGAACGACCATTAAAGAACGAAGAACACTTCATCTACCAATGATAGAAATCTTCTTCTTTGATCTTCAAAAAGGAACAAGGGAGAAAGTATCTTCCTTGAAGAACGCCTACAACACCATCCTCGACTACTTCATCTTATTTCCCTACATCAAAGAATCGACGTCCGCCTTCCCATGACTTCGAAAATGAACAATGAAAAAGGTAGGGGATTCATGTTTTTTTGTTTAACATTCTTTGTTTTTCTCAAAGATTAAGAATCAAAGACACATGATATCACCCTAACGCGGAGGGTGCGGGATGAACAAACATGGCCCGACCACTCTGTCTTCTTTGAGTAATTTTATGCTAAACGCGGAATGAGACCCGGATGAGTGACTCCCGTCAGCAATGATTGTGGATCGTAAGCGACATCCCGAGGAGAGCGGGACTTCTTCTGGAATGAGAATTGGGCTGCCAGAACATTTCTGGTGGCTTATGGAAGGTTCGCCGGTGGATGGAATCGACGAGCGTCATTGCATGGCAATGGTGGTGCAACCGCGCCGCTGAAGGAGTAGCCCATGGATGATGGGCTGGGACAGCCGGTGCAAGACTAGCTGTGAAGGGAACCGGCGACTCGAGCATCTAGATTGTCGGAGAAAGTGCGACGTAACCGTTCCACGCGGTCGAGAAAACGGGGCCGTGGCCCCTCGACGCGGCGGTGCGGTGGCGGCCGGCATAAGGCCGGCCACGAGGAAGACTAGTGGACTGAGCCACCAGGCCGCCGAAGGAGGCACGATGCAACCATGCTGCCAGGGAGGTGGCTGGCCACTCGGCCAGCTAGGAATAGTGGGACCCCACTGTGTGGGTCCCGCATGACACGGTCTGGTGCCACACGGTGATGGTTTGGCTTCCACCTGAATGGCTAGAGTCGTTCAGGAATCCAGGGGGGTGTGGTCTTCGCCCTGGACGGAGCTAGGGTTGACCACATGGGCCGCTGGGTCGGACACAGCGTGGGATAGACCCAGTGCGAGCTGGGCCGCCAATGTTGTTTGGGCTACCCCCGTGGACCGGGCTACCTCCGTAGACCGTGTAAGACCCGCAGATTGGGTCGGACAGCAGTCTGGACCCAGGTCGGGCCGGGACGGTCCGACTCGGCCGGACCGGACCCAGACCCATTTTGGCCTATTTCCACTCTTTTGCACGTAACGTGAGCTACATGTGTCTAATTTATGAACCATATACGGATACTGAAACCTTGGTGGAAGAAGGTTCGTTTGTTATACCCCAATAAAGTTTTAGTGACACTTAGGGTATAGAAGGGTTAGATTCGAACGTAATTTCAACCAGGCCCTTGGAACGAAAATACCAACAACTCTCAGACCGGGCGTCCGATTGACACACCATCTATCGCATTGTATTTCTTTTGGAAAGATGAATATTTTGGACACATAAACTTGATACTTCATGTAAATTGACGTATCAACACTTGGATTGAGAAACGGACCCCCCCCGGAATCAATCATGATGTGTGTGGAACCCTGTGGCTGGCTGCGCTCTGACAACTGTCCTTGGATCCTATATGGGTCCGACAGCTCCGACTACTATTCCCAGATCCTGTGTGGGTTCGATAGCACAAAATACTATTCTTGGATCCTGTGAGGGTTCGATAGAACTGATGACTATTCCTGGATCTTTTATGGGTTCGACAGCTCTATTTACTGTTCATTGATCATGTGTGGGTTTGACAGCTCTGATTTTTGTTCCTGGATCCTATGTGGTTTCGACAGAATATATGATTCAGTGGCTATATCTGATCATCTCTATCACTTTATGTGAGTTGTACACTTGTGTGATATGAGTCCGTAACTATTTGTTTACCTCGCTGACTGAGGATGAGTGTACAAGGACTGGATGGTACATCGAGGTGGACCACACATCATGACTATATAAGGAGGAGACGGATGGACGCGGTGTGCTGTGGAGGCTATTTGTACCTACCCTTCAGGTAGGATTTCCCAGTGGATGATCCAAGAGCTATTTTACCCTTTTCCAGTACTTTTAATTTTAGTTTCTTGTACATTCTAGTTGGGATTGTATTCTGGCCCCATTTCACTTACTATACTCTCTTATTGGTTATTTTTTTTTTTGTGTTTTGCTTCCAGCTTGTATGTTGTTGTGTCCATTTTAAGGTTAAAAAAGAAATTCCTTCCCAATTTTACGGATTTACGCAATTGGTGCTAGTTTCTAGCCCCTGGCCTATTGAGGACGAGCTTGGGATAGTCACAGTACGGGCCCCGGGGGTCGAGTTGTGACAAATTGGTATCAAAGGAGTCGGTTCTACCGCAGAACTTAGGACTCTGAAATTTTCTGTGAAGTAATAGTTTTAAGAGTACTTAGTGTAGTTTTTAGTTCAGGGATTCTAGTGTTGCTGTGGCAGCTGAAATATCCATACACCAGGACCATGACTTGTGATTTTTGACATAGTTCCCAAAAACACTGATTGTGTGTGTGTTTTGAAGAGTTTTCATTTTCATCTCTTTACGTCAGCTCAAAAAGTTTAACTTTTTGACCGTGGAGCACCAGTTTCTTATTAGGATGTCCCCATGAATATAGTCATCAAGGGTTCCAGGATTTGTATGAGATGGTAGCCCACCGAGCGATGAGGCCTCTGTGTAGGGCCATATCATAACGGAGGCTCTAGCGGTACCACTACCCGTTGGGCCACCGATGTGACCAGAACTAGTAGCACACGATTCACGCATCTTAAGAACGTTTCATGAGTTCTATCTCCAGAGGCCACCAAGTTTTAGGGGTGAGACGGAACCGAAGGTAGCTGAGTATTGGAAGGAGGGTGTGGTGAGAGTCTTCAGACTGGTGGGGACACCAGCCAACCATATGGTGATCCTTGCCGCAAGCATTCTTCAGGCATGGGTAGGAAGATGGTAGAGCCTGATTCTCTAGGTGCATGGTGAGGAAACACTACTCTGGGAAGACTTCAGGAGCCTGCTTTGGGTAGAGATTGTTCCAGCCATCCTACGTGCAGTGTAGATACATGAGCTACTTTATCTGCAGCCGGGTAGCATGACGGTGGCACAGTACTCAGCGAGGTTCATGAACCTCTCGTTCTACTCCATAGTTATGGTGCGGGACACATTCTTTAAGGCCCGAACCTTCTAGCAGGGGATGAGGTGAGAGAATAGGGCTTCGATGATCTCCCTCAGCATCTTGACACAAGCGGGGGTGTTGGAGAGAGCCCTCTTAGTGGAGAGTTTCCTTGTTGAGTATCCACCAGCAGCGAGACCCTCCACTGGCCGTCACATAGGGGAGTCATCTAAATCTAGTTGTAGAAATATGTGGTAGAGATTTAAGAGTACCAGACCATCCGGTGGATGACCTCAGGACTTGGGTTCGGTTGCGCGAGGCATGTGAGTAATAGCTAGTCATTTTGGGAATAGGAAGTGTTTCACATGGTGCGGGCAGGGTCACATGGCTCGTGATTGTCCGACCCACCGTTCGGATGATCATCAGATAGTTTTGGGACCTCCCAAGCAGAGGAAAATATTCGATCAAGGCGATCCGCAGGGCACAGGCGGATGTGGAAGAGGAGCTGGTCATGCAGCTTGTGATGGACGATGTTACGAGGTGTTACCACCACCACCACTAAGAGGTCCACCACAACCACAGGGAGCATGTGGATAGGGGTGCACTCAGCTCTTGGTAGCTAAGGCATACAATCATGGTTCTCTAGAGATGATTCGAGGTAATGTCTGTGTCAACTCCACCATAGCTACAGTTCTTATAGACAGAGGTTCTAGTCACTCTTTCATTTTCACTACCATCGTTCGGAGATCGGATATTCCGATAGAACCTTTGGCTCAGTCCATACAGCTAGAGACTCTTACAGGAGCAGAAACGATGGTCACACACTGGTGTCAGGAGTGTGAGCGTACTCTAGGAGGCGAGAGCTTCAGCTGGGATGTCCTCGTAACGGGGTTGAGGCCTTAAGACATTATCTTGGTTATGGACTGGTTTACTACAGTATGTGATTAGATTGACTGTATTTGGTGCAATGTGCGGTGTGTCTGCAAAAATGGGACTAGGTTTACCTTCACAGGTGAGAAGGGAACCTTTGAAGCATAGGAAAGACTTGCTCGGGGGAGGGTGCAACTGATCACTCAAATGCTGGTTTGCCTTACCTTTGGAGTAGTTGATGTGGATAGTCTGAATTATCCTGTAGTGGTGGAAAAGTATGCACATTGTTCCCCAGATGAAGTCCCAAGACTACCTCCTCGAAGAGAAACAGGCTTTTGCATTGACCTGTACCCGAGGAAGACACAGATATCTACACAAGCATATCGGATGGCCCCCACAGAGCATTGAGAGCTGCGGGTATAGTGAGAGGACTTGCAGGAGAAGGGATTCATCTGGACCAGTGTTTCTCTCTAGCCATCCCTAATTCTATTCATGAAGAAGGATGGTGGAATCTTGAGGCTTTGTGTCGACAATCATTGCCTGAATTAGGTGACTGTGAAGAACAAGTACCCACACCTGAGGATTTACGACCTCTATGATCAGGTGAAGGGAGCCTTCTGGTTCTCAAAGATAGACCTCATATCAAGCTAGAACTAGCTCAGTGTTCAAGATGAGGATGTGCAGAAGATAGCTATTAGATGTCAGTACGACCACTATGAGTTCTTGGTTATGCCTTTCGGTGTAACCAACACTCCAGTAGTGTTCATGTTACTCATGAACATGATTCTACAGCCATACCTTGATCGCTTTGTCTTAGTCTTCATTGATGACATTCTGAACTACTCAACTACAGAGGAGGAGCGTTCCTACCATTTGTGGTTTGTAATGGGCACACTACGAGAGTACCAACTTTATGTTTTGCTCTTGAAGTTCCATTTCTGGTTCTGAGAGGTTCACTTTATAGTAAATTTAATCTTAGAGGATGGAGTTGCAGTGGATCCAGTGAAGATTGTGGTGGTACTTACTTGGGAGCAACCCATGAGTGTAACGGAGGTTTGGAGATTCCTGGGTTTGGCTGAACATTACCAGAGGTTCGTACCAGACTTTTCCAAAGTTACAACACCACTATTATACTTGAAGAAGAAGGGGAAATACTTTGTGTAGTCTGAGAGATTTCAGCAGAGCTTTCAATAACTGAGGTAGAGGCTAACAAGTGCCACTATCTTCAGGCTTCAAAAGGAAGGCATAGGGTACATAGTCTACTACGACGCATCAGGGATCAGACTCGGGTTTGTCCGGATGTAGGATAGAGTAGTGATCTCTTATGGTTCTCGTCAGCTAAGACATCATGAGCAGAACTATGCCACCCATGACCTGAAGTTAACAACAATTCTCTTTTCCCTGATGATGTGGCGACACTATTTGATGGGCTAGCATTTCACAGTCTACTATGATCACAATAGTCTCAGGTATAACTTCTCTTAGAAGGACTTTATCATGAGACAGTGATGTTGGATTGAGTTCCTCTAGGACCATGACTTTGAGATTTTATAAACTCATAGGAAAGGGAGTGTTGTTGTAGATGCACTCAGCAGAAGATCTAGTATACAACTTCTAGGCGAGGGGACAGAGCAGTTGGCTGCTTTACAGATATCCTTTGTGAATAGAGATAAAGCATCCTTTCTATAGTCTCTTACAGCGAGTCACCTACTTCTTCATCGAGTTAGGGATGCCAACATGGATTAGTTGAATACGAGACACGATGTGCTCATTTATCCATAGGGCAGGCACCTGATGGATTTTATGAAGGTGGGGAGCATGTCATTCCCTTTAGAGGGTGTACCTTGGTACCAATGGCACTTCAGGGGGGACGTGTTGAGGTACTTTCACACTTCCCCTATATCGGTACATCTACAAGTGGTGAATATGTATCATGACCTTTGATGACAGCACAGGTGGCCAAGTATGAAGGCAGTAGTGGAGTTTTTCTCTCAATTCCACACATGTCAGTATGTGAAGGCAGTGCATCAGGTACCTGCAGGCTTGGTTCTACCTTTGTAGGTCCTAGAGTAAAATTGGGATGGGATTTTTATGGACTTTGTGACAGGACATCCATGTACATCCATGGGTCACAACACGATTTTGGTGTCCGTTGACTGAATCACCAAGTCATCCCACTTCCAACCGATCAAAGAGTAGGGTTCAGTAGACAGCTCGGGATGCCTCTATGAGTAGGAGGTTGGGAGGCTACATGGATGACCTTCTTCTATTTTCTTTGATAATGATTCATGATCTACTTCCCAGCTATGGAAGGGGTTGTAGGCGGCCTTCAGGTGGCTGCTTCATTTGAGAACTGCCTTCCTTCCTCAGACAAATGGGCAGACTGAGCAGACCATTCCGACCCTCGAGGACAGGTTGCATGCTTGGGTCCTCGACTTTGGTCGCAGCTAGGAGGATCAATTACCTTTGGTGGAGTTTTCCTACAACAACAATTATCACTCACCATCTGGATGGAACCTTTTGAGGCCATGTATGGTTGAACTTTCAGATCTCCAATGTGCGGGACAGACCCATGGGAGTCGGCACTAGTGGGACCAGAGATGGTACGTGCTACCATGAAGAAGGTGCAGATCATCCAAGAGAGGATGAAGACTACACAGAATAGACAGAAGTCATATGTTGATAGTAGACAAAGGTCTCTGGAGTTCGAGGATGGAGACCACGTCTTTCTACGGGTCTCACCTCGATGAGGTTTTTGACGATTTCGCTAAGGTGACAAGTTATTTCTGAGATTCATCGGACCTTACCAGGTCCTCAATAGAGTAGGAATGGTGGATTACCACCTAGCTCTTCCACCTTAGTGGAACAGGGTGAAAGACGTCTTCTATGTATCCCAGTTGAGAAGATATGTGCACGACCCTTCTCAAATCATCAACCATGGAGAGCTGGACGTCGACGATGGGGTGACTTTTACGGAGGTCCCAATAAAGATTGAGGATCGACAGGAGAGGTTCCTTCATGGATGGTCGATACCTCTGGTGCGCGTTCATTGGTAGCACGAGAACCTCTAAGAGAGAACATGGGAGAAGGAGGCTTAGATGCATGCTCAGTAGCCCCATTTGTTCCCATAGTTCGAGTTGGCTTTTATAAGGACATAAATCCATGAGGTGGAGAGAATGAATAGACTTATAATTTAAGTGGAATATTTTTTCTTAAATGCAGGAAAATTTTACGAGTCCGTGAAAACTGATGGCGTGAGATAACGAGGCCCGGTGTGCCCGGACTCAATTTTTGAAGTTTTGTCTGGGTATGTTCAGTAAACGTACAAGAAGGATTTTATAACATTAGAACCGGTGCTCAGAATTGAAATTAGAGGGCACTGTTGAACTCGCAGCACCAGTATTTCTTTAAGAAGACTTTCACCTCAATGACATACGATCGAGATTAAAATTTAGTTTTTGGGTTTTTGGAGGTTGAATTAAATAATAAGTATGTGTGTGGCTTAATTTTTATTTATTGGTTAAAAATCTCCTCATGGAAGTTGTAGGTCAGACCACCACACTTTAACCTCCCATGAGTGGTTATGGTGGTGGGGCCAACCCGAAGTCAACCACCAATGTGGCGATTAATATGGTGGGGACCACTAGAGGATAAAACCTCTTGAGCTCCCCACTTAATAGTGCCACCCCTCTTATTAATTTATTATTCCAACACCTCTTGAATTAATGGTGAAATTCAAATTAAAATTTTAAAACATAATTTAATTTATATTGGCCTTTCCTTTGTTTGGAGTGGGGTTTGAAGAGAACATGGATAAACTCATTCTCTCTAATGAAGAACGCTCCTCCCAATGAAAAATGACCATCGAAGAACGAATAAAACCTCATCCGCCAATGGCAGAAATCTTCTCCTTTGATCTTAAACCAGAACAAGGGAGGAAGCGCTATCCTTGAAGAACTCTGACGACGTCATCCTCGACTTCTTCATCTTCTTTCCCGACGTCAATGAATTGATGTCCGCCATCCCACAACTTTGAAAAAAAACAATGAACAAAGGTAGGGGATTCATGCTATGTTGTTGCACGTTCTTCATTTTTCATCAAATATTAAGAATTGAAGCCACATGCTATCACCCTAACGTGGAGGGTGAGGGCCGAACAAACACGACCTGACCTATCCACCTTCATTGTGTGATTTGACACTAAATGCAGCATGAGACCAGTATGAGTGAATCCCATCAACAATGATTTCATATGGAAGGTGACATCCTGAGGAGAGCACGAATTCTTCCAGAACGATAATCGAGCCACCGAAACTCGTCGGATGCCTCTGGAAAGATCACCGGTGGTTGGAACCAACGAGCTTCACTGAATTGCGGTGGCAGTGCAACCAAGCCACCGGAGCGGGTAGCCCGTGGATGATGTGCCATGGCGGTGAAGTGATGGCCGGTGCATGCCCGACCACAAAGGAAACTGGTGCCTCGAGCTGCCGGGTTGCTGGAGAAAGCACGGTGCTACCCCGCCACACGGTGGAGAAAAAGGGGTCGTGGCCCCAGGCTATGGCGGTGTAGCAGCGGCCGGTGAATGGCCAACCATGAGGAAGAATGGTGGCCAGTGCCTCTAGGTCGCCAGAAAATGTGCTGCACAACCGCACTGTGCAGGAGGGGGTTGGCCGCCCGACCAGCCAGGAACAGTGGGACCCCACCGCGTGGGTCCTGCGTGACGCGGACCGGCGCCATGTGGCATCAGTTTGACTTACACCTGAATGGATAAATCCATTTTGGAATCCTGGGGGGTGCGTACATCCCCCCATGGACATGGAAAAGGAAGCCCCCATAGGCCACTGGGCCGGACCTAGTGCGGGCGGGGCCGCTAGTGTGGGTCGGGCCGCCAGCGTGGCCAGGCTGCCTCGTGGGCCGGGCCACCCCTGTGGACTGGGTCGGACCCGCGGACCGGGTCGAATACATAGACCGGGTCAGACCTATAGACCAGGTCACACCCTAGTTCGGAACTAGGTCAGGCCGGGTCGGTCCGACAGGGCCGGACCGGACCCGGACCCGTTTTGGAATGTTTCCACTCTTTTACCCATAACTTGAGCTAATGGCGTCTGATTGATAAACCATCTATGGCTACAGAAACCGTGGAGGAAGATGGTTCTTTTTGAAAACCCCACTCGTGGTTTGGACACCTTTGGGGTACGACCGCATTGGATTCAAATGTAATTCCAACTGGGCCCTCGGAATGTAAATTGAAATAACTCTCAGACCAGGTGTCTGATTGATGCACTGTTTGTCGCTTTGGATTTCATTTCGCAAGAATGATCATTTGAATACATCAACATCAGATTTCATGGAGGTTGAGGTATCTAAACATGTCTTGTGGAATGTACCCTCCCAAAATCAATCGTGCTTTGTGTGGAACCATGTGGATGGCTATGCTCTAACGACTGTTTCTGGATCCTGTGTGGGCTCGATAGCTCCGACTACTATTCCTGGATCCTATGTGGGTTTGAAAGCACTGATGACTATTTATGGATCCTTTGTGGGTTCGACAGCACTGACGACTATTCCTGGATCCTGTGTGGGTTCGAAAGCTCTGTTTACTATTCCTAGATCCTGTGTGGGATTGACAGTTCTGATTTCTGTTCCTAGATCCTGTGTGGGTTCGACAGAATAGATGATTTAGTGGCTACATCTAATCATCTTTATCACTCTATGCGAGTTGTCTACATGTGTGAGCCGAGTAAGTAACTTTTGTGTTTAACTCATGATTGATATGGTTTATGTGATAACTTGGGTATATGTACGGGCATATACCTAAGTGGGTTATCTGTTGATTTCATACTCCGTGGATTATCCTTGGTAGATTTAGAGAGACCTTGAGGGTCTTAGGGTCCCTAATAATTATCGTTATACTCACACCAGCACAGGCTATTCCCACACCTCGTTGTGTTGGTTGCAGACGATAGACAGCACTGACTGAGGTTGAGTATAACATGACTGGATCATACCCGGAGGTAGACCACACAGCGTGACTGTACATGGAGGATACGGACGGACGTGGTGTGCTGTGGAGGCTATCTATACCTACCCTTTATGTAGGATTTCCTAGTAGACGATCCTGGAGCAGTTTCCCCTTTTTCCATTACTTGTACCTTCAGTTTCTTGTACTTTCCAGTTTTCCATGTATTCTGGCCCCTATTCACTTATTGTACACTCTTTTTGGTTATTCCATTTTACTTAGTTTTTTGCTTCTAGATTTTACTCTGTTGTGTGTGTTTTCACGTTATAAAGGCAATACCTTCCCAAATTTAAGGATTTAGACCTTTGATGCTAGTCTGTAGCTCCTGTCTTATGGAAGGCGGGCTTGGGGTAGTCATGATACGGGACCTGGGGGTCGGGTCATGACACCATGAGTAATAATCCCCTTTTATATTATTTTCCCCATTTTTGAATCTTGTTCAACCAAATAGAATATGATCCCCTTTTTAATAACAAACCATATTTTATTATTTAAAACCAAGCTTTTAAGTGCGGAAAACACCATTGTCCAGAAAAAATTACTCTGATCACTAAATTTCTAGCTAGGAGGTTCGTTGGAATTTCTTATGCATAAGGTATCAGATATTAAATCATATAAAATATATATGTTCTTCTGAATGATGAAACCCATAAAATTTATTTCAATCCGATTTTGAAACATTAGATGGACAAATACTAAAAATCCGATGTCTATTTCGAAATCAATTTGCAGTGTTTGGAAAAAAATGATGCCCTCTTTTAATTTGAATGAAAATTTAATTTTTCTTTGGATTAAAATCATAAAACCTCTCATTAATACCATTTTTATGTATCAAGAAATAGAGGAATCTATTAAAGATGATATCATAAAACTTTTCCACCGATTATCAACATGGACTCATCAATATTGGTCAATCATTACCTTGTATAAGGCTGAAGATAATGACATGAGGAATTTTAAACAAAAAAATAAACATAATACATACATGTTTATATCTGAAGTTGTTCCTGATTTATGATTGTTGTTAGTGATCACTTCTCAGATAATTTGAATTTTAATTCCTCTAGATCATACACTCATGCTCCATGAGTGTTAAGAAGCACCAATCATTGAAATCTGGGTTCTAGAGCAGTGATCCAATAATGCCTTTGATTATATAATGATCACTGCATTTCCTTTCTTGTGATGCACAAGAGAAAACTCGATTCTAACTCCTATATCAAGAGACTCTCTCTCTTGAATTTTGGATACATAATATGATATAGAGAGTGTGGTAGTGAAATGTTCTTAGTGGGAGGATCTCCTCTTGTATATATAGTGAAACAATAAAATATCTAGAATAAACACCTGATACACGAATATTTAACTCACACTAAAAAAGGTATTTTATAACTACTAAACAAAGTCGTAAAAACCCATTTAAATTATTATCATATAATTTTAATATAATAAATGTATTACATTATAATACCTAAACCAGTTACATGAACCATTATTCATGAAAATATTAAATTAACCTTAAATATTTTAATGAAATATTTGTTCAAATAATATTTTTCATGTATTTACATGATTATTTGTAAATAAATTTAATAAATAAAATCAATTCCTATTATTAATTACATGAAAAAAATTAATTAATTTATTATATTGGTGATCATATCTCTTTGGAGAAAACTGAGACCCCAATGGTGGGCACCACCATTTCTAAAATGCCTATTTAATTGATTAGGGATGATATCGAATATGCTATTGTGTGTGACCCTATAGGACCTTATCTCAATAGCATTGAATATATTTCATAGATCAAGAGTGAGATATAGAAGCCTTGAATGACCCCATATTATAAAAGGATAGACAAAACTGTGACAACCACATTATGAACATGCACTGTGTGATATAATCTCTTTTTCTGTAATATATAAAAAATAAGGAAATACACATGTGAAACATGCCTTTCTTTCATTATTGTTTTCTGTCTTAATAGAGAAATTTACCCCTTGAATTACATCAACATAGTCTTATGAAATTACTTTGATCCTATAAAATGTGGCCCAAGATAAATTAATTTCTTAACTAGGAATCATCAACTACTTTCCTGACCATTCAACCAATGTCATACCACCAATGACACACCTAACATAAGATATATTCCCAAGATTTAATTATCATGATTTTTTTCTGGAATCAAAGTAAATGTTTAAATGGTACACATTGGTAATGATATCATTTTATAAGTCCATTACACATTTCCATAGACAGTAACAACCAATTACTTCAAAATCTTATTGTGTAACTATTGTCATGTCTATCTGGATGATCTCACTAATAGAGACAACCAAGCGTGTGCTTCATCATAAGCCATATCAATGCTTATGGGTTCACAAAACCTGAAATTCAAACATCTACAATGTCCAATTATTATGATGTATCTAGACATCATGACCTTTGTTTAAGATTAATGTCATAATATCTCATGGTTCTCATTATAGACTAGGATATACTACAACCTTTTGATATTATAATTAATTTACGAAAAATACCATTAAATAGTCTATGTATAAATATCTAAACTATAATGGTAAGAATACGTCATTTATATCTAACATTATACATGATATGGAAAAAAATACTACATAGTTGGGTCCTAGGCCCCCACTATTAAAACATTCATTTAAAAAAATATATATTTAGGAGATCAACTCGAGTCAATATAGATCTTTTTGGAAATAGATATTCAAATTGGTTTCAATATTTATCATATTGATGTTAAAACATCATTCTTGAATGATAAACTTTAAAAATAGATATTATTGAATATATTGTAGGTTTTCTCATTAGAAATGATGAAACTAAAATGTGTAGGTTGAATAAGGCACTATTTTGTCATAAGATGCCACAATGACTAGGGTATTCATGCCTTCAATCGTATATGAAAATTTATAAATTCAAAAGATGCACCGTTAATCACAATATTTATGTATATAAATCTATGGAAAATAATTCATGGTGCTTCTCTATGTTTATGACATCATATGTGAAAGAATTAGATAGAAATAGTAGGAATAATTTTCTAAGAATATGTGATTTGTTTTCTAAATGTATATGATAGGTGAAATGAATTATTTCCTAAGGTGGTAAGAAGTTCAGAAAATGAGATATACATTTTTTTTCTAAGATTATTCAAGTGAAAGAGCCACTATGGAAAATTAACATACATGATTCTATACTAAAGTCAACTTCGATTACAGTTGAAACTACGCTTGGAATGAATGAATACAAGAACTTTGGGAATTCCACCTTATACAAAAGAAATATTATAATATTTTTATATTTGAAGGAAAATTAGATAGATATTGTGTTTTTTACATGCTCGATAGCTCATTTCCATAGGTACCCAAATTCAGAGTATGCCATAGATATTAAATCAATCAATAGGTACATACATGGCACACTGAACATTGTATTTCTCTTTAATATATGAAAATATCATGAATTATATACATTTTTTATATATGAATTTTTCTTGAGATGTTGTGGACTTAAAATTAAATAGTAGCAGTGTAGCCTTTATTGATAGTAAATATGTTGGATTGTTGAGTATGACTCTAGAAATTACTTCATTGAGTGTGATCTAAGTAGAATATATCATGATAACCATGACCTATACTCATATCCTATGGATGAAACAACAATTAGAATATATTAGTGAACATTTGAACTATCCTATGGTGATATATTGTGACAAAAAGAGTGAAATTGAGATCACAAAGAACCCCATTTGACACTCTAATAACAAACATATCAAAATAACATATCAAGTTATTATTGAAAAGGTAAAAAACGACGAAACAATCCATAGTATGTTTAAACTACTCTGCATGTTATGTATATCAACACTAAACAATTTTCCACTCCTGCATTTTAAAAAGAATTAGTTGAACCAATGTTTTCAGAAAATTAACTTAACATGATGTGGTTTACAAGTAACCCTATCCCCATGCATTTAATTGTTTTTAAATGGTTGTAAAATTTCTAGTACTATGGGGATTTTAAGAATTATGTGGTATTTTGTGATAAAAATAGATCATATTGGTATTTCATGTTATGATAAAAAATTCGAGTAAGAGAATTTATATTGAAATTTAGTTTAAACATGACCATGGGAGATTTTTTTTTGTTTTTCAACAAGTGGAAGTAGGGCCTAGAATCTGTAATCAAGGGGGAGTACATGGTATGATGATATAGGGAGTTTTGGTTTTATAAGAGGCTTGTTATAATCGCTTTAACCCTTTTTTCTACACCATGATTCACTAAAATATAATTATAGTGATGGGTAGGTTATTCTGATGATTTCTTATGGTTGTGTGATATTGAATTTTAATTTGGATTTACAAAAAACCCCAAATGGGTAGAATGTTAGAATCTAAGTATTAAAAGTTAGTTATTGATATTGATTTATCATTTGATTAAAAATTAATTTCTAGGTTTATAAAAGGTATTTAAATACTAAAGAATAAGGTTTAAATAAAATGTTACCCTAATGGATGAATTGAATATATATTTTCAGTGGAATTGTTTTTCTAGTGTTTGTAAATTTTTTTTGTAAAGGGAATTTGGAAGCCTTATTGTTGTTTTGTGTATGTTTGATAGTGAGGTAATTATTTCCACCAATTTATGTATGTATTTCACACATTCAATCTTGTGATACACATAAGTAGTTTATAGAAGGGTTCTTATGTATTTAGTATGCAACATACATGGTAGGTGCACAATTCATGGTGAAATATAGTGATCATGATGTATTCAAGTGGAGGGATAGTGAAGTATGTGGTCAAAAGGAAGATATTTTTGGTAACTCATAGTATGTGATTGAAAGGTAGAGATTTTATATAACCCATTAAAGAAGTATGTGGTTCTCTTCGGTGGTCCATGGAGGTTAGTATGCAAAAGAGTTTCACAATGGTTACATTATGAAGGGATTACAAAAATGTCATTTTGAAAAGTGATGAATAATAAATTTGGTGATTAAAATTCTTTATGGAGGAGTTATAATATAAATACACCAATAATGTATATCATTAATTATTGAGAAAAAATCTAAATTAACATCCAAATATTAATAATATGATCAATGAAATTCATAATCATAAATGAAGATGGATAGATGTAGTGATTATATAAGAATCGATTCACAAATTTAGTGTACATATAAACCATTTTGAAGTCAATTTTAAAGGTGTTATTTGTGGGGGGGGGTGTTTACAAGGATTTTTCTTTGATTTATTTCACACATAACATTGAAATAAAGGATGTTCACATGGGAGGTTTGTAGTGGAGGAGTTTATAAGGTCAATTTATGAAAGAGTAAGGAACCCACATGAGAGATCTATGAAGTTTTTTCTATAGTTTGTGAAGGTAGAAAATGGTCTATGAGATAGAGCATAAAATTAATTGGGTTTTCTATGATCACTTCATATAAAGAGGATTCATGTATGAATTTTCCCATAAATATCATAGAAGGATATTTTATGAGACTTTATAGTAATTTAGAGCATCAAATCCTTGATATAATGATGATAATAAAATGTTGAAGAGGAATTAATATCATTTAAATGATGACGAATTCATCTAATATAGTGAGAAAGGTTGACTTAATATGTATGATCCCAAAATCTCTATAAGGTATTTTTTGTTTATGTTTTATTTTAGGTAAATTAGTAGGGTTAAATAAGTGTTTCCCCAAGATCATGTGAAAACTCGAGGGTGTTACGGGGGTTTGGGACATGAAAAAGGAGGAAAATGGGGTTTTTTGGCATGTGGAAGAATTTGTGCATGGTTAGTGTAAATTGTGCATATCATCCCATGTAACCATGAAACATTGGACAGAGGCTTCAGCACAGTCATCACACTGTTGTTATAACCATGCAGAATTCCCAGTAAATCATGAAAAATGGGGATTTTGGGATAGTGTCTCTCACAATGTTTCCACATGGTTTGGTAAACCAGGAACGTAAACTGTGCGACCCATAAAAGTGGAAAAAATTACAAAAATTCCATTAAAGGATTTAAAAACTGAACTCTAGATTCTCTAATATTTCATCTCCTACAAAAATACTGATGAGCTTTTATGACCAAATATTCCCTAGGAACATTATCATTCAATTATTGACCATTTGGAGTGTTATTGGTTTTAGATCGACACCCCAAATATATTAAACGCACCTCTTGCTTCTCTTTTCCAGATAAAGGAATATTGTTTCTTCCAACTTCTTATGATTCCCTAAAACTGTAAATTAATGGTGAAACCTATGTTGGGGCGTGATGGGGAATTTGAATCTGGATCGAAGGTTGCGATTAAGAGTGTGTTCATCATCATATTTGAGCTATGTGATCTACAAGTATTATCACATAGTATTATATTATATTCTTGCATGGAATCTTGTATTATTATTTCTCCAAAAATGTGTTCTTGTTTTTGTTGAGTTTTAGTTAAAATGGGTGGATATGTGTCCAATTAATACCCTCATGATCCTCGTTGTATGCATGGAGGACGACTATAGAATATTAGGGGCACCCTTAAGGTGTTCTTGTATTCCCAAGCCTATATAGTGGTGGGTTTAATTTAGGGTTACCATGTGATAATGTGGATCCTTGATGACATGATCTAATGGAGAATTTAGTTAAACATGGGATGATTATAGTTGTTCTTATTGTGACAAGGATGTAATGGGATTGTTTGGAAAGACAAGAAAATGGGTAAAATGGGTTATATGAGATTATGTCAAATGGTTAATGAATATTGTTAGAAATTCCTAAGAGGATTAGTGAATATGAAATGAAAAAAAATATAAATGAGTAATAGATTAGAATTGATGAATATGTTTAATGGGTTAATACATGGGATTTATGGGGTATACTTATAGGGTTGAATGAAATAAAGTTGTTGTGCTATATGATATAAGAATTGTAATTGAAATGCATAAGTAGGAAAAATTCATATGAAAAGTAAAATGGGATAAATGGGATAATGTATAGTAGTTAATTAATATTGGATAATGAATGAGACTTTTTAATATACTTGATTGGTTATGGTAAATTGGTAATTCTGTTGTCGATGGTTGTTGAATGTGATTCCTATTTGTATTGATTGTGTTTGGTTGTGTCATGGTATTTTGTGATGAATGGATTTGGGAGGTTGTAATGATTATCCACTCCCCTATGTACTGTGGTTTTTGGGGAAAGGAATGAAACTCCAAAATCCAATGGTATGGACATGGAATTCCAAATCGAGGTTGGGATGGTCAGAAATGACATTTAGAATCCTAGTTCAATTCATGGAATGATGATCCATGTTTACCGACTTATGACCTTGTGGTCGGGTTGGCCAAACATGGAATGATGGATCCTGATTGGACACTTGGAAAGAGGCTCCTTTAGTGTTGACCATTGACCATTGTGAATTATAGTGAAGATCTCCGACTGATGTTCAATTCTCTAATGGGTTCATTTGATGAAACTACCAGGACCGAGGCTCTAAGGTAAGTGTGGTTTATTTATTGTGAAATATTATTTACTAGTGAGATAAGGAATTGATTTATTCTTTTATTAATATTGTTTTTCCTTAAACCCATGTCTATAAGATGTATGTTCCCAAATAATGGAACACTTGATAAAAATAAATTATGTAATGAAGTTGACATGAAGGATGAAAGTGGTAATAAAGATAGAACTAGTGTGACTGTATTTGATTATCCAATGGAACATGAGTTGTATATTTGTTTATCTTACTATATATTTTTTAATTTCATGCACTATCTATTGGACTGTATTTTCTGTACACACCATTGGTGGTGTCCTACTAGTTTTTTTACTCATAACCTGCTCTAGCTGATGTTGGTTACACGAGCAGATTTCATTGTTATAGGTTCAAATATGGGCAAGGTCTGATGCTAGGGAGTTGAGTCGGGCTTTGTATGTACATGTATGTGGTTATAGACTTGGATTATAAACTTTTTGGATGATTATCCACTTTTTTCTTTATTTTGGGTGTTCTGCACTTATATGACAACTAGTATAGTATGGAACAATAATATTTTATATGTGGTTTGCACCCAGTTTGGGGGATGATTTGTTATGAATGTTCCGTGTTTTTTCATATCATTTATATTATTTATATTAAGATCTACCATGGATTACTCTAGTAAAGTGGGTATAGTCTCCCATTGTGACTCATTAGACCCTCACTCCTAGTCAACAACCTTTATCGTATTGGGAGGCGCACTTGAGGTCATGTGATGACCCAAATAGGGGCACCAATTAAGTGGAACCAAGGTCAGGGATGTTATAAAGTGTTAGTAGAGGATTTCTTTTCTATTTCTTAATATTTTTGGATGGTAGATATGTGATTACTATTGTGTGAGACCTTGGTAATGAGCACTTACTTGGGCGTTGCTAACCCATGTTTGAGGGAAACCCCAAGTCACCCGGGGTGGGAATTATTGTTCTTGATGTGTGTTGTTATAGTTGAATGACATTTCACCATTGGTTGATTCACAATTCATGTGTTTTGACTGATTTATGCTATTTTTCCCATGTCCATAATGTCATGGGGTAGTTCATTCATGCATCATTATAGGCACTTAAGGATATGGGTGGCATGCCTCATAATAGGCACACACGAGATGGGTGTGTGGAGAATAAAGAGTAGAATGATTTTTTTGTTCTATGTAAAACATGATGAAAATGGAGCCTATCAATTCTACTGAATGTGGGTAAATTAAAATAATTAAATTAATATTAAATGTTTATTGTGTACAAATAAAAGTTATGATGAGTTGATGTTTTGGGTTGTGGTAAATAGTTAAGAATGATTTTTTTAAAGAGAGAAAGATTTGTGTGGTAGTGATGAAATAGTTAAAGATCATTCTCTATAAAATGTGTAAATGAGTTACAATGAAGTTTATATAATGTATTGAGATGATAAATGTTATTACAAGAAATGAATCATGTGTTTAGGATTAAATAGTTTAAAGTCGATGATTGATAAATGGTTTGTGATTAAGAGATTTGTATTTCCCTATGATAACTATAACCCATTATAATAAGGGTTCAGATTTGTGGTAGAGAAGTCAAAATATTTGTAGGAATGGTTTACTTAGTAGTGCGTTAATTTTTATAAGTAATATTCGCTTCTATTTTGGTATATACAAATTGTACTTCTTTGAGTTTTTTTTGGTGAAAATGTTTTGGGGATATAAATTTTAGTATATAGGTATTTTGAGAATTTTGGTGTGTAGAATTTTCTAAAACATGAACCCTGAGTGTTCCTCCTTATGTCTTTAGTTAGCTTATGGCTTTGAGGTATTAAGGTGATGTTTGTAAATGTGAAACTATTAATCCTTGTGGGATGTAATTTCATGGGTTTTATGATGGAGATAAGAATGTGTGTCTTGGTGGAAGTGTCATTAGAGATGGTTGTTTTATGGGTGTTGTGTCCCATGTTGGTTTAGGCCATCGAGTTGTATCTTGGACTATATAGTGGGGGAGTTTTTCTCGTAGTGACAATGTATGTATACGATTAACATTGGTGTAGAACCAAGAGAAAAATGGTCGCTCGGTGAACTAGGAATAGTTCATATCAGAGCAAGGGTGAGATTTTCATTCACAAATATTGATTCATTCCTAACTCTAGGTTTTTGTATATCAAAGGATTTTGTCCTCCGTGACTCCATTTTAGAGAACCAGTATCACTCATCCTTCATGGTGGACTATGGGAGAGTTCAGATGTTGTTATGAGTACTTGTGAGTGTGTGTCCTATCCATGGAGTCTTTGATATTAAAAGATGGATGAATAAGATTTATTCTAGTGTGGATTTGGATTAAAGTTATAGTGGGGGACTCTTTGTAGATGATGTTACTCGATATGTGGTTATGCGTTGATATTTTTGAGAAAATCAGCGGTAAAATCATGGCATGCTAGGATTGAGGTGCAGGTACCATGGAATATAAAGAATAAGAGATGATTCAAAGGTGGAATCAAAGAAAAATGAGTACCATCAAGATTACGGGAATTGATTGGTTGTATGATGGTCCTTAAATGGAGCACATGGGTGCTAGTAGTGGGTTGTAGGGTTTGTTTTGAAGGTTGTATCATATGAATGCTTAACCAGTCTATTTGAAAGAAGAACAATGGATTCCACATTGTTATTCTCAGTGGGAGAGACAAGGGTGACTAAACTATGGTTAGATGATTTTGTTCTAATGGTGACAATGAGGCATGGTCGGTTTGGTAGTTGAGCTTGTTGTGAAAATGTCTTTTTTAGGCGATCTTTTGAAAATTTCAAGGGGATGAGGATCTTGACTAACCAAGAAGAATGATTTGGGTATGTTAGAGGGCATCAGGATATTCTCAAGTGATTATGACTTATGGAGACTAATGTTAGTTACTTGTGGCTATAGGAAAGTGATAACATGTATGCCCTAATGAGGTCTAGATGTGGGTATAAACCGGTAAGGCACACATTTGATTGGGATGAGTGTATTTTGTTCTATTCTGAACCATGGTGGGAATAATGGTTATGTAGGAGACAGTTGGTACGATTGGTGTGGTGTATCGTTGTGTTGGTTGATGTTCTTCAGGGCCATTCCAGAAGAGCCCAAGTGGCTTGGTGGTCGTAACATCAGATTTCATGATAACAAAGAGGATGGTCATGGAGTGGTGGAAATTCATGGTCAGAAACCACATCTAATTGGTTATGGTTATGTGCTGTTGGTATTTGATGAGATGTGTGATGTGGGGGAACCTTAGATCATGGATGGAAATTGTTTCCCACAATAGGAGGTGACATCAATAATGGATAACATGGAAGTTGTGTTCTTTGATAAATTCTTATCATACCTTAGCTAGCGATGATCATGCCCAACATCTTGACATCGACCCAAGTACGTTGAGAAGCTCTGGACTTATGCCAAGATACATGTTGTAATATTCGTTAGTTGAGGGACATCATGGAGTTTGTGCTCCTAGGAAAGATATATGTGGAACTTGATGATGGGACGAACACGCCTAATGGTTTTAGGTGTGGTCCTTGGGATGGACCTAATTTTGAAGAATGAAGTGGGTAATATTCATGGTTATCGGGAAATAGAATTCGGTGATGTTCATTATCTAGTTTGGAAAAAATCTAGACATCCAAGTTAATTCATTCGGGATTCGCATTTGATCATGTACGATCCATGGTGGTTAGAATCCCCTGTGGAGAGCTTGTAATGACACTCATAAGGTGGGGAGAGATAAATCAATCCTAGATGTGGAGAGTAGAACATTGAATTGATGCAGCGGCGTCAGGATTTCGATGAGGAACCTGAGATTTGCATGTCAGGACTCTCAAAGAGGCCATATGGGCCACGATTATTATGGGTAATTGATCCATGTAGTGGTGTTTGGCTCATGGTTGTTCCAAATGAATTTAAGAAGCCTGTTTCAAACTATTGATTGTGGTTGAAAGACAAGACAATAGTGAGGGGAAAAATTGGTTTGGTTCTATAATCCATTGATGATTCAGAGTAGACTCAGGAAAGTGTCTTTGGTGATCCTGATCCATCTAGTTTTGTGAGTTTTGACATATTAAGATGAATGGGAATGAGTGTGGTTAGAATGATCCACCTTGAGTTTGATTTTGTAATGGAAAGAACCATGTCTAACTAAGGTCGTATATGAGTTATATCTAGTTGATCTTGGTCCTTGAACATATAGAGTAGGATTGTTCTCCGATATAGTTTCAATGGTGAGTCGTGATTCCAATGATGGTTAATATCCATATGAACGATTAAGAACGATGAGTTCAGACATGTTAGGTGATTAGAATGTTGATGTTGAGAGTATGGTGGGTTTTCCATGATGGTGGGGGTTCAAAAAATAGAAGATGTTGGAGAGAACCTATAACACCCCGAGATTTTATGAGATATATTCTTTTTAATTTATTTAATATCTTCTATTGTACACTACACCATGATTATCTTGCGCTATACACAACACCGTATTAGCTTACAGTATATGAAATACTATTCTTGGATCGTGTTACACACAATTTCATGTTCTTTTGATAGTAGTTATTCTAAACAACATTGAGTATATATATATATATATTCAATGTATAAATGAAATATTGTTGGATTCTGTTATATGAAACTACAAAAGAGTATTGCACTACACGCAACCCTGACGTGACTTTCATTACACGCAATCACGACCTTCCCCGATAGCGTGTGTAGTACGCAATACCGGGTTTCACTAAACAATGATATAATGTTATAATATTATTATGGACTAGCCGTTATGAATAGTATTAACTAAATATTGAATTTTATAACATTATTAGTCATCTTACACATTTTCTAGAACATGGTATGAGAACTAAATAAATTTTTCGAGTAAAATAAATATTTTTCAAAAAATATTGTTTTGCAGCCTTTTGATGGCGTACCCACTTTAAATCTACTTTTTGACATGTTTATAAGTTCAATTCGACAAAATAAAATTCTAATATGGAATTAGGATATACAAGTTTACATTGGATAAAATTTTCATATTATTCGGATAACTTTCATATTTTAATGAATATTAAAAACATGCTATATTTTAATTAAAAACAAATTTTTTCATCGCAATAATTTATATGGTTAGATTATCTTCTGAATTGGTTTTAAAGTTTAAATATAATATATTTTTACCATTTAATCCAATTTTGGTCATTGGAATTAATTTCTCAATGAAATTGGACATAAACAAGTGTCGATCTTTTGATAGTTATTGTTTTTTAAAAACATGCTATTTGTTTTGATAATGAGAATTAATTTTAAAATTAATTAATGCCACTTCTATTTTTTGAATTTGTCAAAATAAAAATCATTTTTTAATTTGGAACATCAAATATATCTTAGGCTAAATTTTAGGTATTTTTCTGAAAAAATTCAATTTTTGATGAATAGTGAAACCACTTAGTGGTAGTTAAAAAAACTGACACTTTCATTTAAAACAAAATTTTCAACTTCTTTGAATTGAATTTCAAAAATCCGACATACATGGTTATTATCAAGAAGTAAAATGTGGTTCAATAAGATGAAAATAATTTTTGGGTGAATAGTAACTTTTGACTTTTATTTACCGCGGTTAAAGGTAAATATGGTGATTCAAGGTTAAAAGAATATTATAATAATTCCATATTACCTTAACACTTTTTCTAACCTTATTTTATAAGTAGTGAACGACCATGGGAATTTTTGGGTAGATTTTGGGTCCCAATTGAGCCACATGGTAGTGATACTGACAATTTGGATTAATTAATTTAATGTAAAGGAAAAATTGACATTAAAAAAATCTTTTAGTAATTAATTTTTATATGGAGTTATATAAATTATCTTTTCGACTATAAATATTAATTGGAAATATAAAAATATTTCCTACATGATGGTACTTTTTTTATAATTTTTAGATGTCATATAAATTAAATTATATATGATACAGTAATGATGCAGTATATACCTCATTAATAAATAATTTAAATAAATAAGATTATAATGATTAATATATTATCCAAAACATGTCCAATTATTATTGGATGATTTTATTTAGACCATGAGTCATCTTATATTCATCTTTAATGATTTTTTGACCTTTTGAAACCGAAGATAAGTTTATAATAAAATAATATTTTCACACTTTTCAAAAGAACCCCTCCTCCCCCTTATAAAAGGTGACCATTTATATCCAATTCTTCACACCTCTCAAGACATTTGTCTCGTCCAACATATGTCCAATTAATCTCCCTACATCCCTCTACTTCTCCTAGAAGCCTTACCTTAGGTATAGGGAACTTCAAGAAGTCCTTTTGGTTCAATCCAAAGGAAGTTACCCAAATTAAAGGTAGTGGTTTCTCTTAAATTGTTTTCTTTTATTCTACATATCCATCCCCTAAAATCTTTTTAATACATTATTTTATAACAACACCAGTATCATCAATATACTAGTTTGTTTTTTTGAGACAGATTCAAACTACACTTACACATACCTCCATCTAATGGATGAAGACATACTGTTTCTATGGATGGCAAACTAACGCCTCACTAAACGATTATTGTTGGATTTTCTCCTACCGCCTCTCATGGTGTCCATTATGATGGAACTGTATTTATATATGATATATATTATGTTTATGATTTCCTTACACTCTTTTACTTCTCAATTATATCAAGCCTGTATGGTTTCCATAGTGGGTAATTATGATAATCACATTTGAGAATGTGCGGACTACCGCCCCCTCAAAGTGAGGTCTTTCGTTAATGCCTTATGTGGGATGTATAAAAGATGTAGATAATGATATTATATATGATATTATACTGTAATTATAATATACATATGTTTTAATTCCATTAAAATAAGAAATAGAAATGAAAGTAGTGTTCATGCGTACGTACGACTTACCATCTCCATGAACGGAGCATTTCATTTCTTACCTCCATATGTTATGTACTATTATAAATACATTTATATTCTTGATATATATGATATATAAATAATTAAAATAATTATGGATATAATGAACCTTTTAACACATGAACAACATGTTATTATAAGAAGTCCATTTTTGACTCAAGTACAAATATCATCAAAACGAATGTTATTATCTTAAATAGTTACATAACGTTTATAACATGGTAATAAGTGATATAAAAGGAATAAAAGACTTGAAAAAGATTCTTGAGCAAGTAAAAATTAACTTTGGTTTATTATTAAGGAGATTAAAGAACGATCGAGTCAAGTCGGACATGAGGTAAGGGAACTTCTTAACTCAATTTCTGTTCTTTGGGTTGATCTTCTCTTTCTTGTTTATGTTGTTATTTTATTATGTGAGAAATGAATTTTTATATCTTATCATGTATTTATACTTTATTTATGTGACCTTATTGTGAATAAAGATAAGTGATCTATTATATTTACAAAAATGATCCTTGTAAGGGATAACTTTTCCAATCTCGTATTTATCCGAGATTGTTTATTCGTATGTATTTAATGGGGTTATATTTATCATTTATGTCCCTGTTTTCTAAAAATGTATTCATGTATGTTTAAATTCATTTATACCCATTTCTCAATATAACTACACGGTATGAAAGGAATCTTTCTTTTTTTACCATACGATGTACTTTCTGACTTTTCTGTTAAAAGTACGAGAAGAATGTTTTTTAACATATACGGCATGAACGGATTTTTACTGTTTTATAAATCCTTATTTTCATGAAGACTAATCTACAATATTTCATGAATATTTTCAACAAAATCATTTTCTTTTGAAATTTCATGCCATTTTTTGAAAGGAAAATGATTTTTTAAAAAGAAAGGATATTTTCCTCAAGAATTCATTTCACGTGTTTTATAAAAACCATTTTCCATATAAGATGAATTTTTTTCATATGTGTATGTTTCAATTATAATGTCTCTATGATTTACATGGTTTCACTTTTCTTATGATGTAATGCAATCCATTTGTTTTATATGGATTATGTTATGATGGGATGATGTTTATGAAACCCATTTTATTCTTTGGGTTATGATGAATGATTTATGTTTGTGTTGTGGCACACGTAAGAATGATTTCATTATGAGATGGGTCGGACCTATATCTCCCTCCAACACATTGGGTAAATATTTATATCTCATTAGATATACATGTCTCGAATGGAAAGTTAATCCAGTTCAGTGATATAGGACCGGAATGAGGAGTGAACTCGATTCAGTAAGGGACTTTATCCACTAAGATAGTCTTGGAAGCAATGCCTTGGATACTATGGAAATCATAACATGTGTTTAATGGATTCCAAAATTACATGTTTTATTTCAATGATATTTTATCATGATTGATGTTCCATTGTGATATATGACTTACTTACTTCCAAGATTTATGTCCATGCTCATGATTTTTATGTTTAGATTTTATGTTCCTGTTTTTGCATTAAAATGTTTATGGATTGTTTTATGTTCCCTATGATTACCCTTAATAAGAATTTGAGCTCACCCTTTATATGTTTTCCATTCCCAAGGATATAAATAACGGTTTTAGGTATGAAAAAAGGGAATATATTTATGGGATATAGTGAAGATCTTTCACCAAGATTAGAAGATTATTTTTCCAAGTTTCCAAAGACACTAAACTATTACAGTCCTTGTGTGTCTGTTTTTGTTATCTATTAAGTATTCCGCAAAAGTAAAGTAATGTATATGTACGTCATGATTTGGGTCTCTAGAGTTGGTATAAGAGGGAGTTTTAGTTAGCCCTTGGAAACAAGATGCGAAAACTTTAGTGATATCCCTAGATATATTTTTAAGGTATGTCCAAGGATGTCCCTAAGGATTAGTATAACTATAGTTTATAGTCCTACAATTATGTTAACAATCATGAATAACCTAGGGTGAACCTAAGGTGTCCCGGATTAATGAATTTGTGATAATTTAGTCATCCCAAAATTTAATTTTTATGATTATGTGGTTCCACGTTATTTTAACTGTTTCTTACACCATGGATTTTGGTTTTAGTCAATGGATGGAACCAGAAGGAATTGGGTCAACATTGAATCCAATGAAAAAATTGGTGACAATGATAAATTAAATTGTGTAATGCCTAGAAAGAAAGATTTTGTGATTATGTAGAATTAGTCATCGTGATATATGATTAACAAGGTGAACTTTAGTGGTATTCAAAATTCAAAAAATAAGAGGAAGATGGACTTTTATGCATGTTCGCATGTTGAGAATCATAGATAAAGGAAGATTTAGATTTCTAAAGAAGGGAAGAAGATCCTTGATGAATATATCAAATGGAGGGAAATATGTTATCTCTGTGGAGAGAAGGGTCATAGAGTGACAAACTGTTATGGAATTCAATGTCTTATTTGTGGAGAACATGGGAATTACTCAACTCAATGCCCTGACCTAAGAGGTTACTTCTAAATCAAGGAATGACTTATTCCATGACAATCATTGAAGAGGATGGATTGAAGTGTTTATGTATTGGTATTCTCTAATAATTTTTTTGAGGTACTTTTAGGGAATATTGGAATATCTATGTATTGGTCCATTTTGGTTTTCCATAAGAATATGGAATCAGTAACCATGAAAAGTGTTTGAAATATTTTTGGAAATAAGATGACATGATCATAATAAAGGGATAAAGAGAAAATAATATGTTTGATAGTATTCATGAGCTCATGAATGATATAAGGACAAAGTGATATCATGGTTTGAGTATATTGATAAAGAGAAAATAATATTTTTGATAGTATTCATGAGCTCATGACTGATATAAGGACACAGTGATATCCTGGTTTGAGTATATTGAATCTTTGGGATTTTGGTATGTAGAAAGAGTTTCCTTTTAACAAAATTCATGTTTTCACTATGGTTCTATGGTAATTCATGTTGCAAGAGAATATAGGATTATGGTATTCAAATGTTTGGAATGTGACCAACAAGATATATCTTATGATGTATGGGGGATAAATGATGGTATTCACATGCTCGGCAGATGACATTTCTAGTAATTGTTTTCTTTATATTATGAGCTTGGACAGAAGTATTTTGGATAAGTCTAAAGACTGGAATGGATTATGTCAGACATCAGATAGTATTGTTTAAGGATAGAAATTTTTGACATTATTTTTGGAACGTTATAATATGTAGTTTTAGAAAAAGGACAACCGTAGGACAGGCGACAACCTGTCACGTCGGACAAGGTTGTAGGAATCTAACCCACAACTGAAGTGAGATAGGCCTTTATTTCCTACCACTGGACTACATGAATTTTCTAGTTAGTAGAAACTAGTTTTATTTTATTAAGTGGTATGATATATAAAGTATAAGTCCATTTTTGGAATCATATACGATTAACCTCACCATAGATGGACTCATGTATATTTGATAACATTTGCTAAAATTTTGTTTGAGACATATGGAATGACCCATCATTCTATCACATGATCTGCTAACACTTCACGAATGACAAATTCAACATCATTTCATTAAGAGATGAAGTGGAAATTGTTCAGGGCACGAACAACGGTGAGATTGTACTGAAATAAAGTAAGTATTTCGTCTAATTAAAATTCTTCAACTTTAGGGAAATGATCTTGAAAACCAAAAATGTTGTCCTAGTGCCCATATATACGATGAATCAGATGATACCTTAGATTATCACAAATTTATGGCTTTGTGATTGTTGTATTTTTCATAGCCATGTTCTCTACCACTCTCCATCAGAACATGATGGTTAGATTTATCCTCCATATCCATATTTTCACCTATGATATCCTATGTGGAAACCTTGTGATGAGTTAATTTGGGTAACCGTTTTGTTTCATACTTCACTTTTTTTAATATTATGTTTTAGTATTCCTTTTTACGATGTGGGTTTCTATGAAAGAAACTCTCAAGTAAGAAACCAATTATATCCCCGATGAATTTCGAGGGAAAAATTCATTTTAAGGGGGGTAGAATTCAACACCCCAAGATTTTATGCGATATATTCTTTTTAATTTCTTTCATATATTCTGTTTTATACTACACCAAGATTATCTTTCACTATACACAACCCCGTATTAGCTTACTGTATATGCAATACTATTCTTGGATCATGTTACACACAATTTTAAGTTCTTCTGATAGTAGTTATTCTAAGAAACATTGAGTGTATATATATATATTCAATTTATAAATGAAATATGGTTGGATTATTTTATATGCATCGACAAATGAGACTTGCACTATACGCAAACCAGACATGGCTTGCCTTACACGCTATCGCGACCTTCCTCGTTAGCGTGTGTAGTACGCAATACCGGGTTTCACTAAAAAACTATATATTGTTATAATATTATTATGGACTAGCTGTTATGTATAGTATTAACTACATTTTTAATTTTATAACATTATTATTCATCTTACAAGTTTTCTAGAACATGGTATGAGAACAAAATAATTTTTTCGGGTAAAATAAGTGTTTTTAAAAAAATGTATTTTTCCCACCTTTCGATGGAACACCAACTTTAAATCTAGTTTTGGGAATTTTTATAATTTCAATTTTACAAAATGAAATTCTTCTTTGGAATCAGGATTTAAAAATTTACTTTGGATAAATATTTCATATTATTCTGATAACTTTCTAATTTTAATGAATAGTAAAAACACGCTATATTTTAATAAAAAAAATTTCATCGCAATAATTTATATGGTTAGATTATAATTTTAATTTGTTTTAAAGTGTAAATAGAATATATTTTTACCATTTAAGCCAATTTTGGTCATTTTAATTAATTTCACTTTGAAATTGGACATAAACAAGTGTCGATCTGTTGATAGTTATTGTTTCTTAAAAACATTGTATTGGTTTTGATAACATGAAATAATTTTAAAATTAGTTAATTCCACTTATATGTTTTGAATTTGAAAAAATAGAAATAATTTTTGAATTTGTAACATCAAATATATCTTAGGCTGAATTTTTGGTATTTTTGTGAAAAACATCAATTTTTAATGAATAGTGAAACCACTTAGTGGTAGTTAAAAAAATGACTCTTTCATTTAAATGAAATTTTACCACTTCTGTGAATTGAATTTCAAAAATCCAACATACATGGTCGTTATCAATTATTAAAATGTTGTTCAATAAGATGATAATAATTTTTGGTGAATAGTAAATTTTGACTTTTATTTACTACGGTTAAAGGTAAATAGTGTAATTCATGGTTAAAAGAATATTATAATAATTTTAAATTGCCTTAACAATTGTCCTAACCTTAATGGATGAGTACTTTCCGATCATGGGAATCATTGGGTCGATTTTGGGACCCCATTGAGCCACTTGGTAGTGATAATGACAATTTGGATTAATTAATTAAATGTAAAGAGAAAAAATGACATTAACAAAAATCTTTTAGTAATTAATTTTTATAAGGGGTTATATAAATTATAATTTAGAATATAAATATTCATTGGAAAGATAAAAATATTTTCTACATGATGGTATTAGTTTTATAATTATTATACATCAAATAAATTAAATTATTTATGACACAATAATGATGCATTATTTACCTCATTAATACATGATTTAAATAAATAATATTATAATGATTAAAATATTATCCAAAACATGTCCAATTCGGATTGTATGATTTTATTTAGACCATGAGTCATCTTATATTCATTTTAATGATTTTTTTACCTTTTTAAACCGAAGATAAGTTTATAATAAAATAATATTTTCACACTTTCCAAAAGATCCCCTCCTCCCCCTTATAAAAGAAGACAATCTCTATCCAATTCCTCAAACCTCTAAAGCCAATTGTCTCATCCAAACTCTTCCCAATTATGCTACATAAATCCCTCTACTCCCCATAGAATCCCTACCTTAGGAAGAAGGCACTTCAAGAAGTCCTTTTGGTTCAATCCAAAAGAAGTTACCCAAATTAAATGTAATAGTTTCTCTTAAATTGTTATCTTTTATTCTACTTCTCCAACCCCTAAAATCTATTTAATCCTTTAATTTGTATCAAATACAGTATCCTAAATATACTAGGATGTTTTTATGAGATGTATTATAACTACACTTACACACTCCTCCATCTAATCGATGGAGAACATAATGTTTCTTTGGATGAAAAACTAACGCCTCACGAAACGATGATTGTTCAATTTTCTCCTACATCCTCTCACGGTGGCCATTATGATGGAACCGTATTTATATATGATATATATTATGTTTATTATTTCCTTATTCTTCTTTACTTACCAATTATATCAAACCATTTTGGTTTCCAGAGTGGGTAAATACGATAATCTCATTTGAGGAAGTGCGGACTACCGCCCCCTCAAAGTGATGTGATTCGTTAATGCCTTCTGTGGGATGTATAAAGGATAGAGATAATGATATTATATGTGATATTATAATGGATTTATAATATACGTATGTTTTAATTCCATTAAAATAATAAATAAAAATGAAATTAGCGTTCATGCGTACGTACGGCTTACCGTCTCCATGAACGGTGCATTTCATTTCTTACCTCCATATGTTATGTACTATTATAAATACATGTATATTCTAGATATATATTATATATATGATATATAAATCATTAATATAATTCTGGATATAATGAATATTTGACCACTTGAACAACATGTAATTATAAGTAATCCCTTTTTGACACAAGTACCAAATATTGGAAAAACGAACAAAATTAACTTAAATGGTTACATAATGTTTATAACATGGTAATAAGTGATATAAAAGTAATAATAAACTTTAAAAAGGTTCCTAAGAATGTAGAAATTAACTTTTTTTCATTATTCATGATATTAAATAACGATCGAGTCAAGTCGGACACGATGTAAGGGAACTTCTTAAACCAATTTATGTTCTTTGGGTTGATCTTATCTTTCTTGTTTATGTCATTCTTTGATTATATGAGAAATGAATATTTATATATTATCATGTATTTATACTTTATTTATGTTAACTTATAGTGAATACACATAAGTGATCTATTTTATTTACAAAAAATATCTTTGTAAGGGATAACTTTTCCAATCTCATTTTTTCCGAGATTGTTTATTCGTAAGTATTTAATGGGGTTATATTTATCATCCATGTACCTATTTTCTAAAAACGGATTCATGTATGTTTAAAGTCCTTTATACCCATTTTTTACTTTTACAACATGGTATGTAAGGAATCTTTCTTCTGTTTACCATATGAGGTACTTTTTGACTTTTCCATTAAAAGTAAGAGAAGAATGTTTTTTTAACATATACAACATGAACGGATTTTTATGGTTTTATAAAACCTTATTTTAATGATGATTACTCTACAATATTTCATGAATATTTTCAACAAAATCCTTTTATTTTAAAATTTCATGGCATTTTGTGAAGAGAAAATTATTTTTAAAAAATAATGGATATTTTCCTCAAGAAGTCATTTCAAGTGTTTTATCAAAACCATTTTCCATCTAAGATGAAATTATTTAATATGTGTATGTTTCAAGTATAATGTATCTATGATTTAAATTGTTTCACCTTTATTATTATGAAATGATTTCCATTTGTTTTATATGTATTATGTTATGATGGGATGATGTTTATGAAACCCATTTTATTCTTTGGGTTATGATGAATGATTTATGTTTATGTTGTGGCACACGTAAGAATGATTTCATTATGAGATGGGTGGGACCAATATCTCCCTACAATGAATTGGGTAAAGATTTATATCTCATGAGATAGACATGGCCGAAATGGAATGTTAATCCGGTTCAGTGATACAGGACTAGAACAAGGAGTGAACTCGATTTAGTAAGGGACTTTGTCCACTAAGATGGTCTTGGGAGCAATGCCTTGGCTACTATGGAAATAATAACATGTGCATAATGGATTCCACAATTACATGTTTTATTTCAATGATATTTTATCATGATTTCTGTTTCTTTATGATATATTCCTTACATACTTCCAAGATTTAAGTCTTTGCTCATGATTTTGATGTTTAGATTTTATGTTCAAGTTTTCGCATTCAAATGTTTATGGATTGTTTTCTATTCTCTATGCTTACCCTTACTGAGCATTGGTTCTCACCTTTTATATGTTTTATTTTCTCCAGGATATAAAGAAAGGTTTTAGGTAAGAAAAAAAGGGGATATCTTTATGGGAGATGTTGAAGATATTTCAACAAGATTAGAAGATTATTTTTCTGAGTTTCCAAAGACACTAAACTATTCCGGTCCTTGTGTGTTTTTTTAAGTATTATGTATTCCGAAAAGGAAATGTAATGTCTATGTATGTCAAGCTTTGTGTCTCTACAGAACCTATTATGACCAGTAGTTGGTTGATGTCATTATTGATGTTTTGGGTTGTTGGAACTTGAGTGATCACCATTTAGTTGAGTGACACTAATGGAATGTGTTCTCCTAGATTTGAAGGTTTGGGTGCCTTGAATGTCTTGGTCATGTTCAGATGTATGATTATGGAATGGGATCACTGAGATATGAGTTGTGGATCAACGTAAGTCTGAAAATGTTATTGGAAGGACGGTGTGTTTAACTTCGCATGATATCGGGTTTGGGTCACCATTAGAGTTTGGAAAGCAGAGGAAAATGATGCCTTATGATTATGGTCATGAGTTCTGCATGGGACTAAGAAAATGGGATTCTAATTGGTTCCTCTATGATGAAAATATTGCGTGTGAAGTTTCCATGTGTTGTGAGTTAGGTGTGGTTTTCCTGTGATTTCTCTATGAAGTTGTAGTGGTTGTGTATGGTTGAAGTTAATGTACCCTTGAGGAGAGTTTTGATTGTGTTGTGGGTTTTGCTGAGAAGGTCATGCAGGTCAAAACAACGTCATGGTTCAATTTTAATGGAGGCTTTATAGCATTTGATAGCACTACTGATTTTCTCCTATCAAACCTTCAATGTTCTATTTCTCTACTAATGTGTATAGCAGTACTGTGGTAAAATCCTCACCGATGATACTTTTTAATAGTCGATTGTTTTTAGATGATTGTATTTTTATTGGGGGGGGGGGTTTGTTTTCAAAGCCTATAATTTATGAATAATGTTTGATTAAAAAAATTGATAAAGAATGGGGTGAGTTAATTATTTGGGATTTACCAATATGATATCCTTGAGCTTTGCTATATATTTCATTGAATTAATACCCACTTCACAAGATGATTTTGTTTGGAATTATTACATTTTAAGGCTTTAATACAAACCTTATCTTAACTTTGGGTTCTAATTTCAATCAGAACATGTTGATGGAAGTGTATTTATGGTTCCAATAATCCATGGTTACCACTCATTAAAAAAATAGGTCATTAATATATGACATGTTAAGTCTAAAATACAAAATGTTAAATTAAAGAATACCCATAGGTCAATTTCTCTCAAACGCTTAATATCTGTAAATAATGACTCACCCCAATGGTAGATTTACTCAGCCATTAAAATGGTTATTAATCTCATTATATATGATTATGTGGATGAGTTTAAATAGAAAAAAAAATAATGGGATAAGAAAAGAGTAGTGCATCGAACACACACGATCGGTGAAGAGATTTAACAAAAAATACATTCGATTGAATGACGAAGAAAAAGAAGGGAATGGTTTTAAATTGACATAAACTATTTTAAGAACATTAATATTAAACTACAAAAGATAGATTAGAATAAGATATTTTTTAGAATAAACTTTCATTAAACTGAATTACAAATACAAAAACATGTTATGCAAATTTTTGAGTAGAATGAAGGAATTTTAACTTCTGTATTGCGCCCGGTAATTCAATCTTCAGGGATGGTCTAGTTTCATCACAGATTTTGTGGGCCTTTTTATTTGATCTCTATGACCCTTAAAATGGAATTATTGGTTGAAGATTACATATAATAAAAATTTAGATATTGAATTATGAATCATAAAAAAAATAACAATAAAATTGGGATCAGTAGGGTGATATTTATTATTAAAACATTAAATATTCTTGAATCTAGTGGAATTAAAATGGTGAATTAAAATTATAATTAACAGTTAAACATTAATATTTCACAAAAATTATGCACATTTCATATAAAATCAGTAATGGGGGTATATAATATGTTAGGAAAATGTTAATAACACCATCATTCAAATGGAAAATTAGGAAAATAGAAAGGATAGACAGATCTAGTGGCATGATCTCTTATTATGGAAGCTCAGTGATGTTTGAAAAGAGTGGCTTGAGGATGAGCCATTATGATGTGGAGAGGTTTAAAGATATCGGTTTCTATATAAAGTACGTTTTCTAATGTTTTAGTTTATGTCCCTTTTTTGGTTAAATAAGTATTTCCCATGTTCAATGGGGTGTTTGAATCCAGACCCATTTCCACAATTAAGAGTGAATTCATCATCAAATTTGAGGTAGGTGGTCTACATGTATTATCCCATTTTTTTATTTTAGATTTGTCGATAAAATCTTATATTATTATTTCTCTACAATTGTGTTCCTGGTTTTGTTAATGGTTTTGGTAAAAATGGGTTTCTAAGTGACCAATATAAACCCTCATGATCCCTATGGGATGTGTGGAGGACGGTATGATGATATTAGGTCCACCATTGGGGTGTACTGGTATTCCCAGACCTAGATATTTGAAGGGTTAAAGGAAGGGTTACCATTTAATAAATTGGAGCCTTGATGAAATAATGTTATGGTGGGTTTGGTTGATAATGGGACGATTATTGTTTTTCCTATGGTGATAAGGGAATAGAGGGATTGTTTGTCATGACACGAAAATGGATAAAATAGCTTAAATGAGATTATGTCAAATGATTAATGAATTTTGTTAGAAATTTCTAAGTGGATTATTGGATATTAAATGGTAAAACATGTAAATAGTTAATGGTATGGAATTGATAAATATTTTTAATGTGTTAATACATGGTAATTATGGGGTATGACTATAGGGTTGAATGAAATAAAGCAGATTTTCTATATGATATATGAATTTTACTTGAAATGCATAAGTGAGAAAAATGATTGTGAAATGTTAAATGGGATAAATGGGCTAATGTATGGTAATTGAACAATATTAGATCATTAATGATACACATGAATGTACTTGAGGGGTTATGGTAAAGTGGTAATTCCCTTTTTGATAGTTATGGGATGTGATTCCTATTTGTAGTGATTGTGCTCGGTTGTGATATTTAGTGTGTGATGAATGGATTTTTGAGGATGGAATGACTATCCACTCCCTGGTGCACCATGGTTTACGGGGAATGTAATCATGCTCCCCAACCCAAGGGTATGTAAATGGAATTCAATATTGAGGTTGGGATGGATAGACAAGACGGTCTGAATCCCAGTTTGATTTATGGACTAATGCTCCATGTTTTTGGACTAATAAACTTGTGTTCGGGATGGCTGGACATATTGTAATGAATCCCAATTGGACACCTGGACTAAGGCTCCTTGTCTATCGACCAATGAACAATGTGAATTATTGTCAAGATTTCATACTTCTATTCAATGCCCCAATGGTTTTATTTAAGGAAACTACCTATACTCAAGCTCCAACGTAAGTGTGATTTATTGATTGTGAAATGTTATCCCCTAGTGAGATAAGGGCATGATTTATTCCCTTATGAATAGTATTTTTTCCTTCGACCTATGTGTAAAAGATTTATGTTCCCACACAATGGAACACATGACAAAAAGAAATTATTTAATGATGTTGGAATGAATGATGAAAGTGGTAACAAAAATAGAATTGGTGTAAGTGTATTTGGTTATCTAATAGAACTTGAGTTCAACTTTTGTTTATATTACCATATATATTTACCTTCATGAACTATCTATTGGATTGGATATTTTTTAGACATCATTGGTGTTGGATTGTTGAGTATTTTTAATCACACCATGCTTAGGCTGCGGTTGGGTACCCGAGTAGATTTAATTGTTTCAGGATCGGATATGGGTAAAGGATGGTGCTAGGGAGTTGACTCTGAATTGGGATGTACATGGGATTAGTTCTAGACATGGAGTCAGAAAATTTTGGGGATTTATGTGGTTTTCCTTATTTTGGGTTTTTTGTACTTGTGGCATTACTAGTGTGGCATGACACGTTCATATTTGATATGTGGTCTGCACCATGTTTGAGGGATGTTTGGTTATGAATGTTCATTGATTTTACATATCATTTCCACAATTTATATTGATGTCGTATATTAATTACTCTGGTAAAGAGAATATAGTCTCCTCACGTGACTCATTAGATCATTGCTGCTATCCAGAAAACTCTAGCATATGGGGAGGTGCAGTTGAGGTCATGTGATGACCTGGCTCGGGGAACCGATTTTGTGGCACCCAAGTTAGGGATATTACAAAAAGTAGATAATGTTAGTGTGGCAGTTTTCTCTCCATGAAAACATTATAATGTCAATGCCCCTAGAATATAGTGATCATGACCAAACAATTACAATCCATAAAATATAGTTAATGTTATTGAATTCTAGTATGACCGACACATCATTGGTGTATGATCCATGAATTATCCCTTAGTGGAGAACCATGTAAACATGATGTGTTATTTCTTAAATTCATTTTTGAGTTCAGGGAATTCACATTACCAACTGGCAAATATAATTACTTCTTACATACATGGGGATAAGATAATTTCTCAATCAATATAAAATGTTGATAAAAATATGCATCCCCCATGAGTGATACCAAGTGTAAAAACTTTTTTGAGGCTTTTGTCTTTAAACAAGACTTATATACATATAGGTGGCCTGAGTTCATGATCCCTTCCTTCATTTATCGATATACACTAAGATAAAGTTCACTCAAACATATCACAACTACATATAGCTTGATCACCATTCCTTTGATATATAATGTCATATAGATCACATGTTATAGTCCCAACTAAAATATCCAATCAACCACCAATCAGAATGTTTAGTCCCTCTAGTTCTTGGTAGTTTTTTATATAGGGTTCCAACAGTAAGAAACAACCACTTAATCATTGTTCATAATCCAAATATGTAGAAATACACCAATATAAAGGCCTTATTTTCAATTATTTAAACTATATAATGTCAATGTCTAGTCTATATAACTCTAAACCACATAAAATAGGTCATCAATGTATGAACATAACTCTATAATGTCAATGTATAGTCTGAATGACTTTGAACTACTGATAATAAGTCCTCATTATACAAAAATAATTTATAAGATAATTGTTCAATAATATACAACATTAAACTATATTTAGAGGCTAATCCTCAATGGAGTAATTTATTTTTCATGAGATCCAGATCTGGGTAATATCCCTATCAGTTGATATATTTTATATATATGTTATGGTGGAACTATGTCTCTCTTACTTCTTGACTTTCCCAGTCAAGAATGGGTTTTCCTATCATGGCTCGGTGTTAAGACAAAATCATTTTACCCACCATTTATGATCTAGATCTATGTGGGAGTTTCCAACACATAGATATTTTCCCATGATCCTATGATGATAATCAATACCCCATATTTAAGAGATTAACCCATTTAAAACTCATCTTCATTAGAGAAACCATATCCATTAAAACCTTTGACTAGAATAATGCTCTTATATAATGTAAAATATGTGTGGAATGATTCCAATTAATTGAGATACATAGTGAGGTATAGATATCTTATCCTAGTCTGAACCCCAAGTCCCACCTAATTCCTCTCTATCCTACTTTGGGGCTCCTCATTCGAGATAGGTTTTCTCCAATGAACTCTATACAAGAAAATTAATAATAACTACACATGAATTAATTCCTATTGTTTTGCGATACATTGTTTTACATGGATCCTATAGTATAATCATTATTTGAAATACTTTGATATTAATTCTAGTGTATATGTTATTTTTAATTCATGTGGGGTTGAAACATTTTCTGTTCATGATGTTGAACTACTAGATATACTTTCAGAATACATAACATCCTGCGTTATTTTGGATAATATATTAGTGGGACTTGCCTTCCTTACATGAGAGTTATATCTATGTAGGATTCCCCTATGAGAAACAAAACCCCCATATATGATCCCAATGAATATAAGGGTTTAATTTCATTTTGGATTTAAGAGTTTTTGTTACAATAGCTGACCCCAAAATATTGTTTATCGAGAATATGACCAAAATTTTCCCCTTTTAAAAACATCAAATGGATTGATTATTACAGTCTCCAGATACAAAGTAACATCAGGATATCCTCTCCCAGGACTAAAAATGAAATATATTAACATTAACCCTACTTCCATTCTAGAGAATGGTTCCTCATCATTCATGTTGGTTTCCCATTATGGGATTGACAATAATATGGATCAATATCATTTTTATCATCCTAGATTGATCATTGTGGAAGTATCTTATATATTGGTCCATATAATATGATGTTATAATATAGAACATCTAAGTCTGGGTGACATGATGTTAAATAGAATGGGACATGGTCCATCCTGTAAGATCTTAAACTGATTTGATCAACCCCTATTGGCCCTTATTTCCCTTATGTATATTATAGATTTCTGTTGGATCCCCCAAATTATTCCCCTTATCCAAAATAACTTCTTATGAAAAAATTTCCCCTCTATATAAGAGAATTGTATTCATAGGTTTATTTTATCAAAACTACTTGTGGATTCATTCGCATACCATGATATACATAGAAATTCATAGATATTATATCCCAGACCTAACCAAAAAATTTATTAATATCCAACCACCTTCCCAATGTAATATATTCCATTCACATTAGGTTTTCCTATATCAAACTCTACACTGGAATGAAATATCATTTTTATAAGAACTATGTATGACTTGATTCCTATTACCATAGGATATGTGGTGACAAAAAAAACATATGTTGGAACCAACCAAAAATCATTGTCCATCTAAAATATCATTCATCATCCCTAAACAAAATAATTGTAACACTCCATTGAGGTAAGTTTATTTTCCTCATGGTGTTTTTAGTCTTTTTTGGGATTTATTTAGGTTTAATGGACTTAAGTTAGGTTCTTGGAGAGTTTTTGACATTTTTGGGTCTATCATGCGATGAAACATGCCATGGGGGGGGGGTGTTGTACTGGATGTGTATTTATGAAACCTTGGAAAACCAAAATGATCGACTACTAGGTGCAGTCGAGGTCAGGGATCCATGGGTATCTCACTATGTACCATGACCCATGAGGCCTCACCATGACAACGTCCATGGCATGGTGCACCTAAAACGTCCAATTTTTGGGCACCAGGGAAAGTTGAATACCCATGTCACAACATCTTCATATCCCCAATTGAAATGAACCTTGTTCGTTTTAATTCCACTTGGTTATGTATATGTTCAAACTCCTATATAAAATTGCCGATTAAAATTCTTATCTTAGAGGAAACTTATTGTATTCATTTTTTATCATTAAGTAACATTTAAAATGGTATTTTTGAGAACAAAAAATCTCTTGTAACCATAGAATTTCTCATTTTGTTATTTTTACAAATCAATTATTTTGGGCTTGGATTTGGGTGACTTCTCAATGGTTGATTGGAGAGATTTTGGGAGATTGATTTTTTGTGAAATAATTATTTCTTCACTCTCATTTTTGTGTGGTGAAATTCATCATAAGAGGTAGGTGAATTATCTTTAACTCCATTTATTTTGTAATTGGATGGATTATATCTTTATATTTCCTTGATTTAATTTTTAAAAGAAAATCCCTAATACAAATTAGTTTGAAATTCGTGGGATTATAAGAATTCATAATTCTTATTTACTTAATTGTTTATGAAATAAATGAATTTTATTTAACCATGTATATGCCTTTTTTAATGATTATATAATGAAATATGTATTTTAATGATTTTTTAAAAATAAAAACATGTTTTGATAAAAAGAATTATGGAAAATACTATTGATATTCTTGTTGTAGTGTGTTCATATTTCATTATCCGAGGTCCTATCAGAACAAAAATGGATATTAATGAAAAGAAAAAAGTCACCTTTGATTTAACACCTTGATATGACATAGTGAAAGATATATCATCACTCATGAGTATTGGAATTTTCATTCATCATGAATGTGTGTGTTAGTTGGAGAAAGAAGGAATTGGTATTGTCACGACCCGTCCTCAGGGCCCGTGTTGTGACCACCCCAAGCCCGCCTTCCATAGGCCAGGGGCTGGTGACTAGCACCAAAGGCGTAAATCCCGATAATAAGGGAAGGAATTGCTTTTATGATACGTAAACACACACAACCAGAGTACAAGCAGAAGCAAACACTATGAAAACACTATATAACAAAAGATGTGCTGGAAAGTAAAGGAGCCAGAAATATAAGGCCAACAGTAAAGTACAAGGTACACACAAAACAATAGGATGGTGTCAAGCTACTCCTGGATCGTCCTCCGAAGCTCCTACCTGAATGGTAGGTAAATATGGCCACCTAAGCTCTCCTCGTCAGTCTTTCACCTCTGGGTACTTTCTTGTCGTGAAGTCCACCTCTGGGTATCGTCTCGTCATAAAGTCCAGCTTCGGGTACCATCCAACTCTACCAGCCTCAACCATGATCAGTGTTTTCAGTCATCTGCATCCAACACAATGAGGTGCGGGCATAGCCCATGCAGGGGTGAGTATAACGATACTCAGTAGGGACCCCGAGATCCTCAAGGTCTCACTAAAACCAACAAGGATAACCCAAAAAATCATATCTAACAGATAAAATTTACTTAGATATATTCCCACATATATACCTACGTTTTGAAGTAACTCATATCAATCATGAGGTAAACACAAAGGTCATTGACTTTGCTCAAACTAGGATATTCATAATCGTAACCACAACTTCTAGAGATAATCCTCCTCTGTCGAGTACAGTGGACCTGTCACAACTCTGAGGCGCTACTCATTATCCTTAGACTGTTGAGGTACTCCTCCTGTCGAGTACCGCGGTTCTGATGCCAAATATCTGGCGCACCGTCTGCTGAGGGTCTACCGCCAAATACCTGGTGCTCTTCCTAATAGCCTACAGAGGTACTCCTACTATCGAGTACCACATGTCTTCTGCCAACTACCAGGAACTCTGTCTACCATGGGTCTACCACCAAATAACGGGCACTCCGTCCACTGGGCTAACCGAATCACTACGAGTTGAATCGGTCAAGCAGTCGACAGGTCTACAGCTACACGGTCTCCGCACTATGTACGCTCCTCTCTGAGGGGGTCCGCTCCATGATTTACTGGTCTTTACTTACAAGTGTCACGAAGTCTCACGTAGAATTATCACAAAGGACCGCCTCGTCATAGGGGTATCAACTCAACAGACGACACGTCAATCGGATGTCCGGTCTATGAGTTATTATCATTTCTGTTCCATGGGCCCGGTTGGATTTCGGGTACATTCCAACCCGACCAAAATCCAACTGCATCCAAACCTCAGGTGAATTATTCCAAAAGAACCTTCTCATCAAGAGGAATCCAATAAAGTCAACAGCACATCAATCGTACGTCCAGAGCTCATGTTATAAGCATTTCCGCTTTGAGGTCCCGGTTGGTTTCAAGTTCGAACCAATCCGGACACACCCAAACATTACTAAAACCATGGGTTTAATATACCGAAACGACCTCATCGATCCGTGGAATTCTAAGCAACTGACGGAGCATCGATCTGAGGTCCTTAGCTCAATATATGGCCGTATAAAAAAATGGTCTGAAAATAGGGGGTCTGGGCCTGGTCCGACCCGGCCCAACACCCCTCGGTCGGCCCGAACCGGGTCGACCCAACCCGTGTCCAGGTCCGGCCCGGCGCTGGTAGCCCATCCCAGGTGGCCCAGCCAGTTGGCCGCGGGGAAGGCTATCCCGGTGGGGTGGCGGCGCCCAGTGGGGCCCCCCCTAGACGCTGATTGGGGGGGGGGTTACACCCCCCTGGTTCTTCGAAATAGCCGGCCATGTTAGCCGGCCGTTGGGTAGCTTCGGGATACCTCGGGTCCTGCCTCTTGATGGAACTGGTGGCTGGCACAGCGGGCCGCCCTTCTTGGATCCGCCGTGGCCTTAGGTCATGGCTTCGTTTAACCGGCGCAATGCCACGACGCCGTGCCCCACTGCTGCTGCCCACCTCGGCCGCGACCCCTGTAGCTCCGGCACCGCGCGACGATGTTGCACCCCTCTGATGTGGCCCGTTCTAGCTACAGTTTGGCTCTACTCGGTGTGGCACGATAGTGTTGTGCCTTTGCGGCGACCTGGAAATCATGCGCTGACGATCCACTCATGGTCATCCAAACATTGGCCGGTTCTTCGCAGTCTGCCTCCATCATCCACAAACAACAGACGATAGGGGAAGGGTCAGACCGTGTTCGTGTGGTCTACGCCCTTCCCTATCAAGATAGTATCATGCGGCCAAACGAAACTCAAGAATTGAATAACAATGATGAACGATATCAAAAATTTAACATAACAACCCCTACCTCGTAAAAAGGTGTTAAATGATGGGGAGTTGCGGAAGACAGGAATCATGAAATACATTATTCATTCTGTCAACTTCGAGAAGGAAGGAGCTGAGGGTGGCATCAACGTTCTTCATTCTTCGTTCTTCGTTAGAGGAAGAGGAAAACTCTTTTAGTGCTGGACACTGTGCTTCACTGCTAGCATTTCACCGCTTGAAGAAGCCATCCAGAACTCCTTCCCCTAGCCTCCTTTATAAATGAGTGGGAGGGTTCGTCGTTGGCATGAAAGTCATAAATGGATGATTTATGATAGAGGGCTCCACCCAATTAATTTGCTGCGGTGGCACATTAAAATGGGGAGGAAGTCAAAAAGGGGGTTATTGGCCTGGGTGGTCCCCACATAAGAATATCCTCCAATGGGATAATATTTCCTGGCGGGTCCCACCATTAATTAACCAAAAAAAAGGAAAGTGGGGGGGGGGGGGTTGGTTAATTAATGGTTGGTCCCCTCATTAAAAAGGGAGGTTTCATCCTCCTCAATTAAGAGGGGGATTTAAACCTGGAGGCTCTCCCTCATAAATGAGGGAGAGTCAAGGAGTTATGATTCCCCTCCCATTAATGGGAGGCCTCGTGTCGTTTCCACCACAATCAACCTCAGATGGGAGGTTGGATCTCGGTGGGCCCCACCACCATAACCTCTGATGGGGGGTTAGGGTGTGGCGGTCCCACCACCAACTCCAATGTGGAGCTTCAAACCACTTTATCCACACATCACATGTTTAACAAAAAAAATAAATTGTTCACTTATTTTATTTTATTAATGCACATAAAACCCTAAAAACTAAGTTTCATACCCGATCATCTGACATCGAGGTGAAAGTGTTCTTAATAGAAAACTTGCGTTGCGTGTTCAACGGTGCCCTCAGATTTCAATTCTGAGCACCGGTTCAAACGATAGTAAAACTCGTTCGTTCGTTTACTGAACGTACCTGAGGTAAAATTCATAAATTGATTATGGAAACACTGGGCCTCAGAATCAAGTTCCGTCAAAAGCCACATACTTGTAAAATTCCAAATAAATTATGAACAAAATTTCCATGAAATTTCCAGGTCTTTACATTACTGCCACCTCAGGGATTTACGTCCCCGTAAAGCTACAACACAATCTAGGGAAAATAAAAGAGGTACCGAGCACGCATCTGAGCCTCCCGCTCCCATGTGCCCTCCTGGAGGTTCCAGTGCTGCCAACAAAAGTGAACAAGAGGAATCAGCCAATCTCATAGGACCCGCTCTTGTCAATCATCAACCACTACTGGAACCCTGTGATGGTCTCCCCATCTTCGATTTCTAGCTCTCCGTGGTCGATGATGACAGATAGGTCGTGCACACATCTCCTCAGCTGAAATATGTTGATGATGTCGTGTACCCAGTGCAACTGAGGAGGAATGTCCAGATGAAATGCGGAGATAACTTGCCGCCCAGACCAAAACTCTATAGACACCGTCGAGGCGAGACCTATAATTAGACGTGGTCTCCACCCTCAAACTCCAGTGGTCTCGTCTTCTACCAGCATAGGACTTCTATCTTCTCTGTGTCTTCTTAATCCGCTCCTGGATGATCTACACCTTCTCCATCGTAGCCTGAATCATCTTTGGTTCTACACATGATGACTCTATCACTATTCACAAAAGATATCTAAAATGTGCCCAGCTGCTATCTTGCCACTCCTAACATCTGAATGCTCAATCTCCTACTAAGAGCATCTGCTACAATGTTCCCTTCTGCAGGAGTATAAACTATCTCGAAGTCATAGACCTGGAGGAATTCAAGACATCACAACTGTCTCAGGTTCATGTCCTTCTGAGAGAAGATAAACCTGAGACTATTGAGTTGGATAGATCCTTAAACCATTCACTCAACAAACAATGGGTGAGACTAGCCAATTGTAAGAACCCATCTCCACCCTTCTTTGTATACATTCTTCTCCACTTCCAAAAAGAGAAATCTAGTCTCATCACCTAGAAGAACCACGTTATTTTCCTAATAAATTCAATCCTAACAAGAACGGTAAAATTCATGTCGTGGATGACTTCGTAAGGCCTCGATTCTACTACCAAGAGATCCAACTGTTACTCTCGCATCCAGGGGTTGAGTCACACTTTCGGCATCAGTGTGTCTTTACTGGGTCTACTCCAGTAGAAATCTCACAAGTGAGGGTCAAGTCAAAATTTTTACCTAGAACCTCTTAGTATCAACCATACAGAAAGGATTGGAATGTAAAAGTCACAAAGATAAGTGTCTTTTATTACTATAGATCGCGTAAAATACAAAAACAAAACACAACAACAACATGGAAATTAGAAGCACCAAGAATAAAAGGACTCCATTCCTGGCACTTGTCCCGCTCCTATCTACCTGCTTCCAAAGCTCCATATTCATATGCTTCAGCTACCTGAAGTTGTACTCTCCCTTTTCCACCCACTCTTTGATGTCGGGGTGGACCTTCGTGTGGTGGTGGTGGCAACACCTCGAAGCTTCGTCCACCTCCATCTACACGCCCAGCTCCTCTGCCTCTGACTCCTACTCCTTGCGGTCTGCCTCGATCGATCCTCTACCTCTACATGGGAGGTTCTTCATCTATCTGTGGATCGTCTATACGGAGGGTTGAACAGTCATGTTCCATGTGACCAAGCCCACTACAGGAGTAACATTGCCCGCTCTTGGCACGACTGGCTCTGAATCCACTCTGGTTTCCCCGCACAACTGAACCTGAGTCGTGCAGTCAGCCACTGGTGGGTCTGGTACTATTGGACTCCTATGTCGTCTATCTACTTCCAGCTGTAGAAGATTCCGCTGCAAGTCGACTAGTGGTGGGCCCCGATACTGGAGACTGCTCAGTAAGAAAACTCTCCACTAGAATGGCTCTCTCCAACACTCCACTCTGCGTCAAAATGTTGTGAGAAACAATTTATGTTCTAACCTCCCGCTTGAGCCCCTACTCGAAGGTCTGGGCCCGGATGAACGGGTCCCGTACCATATCTTTAGAGTAGCGCGAGAGGTCTGTGAACCTCGCTGAGTACTGAGCTACACTCACTCTGCCCTACGGCAGATGAAGTAGCACTTGTATCCACACCGCTCGAAGGGTGGCTGGTACAAACTCTTCCCGGAACATGCTCTTGAAGTCTGCCCATATAAGTGACGCCTCTTCATGCATCTGGAGCATCAGGCTCCACCATCTGCCTGCTACTGCCTGAAGGAGGCTAGCAGTAATGATCACCATGATGTCCGCTGGTGTACCTACTATCCTGAAGATTCTCACCAAAGCCTCCATCCAATCCTCACCCACCTGTGGATCCGCCTCTTCCCAGAACCTGGGTGGCCTCTGACGCTAGAACTCATGCAGCGCAAAGAAGCTGTGTGCATCGCCTACTGCTGGGGCTTGTGGCATCGGTGGCCCAATGGGTGGTAGTACCGCTGGTGCCTCAACTGAAAGAGGGCCCTATACTGAGGCCTCGTCACTCGGTGGGCTGTCAGTATATACAACACTCAAGCTCTAGCTGCTCATCTGTGGGGAGGCAACCGGAAAAAAACAGATGCCACATGGTCAAAAGACTATACCTGGTGAACTGACATGGTTTGAGATGACTTAAAATAAACTATTGAAAACACACACTCAAACAGTGTTTTCGTGCACTGAGTCAGAAATCAGAAATAAGGGTCTTGGTGTATGGATATGTCGGAAGCCCACACCAACATTGGACTCCCGGAACTGAAAACCACACTTAGTACCCTTAACACTATGTATTCAAAGAATGAAAATATCAAAGTTCTATGTTCTGCCATAGAACCTACTCCTTTGATACCAATTTTTCACGACCCATCCTCAGGGCTCGTGCCGTGACTATCCCAAGCCCTCCTTCCATAGGCCAGGGGCTAGCGACTATCACTATAGGCATAAATCCCGATAATAAGGGAAGAAATTTCCTTTATGAAACGTAAACACACATGGCTAGAGTACAAGTAAAAGAAAACACTATGTAAACACTATATAACAAATGATGTTCTGGAATGTAAAGGGTCCGGAAATATAAGCCCAACATTAATGTACAAGGTACAGACAAAACTGCAGGATGGTGTCAAGATGCTCATGGATCGTCCTCCGGAGTTCCTACTTGAAGGGTAGGTACATATGGCCACCTCAACTCTCCACTTTCATCTCTCACATTCAAGTACCATATCATCTTGAAGTCCACCTCTGGGTACCATCTCGTCGTAAATTCCACCTCCGGGTACCATCCAGCTCTACAAGCCTCAACCATGATCAGTGATGTCCGTCATCGGCATCCAACACAATGAGGTGCAGGAATAGCCCGTGCAGGGGTGAGTATAGTGATACATAGTAGGGACCCTGAGACCCTCACAGTATCACTAAAACCAACAAAGATAAACCACAAAGGAAGATCTTACCAGATAACCTTTACTTAGGTATATGCCCATATATATACTTAAGATATCAAGTAACTCATCTCAATCATGAGGTAAACACAAATGTCATTGAATCAGCTCAAACAAGGATATTCATTATCGTAACCACAACTACTGGAGGAACTCCTCCTCTATCGAGTACAGTGGCCATGTAATGTCTCCGAGGTGCTACTCCGTAACCTTAGATTGCTGGGGTACTCCTCCTGTCGAGTACCGAGGGTTTGCTTCCAAATATCGGGTGCTCTATCCGCTGAGGGTCTGTTTCCAAATACAGGGTGGTCTCCCTAATAGCCTATAGAGGTAATCCTCCTATCGAGTACCGTGGGTTTGCTTCCAACTACCAGGCACTCCGTCCATCATGGGTCTGCCTCTAAATACAGGGCTCTCCATCCACTAGGCTAACCGAATTACTACGAGTCGAATCTGTCAAGCTGTCGTGAGGTCTACAGCTACTCGGTCTCCGCACTCTGTACGCTCATCTCTGGGAGGGTCCGCTCTATGAGCTACTGGTCGTTACTTCCAAGTGTCATGAAGTCTCATGTAGAAGTATCACAATGGACCTCCTTATCATAGGGGTCTCAAATCAACAAACGGTGTGTCAATCGGATGCCCGGTCTGGGAGTTATTAGCATTTTTGTTCCACGGGCTCGGTTGGATTTCAGGTACATTTGAAACCGGACATACTCTAACTACATTCAAACCTCAGGTGAAGTATTCCAATAGAACTATATCATCAATAAAAATCCAATAATGTCGGCGACACATCAATCAGACATATGGAACTCATGTTATAAGTGTTTCCGCTCCGAGGGCCCGGTTGGTTTTGAGTTCGAACCAACCCGGCCATAACTAAACATCGCCTAAAACATGGGTGTAATATACTGAAAAAGACCAACTTGATCAAATGAATCCTACGCAACTAACAGTGCATCGATCAGAGGTCCTTAGATCATGATATACTCGTTTAACCAAAAATGGTCTGAAAATAGGGGGCCTGGGCCTGGTCCGATCCGGCCCAACACCCCCTAGGTCGGCCCGAACCAGGTCTAGGTCCGGCCCAGAAGGGCATGACCCGGCCCACGTGGTTGTCCGACCAGTGGTGTGGCGGTGTCCAGTGGGGCCCACCCTAGCCGCTGATTGGGGGGGGGGGGGGGTTACACCCCCCCTGGTTCTTCGAAACGGTCGACCATGTTGGCCAACCCTTTGGTAATCGCGGGACCCATTGGGTCCTGCCTCTTGATGGAACTAGCAGCTGGCATAGCCAGCCGCTCTTCAGGATCCTCCGTGGCCTTAGTTCGCACCATTGTTCAAGCGGTGAGGCGCGACGGCGCCAAGGCCTGCCCCTGCCGCGGCCCCTCTTCCATGGCCCGTTAAGGCTGCGGTCCAGCTCTACTCTACGTGGCACGAAGATGACGTGCCTTTGCGGTGACCTGGAAATTATACGTTGACGATCTTCTCGTGGTCGGCACGACATTTTCCGGTTCTTCGCAGTCCGCCTCAATCGTCCACAAACAACAAACGAGAGGGGAAGGGTCGGACCGTGTTCGTGCAGTCTGAGCCCTACGTCGTCAAAATGGTATCATGCGGCCAAACAAAACTCAAGAATTGAAGAACGATGATGAACGGTATTAAAACATTAACATAACAAGATATACCTAATAAAACAGCGTCAAACGATGGAGAGTCGCGAAAGACGGGCATCGCAGAAGACAAGTGTCATTCCGTCAACCTAGGGAAGGAAGGAGTCGAGGGTGGCGTTGACGTTCTTCATTCATTGTTCTTTGTTGAAGGAAGAGGAAAACTCTCCATGTTCTGGATGCTATACATTGCTTCTAGCATTCCACCACCTGAAGAGGCCGCCCAGAACTCCTTCCCCGAGCCTCCCTTATATAGGAGTGTAAGGGTTCGTCGTTGGCACGTAAGTCATAAATGGAGGATTTATGACAGAGGGCTCCACCCAATTAAACAACTACGGTGGCACATTAAAATGGGGTGGAAGTAAAAAGGATGGTTATTGGCCCGGGTGGTCCCCACAAAAGAATATTCTCCAAAGGGAGGAAATTTCCTGGTGGGGCCCACCATTAATTAACCACAAAAATGAAGGGGGGATAATGCTTGGGTGGTCCCCTCATTAAAAAGGGAGGTTTCATCCTCCTCAATTAAGAGGGGGATTTAAACCAAGAGTCCCTCCCGCATAAATGAGGGGGAGTCAAGGAGTTATGATTCTGCTCCCATTAAATGGAGGCTTCTTGTGGTTTCCACCACAATAAACCTCACATGGGAGGTTGGATCTCAATGGGAACCACCACCATAACCTTTCATGGGGGGTTAGGGTGTGGCGTTCCCACCACCAACTCCCATGTGGAGGTTCTAACCACTTTATCAGCATGTCATTTGTTTAAAAAAATAAAATAAATTGTTCACATTTGTTATTTTATTAACACACATAAACCCCAAAAAACTAACTTTCATACCCGATCATCTGTTGTCGATGTGAAAGTCTTCTTGAGAGAAAACCCACGCTGTGAGTTCAATGGTGCCCTTAGATTTCAATTATGAGCACAGGTTCAAAAGATAGAAAAACATGTTCTTTTGTTTACTAAACGTACCCGAGCTAAACTTCAAAAATTGATTTCGAGCACACCGGGCCTTGGAATCAAGTGCCGTCAGAAGCCACATACTCGTAAAGTTCCAAAGATATTATGAAAAAATTCCCTTGAAATTTCTGGGTCATTACATGTTTTCCATTTGGATATAAAGAATGAAAAAATTGATTTAGTTATACTATTTTTTATTGAGAATTTTTACATAAATTATTTATTAGGGTAAACTATATTTTTATCTAAAACAATGTATTATATAAACTATGATATAAATGGTTTCTAGTCCTAGTGGTGTTTGTTGGTAAGTCTATTGGGGAAATCCTACTAGCCCTGATTACTCAAGACCTATATATACACATTGTTGTGTATGATGATTTTGTTCTTTATAGAACATGTAATGGAATGGTGTCATACTTATCTACTAGGTTATCTTGATGCTAGTTCATTTGTCTATAGTTGGAAATTGGAGTATCACTTTTGGATTTATTAGTGTGATTACTCATTAGTTTTGTATATTTAGCTACTAATTTAGTTTTCATGCATATTGTGTTATAATTTTTCATTTCTACTATGATAATTTTGTTATTTTGGTTTCCATTGTAGTGGTATTGTTTATATTCATGCATCATATAGTTGGTTTGTTCATTTATATTATTTATTCATAGGTTGTTCTGTTTTAAATGGGACAATCATTCCCCAATTTATAGCTAATACCTTGGAATTTTATTAATAGGATTTAATGTCTTGAAGATGTGAACTAAGCTTAGTACAACCTATGAATCATCCTAATACAATGTGTTGGGTGGGGATGCTACAGTAATCATTGTTAGTTCCAAACCTAGACATTCCCATCATCTTTGGGATTTTATTTTTCTAATAAGAAACCCTTTATGATTCATGTATTTTTAATCACCACATACCTTTCATGGCTGTAAACAATGAGTGTATTTTGGATCAAAGAGATTTTTGTTTTCTAGATTTACAAACACACCCTCAATATGGATTTTCATACCTCTCTATGATATGGAAATCTATCAGAAGTAAGGTATTTTTTATATGGTGAATTTCTTCTAATACTCATATTCCTTTGATAAAATTACATTTTAACACATAATTTGAATGTGGCCAATGATCTCCATCCACATTTTTCCATGTCACCTTCTGGATTCAAATACCCATAGTCATGATTTAGACTATCACCATTCCACATTCAAATGTGTTAATACAATCATATATCTTAATCCACATATGGGTTATCCTTTCTCATACCATGAGGTGATATTTAAAGTAGAAGACCGATAAATTTCATTCCATCCTTTATAACACGGTCTATAATAACATTGGGATGTTTATTAACATTTGGTTTCATCGTGAATGTTCTATATAGACCACCTCTCCTTTTAGGTAAAATATGTATGCCTTGAAATCCAAAATTTTTTTTGGTCTATGAACTATGACCATTTATTAATTTCACCTCCCACAAGGCTATCTAACTTAGTGGTGTTAGACTTACATTAATGTCAAATCAACCTTTACACTATCATTATAAATATTTAATCATTTTTGGTTAAATATGTATGACCTAAAACTCATGATATTATTTCTCATATCTTCCTAAACATAAAACGTTATCAATTAATGGTCATAATTTTAATAAGTTTACACTGAAAATGAAAGATACATGAAACAGGTCAATATAAAAAACTATAATGTGAGTCATTATTAGAATTCCAATATCTACTCATTAAGTCATCAATTTTCATAACATATGAAAAAGATAAGGAATAATAATTAGAGAGATAAATGTAATGGGGGCCACAATATGGTCCCAGAAGAAGTCAAACAACACACACTAGACCCTATAATCTACGAACGAGTAAGAGAAGAAGCTAACATTTTTCATACTTACACATACACTCAGTTAGTTTCTCATCATGTCCCTTTACACTACTAATGTATTGAATACATTATGGTGTAACCATCATGTTATATTAACCCTTCTTGAGAATACCATAATCATTAATACTACTTCACCCCTTATGTATTTGAATCCTCACAAACCTATCATTTCTATTATTAATGAGTGTACTCAACATTGAGGGACACCTAGGTCAAGATATGAATGCATTCCCTTAATATATGGATTTTCATAAGTTCCCACAATATGTTCTGAAAACTTCTGGAACTTATCCATCTAGGCTATATGGGCCTCAAATTTATATATTACCACAAAACACTATAGTGGAACCCATTAATCAACTATGGTCAATAATAATCATCAAAATTTTTATCTCGTTCAATCATCTCCTTATTCCAATGTTTTGAGTTGTGATTTACACAATACATAACCAAGATATTATTGGGTATCTAAATACACTTGTTCTTAGACATTAATTCATCATGGCCATCATTAAAAAATAATTTGACATCCTAATACTGATCCCCTAGTGGTCCTCTTTGCATGAACCTAAATCACATGACATGATGGTTCAGTCACAATGAAATTAAACTATGTTCCCCCAGCCTGAGATGATTTATAATAGCAATGGGACCTTTTTCATGTTGAGTTATTACCTTTATCTTAATATGTTAGTTGTATTATATTTTTATCAAATTTTTATTTCCTTAAAAAACTTCTATATTATTCTGACGTAAAAAGACTTAAAATACACATTCAAATGAAATAAAAATTATCATGGTCAAAACATATAAAGTTAGGCATGAGAAAAATCTATTTCCAAACCCATTATGACTCCCCCATACTAGCTTTAGAAAAAAAATAGGGATAAAATGAAATGTATTAAATGCTTTTTTGGGTCCAAGATTCAAACTTGAAAAGATTCCATCTAGGACTCCTGACCAATGAAATAATTAGATTTTTATTATGTTCCATATTTATATTGAATTAGACCACCAATAAAAAATGATTTAGGCTGATGTTTCGAGTTGGTAGATCCCTATTGAACATTGGAATCATCAATAAAACCCCCCATAGTAATATCTATTATGTTTTGTCACTTATCTTCTATATCCAAATGAACCAAATGGGTTTATAGTGATAGTAAATATGCCACTATATTTTCCCAAAAAATAACCATTCGAGAGAAAATGTACATGACAAAAACACATTTCATATCTGAGTCATATAACCATAGTTTACAGTGATGGTGATGATACCATAATACATGGACAACCTATATCAATCTAAGTAAATTCACATATGATAATACTAAATCAAACAACCCTTTATCACTTAAGACACATCTCAGTGTACGGTAATTGTTCTAATGACTCTATATTTGGACAAATTTTAACTATTAAAATGAAAAAGTATATAAGATAATGGATTTCCCCATTTTCTGTTATTTTACTCAATAATTTTGAAATCATTATTTATTTAGTTTATTAAAATAAAATGACCCTACATGAACATTTATAGGGTTTTAACTCCTTTTTTGTGATAATAATTATTATAGACTGGTGATTAGGATAGTGAAAGAGATTGAAAAATATTTAGAAAAGGAGTTTTCGTTTATTAATAAAAAGGAGACTAAGGTGAACCCACATTCTAGGGTCTCTCTCATCATGCACATAACGAGGTATAAAAAGGGGAACTATTATAAAAAGTGATCAATAGACTGTCAATGACATTTTATTTCTTCTTCCATTTTATTTATCATCAATGTAGTAGAACTTAAATTGAATCCAAAACCTCTTAGTTAGGAAAGATTTTTCCTTAACAACAACATCCATATATAAATTTTTATTTCTTACACTATTTACATTCGATTACCCTAAATATCCATTAAGATGGAAGTGATTTAATAATGAAGCCATTCTAGCTCTTGCTAAAGATAATCTACTAAGGCATACCCTTCCATAGTGTGGTAATTTCATGTTTCTACTATTATCCCAAATTTTGAATCACACTATAGTAAAAAAATACTAAGGGTTTAAAAATCCATGGATACATACTCTATAGAGAGGCCCTATCATGATGTTTATTTACACCTCCATTCATGAAGGATATCTTTCATGAATATATTGAAACATAATAGTCAAACCAGTCACATCCTAACATTATAAACATACGTTTGATTGAATGTAGATTTGTCTCTAGACCCCCATGGATTTATTGAAATCAACCTCTACATGAACCACTGTATATATTATCGAGTGGTGTAGCTTACATTTATGGCCCCTAGGTATGATTTAGAGTTTCTCTAAAAAATCAAAATATTTTCATGAACCAATTAACATAGAATGATGACATTTTTGTCATTATCTAAGATCTTAGGTTCCAAATAAACACTATCCTCTGATTAAGTAGGCATTTGCATCATGGGTATTACAACCTCTTCAATTTACACCACCACATGTGGTATTGGTTCTTTAGGAAACGTAGAAACAAATGTGTTAATAAATGGGTGTCAATGTCAATATAGATAACTATGAATACTAACTTGTTTCCAATAGATAACTTTCCTTACCTAATTTTTCAAACTATTCTATAGGATCTATGTTATAATCTCCTATAACAAGGGATTATTCATCTATTATGATAGTGAATTTATTCATTTTTATTGTCTCATCCCTTGAAAATGTGGTTAAAATCTCATTAGCCATTGTACCATGACTACTTCTTTGATTCTGAACCCTTTCCCTAAAAACTGCCTCACCAGTTCATTAGATGGTAGTGTTATGGTTTGGTGAAACTTTAGGTGATTCATATATATTCTCACATTACAATTATTGAGTAATTAACTTTCCTACACAAATTAAAAAGATGGATATAATCTCTTAGTGTAGATAAACCTAGTTATGTTCTCTATGGACAATGTATTATAAGATGGGTTTTTAAAAAAATATTCCATTTGGAAGGATTGTAAGATAAATTATGTATAACATATCCTAATATATATCCTTAAATAATTCTTTTTACATGACCAAGGGGGAGTGGGAATCTACTACCAAATAAATGTATTCTATTATGGCTGCAAATTTAACAATTTTGTTGTCCCCAATAATTATATAAATGATGTAAATGTCTATTATTGAATATAATAATTTTCACTTATGGATTATATATGAGTTTTCACACCTCTATTAGTGAGAGATGTTAGGGAAGTCATTACTGATGTCTTTTCTCATGGAACCTCTCCTTATATGTTGAAGGGTCGGAGAATGTCTTGAGGCTCCCTCTCATCACACTCTAGATTTGTATCATAAGGGTCCCTCTTAAAGAAGAAATACTATATCCAAATAATCATGATATTAAAATTTTAATATATACATGTAAATATATTAATTTGAATACTAACCCCACTCTACCATCTGGATCCTCTTGTCCAAGATTTTAGTGCTTCATCGAGAACAGATTAGGTGTGTAGGGATATCTATTTTTTCACATAGAGGAGAAGGACCCATAAGTCGGAAGAGGTAAAGGATGTTTTGTTTCTCTACTACCTTAATTAAACATTAATTCGAGTATATCTCATAATTCATAGGTTTCTTTATTTAGTGATGCCTATGGGGTACTACCTAGTTTTATAGAAGAGATTACATGGGAACACCTATTTTTTCTTATTATCTTCAACAAAGATCAAGATAATATTGTGAAATGTGGCCTGAATTTCAAGGAATGTATTGTTAAAAAGAAACCATAAAATAACATAATTAGGGATGGATAACTCAACTTATTATTAAACCTTAAAAAATACCACAATCATACCTCAATTCCAAAAAATATTATACTTATTTTAATATAAGAATTTATTTTTCTATAGAAATTACTAATACTTACAGCTTTATGATATTTTGACACTTCAATGGGGTCGATATCGGGGTTGAAGACAAAAATATTCATTCATATTTCCAACATGGGTAAGAAAGACACCACTTTGAAGTTTGGAGCATATGTCTATGGAATTAATAGATTTATACGAATTTGACCAGATGTGGTAAGCCTCGGTAGATGAAAACACAAAGGGAACTTTAGCTATCCCTTTCATAAGTACTGAAGAATATATAAGGTTATTTAGATTCAATTTATTTCTTGTAATTTTATCATCATCTAGATCACAAATATGTTATCGATGACTCGAATGCCTCAATTCAGACAGTTCTCATATAATCCCTCTAAGATAGAGTTGCTAAGAAGCCCATGGAAAGGGATGATTAGAGGGCCTGAATTCCATTCCATTTCCCCTTATTTTGTTACTTCCTTGATTCCCTCACCCCTACCTCATTGGTTTAGTATTATACAAGAATAAAAATATTTGTTTCCACTATCCCGTCGGGTTATGAGGAAATTCAAGATTTACTATATCCCATGGTTTTCAAAATGAAGGCATCAAAGAATGTTATTAAAATATTATATCATGTGTTTTCATTGTCCATCATAACCCATAGTTTCTTTAACACCATTGGTTTATATTCCTCAATAATATCCATTGGTGGATAAACAACTTTTTTTAGGTTCCATCACAAATGAAGAATAAATTGGCACTGAGCATATGCTTCAAATATAATTTCATGTCCAATTAGAGATACTGAAACAAAATACCTCCTGGCCATAATATATGATTATACATCATGAACATTGTTTTATTCATCCAATATCATGATGGGGGGTACGTTCATCTTGGGGAAATAATTTGATCTCCAAATATAATTTCATTAGTTTTGAGACTTTCCTACCCTCTAGTGACATGGGCCTAAAATGAGAAATAGTTTGAATGAATGAAATGAATTTTGACATTAGGGTCAATATTATTCTATGTAGCTCATATTCAGTTAATTGTATATCTATTAAACCCCATAATACATAGAATAGTCTTAATATGTAAAAGGGTTCCTTCCCTTTAAAATTATCATTATGAATTATTGAATCCTTTCTAATACTGTAAATGAAATACATAAAGAAATTCTATTATTTAGTTGGTATGGAACCACAACGGTAATTCAATGTACTCCATTATAAAATTCATGAAATAGGAGAAGGTCTCTTCTTTGACACGTCCCCATGAACCCAACCTACTGGGTCTGGGGTGAGATACTGGGCCTGAATTCAAAACCATATTCATTATAATGAACCCTATATTTATTTGGATATTATGTTCCAAAGGATACCCTTTTCCACATAAAATAACACCTATTGGGTTCTTTGATCCGGATTCATTCCAAATTAAAATCTGGAATATAATTATTTTAGATTCAAAATTGATTTCCTTCCATGGGAATGGCCTTATCCCTATAGCATTAGTACACCCACCACTCTTAATAAAGTCTAATCCAATGCGGTAATATTATGGATATATCCCTATAAGGCCTTCATGGTGACAGAACCATCACAAAAAAACCCCAATTATAGTTGGTCCATATACCTTTTATATTTCACACAATCTAATTAACACCTCTCCAAGGATGAGGGGGATTGTAATTGTTTTTAGGTTTGAATGAATGAGAAATTTTTTCATTAGTTTGGGGTTCATATAGATATAAGTAGAAACATCTGGAAACCACCTAGATTTCTACATCTTTTAGATGATGTTTAAATAGAATATATTTTTAGTGGACTCATTATGTCCACATATATTATAGACTAGCATCACCATGGGGGTCTATGGCCCAGTCCTAGAGCTAGCCTCTATGATGATATGTGGTTGAATGATAAATTATTGAGAAGTATTAGTGTGAATCAGGATCCTATACCTAGGCATGGCTATCTAAGAGGTATTTAGTGTGGTGGAGTATATATATATAGGTATGATCCCAATATTAACATATACCCCTTGATTATTTCCCCCCATAATATTCATATACTCTATTGCATTAGAGTTTGGGATATTAATGTTTCATCTAAGGACATACACATCTATTTAAATGTTGTGACTATATAGTGGAATGGAATTTGAGTCCATCTACTCCTAGTAATTATTTTTCATGAAATGAACCATGGATGATATATGTGGTGTGTACATAATGGAACATCCATACCCAATATCATATTTCATCTTCTTTATGTAGGTAGTTACATCAACATTGAAAATTATGATCCTGGAATGGGAAATCCCAATCGTATAAAGAGATATACAATTAATTTCAAAAAACATAAGGGAAAAAATATAAAGGAATAATATGCAATAAGGTGTGACCAACATGAATGTAACAATGATGAAAATTAATTCGAGGAAAACTATTCACAAAGGTGATTTATCCAATAGTTTTTCCCAAGTGATTCACTAAATTTCTCCACCAAATTTGTTTCAACTATGTGGGATCAGACGAATGATTTTAAAATTTTTTTTTCTCTGGTGAAGCTCTATAATAGTGTTATTACCTAGACATGATAATATTTGACTGGTGTAATGTCAGTTCTCACCCTTATTAGTGTGGAGAACAATGTTGAATAGAAGAAGTGAATCTACCTTATTTTTTTAAGTATAATTAGTACAATAAAAATGGCCCTTCAACATAATTTATATGAAATATGAAACATGTGACTAGGTTTTATAATGTAAGACACCTAGGTTCGAGTGACTTTTTCACTTAAGAACTTGCATAAAACATGCCCTAACCCCTAAACTGAGCACCAACCCCTCTAGTAACACCACAATGGTTCAATAATCACATATACATAAAAATATGATCCTTCTTGCTCTAATGGGATCCATTAATGGAGGGTCATATTTTTTAGGCTTCTCTTTCAAATAAATAATTGGATATAATTAAGAAAAATGTAGCACATTCCCATGTGAATTAGACATAGTCATTCACCTTTTTGATTAGCATGTTCTAGATTAGTGCACCCACACTCTCATCCTAACTCACCTACATGAATATCCTTAGTGACCAACCTTGATGATCCCAGGTCCCCCAATTTTCATAATAATTGAATCCATTCCAAACCATTTAATGGATATTTGAACCCCTTGGAAGATAATGATTTTTTTTGAAAAGATATGTTCACCGTTGTCTCTATAAACTCTCCATGTAATTATATAAATCCTAAAACATAACTTAATTAACCATAAAACATGGGAGATTTAATTATATGACGGTTTAAAATGTTAAAACCTTCATGGAAGACCATTTTTTCATATTTCATTAAAATAGGACGGAATACCCCACACTAGATGACACACTAGGGTGCCACTCACCTAGGATACACATAAAGGCCTCTCAAATAGGGTGAACCCTTACCCAAGTCTCCCCAATTAGGCCTCAATTAACCCTAGCCTTATTCTATATACATATTTCACATTATATATTTAACTATGATTCACTTATCATTATCTTATAGCTAGGGTCAACCATCACACGAGTCTCCAAAATTTGGTAATACATTATCAATAACCTTCAAGATAGGTTGACCAATTCAACCTATCCTCACACTAGAAGGACTAATTTTCCCCTTAATCACACTAAGAAAACCACTTCTCCCTAATTTCACATGTGGGTGACCACTTCACCCTAGGATTAAACCTAGGAACCACTTTCCTTAGCCTCACACATGGTTGACCGCTTCATCCTTGCCTCATACCTGGGAAAACATTTCCCTTTCCTTATACATAGAGGAAATTTTAACTATATGTGTAATGTACTTACATTACTGAGAATAATATTCCGAACCCATATATAATCTTCATACCCACCACTTTTTATGATGTTTTTCAAATGGGTCAATAAGATTCCCCTAAATTCTATGAAGATAATCATTGGTCCAAGACAACTCACAATTTTACAGAGTCCTCCTAGGCCTCCCCCATAGCCTCATGAGATGCATTATTAGTCAATGAACATCAACATGCACTCTTTTAATCGTGTATTACTTTGATAAAAGTAAACTATCACATTTTATTTCAATATTTATTGAACCCCTAGTATATCCCCAATCATCTAATATATCAATATTTAGTGATTTTTAATGAGGATACTATTGAATCTTATCCTAGACTAGGATACTCATCTTGGTTTCCAATGTTTTGAGTCAGTCTAACTTGTCCACAAAATTATCCATGCATAAATTGTCCACATCCTTAGGTATAGTCCCCAAACATATTACCATAGATTTTTTCATCACAATGACTCATCAATGTTCCCAAGACATCCATATTAGGGAAAACCATTCCATAACCCCCACAGACATTCTCTAGAATCCATATCCCTCAAGCTTCTACTCATTGTTTCATTCATATTTACTAGAAAGTAATAAGGGTATATATAGGAAGATCATACATAAGAACTAACCTCTTCATCATTGATAAATATTCACTACATGTACGTCAATCCATCCTAGCCTTGTAACCAGTATACATGATGTTAATTTACACAGACAATGTTCACTTCTTGATAGGTGCAGGTCCTAACTCATTCAACAAAGGGGACACCTTCCTTGTTAGTCACTTCCATCAAATAGTTATATTTATGAAAAAACATGTATATATGTGATACCCCTATTCATAAAGCATATTCAATAATTTTAACTCCCCGTTTATTGACACCGAAGTTTTAAAATTTGACCATGAGGGTTTCTTATTGGAAAAAAACTAATATTCTTCATACAAAGACTTTTTTATTACACATTCTATTTGATTTCAATGTGATTAAAAATAAAAAGTGAAAAAAATGAATTAAAAAAAACAATCATCAACAAACGGGAAATTCTATATCAAAACATATGATATTTACTATTACAGAACATTTAGAATTGAAAAAAATACAAGTGTGGAGTTTTTGTTACATTGGGTTGATGATTTTATTTTTTCACATATTGTCTTATTTCAGTTTTTAGTAAATGGCTACAGAAAATTAGATGGTCTTTTAATTAGCTAACGAAATGTTTGATACCAAATAATGTAGATATTAAAGAAATGTGAAATTCACATATGATAAATTTTAAATAATTAGATATATGTTTAATGACATCAAGATGACCAAGGAAGGTAAATCAAAGAGTATTTAACTCTAGTGAAAAATATTTTTAGTAATATCATGGTTTTGGGTGAAAAATATTAATAATTTAAAATCATTATTAAGATTATGAGGAATACTCTTAATATTTTTTATCCTAAGTTCACTACTCTGGAATATATAAAAGTAATTTTCCAGATAAATCCCATAACAATCTCATTTCTTATCAAATGAGAAAAATTATTTCCATTAAAAATTATGAAAATGATAAAATGGATTTTTAATCCATGATAATGTATAATGATTCTGAAAATATTGAAAATACATATTTTTGTGACATAGAAAATGAATATTTTTAAACAGGATATCATTAAAATAAATTAATATATATTTTTTAAATCCATATAACATATGTAACTCATGGTGTATATAGAGATCAACATGTGACTTAGTGACTTTAGTCTGAAGCTGTTGAAGAAGTCAAACAGGAATCTAGAAAGATAAGTCCATTGATAGGTAGTGAAGTGGGTGGCATGACTCTGACCAAGATAATATCATTATGACTCTAATATTTTCAAATCATAATTAATTACATTGATTATAGTGGAAAATCTTTGATTGGGGTTAATAACACATCAAGTCAAGGAGTATGACATATTACCACATCTTGTGAAAATCATTGTGTTATTATACCTTTATTTATTGCATTATACAATCAATATTGTGATCCATAAGCAGTGGATCGAGATAGAGTAATTAAGTGAGGTTTAATTAAAAATCAAAATTTCATAAAAATGATAAGTGATCAAACTGACCTCTCAATGGTCTATTGGTCCTATAGGAACCTCATGTGGCATCTGTGTAAACTCAGGATAAATTAAAAAATATATGATGAATATCAAGATTTTAGATGTTTGAAATTGAGGAGCCTCAAATGTTTAATCCTGTTTCAAACCCCATCAAGCAATATATGGGATTATTTTAAATGAATCCATGAAACACTACAGAGAAAAAGTCTAAGAATGTGAGAAAGTAAATTGATATGGATGGTAAACTACTAGAATAATGTAGTCAATTTTCATTGTGTTATATCAAACCAAGTGAGAGGGAATCATTAGATGATGTTTGTTAAAGTTACTCAAAATCTCAAAATCTTGTATGTGGTAAATCACATCATGTTTTTTATTATACAATTAATGATTCTTTTAAGATAATTCATAATGAATTTGATTCATTAAATTTATCTCATATTATGGAAATCATAAAGATAAATTACAGATATAAGAATAATTTTATTCCATGAAAAATATATTGTCTATGATGGTTAAAATATGAAGCACCCCCATAATTCTAGTAAGAGAAAATAATGAAACTATCATATTTTTAAATGATAGATATTACCAATCAATTTAATATCGTTAAATTATATTATTGGAGAATGATATTTTTGAGGTTACATTTACTAAAATAATCCATCCATTAGAGAAGTTATATACAAATGTAGTTATTTTCAAATATGAAAAAATATACATAATGGAAAAATAATTAATGAGATTGATAGTTCAATAAATATTTTTTTTACAATATGGCTGAGGATCAAGATCAAAAGTAATAATGTGATTTATAATGAAGGCTAAGATATTTTTAGGTTAAAAAATACTACCTCAACATGAGGTTATTGGAACTGGAATTCAAGTTAAAAAATATTGGAGAAGAAAATTAAAAAACATCACAATTAGTTTAGAAAATATATACTTCTAATATTTTTCTGTAAATTATTCATTCAAAGGATGATCAAAATGGAGTTTAAAATATATTGGGATTGTATATATAATCCTCAAACATTATATATTGGATAAAGGAAATCCACGGTGTAAATAATTTGGATTTCACTAAATCTATAATTTATGGAATTGTTGGAAAAAAATCAATAAAAACATGGAAGAGAAGAAATGATGGGATAACTACAAATATATAAAGGAAGGAAGTGGGTATTTACTATGGAAACCATTCCCAAAAAGGATCCCAAATGATTGGGGTTCCAGCCCAAATTCAACAGGCGATTCATATAGGACATCCAAAACTTAAAACGAAAATAATAGTATCAATTTCATGGTTTGGGTGATTCTTGAGTTTTGTACATAGATCCATTGTTTTTTGGCATAATATTATGGTGTGAAAATGTTTAAAAACTCTTAAATATAGGGTTCACATGGCTGTTGAATGGAAGATATATCTTGAAAATTTTCATACCTCATAAAATGAAAAAAATCTATCTCCAAAGAATAGATTTGAATGATTGAATAATTTACATTAGATATTAATATTGTGTTCACAATTATTATAGTTGATGGTACAATAATTTCATGAACTATTGATTTAATGAATAGTAAATGTACCACTTTTTTCTAAGTAGTAGGGAATCAATGTCATTGAATCATCCTTGGGAGGAGAATCTGTGTAAAGGAAATCCAAATCATATATACTCTATAAGAAATAGAAAATAAATGAGAATTATGTCAAACCTATTAGAAGAGTAATATAATGTACAATAATTTCAAATAAAATTTTAAAAATATTTATATAGAAAAATTATCCACTTGTTTCGGATGTTTTATGATTGGATCAGTTGTTGAAACTCCTTGCGAAGAAGTGGTGAGGTTACCAAAGAATAGTAAAGTTAAATGTAATATAGGGGTGTATGGATGTGAAATAACGTAGTCCATCGTTCTGTTGTATGTATGATATATATTCCTAAACATGAATAACTATTAAATAGTAATTGGAAATCACCCATGATTATAAAACTCTATACTTTACATGCCTTGATATTACTTCAAGTTGAATAATATTCATTAAAAAATATAAAAATACCAGTACAAGAACATATTTGTATAATTTATTTATAAAATAGGCAAAATAAAAATCTAGATCATAAGAAGTCTTCACTATCATGCACTTATTTCATCATAACTAGACCCCTTTATGACATACCTTGCTTAATACAATTCTATATGACCTGGGAAAAAGAAACAAATGAAAGGGAAATCTCATATGCTCAGTATGTGTAAACAAGGGAGATATATATAATTTCATAATAATAATACATAAAAACATATCACTTGAAAATATTATTATGCATATGAAATATCGTGATGTCATTCCATGGGATAAATAATGAACATTCCTAAAATTCAATGAATATAATCCCAAAAGTCATAATATCAGACATGAAATTTTGTGGCATACACATAAGAATAGAGAATCAATTTTTTATTCCAGGATCATTTCCAAGAACATATTAGTGGGAAAATTCCATTATAGAACTGAGTTCACTCCTCGTTAAAGCCCAATATTACTGAACCAATATCATTTCCCATTCTAGCCATGTCTATCTCATGAGATATTAATCATCACCCAAGGATTTAGAGGGAAATATAGGTACCACTAATCTCATAATTTACTCATTTATATGTGTTCAACAAAAACCATAAATCATTCATCATAGCATAACCCAAAAAAAATATATGTTTTATAAAAATAATTCAACCATAATCTACATAAAAATGGATTTAATAAATAGGATTCCATCATGATAACTAAAAAACCACAGGAATTATAGGTATAGAAATGTAATCCTATATAAAAAATGTCATCTTAGATAGAAAATATTTTTGATAAAACACTCGATATTAATTCTTGAGGAAAATATCCTTTCATCTTCAAAAACTGTGTCTTTTTTCAAAATGTTGTGAAATTTTAGAAGAAAATAATTTATTTGAAAATAATTATAAAAACATGTAGAGTAAGATTCATGGAAATAATGTGTTATGAATACATAAAAATCCTTTCATTCTATATAAGTTTAAAAATATATTCTTATGGTATTTTTCCTAAATAATCAAAAAGTACCTTGTATTGAATAAAGAAAAAAGATTACAGTCATACCATTTAAAAAAATCACCAATAGGTAAAAATTACTTTAAAAATTGTAGAATAATATAAATAGTATTACATATTTAGGAAACATGTACATGGATGATAAATACACCCTAGTAAATACTAACCTCTAAAAAATCTTGGATAAATATGAGTTTGATAAATTATCCCTTAGCTTAGATCTGATTTCCTTTGTATGTATCTCAACCTCTTATATAATGATTTAAATAATTTCATTGAATTATTTAAGAATCATAGTTATTTTCATGATATCATATATGATCATATTATTATCTTTTTGTTAATAACTTTTCATTATTACGTTTTATTAGAGAATTAACTACATAATTTTGTTAATGCAAGTTTTGCCGAGTTAGTTCTTGTTCTCCTTCAAAGGTTATAGCTGTTGGGGAAAATTACCTCAAGGTAACATTGAAGTATTTTTGGGTTGGTTTAGTTTGTTAACAATGTAGGTTTTCATGATGAATTAACAAGTACTAGAGATGTTGTTTACAATTCATGTTGACAAGGAGTTGTGAAAAAGAAATGGAATTTATGGAGGCGGTACAAAATAATATCTATAAGGTGGTGGAATTTTACAGTGTTTTCCAAATTTGGGGGGGTCCAAAATAAGATATTTTGTGAGAATTGTGGAAAGATGTTTTAATTTAAGATCTCATCAAAAATATGGTGAATAAAAGAATTTTTCAATGACCGTCTTCATGGAGATTAAATTGCAGAGAGGAAAATATTTTAGATTGTGAGCTCTGTGATTACGATGAGCTTTACAAATGGAAGAGATGAAGATCATTGTGAGGGAGCACTGTGGCGACAACACAAAGGGATTTATGGAATGATCCACAATTATGATTAGATTCACGAATGGAAGAGATGAATAGAATTGCAAGGGAGAATCACTAGTGGCCCAAAGGGATTGACAGAACGCTCCACGATTACAACAAGCACTGAGATCCAAAAATTGTAGTTTTAATTTTCAAAGGGAATATGCACCATAGAGACAATTTTTCCCGATTTAATAATCATTCCAGATGAAACTGAACTCCACATTCGAGCATGCCTATAAATATGATTCCACCCCTCTTCATTCATAATGAGCTAAGTAGAGAAAATCCGAATTCATTTTGATTTTGTGAAGAAAGGGTTTCACTGTAAAGTCAAGTTTCAAAGAGATCATGAGCATGGTGAAAAAATTGTTCTAGTCCAAACTGAAGTCAAAGCATCTACATATTGAGTGCTTTTAGATGATGGGGTTTCTCGCATTGGACTAGTGAGCTTCGTGATGTAAGGTGTTCCACAAAGGCACCTTGATTTGTAATGGAAGCAGGGTCCTCATTAGCTAGTTAAACTCTACGAATGCATGGAGCTTAAGGGTTCTTAATCGAGATCTACAAAAGAAGTGTGGTTTTAAAAGGCTCTTCAGCTATGTGAAGATGTGCAATCTATATAGCAGTGTACATTGTGAAGGGGAAGGGTCTTCATGAAGGCTTGTTTGAGCTTTGTGAAATAAGGAGCTTCGCAAAGCAGTGAGCTTTGTGAAAGTAATTTAACTGGTTATTACCCAATGTTTGGTGGAAAAATAGTATTCATTAGTAGATGAAAATTGGACATCAAAGAATAAACTATGTATAGTGGAGGATTCATTCATTAAAGATAATGATTGGACCTAGAAGTACAAAACTCCGACTGAATCATGTCCAGAGCATTTAGAAATGGAAGAGGAGGAATGTGATCCTTTCTACCGGAAGTGATTCAGAGAGATTGGGAAACTGGGAGTGACCCCTGGGAAAGCAGTGAGATGACCCTAAACTTTGTAAAGTCAGTGATCATAAGCATTGAAGTTATCTAGCCCGAACATTGTAAATTGTAAGTGATATTTAGTGGATTTGGTACATCTGCACATTCTTGTTGTATGCTCCATGGACATAGCCCAATGAGGTTGAAACATGTACAAAATGCTATTTCTATATTCTTGCTTCACTACATTTCATTTGAAACATCATCATCCAATAAAGAAGGAAAGAATATTGTCTACAAAAAACATAAGTGCAAACATATTAAATCTTATAACAAAGGGGTCATGATCTAGTGGGGCAGGAAGAATAAGTAGGAAAAGAATATCCATACACTGATTCAACCCCCTTCTAAGGGTATCTAGGACCCTTTTAGACCTCTCAATCGGTATCAGATCATAGTTTTATTTTATCATATTTGTTTTCATTGTGATATTTCTGACGATAATTTTTTTCAAAGATTCAGTCTACTCTTTTCATGGTGTTCCATGAAAAAGGGAAGAATTTTAAATAAGAAGAAGAAGTCTAGTGAAAGTCTTCAGTATGAAAGTGTCAACGAAAATAGTGTGATTTAGAAAAATGAAACCAATAATGTAATAGATCATGAGAGTATTTATTAATTCCATGTCATAGTAGGAATTTATGAACTTGACATGCCATGTTATATTGGAACTAATGATGATGAAGAAACTTCAAGATGTTGAAAAGTTGATGTTGTCCATGAAACAAAGGAGTGGGATGAAGAAATTTAATTCAAATTTATCTAGATCTAAGCATTGTAAATTAGTTCAACAAGATAAAATGATTAAATCAAAGGATTGTTGATGAAGATACTGATCAGAGGGAGAAGAATTATTCTCAAGGGGATGAACTATAAAATATGACTAGAAAGAAATTAAATAAAAAGGATGATCAAAATTTAAAGAATCATAATTCAGATGAAATTTAGAAGCTAACATCCAGAAATAATGATCTTGATACACAACTATCTGAACTGGTTTAGAAGAACCAAGGGAAACAACAAGATAATTGATGATCTTCTGATTCAATTTCTCAAGAAAAAGTGAAATTGAGGGAGTAATGTGACTTGGTGAATAATCTCAAACACAAATTAGATGATGAGATATGTAGGGTAAGGATATCATAATAAAACATAATTCTCATCTTGAATCAATGGAAATTAATATTGAACAATTGGAAGAAGATATGGAATCAATAATGAATGAAGTAGAGAAATCGAATGCCATAGAAAATACAAAAATAATGGATTAACTGCACTTACTATTCGATTATCCTTCTGTAGATGATGGTGAAATTAAAAGAAAATATACTACATCTAAATAGATACTATATCAAATTTTCACATATAAAAGGCCACACAGTTTAGGAAAATCTGGTATTAGAAATGATGATCCATCTATCACGCTTGATAGGAATTGAGCTTAGAAAATAACCTAAGATAAGAAAATGCATGATGGTTCTAGAGACAGAACTAAAAAGGTTTCCATAAGAATTAATTACAACATGTGATATTTCTATGAAAACCATGGTCATACATCATGTTTTTTCTCAAAGTCCTTGTAATATGTTTCATGTTGTGAAGACAAGCATATTTCTAAATTGGAGAATAAGAAGATGCATCTTGAGAAATCTAAAATAAGAGTCTCTTAGAGGCGAGTAACCATGAAGTGCTTCTATAATGGGAGAATGGGGCACATCATGATTATTTGTCACAAAGCTCACGTGGTCAATGATAGAGGTAGAACTAAAGCTGCATCCACGTCTCATCTGGGAAATGATGAGATGCGGTATGTCTTTGATGGAATAATTTTATATGTTCTAATCACGGGAATAAGGAAATACATTGTAGTATGAAGAAATCAGGGATCTCGTAGGTACCTAAAATGAGATCCCCATCACATGTAAATTACAAAAAAAGGCATATACTTGAAGAAAACAATGTAAGATAAAAAATTAGTTTTACAGTCTTAGGGGAATCACATTGAGCTCAAAGAAATGTGTATCAATCACCTTCTCTGTTACACTAAAATAAACACACTTGAACTGGATGTAGACAATCTTGGAATAAAAAGGGAGGAGTTACCCTATGCGGAATTAAGAATAATGTAATTTTAGTGGAATAATCATCCCTAACCATAAAAGGTATTGTAACTCAAACAAATGATAATAGAAATATAACAATTGAATTTACTAGAAAATATTCATACCATTCCACATAGTGGGAGGATAATTCAATAGAAATAGCTCATAAATGGTGGAGGAAGCCATATAAGATGATCTATGGAGAGATTCATTATTGGAGAAATAATCATGAAATATGGCATTTGGGTGGAACCTCAAGGATGGAAATTTTTACCAGTGGGTGTAAACCCCAAATTGTGAAGAAATCCAAACCCATAGAAAATAAATATCAGGATTCTAAGAATAGTTCTAAATAATGATTAGACATATGGACAAAACAATTGAAGTAAGTTGGGAAGTTGTAATAAGAACATAAAGAGTACAATTATTTGCAAGAAAGCATCAAAGGGTGGATCCAATAGGATCGACCACAATAATCTCCTTGGGGATTCTATAGAATCACCTCTTCATATGTGAATAAATTATATTAACAAATGTAAAGTTGTTTCAGTTACAATGAGAGATTGGATCCAAGGGTAATTCAGATTATAAGATTCAGTGCATGACATAATGTTCTTGGTAATATCAACCGACTAAAATAAGTTATCGGAATTGAATATGAAAGGAATTGATGCAATTAAATCTATTGTCATGGTGTTACATACTCAATCTCTTCATTCCTACATTTTTTTCCAACTCATTAGTAATAGATGTTTTGTTGATGGATCATTTCTAAGGGTCACATGATGCAGAAATGATTTAGGAGAAGAATAATGTTTTTGGGTCTAAGTAGAGGGCCTAACAAATAGAAGATTTTTGTATCATAGGGGGAGCATAGTATCTATTAATAAGATGAAAGATCTCAATGGGTTAGAGAGGATAAATGTTTATGCTGAAGAAGAATTATATGGGGATAAGAAGAAACACACAGGTTTTTCATGATTATCTTTTTCCTTATAATAATATGGTGTTAGGTGACTATTTTTTGGATATCAAGAAGCTATGAGAGAATATTAAAAATTTTACAACATGAAGCTGAGAAAAGTACTTGAAAGAAATAATGTAACTAAAAAATGAAACAATGAAAATTTATCCATTAAAGGTGATGAAGTGGTAATAGACATAGGGGGAGTAAAAGATGAAAATTATAATTTAGAAAAAGATACAAATAATGACCAATGGGATGTAAAATCTATAACATCAGGACAGTTGAATAATCGAGAAAAAATTGACATGAAAAATATTATTTGTCATCATAAAGTGCTAGTGCAAACATGAAGATGAGGACATGGTTTACTAGTAGAATAAGGCTTTATATGGCTTTAATAAATCACCAAGAGAATGGTATTCAAGTCTAGATCAGTTTCTGAAGAAGCTCGGTTTCTAGAACGGTGGAGTTTATTACAATATACATGTGAACAATAAAAATAATCAAAGGATTATGCTATTGGTTCCACAAGGACGGAATTACACATTCATTTATCAATCTAAATATGTGAAGGTAGTTTTTAAAAGGGTTGGAATTGAAAATTACAAGCAGATGAAGACACATGTGGCTAACAGAATGAAACTATCATGGGATGATGAAGGCCAAGATTTCAATACCACATAGTAGAATAAAATGATTAGAAGCCTTTTTTAATTGACATTATCTAAAATTGCTTTAGACATATGCCAATAATCATGATATCAATTCAATCCCAATGAAATCCAAATTCTTTCAGTGAAAAGAACACTTCGATATATTAAGGGAACTGTGGATTTCAGTACGATGTACTATGATAAATCATGGATAAAGCTTTTGGGATATACATTTACAGATTGGGATGGATCAGCAGATAAAAGAAAGTCTATGTTGGGATGTTCTTTCTATCATGATGGTTTGTGTATTTTATGACTAATAAAAAATCAAGATTGTATTTCATTAATCACCGTAAAAGATGAGAGTACTGCCTCCACTTAGACATGCGCACAATTATTTTGGATGATGTAGAAGCTTGATGATATGGGCATTGAATTGAAGTCTCCAATCAAAAGCCAGTGTGATAACTCGAGTTCTACCATTCTTATAAAAAAATCAATTCCATCACTCATGGAAAAAGTGCATTGAGAAAAAATATCATTTTTCGAGGAGAAGGTGGATTAAGGGATTGTAATGTTGGAGTATGTTCTTATAGAACTATAGGTTCTAGACATTTTGACAAAGGCCTTACCTAAGAAAACTTTTTTGAAGAATCTACTATCTCTAGGAGTCCGGTCGACTCCCTACATTGAATAAATGTGGATGTGGGACCCCCCTCTCCCCGAGGTATGGTTTGTTTTTTCTTAATGTTCTAATCTATGTTATCTACTCTATTATATACAAAAAAATGACTGAAACATTGTGCCCATTGACAAATATGGAGAAAGAGTGACTCCTAATGGGGGATTATGGCTAAAAAGGGAGGAAAAGTTTTACTCAAAGACACGGGGAGAAAATGATAGGAGGAGCAGTGAGATAAGGGGATAGCAATGAGATAGGGGGAGTGATTTAAATTAGAATATTCTAGCAGTGGTCAATGAATGATTAGATATCACAACTGCATAGGTTCATGATTCAAGAATAAGAGTGGTCTTGTAATGGAGTCAAAAATTGGTTTCATAAATGAAGTGATTCGTTGGTGAACTTTTCATACTACTCATATTTCTCACGATGAGTATCTCACTTGTGGGATTAGAGTAAGCGATGATTGAATAGTTGATGACCATATACATTACAAGAGGTGAATGATGGTAGTTTATGGATTGAGATTTATTGATGTATCAAAGTGAATATAATCTCTAGGAGAAGAGTTCTTGACAAACCCAAAGGGGGATACTGTTGGGAAAAAAATCCCTCAAGGTAACATTGCATAATTTTTTGGTTGGATGTGTTTATTGAAAAAGTAGGTTTTCATGGTGAATTTTCAACTACTAGAGATGTTGTTCAGAATAAATATTGACAAAGAACCATGAAAAAGGAATGGAAGATCCGGAGGTAGTACGAAATAAAAACTACAATGTGGTTCTGTTTTCCATTGTTTGAAAAAAAATTGGCATCCAAAATTTGAGATTTATCGAGAATTTAAAAAATGGTTTTTACTTGAACATCTCTTAAATATATGTTAATTAAATTAATTTCTCAAATTTGGGATTCAAGGATGCTGAATCGTAGTGAATAAAATATTTCTGATGGTGAGCATTGCGATTATAAAGAGCTTCATAAATGGAAGAGATGAAGATTATTGCGAGGGAGCATTATGGAGGCAGTGCAAAGGGATTGATAGGATGATATTTAATTATGACGATCTTCAAGAATGAAGGATATGAAGAGAATTGTGAGGGAGAATTGTGGTAGTAATGGAATGGGATTGACGTAATGCAATGTGATTACAACGAGCTCAGCCATCTGAAAATTGCAGTGGTTCTTTGCAAAGAAAATATTCCCCAAAGAAATTATTACGACCAAGTAGGAAATCATGCATGAGGAATCCGATCCCTATGTTCGACCATGCCTATAAATAATATAGCACCCCAATTCATTCCGAATGAGTTAAAGAGAAAAAATCCTATGTTTTTTTTATTTCTTTATGAAAGGTTTGCTCTGCAAAGCATGGTTTCAATGAGATATTGAGCTTTGCAAAAAGAATATTCATGTATTGACAGAAATAAATTTTTCTAATAATTGAGAGAATAGTAAAGATGGGGTGTTTTGTATTGGCTCTGAGATATTCATAATGTAAGGTGTTTCGTGAAGGCGGTCTGCTTCATGATGAATTATGATCCTCAGAGACTAGTTGATCTCTGAGAAAGGAAGGAGATTTGTAGTGAATATTCGAGCTCTATGAAAGAATTGTGGTTTGAAAAGGAACATGAAATATGTGAAGTAGTGACCTCTAATAAGTATTGTGCTTTATGAAGAGGTAGGGACTTCACAAAATCTATTTTGAGCTTTGCATAATAAGGAGCTTTGCGAATCCATGAGAATTGAAAAGGAATTTTCAAGGGTTATTGCCCAATGGTCAGTGGAAAAAGATTATTCATTAGTATATGAAAATTGGACATCAACAGAGAATCTAAGTACAATGAATTATGAATTCATTATAGATAATGAATGGACCTACAATCCATAAATTATGAGTTAATCCATTGTAGAGTTGTAAGAAAAGAAAGATGAAGTAGGTGATCTTTTCTACTGGTAGTGAGCTAGAGAGAGATATCAGGAGTTACCCTTGAGAAAGTATTGATTTGACCCAAAAAAATTTAATGGTAGTGATCCTAGGAATATAATTGATCTATCCAAAACATTGTAAATTGGAAGTGAGATTTAGTGGATTTTGCACATTAGCACATCAACATTGTATGCTCCATGGACAAAACCTAGTGAGGTCGAACTATGTAAATATCTATGGGTTTACCTTCATGCTTCCCTGCATTACATTCAAATAATCATCATTAGAAAATGAAGTAAATAATATTTTCTTCAAAATTATTTATGTTAGAACAATTTGACCCTTATAACAAAGTGGTCAAGATCTAGTGTGGTAGGATGAAGGAAAAGAATATATATACCCTGATTCACCACCCTCTGAGGGTATCTAGGCCCTTTTTGGACATAAAAATAGTTATATCTTTAAAAATGATATTATAATTATATGTATCATATTTAATCATTCTATAAATTTATATGATCCAACCTTAATAAATAACATGTAGAATGAATCGAATCACATCGTGGAGATGGTAGGTCTTACGTACGCACGAGCAACGATATCATTATCATAATTGTGGAATAGTATTGATGTTAATGGTGTCTAATATTTTTTAATCTATATCATGTTATAATAATAATATATAGTTATTAATTAAATAAATATTCTTATCCATGAAAGGTGGTGGTGAATAAATGATTACACCACAGCGTCGAGATAGTAAATCGTACAAACACACACATGGTGATTTTGTTTTTCATATGATAGATAGAAGGTTGAATATGGTTTTTTTTATAATTATAGTAACATCTAAGAATATAATTGATACTGGAGTAATTACATTATAATGAAGAAATTTAGAAATAGAACGTAGAATAAGAATGATGTTTGAAAGAATCAGTAGAAGAGATTACCACAACTTCAATGTGTTTCATCTAAATCTCCTCTTAGAGCACTAAATTTGGCCTCTGAGGATGAGAGAAACCTCTATAATGTAACTAGGGATGTTGATATGGGAAAATGTTCTGGGATGGAAAATCATGAAGGCGTAATGAGATGTGAAGAGATAAGGGGTGAGGTTCCCTTTTATTATTGTGGTGAGAGGCACTTTTGGGATCTTCAATAATATTAATTTATAGTAAAACAAAATCACATCTAAAAACCACCAAAATGACCCATCATAGAATATGAGATTAGATAATTTTGAAATATCATCAGGAATTAAATTTTTGGAATGTATTTATGTGAATTTAAACCACATCATTTTAATTAACATATAGTTATCTTAATTAATTTTTAATTAGGGTAACAAATATTTCAATATTAAAATGGTGTCATATTTATTTATTTGATGTCAATTAGACCATAAATAAATAATTTAGAACATTTTAGACTGGTTAATAATTATTATATATTTTTAAAAATTATTTATTATTTTTAAATATCTTTATAAAACATTTTTTTGATAAACAATCAATTGTGTCAGTTTGGACAGTATTCAAATCATTGATTTTTAAAAATATTAATATAACAAGATAAATTCAAACCAAATATTTTAATATATTCCCTGGGAGGTCTTGGTCAACTATAAAATTAATTAGTTATATTAAATATCCCAAATTATATTTACTTTAATAATTATAAAAACAGTTTTTTATTATCCCTGTTAATGAAAAAATTACAACATCAATTTTTTTTTGTAATTATTTAATATAAATATTTGATGAATAAAAATTAAAAATAAAATTCTAAGATATATATAAATCTACTCTATTTTTGAATAATATATGTAGTCAAATTTATATTATGGAAAATACAAAATTTAAAATCTTATACTTATTAAATTATGAATGTGACAACATTAACATCACTTTAAATAAAATAATATAGGTGTCACAATCTCTTCCATAAGGCTCTAAATGGTCAGTAAGTCGACCATTTTATGTTTATGGTCAAGATATATTTGAAAAATAAGAGTATTTTATGTGTTTGGATCCTTTGGTGGTTATAATTATTTTATTAATAATTGTTTTATTGATTTCTTGTCAATTAATTTATTTTTACATCATCAATGTATATATATTTAATTTAATTATTTATTCACTAAAAATTAAGAAGCAATTACAATGATAATGTAAAACAAATGTGTATTTATAAATGAATTTTTATTCTATATAACCTAATACAAAAAATGATTTAGTTATAAAAAGTTGAGTGAGCTATATTTAAAAATTATTTAAATTAAATTAATTACGTGTACTAATCTCTTCCAGGTGGATTCCAAAGGACACCATTTTGACCCAAGGATTATTTAGGTATAAAAAACTTATTAAATGATATTAATACAAGTGTTAGGGTTATTTTATAATAGTATTAGTACCCTTCAAAAAATAATTTACCCTTCTAACATATTGATAAAAATTATGGATGTTACAATTCATAATGCCCAAAAATAAAATAAAGCTATTTACATAATTTTGAACTACTGATTCCAAATATAGAATATTATCTTTAAAATTCAAAATTAAAAATTATCAGTAATTTATTTAAAATTATTCCTATTTTTAGAATGAAATAATGAGTTTTAAAAGTAAAAATATTACAAAACAATGAAATATTTTTACAGATAAATATAATGTCAAATTAATGATAATGACATTAATTATGTTGAATGATAAAAATAAATTATATTTATAATTTTGAACCATTATATTTTATAATTTAACCATATAAATTATTTAAATGAAATTTTTTTTCTTCAATTAATATTTAATTTATTGTTACTATTCATAAAAATTTGAAAGTTATCATAAAAATATAAAAATTTCATCCAAAGATAATTTTTATATCCCACTACCAAATAAAAAGTTTTTTTATATAAAAATTATTTATGCGTTAAAATGTTAATTTAAAAGGGTTTCAACATTAAAAGGTGGAAAACTACCCTTTTGAAAAACTACCCGTAAGGGGAGACGCAGCGCGAGGGTTTTCTCTCCCGGCACCGCCTCCTGGTTTTACCCCGGTCAGGCGCCGCTTCCTCCCCTTCCTTGTTTGTGGTTCACGGCGGGGACTTACTTGGCTCGGTCGCCATGACAGTGCGCTTGATTCAGCCTTCTTTCACGGTGGAGTAGGCGTCGAACAACCGAGTCCCAGAGTCCGCGGGTTGAGGGAGTCTTCCCGTTCGTGGTCACAGGCATTTGTTGAGGGCTATGGCTTCCGGGGGTCTGAAGGTTGGTGGCGCTGGGTTTCGGAACTAGATCTGGTTTTTACTGGGTCCTTCTCCGGTTTTGTGGGTTTTTCTGTTTTTTTCTTTCTATCCTTCCTGCTTCTGGTTCCTGTATGGGTGAATTTATGTTGTCGTTTCATGGATGGATTTGGCGGTTTGATGCTGTAGTTTTTGATGTTCATGCGTCTTCGGGAGAATGCGATGAGTTTTTTCCTCTTTGTTTTTAGGATGATGTTTTTGTGTGAGTGGAAGTTTCCGTATGTTGTGATTTCATCGGCCTCCACCGATGATCTGGTGTGCGCCACTGATATTTGTACCGGCAAGGTCGATGGACGTTGAAGGTCTGTGTTGGTGACGATGACGGTCGACGGTAGACGACGACGGTCGACGGTGGCCGACGACGGTCGCCGGTGATGGAGTCGACGGGAGCCGGTGAACCTCGTCGGTGTCCTAGTGAACGTGGGTTTTCTGGTCACATCGGGGGCGTATCCCGAGGATGATGAGGCGGTGGCAGGTGATCCCGGGTTTCGAGGTGGCGCGTGGGATCGCGGCTCGAGGAGTTATGCAGTTTCTTTTGATGGGTGGTTTTTTTTAATTTTGAAATGTTTGATTGTATCCTTGGGTCCTGACAACCCCTATAAACCGGCTTTCTGATAATGAAAAAAAATGATTTCCAGGCCAGGCCATACCCTATGAAAAAAATTACTTCTGGATAGATATGAATAATATTATATTATTTATACAAAATATATATTTAATTAATTTCATATACTAATAATAATTCCCTCAAATTATTAATAGTAAATAATCAAAAAACAACTGATTTATATTTTTCATAAATAATTGGAAGAAAATGACTTCACTATACATTCCATAAGTTGGTTATAATTAGTCCCACTATCATAATGGATGGGTTAAAATGATATTTTTATTCTAAGGTGATCTTAGGGTTCATTTATACTCACGATTTCATGCAATGGAAACTATTGAAGAATAATAATTATTTTGAGATTGTATTTCTTAAAAACATATAGGTGATACATTATACCCCCCTTAAACTGAATTTCACCCTTAAAATTCTTCACTTGGATAAAAAAAATAGAGTATATCTCTCCGTCAATATATCATCAATTTCCAATGTTTCTTCCTCAAATTGGTTGTTACACCATAACATGTCAACCAAGTGAGTAGCCTTGTTTCACTGAACTTTTTCTCTATGATCTAGAATATCTATTGGTTATTATTTATATTAAATATTATTCTATAGTGGTATGAATTTTGAGATTAGAATATGTGAAGGGTCATGTTACATCTCTGATCCAGATTCCACTCAACTGGTGCCCCTTACTCAGTTGGCCATGTGGCCTCATGCACATTTCCCAAAACCCTAGAGGCTACTGACTAGAAATGTGAGCCTAAGGTGTGATAGTGTGGAAACTATTCCCTCATTGTAATATTGTAACATATTAAAATAAATAATATACAATAGAGAAAGCTGTAAAAAACATACAACTAAAATAAACAGTAGAAGATTAATATGATAAATAACCAAGATTCATTCCATACAAAAGACGATGAAGCATGTTATATGTTATAATAAAGGAAAAAATAAGTACAATATAGTAATACACAATATATGTATCAAAAGAACAAAAGAAACAAAAAGTGACTTGGAAGCATCGCAAGCCTTGGCTCAGACCCCATCTCTCTTACTCCTAAGAATCACCTCATGTACCTTCAGCAGGGCACTTGAACCGATCAATGTATGCAATCATATAATATATTTAGTCCCAAAATCCTGACACAAATATGGTGTGAGACTAAATCCCATTAGAAAACCACCCATGGTCTATACCAATCTATCAGTGAATATAAATAACAGGTAGTTTACAATAGTGAAAACAATAAACAGTAAGTACTCAAAAGTAAACACAACCCATGAATCAAAAGAAATTGTAATCAAGTATAGTTGAAGACCAAATCCAAGCTTGTGATTTGGCTTGGCAGACACATCATTAGACATACTATTTCATTGTTCAATTCCTTTGGATTATATAAATTTCTCGAAGTTCAGGATAGGCCCGACGACCTCTTGTATAAATGTAACCATCAACTCATGAAAAAAAAATATTTTAGTCATTTTTTAATAAATCTTAGCTTGGGTATCCCACAACAGATCCTAGGATCCCTCAAAACATTAAATAGGAATCATTGTGCCCGAAAACCCTATCTATGGCTCTCTCACTGCTTTTACATGATTAACCTCTTGAGCCTGTCTATTATCTTTTAACTAAGAAAAATTTTCACCCAAGGAATATATGATGCAGTTAGTCACATGAGCTCGCCCTTATCTTTTAACTAAGATTATGGCTTTCCCATTTCTAATTACCACTTTTAATCATTTAATTCAATTACAAGTTCCTTATCAAAAAAAACATCTGAATTTAATTATCACATGGATTTAACATAATCCATTGATGTGGGATCATTTTACATTATAACCAACACATGTTAATTAAACTATTACATTTCCAAACAAGGATAAATCACATGGAAAAAATATATAACAAGACTATTATACAATTCAAACAATTAAAAGGGTTACCAAAACAAGTATCTCAGGTGAGAAATTAATATAATGAGAAATACATTTTTAACAAACGATGAATAGAAATTCACGTTAATCCTATTAGGAATTCTCATCCAAACGACCATCCAAGGGACACACACCCTTGGGGTAGCCCTAAATCAAGGTTCACAACACTAAACATACTTTAAAATTATCTAATTAATTATATAATTTTCAATTGGAATTAATAGAAATCATTATTCAATCATAAAACTTCCAAAAAGTGGGTGTGTGGAACTTATACATATAGAAACATCATGAATATTCATAAAAGGAAACATACAACCTACATCGAACTTGTATGACTCTCCTCATCCAGTGTTGGGCTCTAATTTGACCAAGAATATAGTAGATCTATTAAACAAGTATAAACATTAGACGTTAAATAACTAGGTCGAAAGAAGAAATTACGATAAAGTATCCAGAAGAATTGATAGATCACCAAGGGGTATCCAACTCCTTAAATGGTGTTTGAATCAGTGATCAGACAACAAAATGGGAGGCAAAATCCCATTATTATTTCCTCGTAGTTTTACTTAAATAAGGGGACTCGTTTTTGTACACTTTTACAAAAAAAAATTCTACTACCAAATTTAATCAATTAAAAAAATCACATGACTTGTACATGGAAGAACATTCCATGTCCATTCAAATTCTAGCCATACCATTACATGTCCGTGTATAGGGAATACATGGAATTTTACCTTCCCTAAAAAGTATGTACCTATAACTACACAACATGTAGTTCCCAGTAACTTCTTGTTATAGGCATGAATTCAGGACCTTAACCACTTTTCCACCATTTTATTATGTATAAACTGAAATGGAAAGATCCATACATCAAGGAAGAATTGTGTTCTTACAAAATTTACCCCTTAAATACATTCTTCCCAGAATTACCCTTCCAAGGGTAGAGAAGGAACATTAGAGAATTACTTTGGCCATATCGATCATACATAAGCCACCCTACTCCATGGATTATCCTACACTCGGTCATGTTGTCATCAGATCAATACCAAAGAAATAGACTAGCAACCTATAACCTTCGTTCTACTATCCAAAATAGAAATTGTATGTTACTCAAAGGACGAATCATCCTGAAACTCTACTTTGTCAGGCTCAAAGGTTTGAGATGGGTCAGAAATGTGATTTCCCAAATAGGAAATATGGATGAAATCATGAATATCCTTGTACCTCTATAGTAACTACAATCAATAGGCAAATGGCATGAACCTCTCCAGAATCTCAAACAGACCGACATATCTCATCAAAAGCATACCCTATCTCCTGATCCTCTAGTGTCCCACCATCAATGCAACAAATAAGAAAACATGATCCTCGACTGTGAACTCAAAAGGTAATCTATGACGATTATTGAAACCACATTCCATCAAAGGGTCAAAAAATGACATAGGGGATCCCCTTAGAAATAAAATGGGAAAATAAATGAAGGAAAAAATAAAGATTTTCAAAAGGCATAAATTTTAAATCGCCTTAGTCAAGACAAAACACTGGCAGCACACAACCTACTTGCATGCCAAAAAATTTCATTCAACCTACTTGCATGCTCTTATATGGCACAGAAGTCACATGTGCGCCCAACTAATTTTGCCCAAGGTCACTTATTTTCCTATAAATTGACCGTTGGGTCCCCCATTTGGAAGGACGAATTTCCTTGAAGCCCAATTGCTGCTCTGGTCTCCCTAGTACTTTGTCCCAGTCTTCCAAAACATTCAAGGTAGTTTTTTTCAACACCTTTAGTGGAGGATTTAAGGGCGGATCATTGGACTTATGTCTTTATAGTGTTTGAAAACCACAACACTTGCATTCCTAAATCACCCAACCTCCCTAAGGTTGAAAAACTTGCACGCCTCCCATTCTTCTCATGGGAACTTGAGCGCCCCACATCATGGATCACATGTGAATACTCCTGAAGGCTTGAGCAAGGTCTCACCCAAGAATTAAAATATAGGTTGTTTTTCACATAAGTGATCATTAGTTCACCCATGTGTACTTGCAGGACCATACTTGCGCCCCTTATCTACTTGGGCGCCCCTCTTTGATTCAATTATTCTCTTCAATCTCTTTAGTTAAATAGACATCAATCCTTCCTCAGCAATTCATGGCAAGGCTTCTTCCTCACTAACTCCCTTGTCTGAAAGGTATTATGTTGAGACCTCCAAAAAAACATCCCAACTTATCAAACCTTTGGGAATGGAATATCACGGTGTCTTCTATTTGGGTTTGTATTTCCACAGTTTGAGGTTTCCCAAATTTGTTTTACATTGTGTTTAGAATTCGTGGAATGTTTTAAGGTTTCTATATCTATAATCACATGGAACTTTCTCCCATAAAAAGTGATGTGAAGTTCCTAATTTATATAAGTGTTAGGTCCTGGCATCTCCTTTCTCAAAGAGGTGACCCCGAACCTAAGTTTTCTGGTAGGGAAGGTACACTTCACAATTAGTTTTCCACTTTCCTTACCTAAATCAAATTTAGGGAAGCCATCTTGGTTTAAATCCTCACCTTCATCCCTTTCTCCTTACGTTGGACCCTTGTACAATGTAAATAGAATAGAGGGAAGGCTCATTACCTCACCCTCAACCATGATCGATGTGCCCGATTCCATTAGCGGAGGCGGAAAGTTGTGAAGTTTCATTGTTGATTCTTTCAAATACAATTTTTTCTCACACTAAGCATGACTCGTGTGGGAATATAGATATAAGATGGTTACAACATGATCACATACAATCAAGGGAAAAACAAAAAGAACTCTGATTCCAATTCAAACTAGGATACATAGGAAGCTCCTTCAGGGCCCGAGCTCACTGGATAACCTCCTCATGTATCTACCCCTAATTACCCTAATTTGGGAATCCTTATTATAATATATTCCCCATATTCAATCCAAAAATCATCAAGGAATCTTTTTCAAGAAGTAAGCCCAAACACACATCTCTTAGAAGAGCATACATTCTTATGCGATTTATCGAACTACATGGGATTTGATTCCCATTAATATGGTATACATAGGAAGAATCCTAGAGGTTCAAACCCAACACTTGAAATCAAATATGTTCTCCTTGGTCCAAATTCCCAATAGGGTCTGATCCTACATGGAAACTTATATCCTTTACAATGTTCCTTGGGATGCTTCAGTATAAGTCCCACAGTAAGTTTCAACTAAGCACATTCCTCTTAGTGATCTATATCAAATGACCTTAAAAGGTAAGATGTGTCTTATTAAGCTCCACCAAACTATGAGGGTTCTGATTCCTTTCAAAAGGATACATAGGTAACTCATTTTATGAGCATGATACCAAAATCAAAACAATCCTTCATCTCCCAGAATGAAAATAAATTCTAGAGTGCCCCACTGAGTGACTTAAAACCCAGTATCATCACAACGATGATTAAAATAATCTCTAATCGGTATATTATAGGATAACATTGATGGAAAACTCGAATACATATGGATATTTCCATTAATAAAGAACCTTGTACTCATGCTGATGATTCTGAATTTTACACATTTAAATAAGTGATTGGAAATTCCAAGGGATACTTATGATATACTTGGTGAATTAATAAGAATTCATGAAAATATATTAAATTTACAAAGAGAGTCCTAGAGTAGACAATAATTTCCCCCAAAAGTGTGTGGTGAGTCTGACCTCCCATCCACTTGACCAATGCACATTCTTATGTTTCATAATGTTCAAACATAACGAATTCCTGACTTTGGAAAGTGGGTCCACTTTGGATAAAGAACCGTTGGCTGTATCTGTTTCCATAAATAAATCCAATAGAGACCGCATGTAAATAGTGTTTCGTAAAACTAGAAAACATGTTTCAAGGAACTAGGAAACAAAAATGGTGAACCCGATGTGAATATTTAACCATGTTAAATAATGTTACCCACATGTTAGGCCCCTATCAATTGATAAATGAAGGCCATAAAAAGGAATTAATCACACATGTATCCATATAAAAAATGTTGCTTTATCAATGATTGTTGTTGTATCATGTGTTTTCACAGAATTGCATTCAATCCAAAGAATGGATTTTTCTAAGACAACATCTGTGAAATTCCTGACTGCTGCTCAAGCTAGATCTCCATCTACGAGAAGGAATTCATCACCAACCCAGCATCTTAATCACTGTGTATCTAATGTTCTGGTGAATTAATATCACCAACATGGTACAATACCGTCTTTGGAGGCTGCTCGGTAGGCCCATCAAGTCAACAACAATCTTCGATCATCGAGCTAATGACGACCTATAATCAAGAAGCAAAAAATTACAACCACTGTCTCCAACATTTTCGAGTCTTTATCCCCAGAACCAAAGAGTAAATCCATCCCATACTATAGGGAGGTGGATAAAGAGGCCACACAAGGCCATAATTCATGAATACATGAGTCATTCCTGAGGACTCCCACCAGCAATCGCTAACAGAATCATGCAGTATTGTACCGCCAACAAGATGGGGGTGTTTCCGCTGGACGTTTGGTCCAAGTCTCTCATACTCAGGAATGCAAGACGAACCGCCAGGGGCAATGTACAGTCAATAGAGAGGTGGTTCTCACCTCTGCCTCCTCTAGATATGTCCATTCATTTAACTTGATGGAAAACAACAAGTGGGACCATACCCCCGTCCATCCAAATTTTCATTCTTAGAAGACTCGGCTGAATGTTACCCCCCAATCCCATTTGATAATCCTAGTGGAGTACTGTGAACTAGCACATTTACCTATTTGCAAAGTTATCCGTCAGTCAACAAGCTCGTCTGACTGCATTTTAAGAGGCCCATCAGTCTAATGTGGTGGAAACTAGTAAACAGGAATGTAAACCTGTTTACTATCACTAATTATATCAGTATTATCATGTGCCAGTATTGAAGGAAGTCTATCAAACATACTTGATGGAAATAAACCAACTTTCACATACACCTTCCAATGTTCTTCAAGCATACCAATTGTCTCTTTTAGTAGCACCCGAAGAAGTTAGTCAGAAAGCTTCTTTGAAAAATTTGAGTCATAACCAACTCTATGCCCCCATAAATGAGTATCATCTATACCAATTGACAAGAAAAGGAGGACAAGAGCAGGCACATATAGCTACTCCTGACACGGAATGGATGTATATTCCCATTCTGGCCACTGATGTCACCAAACACAATTATCAATGGTGAAAGGGTAGACATAAATCCCCGCCCATATTTTGGAAGCATGCCAGTATATTTTAACATCTACTTCAGCAATATCAGGGGAGAAGACACATAAATCTGTCCGAACATAAGGGATGACACATCATCATACCATCTCGGAGTAGATACATACATCTGTTCTAGTCCAGGATGGTCATGGGGCACACTCTCCCATATTATACAGACAACAAGAATGGGAACATACACCCTTTCCATTTGGAGGCAATCAGTCTGTTATGATAACTAATCCAAGGTAGGCACATATACCTACCTATGATAACCACTTTTCCCACCATGTGGCCCCAACTAAGTATTAGAGAACATCCATTAAGATGTCTCACCAAGAATTTTTGGAAAATCAAGATCTAAGTCGTGATGTGGCCCCTCTAAATGATGGAGTTCTTGAAGAACATAGGAATTTATTTATTGTATCTCAAAATCCTATCCTCTAATTAACAATTTATGGTTGTGGTAGTTGTAATTATTAAGTTCAGCATCAGACACTTCATCATGAAGGCATGCTTCATGAAAATCCAGTCAATCTAGAGTGCCTATCTCCGGATGGGAGCCACGACCAACCTCCGTGTGGCTAGAAGACCATAGATCAAGAATATTTATCAGTTACTGTAATCCATCGTGGTGATCCTCCCATTGATGGAATTCACTGTGAAAGTCCTATCCACAGTAGTATTTCACATTGTCAAGACTATTCCAAAATTAACAATGAAGCGATGTGAAAGCCCTCTTATATTGAGGCACTTGAAAACATAAGGCCTATCATGTCTGATGCATTGTCATTGACAAATGAAACACTTTCTATACCAGAAGATGTCTTATGGGAACAATTATTCTACAACCCTCCTTTAGGCCATTTATCTTCTAATACAGAGCGTCCATTATGGTCAGATCAAGTGGAGAGACCTATTGTGAAAAATGATGAAGATGTGTTAAACATGAGGAAACAATTTTCTAAAGGAGAAATCCCAGTCATGTTCTGCACTTTGGAAAATTCTTAGTATAACATTCCAAAACTAATACCAGAAGATTGAATTCATGACATTTGTCTCATCTTATAGAAAAATCATCATCATCTGAAAACCAATGTCCTACCATATGATGAATATCAAAATCGTGTAAATGTAATAGAAGTGTTGTAGAGACAAATTGACTTGACATCTCTCTTAGTTTACCAAAATCCAAAGGTTGAAAATTAGTAGAGAACCCTTCAGCATGCATGTCTCAATGCTCTAAAGAGACTACGCGAGTTAATTTTTGATTCCCCATCTAGTGTTCATATTAGGGGATGTAGTGTATATGGAGCATTGCATTTAACTGCACTCCAAAGTTAACAAAGTCCTCCCAAAGTGGTTTTGTGCAATGTTATTGCCCATGGTCTCCCACAATCAAAAGGTTTTGTATGTAATCAAATGTATGCTCAAGAATAGGCCTCAACCTGTTCTCATCAGAATCAGGCCCAAAGAAAAGAAGTTGTTGAGCTACTTTTACATCAAGCATCTGAGAGTCTTGAACAGGAATCCCAATTAGAGTATGTCTGGCATTAGAGGATGTAAATGTCTGAAATAGCATAGCGATCTTTTGAAATAAGTGATTTAAGTGATTGTCAGATGATGCACCCAACTAATGTCCAAAAAACCCACAAAACCCGAAGAGTGGTTGCACAAATTTCATCCATAACAGTTCAAGAGTCACCCTAGTTTTCCAGGTTGGGGCATCATTTAATTAAACCTTTAAATTCATTAAGAAATGTTAAATGATTTGATAAAGAATAACAAGATCATCCCTAGCCTGCAAGGATGGGGGATTTTCACATCTACAATCTCCTCTTCAAGGGAAGTTAGTTTTCTACCGATTATAGAAGAAACCACAAATAAAGCATAAAACTGAACTATCCAATGAATCACTTCATGTTACTATCAACCAAATAGTTATATGTAATTATTCATATAGCATAATATAGTCTCATGAAAGACACAATGGGGGAAGATCTAGCATAAACACTGACAAAATTTCATCAATGCATTATGCATCAGTAAATGTCATTAACACCATTACAAAAGATACTCTAGAATATAAGTATAGTTAAGGGGAATCAGAATATGAAGCTCTTTTCCATAATATGGTACACACGGAGGCAAATGAAGATGGTGTGCATACCCAAAATCAAAGGCTTACCCATAATCTTGGTATGCCTTCAATTAACCAACTCCTCCCCTCTCTGGAAGGTATCTTACAAGGGGAAATGAAAAAGTCAGATTTCATCTCACTTTTCCACTGGAGAAGGTTAATCTCAATCATTTGAAGAGTCATTTTCATGGAAAGAAGAGGAAATTAAGGGGTTGAAAAGGATCAAAATAGAGTTACTACGAAGCAGCATTTCTGCTCGAAAAACTCCCCAGAAAATTCCTCAACATTCTAATCATGTTGTAGCTCCTCAGCAAAGGGGATTTTAACTAACTACAAATGTGGATAATGAATTCCCACCATTGGGTACACAATCTTTGAAGGACCATATACATCCTGATAGACCAGTTCTCATGGTTTATCCAAGGTTGGTATCAGCACCACCATCAGTGGTTTTATGAGTCATTGCACCAGATCAAGTTCTAGTTGCTATACCTTCATAGCATCTAGCACATTGGGATGTTCCCCAAATTCTTATGAACACAGTTGAGTCATTAACGAATCTATTGGAAGCTATGAAATAATGGCATGCACCAGTTCAACTAGAAAAGATAGCTTTCCCTTAATGGTTCGATGCAATTTCTACCCCACCAAATTTTTTGAATACTAAATTTCCAATCGTTAATGGTTCGGGAGATCCGGAACGACACATAACACATTTTGTTTCTCATTTTGATACCATGATGGTAAATTCTCAACAAAAAGAGTAGTTATTCTTAGGTATTTTGTGCAGTCATTACAAGGACCAAATTTTGTCTGGTACCCATGTTTGTAATCTCGATCAATTACTAGAGGAGAATATCACTGTCAAAAATTTATTCTCTAATTGAGCTCAATGCTACCAAAGATGATATTTCTTTATCTTACTAAATGTAAAAAAGGGATAAACAATGAGTTTCATATTTAATTACTTAATGGAAAGGATTAACATATTCTTTATGTCTTACACTCCGTCATGAAAATTTGATGCCAATCTGTGTGGAAAATCTGCCGGATGAATTACACACAACATAGATCCCTATGAAATACACGGGAGGGTTTCAAGACCTTACTTCGATCACTTAATAGATTGAATATTATACTATATAAACTAATGATAAAACACATGTAATTCCATCAACTCCAAGAAGGAGGATAAGAAATTCATAAGCTGCTACAGTCACACTCAAGAAGACACATGTACCTGCTACTACGTCAAAACCTTCATCATACCGAAGGGTTCTTCTTTTTGAGAACCAATAGTAACGACCACCTCATCAAGTTGATCAAATATATCAAAAGTAGAAACAATTTGAGGATTTAAATAATAAAGTTTATTCTTTGATGAATGAGCATGTTCTTGAATACTTCATCTCATCCATAGAAAAGAATTTGGATTAGTGTCCAAGGCTGAAGAAGCCATATAAAGATGGATATGAAGATTGTTCGAATTATTATCCCTTTCATCAGATGTTGGGACACCCCATTCACCAGTGATTTGTTTTCAAAGACCTTATAGAAAAGATTGTAGACTCTGGACAAGTGAAATTGAAATTTCATCAGCTCAAGTAGCATGTGTTATTGTTACCAATCAAGTGGAAGAGGGAAAATAGAAAGAGGGTAAATGTAAAAATGTGAAAAAATATGATGATGCGATGATCAAGAGAATGATCAACCAGACTTGTTCTATTTTATGAACATAGTTGAAACAACCAATTGTGTATTCTACCACTCCATAAATAGAAAAACCATCTTCATCAAAAATGTAATTCTTCAATGAAGAGAAGTGATAATAATGAAAAGGACTAGTCTGATGAGGACGAGCTCGTGTCAAGGAAAAAGTTTCCCATAACCCTTGCATATTTTATGCCATCTGTTTCAAAAGCACGGGAACTGCCCTGCCAAATGGTACCCCCAAAATTAACCTTTCAATATGAATCTTCATTAGATGAAGAATTGATCTTTGGTTCTTTTAAGGTTATCCATTTAACCAATCTTTATGACAATGGTGATTTTGATTATAAGGAGCCAGAGTTTCTTGTACATAATTGGGGAACAAGAGGAAGAGTCCAAGGTCAAGGATACTGGGAAGATGTGGGAATTCCAGAAACCACCATTTTTATTCTACCCCAGATCGAACTTTATATGCGGTAGAAACTCGTGGAACTTCAACGGGATCAACATGAACAAGGAGTTTCTTATAAGAATGACATGATCGGTTCTGACACAATTATTTTGGAAGACCGACTAGAATCCATGCCTTCTTATTCTCAACAAATGAATAGACTTAGTTAGTCTAATTTACAAACTTCAGAAGTATTTCCAACATCTGGTCCAACATAAAGTACATCTACAACAGAAGCATAAACTTCTAACGCACCTGCAAAACCACATCTCCATGCTTGGAAACATAAAACATTGGATCAAAAGTTTGATGTTTTGATACAATTGGCCCAAGTACCATCCATGTTGTCAATTATGGATGCATTAAATCTATCAAAATATTTTTGAGAGGCAATTGTTGAGGCATTTTTATGTATTTATGTATTTTAAACTGAAGTTGCTGCTTCTGAGGATTACCGTATAGAGAATGATCCTGCAGAATTTCATGCAGTCATATCTTGTACAGATGAAGATGAAGATGATATTGTACATGGGAATGTCAGAACATGTATTTTTTTTGTAAAGGTCAATTATGTGGATATTCGATGATCCTTCATTGATAATGGCCCCATGGTCAACCTCATTCCCATTCGTACACTTCATCGATTGGGCCTATCTGAATCTAACTTATCTCCATAAACTATAATGTTTCAAGGATATGACAATAATGAATAAGATCCTCTGGAATAAATTACTCTCAGAACTCAGTTTGGAGATCTTGTGTCCAATTCAGATTTCATTGTTTTTCATCTGGACACATCCTCTAATATTCTTCTTGGAATTCCTTAGCTGCATCAACATGCATCCATATCCTTGTCAAAACCCCAAAGTCTGAAATACTATTAAAATGGACAAATAGGAACATTTCATGGTGACAAGGCTCCATTAAAAACATGTGAATCTCAATATATTGAGGTAGACTTTCATCACACAAAAGGAATAAAGCCCATGAAAAAGGAGATAACAAGTGTTAATAATCCAAATGGACTAGAAAATATCCCTAAAAATCCATTCATACATTTGAGTATAGATTATGTGTTACCCATCAATAAAATTGAAATGGTGAGACTAAATCTAAGGACTTGTCCAATAACTTACATAAAGTCAATTGTGGAAATTGAGCCTGATAACATGTGAAAAATTATTGATACACCAAGCAATAATGAAAGTCTGAATGGAGATGTTTTCATCTCATATGCTGAACTACAAAAAGCCTCTACTTCATCGACCAGAATAGAAGAGGTAGTGTTAATTCTAGAGGGAGACAATAATGTTGATTCCCAATCCATCAATCACTCTTTATTACCATAGGAAGACCCTTTGTCATCTATAGGGTCAGATATGGGGGCCTTTTCTTTGGGATGTTCATATATTGATTTCTCCCCTAACCCTGAATGTTTTTCCTCATGATATACTATAAAAATGGAAATAGAGGAGGTAATACATAATGAAGAAGAATAGGAATATCTCAGGGATTCTCCTTCATCATTTGAAGACAGTGTCTCTTCTACCGTGGATGAACTTATAGAAATAAATCTGGGTACAAAAGAAGATACACTCCCCACTTTAATTAGTGTGGACATGACCTATGAAGAGAAAGTGGTGTATAATTATATTCTAAAGAAACATCAAGATATATTTTCTTGGAATTACATAGATATTATAGGTCTTAATCCTGATGTATCGACCCATCATTTGGGTTTTCCAGAACAACATCTTGGATTTAAGCAAGCTACAAGGAGAACACACCCAACTCATGCCTCTTTAATTGAAGCTGAAGTTGATAATCATATAAAATATAACAATGTTAGGGATGTTCATAATCCCAAATAGATGGTCCATATTGTCCCAGTTAAAATACGAATGGGAAAATTAGAGTCTTCATTTATTATAGAGATCTTAATCTTCATTGTATTAAAGATGATTTTACATTCTAGATTACAGAACATCTAATTGATGCAACAGCTGGATATGAAGCTATTTCTATCATAGATGGATAGTATGGTTATAATAAAATACTTATGGACCTAGAGGATGAATAATATATATCCTTTAGAACCCCTCAAGTTGTGTTTTTCAATCGAGTAATGCCCTTTGGCTTAAAGAATGCAGTTGCAACATACCAATGTTCCATGAACCATATCCTCAAACCCTTCTTAAGTAAATTTGTTGAATGTTCTGTGGATGGTTTGGTAGTCAAATATAGAAAACATTCCAGTCACATGGCTAATTTTGAAAGCACATTCAATAAATTTTGGCAACACAGTTTGAAGATGAACCCCTTGAATTGTGATTTCAGGGTAACCTCAACAAAATTCCTTCACTTCGTAGTATGCCAACGTGGTATCGAAGTTGATCCTAATAAAAAAAATCAATCCTTGGTATGTCACCTCCTTGAAATATAAATTAATTTTGATGACTCCAAGGACACTTGGACTATATTAAGTGCTTTATTGCCGATTTGGAAGACAAGTGTTTACCCTCCCCCAGATTGATGAAGAAGGGAGTCACCTACCAATGGACTAAATATTTCCATGAAGCATTCAATGCCCTCAAGAGTATCTCTTTATTCCACCAGTATTGATGCTTCTGGTTGAAGGAAGACCACTTATTCACTATGTTATAGATTTAGAGCATTCACCTGGTTCCTTTTTCACCCAAAAGAATGATGTTTGGAATGAAAACAACTTTTATTATCTCATTCAAACTATGCTTGATATGGAAACTCAATATTCAAGTACTGAGAAGTGCTTCCTGGCATTAATCCTTACAGTTCAGAAATTGAGGCACTACTTGAAACATCATGAGGTCCAATTGGGGTCTCATAATAATCCACTCAAATTTATTTTCTGTCATCCTATGCTTACAAGACATCTAGAATGATGGGATGTTATTTTTCAACAATTTTATATCTTGTTTGTATCTCAAACAGCAATAAAAGGCCATGATCTGGCCGACTTCCTTCCTGAATATCCATCTACGGAAGATACATCATTTAATTCCGAGCTTCCTAATGAAGAGTTCTTCTATATTCAAGATAATTCCCATACATGGGAAATGTATTTTGAGGGTGCTTCCAGAAATCCAATATGAAAGACAATGGAAAACCCTAAACTCAACAAGTCTGGATTAGGAATTGTCCTTATTTCCCCAAAAAGGCAGTATTTCCTTAGTCATTCCTATTATCAAAAGGTGGTACCAACAATGAAGAAGAATATAAAGCTCTGATCGCAGGTTTGGAGTTGGACCTTCAGGAAAGAATGGGTCTTTTAAAGGTAAATGATGTTTTATAATTGGTAATCCAACACATTAATGGGGAATATTCTATCAGAAAATAAGAATTAATTCTATTTTGTGATTACATCAGAGGTTTAATGGATAAATTTCCCTCAGAGCCGACATTGTCTTATGTCCCGTGATCACAAAATTCTCAAGTAGATGCACTGGCTAACACAACTAAAGCCTTGGCTTCTCCAAATCAGGAAGAGAAATTTATCAACATAACCCATCATCGTGTGGTCTCACATTTTGTTCAAACCAAAATGGAAGAAATTAATTAAAATTTTCCCTATTTTTGAACCATATATTCATACCATAGGATGGAGAACATCCATCATAAAATATCTTCAAAATGGGGTACTTCCACTAAATAGGGATTATATGGAATAGTTCTGACAACGAGTGGCCAATTTTACTCTTTATGATAGTCCAGACCACCAAAAGATCTTTTACAAGCAAGGATTTGATGGAATTCACTTCAGATGTATTGATGGAGAAGAGACCACAATTTTCATGAAATAAGTACATTCATGAGCTTTTGGTGCCCACCAATCTGGGCACAGACTCACAGATCAGATGTGAAGGATTTGTTACTTTTGGCCTTCAATGACATAGGATTGTACAGACTTCACAAAAAATGGCATCCCTATCATGTGCATGCCTACTTCATTCATCAATCCCCAGAGTTGCAACATACAGCTAAATACTATTGGCCATTTCCCACATGGGGAGTGGATGTAGTAGGGTCTTATCCTCCACCCACGGTTAAACAGTTCACGTATATTCTCACTACTTCTAACAGCTTTTCTAAATGGGTTGAGGCAACACCTCTCAAGGAAGTCAGAGCCAAAATCATTCTTAGTTTTTTCAAAACTAATATCATCCCCATATTTGGAATCCCTCATACTATTTTAAAGGAAAATGGAACCAATTTTTGTTCATTTGAAGTAAAAAAGTTGTATTAGGAACATAATATCATGTCAAACCATTCATCTCGCTATCATGAAGTGACCAATGGATAGATAGAGGGATTCATTAAGACTCTATCAAATAAACTAAAAAAGATAGTTGATAAAGATAGGAAATCATAGACCGATAGAGTTTTTAATTCTTTATGAGCTTATTGGACAACTTCCCATACTGATACCGAAGAAACTCTTTATTCATTGGGATATGGGACTGATGAAATTTTTCCAATTGAAATACAATTTCCTTAACTTAGTGTTACAATCTGTGATCAGTTGTTTACATATGAAAGACCTCAAAAATGGTTCGATGAGTTGGAATGATTAGATGAGAAGATACTGCATACTTTACATCATTTAGAAGTCTATACGAATAGAATAGTGCAAGATTTTAATAAGAATATTCACCTTCATTAATTCCTTCAAGTAGAATTGGAATTGGTACTTAATACTCCAATGATACTAGGGAAAAAACCTCCAAAACATGATCCTAAATAGGAAGGACCTTATTCCATACATAAGGTCTATTAAAATGGAGAATATTCCTTAATCTTAATCTATGGAGAGATCATTACAACTCTAACCAATATGAGATATTTAAAAAAATACTTTGTGTAATTATACAAATCAGCACTAACTGCATGAAATTAAACTACACAATACCATGTCCTTGTGGTAAGACTTAAAACTGCAAAGCCCCCATGTCCTAGTTACATGACATTAAACTACAAAACAACTGTCAGCATTCATGCTTCAATACGTTAAAATGCGTGGCATCTTCTTCCTTGTCTCAAGACGTTAAACTGCATGACATCATTTGTACAACTAACTTTTTCTCTATTTGGCATTAGAAGCTTCCATAATCAAATATCATTGAAATCATCACTACTCCTTAGTAGTACATGAGTCCCTCCCTTTCCTATATCTGAGTCAGATCTGCATATAGACCTTGGTTCAAGAACTACGTATGTCTCTATTTCCATTTTCATTGAAATACGTAGAGATGCATGAATCTCCAATTTTGGGCCCAGCCACAATAACAAAATTTCATTACATTCTTTTGTCCTCCTGTATATGAATCAGATCTATTTATAGCGTTTCTTTAATATATATGATTTGTTCCTTATACCATTTTTTGTCTTAAGATTTACTGTTCTCTCAGAACATGTTATAAATCCCACATTATTCATGTCAAACTCTATTATCATAAGGAATTATTGTTTAAAAAACTATGTACGGCTTGATTCTCATCTATTTTGAGATATGTAGAGACTCCTAGTTCTCCAATCTTGGCCCAAGCCTTGATAAAAAACCCCCCTTTATTTCTTGTTTAATAGTAAAATCTGCCTAGAGAATGTTTTAAGAACTATGTATGACTTGATTCTTTCCCCAACAAGACATATAGTGACACTTGGGTTATATCCGTTAATCCAGTTATGATATGTATTTCCTTTCACATCAGTTCATCTTCATCCATACTGCACGACTTTAAACTGCATGGAAATATAACACCCCAATCTTGACCTGTGTCACATTTGTATTATAATAGAGACCCTTAATACTCTTTGTTTCTCACACTTAGCATTGCTAATGTGGCTTTGGAATTGGGTAAAATTTTTCTTTATATAATTAAACTGTTTTAATTCCTTATGGGGGTGAAAATTTCTTCACTGCATGACTTAAAACTACACTGTATAAGGTCATCGTTGCATGACTTTAAACTGCATATCATAATATTCATTCAGAAGAAACAAAGAAAGTCTCCATTATTACATATGAGTCAGATCTATGTAAAGGACAAAATACTCTAGTTCAATATTGGGTCAAATATTTATCATATGAATTGGGCATAACCCCCTTCTATATTTCACACTCTTAATCTTGAATATTTCCAGATCCTCATAATCATTCTTACGGTTTCTGGTAACATGGTTTCTATTATCTAAGAGCTCTTTTGCTTGACTATACAGCATGTTCCCTTAGGTGGCCTTGAAAAAGTTTACTACATAACAGGCCTATCAGTCAAAAGATTCTGCTATTTGGCTATGGATCATATTCCCTAGTTGGACCTACAAAATATAGCCCCCATAACAGGGTTTTCAAGTAATGGTAACTTCGTTCTTGGTTATAGTATCTTTTTCCCCTTTAATCATTAATGAAATTATACATGTATCTGTATTTTAAAAAATTCATGTTAGTATACTTGTCCCATTATCTTTACCACAATTTGAAAGTCTTCAAGACCATGGTTTACACATTTCCATCACCATGTGTTCAATAAACTATGAAATAACCTTGAAATCACTTGGACAACAGTTATATATAGTTTCCATTTCTATTCCAAACTGCATGAAATAAAACTCCAGACACCATACCTCTTACGTTTGGGTCAGACCTTTGTAAAAGTCTTATTCCTCAAATTCATTGGAAAATCTAAGTCAGAAATACCCCTTATATATTCAGGTACCTTTATCCATAAATAAAACTCTATTCTTTTGATAATCTGAATCTCTATAAATATTCTTCGGCTTTTAGTAATAGAAAATAATACTTCTAAGAGCTCTTTTTCTTTGACTATGCAGTATATGTCCTTAGATGGCCTTGCATAAGTTTCATACATAAAACACCTGTTAGTCAACAGATGCCAGTATTTGGTTATGTAGCATATGCTCTAGTTGGCCTTACGTAATACAGCCCCAATAACAGGTTGGTCACATAATGGTAACTTCGTTCTGGGAAAAGACTTCCTTTAGTGTTTTTATCTCTTTTCCCATATCAATCATCAGTTTTAGAAATTCCCAAATCACAGTTTACAATTTTACCATTCATACTTTATTATGATAGTATATTTCGAAAAACATTATTAAGAAATTGGGAGAGTTACTCACTTTTGGTCAGAGATAATGATTATAAATTAAATCCATCCATTTTCCTTACTACAATACTTAAATATACATAATACACTATCCACAATGCACGACATAAGAATGGACAGTACAATTTCGTCATTGCTTAACTTAAAACTGCACAGTATAATGTCCTAACTGCATGACTTAAAACTGCACGGTATAATGTTCTCATGACATGACTTAAAATTTCACAGTATAATGTCCTCACTGAATGACTTAAAACTGCATAGTATAATATCAGAAATTTCCTTTTCTGAAAAAATTTAACCATTACTCATACATCAAATTTTCACAAAAATGGTTTTCTTATTCAATACTTATGTCATTCTAAAATATCCCGTTTTCATTCTTAAAATTATATTCCATGGAGAAAACACCCACTATGGTCTGGAGTCACCTGAATCTTATTTTTCACCTATTAATCAATAGTAGGTTGTTAAATTTTAAGATCACTTTTTCCTAACTATGCAGCACATTCCCTTAGGTGGCCTTGCATAAATTGCCTACATAACAAACATGTCAGTCAAAAGATGCCACTATATAGCTATGCAACATATTACCTAGTTGTCCCTACATAATACAACCCCCACAATGGGTTTGTAATGTGATGGTAACTTTTGTCATGGAAGGGACTCCCCTTATGTGGGTACATGTTTTAGATTTGGGGACCATAAAAATCATGACTCAAGGTTCCCCTTGGAAATATTTAAAGAATAATAATGCAATTCTTAGACCCAATGTTTTGTTTCAGATCTAATTTCAATGATTATGGTCAAAGAAATTTTGACCCAAATATTATCCCATTATGATTACTAGGACCAATGTCCTAGGAAAAACAAAAGAAATTAATTAATGTAAAAACATAAATGATTAGATACAAAATAATTTTCATTCATAAATTTTTTTACGAAGAAGCATCCTCAAATTGGAATCTCTCTCTTAAAAAGATTTTTTCAAAATGTCTTTCAATTTAATTCCTCATTTTTTTAACCATTTCATGTGCCCCATCAAATACTTTTTGGTGTTTGTTTATTTGACCATCCTCGCTCTCTTCAGCATGATGAAGTACTTCTTTAGCATCGAAGATGGATTTTTCACCTTCCTTCTGGACTTCTCCTAATGAGATATGAAGCTGGTCAAGATCCCTTGAAAATATATATAACTCTTGTTGAGGGTGTAGTTTCTAAAAAATATTTTCTTTAATTTTCCGCCTTAGTCCCTTCAACTTTTCATTTTGTTTAGCCTCATCATCAGACAACACTTCTTTTAAATCTTCAATTTTGATAGGCAGGTTGGCATTTATAAAGTCTTGTTGAATCTTTTTCTCTTGCTCCCTCTTCCAGATAATCATTTTCACAGTAGTATGAATTTCACAGTATTCAAAAACTCCAAATCCTAGTGTGATAAATAGAGATGAAATTCATGGAATTCCAGAAGGAATTTCCTCAAGGGGCATCTCATTTTTTATCTTCCAGATATTTATCCATGCTTTGCGACGAGCAAGACAAAGACCCTTATATAGTTCTGGGTCTGATTCAGAATCACATCCATAAGGTGGGGTATATTCCGAGACTAATGAACTTAACAAAGTGCGCTTCTCTATTCCTTCTTGGACAATTGTTGCTCCACCTTCAAATGTTGTTTGGGCAGATGCTGAGGCTTCACCTCCAGACCTCTCCATTGATGTTGATAGCCCAATATGGTAAATCATGAATCATGGTTATATTTAATAGATAATAAAACTAAATGTAATAAAAATATCACCATCTCTTACCTAGAATTGTGTCAGAATCTTGAGAAGAATCCTACCCAATGTTCATAGTTTCAGCAATTTTATTTGATGTCTTTGGTTGAGGAGTGCTATCTTAAATATGCTTCGGATTTTCAGAGTGAATCTCAGGAAGACCAACTACATCTAGATTCACTTGAACCAATGTCTCTACAATGGTAGGGTTGACATTAATATCAACATTTCCTTCAAGAACTATTGGGGTAGTAGTTTCATTAAATTGAAATGCATTTTTCAAATCAACCATGGGGAGAAAGTTAATCATAAGATGATTAAAAGGATTAATAAGGAGAACACATGTCCAGTTCATTCTATATAAAGAACTCCAAAATCTTTTAAAGAATTTTATATTTTAACATGTTAAAATAGTTCTTCAAAAGTAATTACATGATTCATCATTTCATCCATTGATATCTCAGATCCCAAGTTAGTCTCAACCATGGGAACACTTGGTGTGTTTACTTCACATCCTTTCTCCGACAACCTGTGACCCCGAGTAACTTCTTCAGCCACAATTGTGGGGTAAACATCAGTTGTTTCTAGTTGTTTTGGGGTTGTGGTGAACTTATAAGTGTCACAAAATAGAAGTAATCTATTTTTTCATTGGATGATTTATGCAATATTATTGATTTACCAGAAGCTTCCTCTTCTCTGATTACAGGAATCATAGCAGTGGTAGGGAAAGATGTTGGTTCCTTTGACTTCAATGCCTCTTCAGGAACCACTGAATCTAGAGGACTTTTTATTTTCTCAGTAGCACCTTATAAATCTCCTTGAGTATTATCAGTGGTTTCTATAAAAGAATAAATTGTAGAATCCCATTTAATCATAAAAAATTTAAACAATTTTTCATGAGTAAAACTAAAATTCATGATTATCAAGGAGGCGTACGATGGCTAAGAAAGTGCTTAACTATGGTTTTCTTTCTTCAATGCTTTTACTTATTCATCTTTTTAAGAGAGATAGTATTTTCCCCTTCAAAAATGGGTATTAGTGATTGTAGTACCCTCTCTATTTCGTCCTCCATGGACTATCTTCCCAGAGATATTTCTCCCAATTCACTAGGTGATCTGGTAACTTCAAGAGCAATTCGTCTAGGACTATATTGTTGTAAAGTAATTTTGGTGGTCTTTAATTTACCTTAATTTATGTTAAGAAAATATTTCTCTTCATTAACAATGTTTTGTTTAAAATTAAAGTTGCAAAATAGATGAACATACAAAATAATGTGAACATACATCCTCATGATCTATAAAGTCACACCATTCATCATATAATAAAGGATTAATCCCTTTGGTGGCACCACGGTCTATCATTTCCATTACCTGCTTTGTGGTTGTAATTGATTCATCAGTGAAATATATGAGTATTCCCAGTTCTCGAATATAGGCACTTACCTCATTGGGTTTATCCTTAAAAAGAAATTTTGAAGAAACCCACAGATGCCCTACTCCCAGAATATGCAGTCCCTCGCAAAAATCCATCCATTTTGTCTAAGAATCATATTATAGACCTTGAAATGTTCAAATAGACTTCGATCTTATATATTTAGAATGTATGTCTGATGTTTGGGATGAGGGTATTACAACCTTGGACTTGATTTTTTCCCCAGCACCAGTTGTCACAGATGAAGGATTGGAAAATGGAACTTGTTGCTCTTCAGAATGATGGTGATTAGATCACCTTGTTATGAATTTTGTAGGGATTTATGAAGTGGATCATTTTATCCTTTTATGAGGATTATACATGGCACATGGTCTCTTTGGTGTATTTGGAGCATCATCACCTCTACTCTCTGATTTGTGAAAATCATCCCATGATGATGAAGAATTATCTTCCAAGCGAATGGGGGGATTTCCTGATATTTTTCATTATCCCCACTCAGGGGACGACATGATTTAATACCTTTTCAAGGTATGATGAAACCATGTATTCAACATACCAGATGGTTAATATACTTACTGCATCCATAAGAGGTAAATTAAAAACTTCCACGATCCTATCTGCAGATGTCAACAACCATAGTTGTCGGGAAACCATTGGGTATTTCTCTAGTCTATCATGCACATGAGGGGATAAAATATTCTGTTGAAGAAATTTGACTTGATGTGAAAATCTATAAGGAAAATAGGCCTCAAATATGATTTTACCATCAATTCTGGTGTCCAACACCCCATCTCTGCAAGCTAGCATATATGCTCTCAGTTCCAAACTGGCAGTACCGTCCTCAACAAATCACCCAGCAGGCAGATTCCCATAGGGAAAGAAATGAAATTACTTATGCATGCTCAACCTAAAATTATTTTCATAAGCATTCAATGAAAATGGTGAAATACAAGAAACAACATGAACAGACAGTCAGAAAGAACTTCCAAAAAACTATTCTCCACTTTGTACAACATATGTTCTAATGTGAGTAGCAATCCATCCCCACAACACTTGGAATGGCCCCGTAATTCTAAAATTAGATTTTCATTTGTAAATATGCAGCAATCTCTAATGAATCTTGGATAAAACAGGATTATCCAACCCTACCATCCTTTTCTCTACCGGCTTCACTACAATATCAAAGGTTCTCGGCCTCACAACTCCATTGGAGTCTCAGAATTGTAATAAATATACGCTGAGCAACATGGCTAAGAAACATGCCATACATGTCTTTATAGGAATTTTTGGGTTGATATCATATCCCCATTTTTAAAATTCTCTCATCTCCAATGTTGGCCAAAAGGTTGCAATAGTGCTTCTCTTCACTTCCCTTGGACAACTAGTTGGACGAGTTAAAGTGGGCCCCCTTTTCCTTCTTCTATATTAAAAAAATTTCCATCCATTCCTCCGGCTGAATGTCCATCCTAGTGTGAGTTTTCATAGTGATTAAATTATTGAGTTAGTTAAATATTATCATCAACTCCTGATCCAAATATGGTAACTTTTCTGAGTCATTCCATGTCACCTTGGGTGGAATAAACTCATCATACATGTAACCAAGGATTAGAGCTCTAGAAATTTTGTAAAAGTCCCACAAACTGATACCTACCTCTCCATGTGATAAATGTATGGAATTAGTATTTGGGGTCCACTGAATTAATAAATCTATCATGAAATCATCATTATTATACACATAGATTTTCCCAACCCAGACAACTTCCTAAATCCTGACAATTCTCAAATCATCTTCAAATTCTACCCATGTCTTTCGCACCTAGTATGCCCACATCCCTACGGGTTTTACACCTCCTCCTGGGAAGAAATCCCAAATTTTCATCCAACCCTTGGACTGATCTATCTGAGAATCTAAAAAGATGGATGAATAACAATGTTGTTGTAGCTCAGGTGTGTGTTCCTTTAAATGTGGAGCACAAGGGCTATGATGCATAATATGATATTTCTATACTGTACCAGCACTGGAAAATGAGCCTCCAATAGAAACATTGACTGATGAAAAGTTATTATAATCTGAAAACCATGAATGTGGGTCATAGTTCTTTGGATCTGTAATGTTAGTATCCTATAATTGGTTCGTGGGGATGCTCTGGGCCTCCATTATTTCCGACCTCCTTAGGTCTGTTGGGGGGGGGGGTATTTTAGCACCCGATGTGGGTTTTCTTTGTTTTTTTCTGTAATTTACCTTTTTAAAATGAAATAAATATCTAATATTGGATGGATGACATTCAACATGTCATCAATCCTCTTGCTAGAAAGCTCATCAATAGTTCCAATTATTTTGGGATCCATTGAACCTGCATAAAGATACAGATCATATTTTGAAAGTAAGTTCAGTTTTTTAAAAAAATAATGAAAAAGGAATTAAGGAACGTTAGTTTTATACATGGCATGCAAGTATAAGTTGGCACGAAAGTATGGAACCCCACTTATGGTGTGCAGCTAAAAAACATACAGAGGATTCACGGAAAAATAGAAGCGTCTGTATAAAAGACCTGCACTCTGATAGCTGAGAATCTGGAAGTTGCGAAACATTCTGTATAAGTGAATCCCTTATATTTAAGAGACAAATATTACTCTACACACCAGAAATATTATGCTTTGCACACTTAAGTTCCCAAGTCTACATGAGCACATAATACTTGCATTCCCCATTTCCCTTGTCTTTCTTCATCATTACTTTACCTCATTATACGATCCTCTTTTTTAATTTCGGATCCAATTCTGAGGGGGGGGGGGGGGGGTTTGACACCTCATTTTTTCAAATGGTCTAAAAAATTACAAAGGGGATCCCACTAGAATGAAAATGGAAAGAACATGAATAAAAAATCAAAATTTGATAAAGGCATGAATTTTTAATCCCTTTAGTCTAGCCAAAACACCGGTGGTAAACAACCTACTTATGTGACCAAAAACGTCTCTTAGTCTACTTGCATGCTCCTATATGGCACGCAAGTCACTTGCGCATCCAACTCATTTCACACAAGGTCACTTATATTCCTATAAATAGACCCTTGGGGACCCCATTTGGATGGACGAATTTTCAGGAATCCCAATTGCTAATCTAGTCGCCTTAGTACTTTTCCCAGTCTTCTAAAACATTCAAGGTATTATTTTTCAACCCCTTTAGTGGAGGATTTATGGGAGGTTCATTGGACTTATGTCCTTTTTTTGTTTGAAAACCATATCACTTTCATGCCTAAAGTGCTCAACCTCACTAAGTCAGAAATACATGTGTGCCTCCAATTCCTCTCACATGAACATGAGCACCCCACTTCTGGGATCACCTATGAATACTCTTAAAGGAATGAGCAAGGACTCTCCTAAGTATTACCATACCAATTTTTTTTCACTTAAGTGAACATTAGGTCACCCAAGTGTTCTTGCGTGATAATGCAAGCGATCCCTTCTATACTTGGGGCCACACATTAATTCACTTATTCTTATCACTCTCTTCAGTTTACAAGCCATAAAGACTTCCTCATCCATTCATGGAAAGGTTTCTTCATCACTGGATCCCTTGTACGAAAGAAATTCTGTTGATACCCTCACCAAAACCTCCTGACTTATCAAACCTTTTGGGATATACACATCTGCGTGTCTTCTATTGGGTTTGTATTTCCACAGTCAGAGGTTTCCCACATTTGTTTCAAAATGGGGTTAGGATTCATGGAATGTCTATAGATTTGTATATCTGCAATCACATATACCTTTCTCCCAGAAATAGTGGTGGAATATTCCCAGTTTTGATAAGGGTTAGGTATTGGCCTCTCCTTTCTCAAAGAGGTGACCCGTAGCATCATGTTTCTGGTAGGGAAGGTATAGTTCACAATTAATTTTCTGCTTTCCTTAACAGGATCAATTTTAGGGAAGCCATCTTAGTTTAAGCCCCTCACATTCAACCATCCCTTATTAATGTTTTACCCTTCCCAAATGTAAATAGAATAGAGGGAAGGCTCGTTGCCTCACCCTCTTCCATGATCGCTACACCCTCTTCTATAAGAGGAGGAGGAAAAGTGTGAAGTGTCATTATTGAATCATTCGAATCTTCATGCTTCTCACACCTAGCATGACTCATGTGGTATTAGAGATATATGATGGTTACAACATGTACACAAACACTCATAAAAAGGAACTACAAGAACACTGAATCCTGTTCAAACCAAGATACATAGGAAGCTCCTTCAGTGCCCGAGCTCACTGGATATCCTCCTCACGAATCCCACCCTAATTCTCCCAATTCATGCATCCTCATTAGGAAATAAGCCCCAAAATCAATCCTCAAATCATCATGGAATCCTTTTTAGGTAGTAATCCCAAACATATCTCTCTCTAAAAACCATACTCTCCTATGAGATTTAGTGAACTATGTGGGCATTGATTCCGATTAATATGGGATACGTAGGAAGCCTCCTTGTGGTTCAAACCCAACACTTCAAATCAACCCTGTTCTCTTTGGGACATATTCCAAATAGGGTTAGATCGTACCTAGAAACCTATATCCTTTCTAATGTACTTTGGGCTGCTTCAGCATAAGTCCCACACTATGTTTCTACTAAGAACCTTCCTCTTAGAGGCCCTTATCACATGACCTTAAAAGGTATGTTGTGTCCTATTAAGTAGTACCAAACTAAGAGGGTTATGATTTCATTCACAAGGATACGTAGGTAGCTCATTTTATGAGCACAATCCCAAGATCAAAACAAACATTCATCTCCCTAGATGAAAATAAATTCCATAGTTCCCCCATTGGATGGATTAAGAAATAGTATCATCACAACGATGATTAATAGAATCTATAATTGGTATATTAGAGGATTCCATTGATGGAAAACCATGAATACATGTGGATATTTCCAATTATGAATAACCTTGAATGCATATTGATGATTCTAATTTTTAAACATGTTAATAAGTGATTTTAACATCCAAGGGATAATTATGTTATACTTGGTGAATTAATAAGGATTGATGAAAATATATTTAATTTACAAAGAGAGTCCAAAAGTAGACAATAATTCACCCCAAAAGGGTGTGATGAGTCTGACCTACCATCCTCTTAAAAAATTCATGTTATTAAGTATTTTAATGTTCAATCTTAATGAACGCCTACCTTTAGAAAGAAGGTCCCCTTTTGATAAATAACTTTTGGATGTTTCTTGATCAATTAATAAATTTAATGGAAACCGGCTGGAAATTGTGTTTCTTAAAAATAGAAAACATGTTTCAAGGAACTACAAAACAATGATCATCATATGATTTATAGTTATACGATGTTGTTGACATCCATTTCTAAATCAACTGAACCTGCACCATGGTCTCCTGGACAAGACGATGTCCTACATCACTACATCTCTTACCTTCAGCCAACACAAGGGTAATCGTCTTGGCCTACCCTATAAAGCCACATATGAAACCATAATAAGAGTATCCAGAAAGATAGTATTGTACGATAAACCAATATGGGGTATGTTTGTCTCCCATGAACCCTTGAAATAGAAGATCCGTGGCCGACGCATGTCCCCCAACACCTGAATTGTGGGCTTTGACTATTTTCTTATCTGGGGGTGGTAAGCTATGCTCAGAATCACCTTTTGGCCTATATCCTTCTATATCCATTTACATAAATGAGAAGTAAAATGGGGGTCCCTATATGAATTGATATAATAATAAACCCCATATAGTCATACAGTCTCCTGGATGTACAAACTTCCAATCTCATCAACATTGATGTTTTCCTTAATCAACAAGAAATGTGAAACATTTGTAATCTTGTCAACCACAACCCATAATACATAATTACCTAATGGAGACCGTGGTAAACCCCTCCTAAAATCCATCACAACATCATTTTATTTCCCCTATGTAATGGGTAGATTCTACAAAAGTCCTGCTGGTATTTTGTGTTCATCCATCTCCTACTAATAGGCGGAACATCACATTACATAACTAGCTACATCTCCCATTATACATATCCACCAGTACTGATGATGTAAATATAAATACATATTGTTTAAACCTGGATGCACTGCCCAAATTGAATCATGAAAAGCCGACATCATCTACTCACGTATGCCCACAGGAACCCAGATGCGACCATGTAACTGCATAACCTCATCATTTCCTATTCAAAACTAGGAGAAGGGTAATCTTCTGAAATACGCTCCCATAGAACTAGGCCATCATAATCTGATAGCTTCCTCATCTTTAATATATCCATTAAGATAGAGGTAACAACTAAGGATTTTCTAAAAGTCACCCATGCATGTCGTGCACCACCAGATACATCTCATTGAATGATGCATAAGCCACCACTCGCTAATGTCCTACTGTACTGCCAATATCTTGGCCATCATGCTTAGTGCATAGGACACCGCATTGCCTTTTACTAACATGTTGGCAATATCTAAGTCGAAATACTGAAGGTATTCCATCCAAATTCATTGTGTTAAATTCAGATCATGCTGGGAAAAGGTTTACTTGAGAGTTTTGTGGACTGTGTAAACCAAAAAACTCTCTCCCAACAAGTAATGTATTCAACAACGTAAGGCAGGAACAATCATGGATAACTCGAGATCGTTCATCAGGTAGTTCCTCCCATGTGGACTCAGCTACCGAGACCCATATGTAATGACTTGATCCCCCTGTATAAGCTTTTTTCCTAGCCTGATAATTGATGCATCACAGTACGTAGTATAACTTTTACCCCGCTCTAGAAAAATCAGTATCTATACTGACTTTAATCACCCTTTAATTTTCTGAAAGTCCATATCAAAATTATCTGACCATACATAATTCACACACCTCTTTTTCAATATTGTCATTGGCGTTGATAAGTGTGATATGTCTTGTATGAAATGAATATAGTAACCATACATCCCTATAAAACAATACTCCTCAATGATGCTCTTTGGATAATCCCAAGTATCTACTTTTCTAACATTCTATGGGTCCACTTATACTCTTATATCCTTGATGAAATGACTAAGGAAGTGAATCTGATATATCTTGATGTGGAACTTTGTGAGCTTAGTATATTACTAATTCTCTCTCAATGTACTCATAATGATCTCAAGATGGGTGGAATGTTTGTGTCGAGTATGAGAATACACTCTGATATCATCCTTGAAAACCACAAAACACGAGTCAGGATAAGTATGTAATACTCATCTCATCAGTGCCATATATATCGATAGATCATTTGTGAGACTGAATGACATAACCACATACTCGTACAGACCATATCCGCTTCAGAATGTTGTACGAGGTATGTCTGAAGATCTATCATGAACTTGATGATAACCAGATATCAGATCAATCTTAGAGAATACCTGAGCTTATTATAGCTTATCAAAGAGATCATCTATTCGTAGAATAAGATTCTAGTTCATAACCCTCAACTTGTTCAATATCCAATAATCCATTCATAGACTGAGTGTACCATCATTTTTTTCATCAAAAGGATCAGTGAACCCCAAGGATAATTATTTGGTCAAATGAAAACCTTATTCTCCAAATCCTATAACTTCTCCTTGAGCTCTTGAAACTCCATTGTAGACATCCTATAAAGAGTAATGGATACCAATGCATCTCATAGTACTTGTTTGATATATAACACTACCTCTCTTACTGGAGTAAAACCTGAAATTTCATCTGGGAAGACATCCTTGAAACAATCAACCACTGGAGGAAATTCCATCTAACATGTTTTCTAGTCATATAGATATAAACATGAAATCATATCTGTCATCCCACTCAACCCATGATGCATGGGTCCATCTCAGCTCACCTAGACATCCCATTCATCTTTGTGTAGAAATGATCCACCCTCTTGTGAAGTGAAAGTCACCCTATAATGATAACAATCGACAAAGTCTTGAAAGGAGACCAAACTATCCATTCTAAGTATGAAAGAAAATCCTATAATTTTTATGACATGTATATCAAAAATAAGGTGACACCCACTAATTTCATGGGGGAGCTCCTTTCACTTTCAAACACCTTTCTTTCTAATCCCTAACGACGTATCTAGTTTCATAACATCATTATAATTAAAACCAAAGGGTCCTATTCTCTCCAAAATGGGGAAAAAGATGAAATTATGTTAATCCCCTATATCAACGTGTGTAGAATCAAAAAGAGAGGATATTATAATAGTACCTCGGATAGTAGAAGGTTTGGGATCTTCCACCCATCGGGTCTATTTCATCGTATAATTCGGACATATACTACATACCTAAGAGTCTTTCTTACTACTCTATGCTGGCCATCTTGTTTTCATTGAGATCATGGGGTTTGGATACCACATCCAAGACCACTACCTCAACCTGAATAGCCTAATGCATTCCAGTTCGCTGACTGGTGAGATGTTGCTACCCTGCTCCTAAATGTGGAGTTGGTTTGGACCCTCACTCACTAGATTCTAGTGGAGACGTCCAGCAGAAACACAAAAAGTGGATCATCATTCCACAAGCTTGGAACCTGACTCGGTTCATCGGGAACTAAGGTCTAGTATACCCAATTATTTAGAAGTAGAAGCACCTCAACTAGTTTCTGGAAGATATGTTCTGATTTCTAGATTCACTATATGTAATCTCCATATGATGGTTCCAACTACTAGTCTAAACAATACCATATCATAGTGACAGGGTGCACTTTCTTTTACCTTCATATTCCCTCTGATTCCCCACATTAATCAGCACATTGTTCACTATAGAAGATACAATAGTCAACTAGAAGATATTCACCTATGAGTGGATATTATACTATAGACCATCCTCAAATCACATAGCCATTGATAGATTGTTTAAGAACCCGATTCTTCATTTTGTGTTACAGGTCTCTTATTTTCCCTTTTCCTTAATGTATTTTGATAAAATAATGAAAATGGGGAAAATACTAAATTTTGTGGGTACACGTCATGTCCTTTTCCACACGTCATGTACTTTGGCTGTCTGGGATGACTACATAGGGCGTGTAGGCCTGTCGGCAATGAATGTTATAAAAAATGACTACAAGCCGTGTATATGGTATTTATACACTATTTATTCAGTCGACAAGAGAACAGTAAGGTGGTGGAGGAAGCTATTAGTGGAACGATAGTAAACGCTGTTTAATCATGAATAAATGTCGTGTACTCATGTCGATAGATGAACAATGCCACAGTGGAAAGAAGCTGCCAGAGGAACAGTTAAAAAAATGAGAAGTACACACCATGTACTTGAGAGTACACACCACGTAGTTTTTTTATTTTGATTAAAATGGGATGTTCCTCCTCTGTTCACAGAGGAAGCTTAGAATTCCAGAGTATATTGGGAGAGACAGTCAGATCTTGGAGTATCTCCCAACCGCACACTGGGAACCCGATTCCTGCGTCGTCAATCTATTTGGAACCGCGCGGGTAAGATCTTCTTTCTCCTAGAGCATTTCATACCAATTATTTCCCAAGGTAAAGTTATTTGAGTTTTAACAAGATTATTTTCACCTTAGATCTACACCATTCTTGTTTGTTTCGAGAGGCATCATTCACGTATATTGATTAGGGGTGATCGAGGTAGGTGGTCTGGTGTTTATTTCCAACGGTTGAGTTGAATTTCTGTACCATTGTGCTACGAACCCATGTTGGGGTGTCGTATGGATATGGAATTTGCTAAAAATATATCTATAATTGTATATATAATCTAATGATAATTTTGAACTACTGTTTGGGATCACAACTTAGATCTAGGACTACCCTGGGGGTGTGTTCCTCTGTTTAGTCGTTTGGCTAGGATACTCGAGGGTATACCATGATTATATTGTGCATTGATTTTTCTTGAGATATTGTTTATAAAAATAATTTGTTTATGATTTGGGCTCAGCCTGGTTCCTTTAGCCTGTGGGCCGTGTTTATTAGCCTCAGGGCAGTGTTTCGCTTATCCTGTAGGAAACCTTTCTATGCTTGTGGGCAGTAGATTCTATGCCTGTGGGTGACACTTTGTATGCCTATGGGATATATCAATTATTCCTATGGGTAGACACCTGTGGGTTTCAATTATGGTTACCTGAGGGTAAGGATTGTATGTCTGAGGACAATGTTATCATGAATATTCACCGTGGTGATTTTCATATGTCGTACCTTCCAAGTTATAGCACTTGCTTGGAATGGTTAAATGAATATTAAAATGTCAGTATAACGGGTATATTTTTCTACTATTGAGTATTTCATAGTTCATTGTATTTATTAATGCACACTATTGCTACCCATTTTCACTAACAGTTGGGCACATGCCTTTGGTGAATGCCTACTGGGATATATTTCTCACACCATGTCTGGGTCATGTATTCAGCCCAAACAGACTATATTTCTATAGGTGTAGATAAGGGAATGTGTCTCTATATAGGTACAAGATTGTTTCATATGTGCAGGAGAGAATGGGACCGATCTTAATCCTGCGATGCTGCTACGTTCTATTTACTCTTCTTTGTTTTGTATGGTTGTACCTTGTACATTGAGTTGTATTGTATTGTATTGCAGTGTATCCTATTCTGGAAGCTTTCATAGAATTAGTGATATTATTCTGATGGTAGTTATATTTTCATGACTTATTATATACTCCCTTTACTTATTTTATATGAAATGTGCATAATTTTTGTGAAATATTAATGTTTTAATACTAAGTCTAATTTTTGAGCATTTTTAGAAGTAGTCCAATTGAGTCAGTTTACTAATTTATTTATAATTCTCACCCTAATTATTAATATTGTGTGGTTTATATTTTTTAGGATTCCTTATTCAATTTCTCACATATCATTAGAAGGAATCATGGGCCAATTCGGACATTTGAAGGCTCATACGGACCACACAAGATGACCCAAAGAATTTTTGAAGAAACTAGACCAAACGTGACTATTGAGTTACTGGTCTCACTCCTGAAGCCCATATTTTTTTAAACTCCCCCATGTGTTCTTGATTATCAAAAATAATCATGGATAAAAATTTTAGGGCCCATCTCTAAGAACAAGGGGCCCAAATGATGTTTTGAATTCCAGCCCACCATTCTGGTCGGGAATTAAAATTAGTATATTATTAATGATATATCACCTGATCTAGTCATCAAATCTAGTTTTACATTTTTAGTGTGAAATAGGAGATATAGGTGGCCGACATTTTTGAAGAAATATTTCAGATTTCAAGGAAACATACTATTCCAAAATCCATTCACATTTAGGCTATCGAAAAAGCATGGATTGAAATGGACAGTTTAACATCGTTAAGTCAACCGATCATAAAATTGTCTCCTTATGTAAAAATGACTCCAAATTTTGAGAGAGTATGTAAATCATTTTTATCTTCAACTTTGAAGAATGATATATCTTGATATTTGGCTGTATAGATGTCCAAATTGCCGAGCCAAGTAGAGGGACATATTGGGAATGCAAGCAGTTCACTTGATTGGGTTATAAATACACCCCCTCCTCTCCTTGAAAGGGGTTGGAATTTCAGAAGAGAGGAGATCATATTGGGACGACCAAAGCCTTGGAAAAGGCTTTGGAGGACCTTTTATACTCATGTTTTCACTTGATATTCCTTTCCTCCTCTCTTTGTTTTCATTTACTTTTACGTTCTTCATTGTTGTAATTTTGTAAGTCCTTTCTTTTGCAATTCTGTTTTAATGCTTGTTTCTTCTTCAATATCTCTTATTCTCATTCAACTTCTGTAGAATAATATTAATTTTATTAAAATAGTTTAAATACAGTTTAATCCCCTTACATTATTTTTATTTCAAATTCAATCTAATGTTCATTTTTAATTCTCATCATCGTTCGTGTGTGTCTGTGTTTGGCGCACAAATATTTTCGTATCCATTTCTTTATCTTATCTTATTAATTTATCATCATAATCATTATAACCAGATTAGTAATCATTTTACTGGCTGAGTAAATCTTTAATTGTAGTGAGTTATAATTTAGGTATGTTAATTGATTGAGAGCTTTTTCTCGATGAATATTCATTAAATTAACATTGTTTATGTTGGACTTAACATGTCATGGATTAATGATTTGTTTTTTTAACATATGGATTCCATGGATTATTGGATCTATACATACACTACCACAATCATGTACTGATTTATATTAGAATCCTAGTTATGTTAAGGCTTGGATTATAGCCTTAACACTTATTAATTCCAATAAACGCCAACTTGTGACATGGGTGTTATTTCAATGCAATATAAAGGAAAGCTCAAGGATTTCACAAGCTTAAGAACCAAATGATAAACTCATCCCAATATTTATGAAATTATTAAATCAATCTTAATCAATAAATCATTTCAATTAATATCGACAAACAAACCTTCTAATCAAAATACAATCAACCAAAAATAAACGACTATTACAATGTATCATCACCGAGGATTCGACCTGAGTACTGCTATACACATTAGCAGAGCACTGGAACCTTGACCAGTCGATTGGTGACAATCGGCCATGATTTTCCAATGGAACCATTAACGGGGATGGGGATTTAATTAGTCTTTACTGTCTGGTTATTTTAATATAAAACAAAAAAAACTATATTTTAAAAAAACTTGAAAAAAACACAATGAAAAAACCATATTCTCATAAATTCATAAACAAAAAACATACAAAGAAAAACCCATCTTCCTCTTTCTTTCAAAATCTCTCTGAATGCCCCATAGCCTCCCAAAAAATCCCTTGTATTTGTTTCACCACGAAATTGAGTGAAAAATTCACCAAATTAGGAGGAACAAAAGAGATAATAAAATAATTCAAGAACCAGTCCTTGTCCAACCAGTTGATTTAGAAATGGCCAATCCTAGAGAACAACTCTCTTAAAGAACTTGCTACCACTGATATGAATTACCAACCTATTGGTATTCAATATCCAAACATAGAGCCTTACTTCTAAATCAAATTAGGTTTGATTCATCTTCTTCCTCATTTCCACAGGCTAGCCAGTGAGGATCCGCATCTCCTCCTTAAAGAGTTCCAAGTAGTGTGCTCTACCATGAAGCCTCAAGGGGTTTCTGAGGAAAAAATAAAAATCCGTGCATTCCCTTTCTCCCAAGCTCACACTTCCAAGTCATGGAATTACTACCTACCTCCTGGTTCCATAACCACATGTAATTACATGAAGTGACTCTTCGTAGGGAAATTCTTTCCTGCTTCTTGTACTGCTTATATCTGAAAGGAAATAAGTGGTATCCGTCAGTTCCCAAATGAATCACTCCATGAATACTGGGAGAGGATCAAAATGATTGTTGCAACCTGCCCACACCACCAGATCCCTGACCAAATATTGGTCAAATACTTCTATGAGGGGTTAATGGCTATGGAGAGAACATTCATGGATGCCTCAAGTGGCGGTGCTCTTGTTGATAAAACTCCTACAGCAGCAAGGGATCTCATAAGTAACATGGCTAAAAACACATAACAATTCCATACTCAAGCACATTCTCAATTCAAACAATCCGAAGATAATCAATAAATTGAGTGAAACAAGTTGACCAAGTGGATAAGTGAACCTACAGGTCTTGTGTGACAACTACCTGTGGCATCCAAATCCCCATCCTTGTCTTCTCCACATTCAATGTTTCCTAGACCAGTCAAGAACTATGGAATCTAAAACTCTCCATCTCATCCAACTGACACATGTCCACAATTTTAATATGATCAATCTGATTCATCTAGACAAATGGAGCTCAATGCAGAATATGCTCAGTAGAACACCAACCCTCAACTATCATGTCAGTTTGTTAGAAACTTCATCCAACCTCACTATGAGCCCTTATCTTCTCCCTATAACCCTAACTTGAGATATGGGATTCCTGTTTCTCATCCCCCTCAATTACATCCTCAAAACCAAAACCAATTTCCAAACGGTCAAGCTGTTGGTAACTTCCAACGACCTTATCCTTTTATTCCTCAACCTCAAAGGAAAAATCCTCCTCCTAAATTATAATATCCAAGTGAGACTTCCCAATTACCAAACCAATACAATCACTTTCCTAAGAACCAATATAAAGGAAATCCCTATCCGAGACAAGTCTATTCTTCCAAGCATCCATGGGAAAGTGCAGTTGAAGATCTTTCCACTTTCACCCGTTCGAGCCTTAAAAATATTGAAACCCAAATTTTTCAACTTTCATCCCACCTTAGTTAGAAGTTACCATCTAATTCTTCCCAACTCCCACCTTAACCATTACCCAATCCCAAGGGTATTGTAAGTGAAATTTCACTTAGATTGGGAAAGAAAATTGCTATTCCTTAAGATAAGTCCTCCAACACTCCTTTGACTGTTGACCTAGAAAATGAAATGAAAAAGAAACATGAAAAGGAATATGAATCCATTCTCTCACCTCCTTCCATTCCACATCGGAATCCAATTCCTTTTACTCAAGATGCTTCTAAGCCAATGAAGTCCTTTGAACCTGATCCTGAAGTTCTCGACATGTTTAGAAGTGTTGAAGTCAAAATTCCTATCTAATATGCCATCAAAAAAATTCCTAGGTATGCCAAGTTTATTAAGGAATTTTTCACCCACAAGAGGCAATATAGGACCTTTGAAAATGTTTCCACCTAGCAGTATATTCCCATAATGTGAAAAGATCCAGGGACCTTTATGGTTCCATGCCAAATTGGAAGTTCAAACATTTATGATCCACTCATAGACCTAGGATCCTAAATTAATGTCATGCCCAAATCCATCTTCTCTAACCTTGGTCTAGGTACCTTAAATCCAATGGGTGTTTTCATTCAGTTAGACAATCGAAGCACTGATAGTCCTGAGGGAATAATTGAGGATGTCCTTTCCTAAGTCAATGATCTTATCTTCACTGCTGATTTCTATGTCCTTGACATGGAAGGTGAGACGAAATATTCTTTATCTCCCCTTATTATAGTAATGCCATTCCTCATGACTGCAAAAACCAAGATTTATGTAAATTCAGGCATATTATCCATGGAATTCAGTGTTCAACTGGTCATGTTCTACATTTTCCAAGCCATGTGATACCCATCTAAGGATCACTCTGCATTCTCAATCCTTGCTTCTGAGTAAACTTCTAAGAGTCAATAGAACCCCAATCCACCATGTTCTTCATGTTCTAATGACAAAGGATCTTGTGAAATATGCACCATGATAACAAAGTCATAAATGGTGATGTTGATGTGGACCTTTCATTCATAGACTCTATCAATCTATAAGATCTTAAAAACTCTCTTGAATCCCACATCAACTCTGATCTCTACTGCTCCACCTTGTACAATATTAATAAGAATGAATTTGAAGCAACTGAAGTCCCTTCCTCCATTCATGAGTTGTCTAACCCAAAAATAAAAGATTAGACTAATCTAAAACCTCTTCCTAAACACTTGAAATGTGCATTCCTTTTCCGTGATCACTCATATCCTATCATTATCTCTGCTTCACTTACTGAAACCAAAGAGTCCAAACTTGTTCAGGTGTTAGCAGAAAAAAAAGGCCCTAGGTTGGACCCTAGATGACATACCCGAAATCATCCATGCCCCTTGCATGCATCACATCCATCTTGAGGAGTTATCTAAACCAATTATAAAACCACAAATAAGACTCAATCCACTCATACTTCAGGCTGTTAAGGAAGATATCACCAAGCTTCTTCAAGCTGGTATTATCTACCCAATTTTTGATAGTGAATGGGTTAGTCCAATTAAAGTTGTACCTAATAATGGTGGGATAACTGTTGTCACAAATGAACATTGAGAGGTAGTCACAACTCGAGTGAAGAACAAATCGCATTGTGCATCGACTATAGAAAATTGAATGTTGAAACAATAAAAGATCACTACCCTCTTCCATTCCTTAATCAAATTCTAAATAGATTCTTCGGAAAGTCACACTACTACTTTATTGATGGATACACCAGCTACTTCCAAATCCCAATTTCACCTCATAACCAATAAAAGACTACTTTCACATGCCCCTTTAGAACATATGCATATAGAAGAATTCCTTTTGGACTTTGCAATGATCCTGGAACATTCCAGAGGTGTATGATGAGTATCTTTTCCAAATTCATTGAACATTGCATGGAAGTGTTCAGGGATGACACCACTATTTATGGTGAGTTATTTGAATCTTGTTTGAATTCACTCTCTCTAGTCCTCCAAATGTGTGGCAAGTGTAACCTTGTGTTAAATTTTGAAAAACGTCACCTCATGATTTTAAATGGGATTGTTCTAGGGAACATAGTTTCGAAAGATGGTATGGAAGTTGATCCTACCAAAATTGAAGTGATCCAATCACTTCCTCAACCCATTTCTATTCAAGACATCCATTCATTCCTCGGTCATGCACGTTTCTATCAGAGATTCATCTATAAATTTAGTACAATTTCCCTCCCACTCACTTGATTGGTCCAAAATTATGTCACTTTCTATTTCGATGAATTTTGAAAGAGTTCCTTCATTGAACTCAAAACTACACATACATCTGCCCCAATAATACAATCCCCAGATTGGTCCATGCCCTTTGAGTTGATGTTTGATGCTTCTGATAGAGCTGTTGGGGTCGTTATTGGTCAAAGAAGATTAAAGACTCCTCATGTCATCTATTATACCTCAAAAACATTGGATGATACTCAATCTCACTACACTGTCACTGAAAAATAACTTTTAGCAGTTTTTTTGCCTTAGATAAATTTTGGACCAATCTCTTATGTGCAATAATCATCATCCTCATAGACCATTCTACTATAAAGATCTTACTCATGAAAAGTGATTCCAAACTGAGGCTAATAATATGGATCTTAATTATCCAATAGTTTGACCTTGAAATAAATGATAGACCAGGAAAATAAAAACTTGTGGCTGATCACTTGAGTAGAATTTATAATTCTTCTCATTCTAAAATCATTGATCCTGAATTCACCTTTGAGAACCTTTCATATCTCACTCCAAAGTTACCATGGTATGCCCCAATTGTAAATTACTTGGTTTCTGGTGGTTTTCAAGAAATTTATTCAAAAGAACAAAAAATGAAGTTGAAAAGTTATTCAAAACAGTATTTTTGGGAATAAAATAAACTTTGGAAAACTGGAGAACACATGGTAATTAAATGATGTGTTGATAAAATGAACATTATTCTATCTTAGAATTCTGTCACTCGATGCCTGGTTGTGGCCACTTCAGACCACAAAGGACCTCTCGAATGGTCCTAGACTCTGGATTCTTCTGGTCTTCACTCTTTAAGGACTCACATGAGTTCTGTCAATCATGTCCCATTTACCAAATGATTGGCACAATATCTGAGAGAAATGAAATTCCCCAAAATACTTCAATTTTTGTGAGATATTTGATGATTGGGGAATCGATTTCATGGGACCATTTCCCCTTTCCAATTGATTCTCATACATCCTTCTTGAAGTTGATTATGTTTCTAGGTGGGTCGAGGCCAAACCCACTAGAAAGGATGAATCACATATTGTTAGTGAGTTCCTAAAGACAAACATCTTCCACAGATTTGGCATGCCTCATGCCTTGATAAGTGACTTAGGAACCCACTTTTGTAATAAAACCATGGAATATCTTTTGAACAAGAATGGGGTTATACATAAAAATTCAACTGAATATCACCCCAAATTAATGGCATGGATGAAATTTCTAATAGAGAAGTGAAAAGAGTTCTTAAGGGAATTGTAAAGCCCACCAGAAATGACTGGCCTAAAAGACTTGGTGAAACACATTTGGATTATCAAACTACCTATAAAACACCCATTGGGATGTCTCCTTTTAGGATAGTTTTTGGTAAATCATGTCATTTTCCATTTGAAATCCAGCATAAGTCATTTTGGGCAGCAAAAACTTGTAATTTTGATCTTGAAAAATCCTGTGAAGAATGATTGTTGAAAGTGGCTGAACTGGAGGAGCTTCGACTTGATTCTTATGTTAATTAAATTCTCTACAAAGAAAAATCCAAGGTACTCTATGAAAAAATCATCATGAGAATGGTATTACATGAAGGTGAAAAGGTATTTCTTTTCAACCCTTGATTTCATCTTCACCCATGTAAGATTAATTCTCGTTGGGAAGGTCCTTTTGTTATTACTAATGTTTACCCATTTGGTGTAGTGAATGTCTAAGAAACCACTTCCAAAATGACATTAACAGTTAATGGACATCGGTTATAGAATCACCATGAAAGGACACACATCCCAGGAACCACCGCAAGTTCCATAAGATCCCCATCATCTTTAGTTGACCCACCGGTGGATGGCGACGACAACCCAACAAATCCAAACCAGGGGGAACCTCTTTCCCTTTAACTACATCTCTCTCTCTCTCTCTCTTTCTTCTTCATCCTCCCTCATTCCCATTTTTTCACAACCTTCCTCATAAAACTTTTATTATTTACTCTTTCTCTTTTGTGTGGGTGTGTCTTTATAAAAAAACAAAAAAAACTAAAAAAACAAAAAAAACAAAAAAATAATAATTTAAGAAACAATATGAAAAATCAAGACTAATTCTTACTCACCCTAAAAATTTCAAATTTTGTCTTACCATTTTGGGGAGTCCAAAGCCATGTTTTCATGTCAAAAATTTTGTATTATTATCATGAATTTGGATAAATAATTTTGTCTCAAAACCAAAAAAAATTATGCTCAATTTTTGATTTAGAAAATTATTTTCCCCAATTGTGAGAAACAACATTAGTTTTCATGCCATGGACACCTGTGGCCATCTTTTCAAAATGTGTGTTTTCACCCCCATTTGTGAGTCATTATTTTGTGGACCGTCGAGCTGAATTTCATACCTTAGTGTGCATTAATATGATAGTGGAATTTCCTGAACCACATGAGAATCACAATACCCAAATAGCCTCCCATTTCCCTTACATTAATCCTCCTTTTGAAAGCCCCTTTGAGCCTATGAAAACCTTTTCTTTGATAGCCACATTAGAATCCCAATACCTTTTCCCTCCCAATACCAACAAGGATTTTCATTGCATAATTTTTTGAAATTTTAGTGTGGGGGAATGGATTTCATTGTTTGGGTACCCTATTATTGATTTTCAACGAGTTATCATATGCTTGGGGGAAAGCATCCATTTTAGTGTGGGGGAGAGGTTGTCATTCAGTGTGTTTTATGAAATGTAATGTACTTACATTTATGTGATTTTTTAAATATTATTCACAAGGGTTTAAAAAAAATTAAAAATGATGAAAAAAATTAAAACAAAAATGCAAAATGGGTTGTGTCTTGGGTAGTTCAAAAATACCTATTCTTCAACCTTTGATCTTGTTATAACTATTAAAATTAGTGTTGCAAGGATATCAAACATGGGTTGGGATATGAGTGTGAGATCTGTTTCAAGGTCAACTTTCGAAAAAAAATGAAAAAAATAAAAAAATAAAACTTGCATTATATTATTATTGGGGGAAGTTTTTTTGTAAATATTCCATATTTTCATTACGTTCATATTTTCTTCCTATATTTTGTTTTTATTCACACAATCATTACATTGTAAATATTTGTTTTCATTTCATTCCATGTATTATTTCAAAATAATGTTCATTTCTTTTTCTATGATGGTGTTTTAACCCACTTATTCTCTCTCATGGACTTTATATTCCTACCATCCCACAGCCACATAAAAACCCCTTAAAAATTCCTCTTTATTCTTGTGCACTTGGGATATGTATTGGATTCTTAGATCTCTTTCAAGCTCTAAGATTTTCACTTTTGGTTGGTGAAAGAGTGAAGCTCCACAAATGAATTTTATGATCTTCAGAGGTGTGAGTTTTGAGTGACTAAATTTTCCATTTCTATATTTGATCATGAGAAAATTAATTACTTTTGGAACAATTTTTCTATAAAAACTTGTGGTGGATTTCAAAATGGATGAGGGAAATAGTCTAAACCTCCCCTGATTGGAGAAAACAAAATTTTAATATTTGTAAGTGAGTGAAAATGATTTTGTCAGGTTTTTATATTTGTTGCACATGAGGACATGCACCAAAAAAACGTGTGGGGTATTTGATGCTATTAATATTTTAATTACTTATTATATACACCCTTTACTTATTTTATATGAATTTTTCATAATTTCTGTGAAATATTAAGGTTTTAATACTAAGTATAATTTTGGAGCATTTTTAGAAGTAGTCCAATTGAGTCAGTTTACTATTTTTTTATAAATCTCGACCTATTTATAAAAATTGTGTTGTTATTGATTTTTAGGATTCCCTATTCAATTTATCATATATCATTAAAAGGAATCATGGGCCAATTCGGCCATTTTAAGGCTCATATGGACCACACAAGATGACCCAAAAATTGTGTGAAGAAACTGGACCACCCATGATGATTGAGTTATGCGTCTCACTCCCAAAGAAAATATTTTTTGAATCTCCACAATTTGTTCGTGATTATCCAAAAGAAGCATTGATAAATATTTCAGGGCCCAAATCTAATAACAAGGGGCCCATGTAAAGCTTTGAAGTCCATCCCAGCATTCTGGCTGGGAATTAAATTCAGTATAGTATTAATGCAATATCTCCTGCTCTAATCGTAAAATCAAGCTAAAAGTTTTCAGTGTGAAAGAGTAGATATAGGAAGCCGACTTTGTTGAATAAATATTTCAGATTTGAAGGCATATTACTATTCCAAAATCCATTCACATTTTTTCCATCGAAAAAGCATGGATTGAAATGGACAGTTTAACTTCGTAGAATCAACCGGTCATAACTTTGGCTCCTTAAGTCCAAATGACTCCAAATATTTTAAGAGGTCTTCCAAAATTATTATATCTAAATTTTAAAAAGGATATATCTCGAGATTCGGCTGTCCAGATGACCAAATCATCAAGCCAAGTGGAGGGACAGATTTGGAATGCAAACAGTCCACTTCCTTGGGCTATAAATACACCCCCTCATCTCCTTGAAAGGGGTTGGAATTTTAGAGTAGAGGATATCATATTGGCACGACCAATGCCTTGAAAAAGGCTTCGTAGGACCTTACATACTCACGTTTTCACTTGAGAGACCTTTCCTCTTCTCATTATTTTCATTTACTTTTATGTTCTTCATTGTTGTGATTTTGTAAGTCCTTTCTTTTGTAATTCCGTTTTAATGAAAGTTTGTGATTCAATATCTATTATTCTCATCCAACATCTATAGATTAAAATTAATATTCTTAAAATATTATAATTACAGTTTAATGCCCTTCCCTTCTTTTGATTTCCAATTCAATCTAACGTTTTTTTAATTCTCATCATCGTTCGTGTGCGTGTGTTCGACACACAAATTTTTTATTATCCCTTTTTTAATCTTATCTTCTTAATTTATCATCATAATCATTATAACCAGATTATTAATAATTTTAATGGCTGAGTAAATATATAATTGGGGTGAGTTATAAATTAGGTATGCTAAGTGATTGGGAGCTTTTTCTCGACGAATATTCTTTAAATTAACATTGTATATGTTGGACTTAACATGTCATGGATTAATGACTTGTTTTGTGTAACATATGGATTCCAGGGTTTATTGGAACCATAAATACACTAAAAAAACCAAGTACTGATTGAGATTATAATCCTAGTTATGTTATGGCTTGGATTAAATCCTTAACACCAAAGAATTCCAGTCAACGTCAACATGTGACATGAGTGTTAATTCAATGCAATATAAAGAAAAGCTCAAGGATTTCACAAGCTTAACCACCTAATGATGAACTCAACCAAATATTTACCAAATTATTAAATCAATCTTATTCAATCAATGATTTCAATTTTTATCTTCAAAAAAACCCCTAATAAAAATGCAATCAACTAAAAACAAACGACTATTACAAAGTATCATCACCAAGGATTCGACCCGAGTACTGCTATACACATTAGCTGAGCACTGAAACCTTGACCGATCGACAGGTGACCATCATCCCATATGTTTCAGCTGCATATATATATATATATATATGATTGTTGGTTATCCTTGTCTATTTCAGTTATATATTGTTTATTGCTTCTGCTGTTGTTTTTTATTTATCTTTTCCACAGTGCTACACTTTGAAAAATGAGGGCATAGTTTCCCCATTATCAAACATGGGCCCTTTCTACTTGTCGGCAGCCTATGGAGTTTGGGGAAATGTGCTTTAGGTCATGTGACCAACTGGGTTCGTGGCACCCGTTGAGTGGCACCCAGATCCGGGACGTTATATAGAGATATCAGATGGTTTCTTTTCTTTGACATATGGTTTGGAGCCTTAGTTATGGATAGGACACACATGGTAGTTAGTAATATGTTTTTCCCAAGAGTAGCTAACCCATGTATAGGGAAAATCCAATCTACCTCGTTATTGTAATTATTACTGGTTTTTAAAATTTATAGTTAATTTTATTTTCACCAATGCATGACACACTTGTGATTGTACTGTTTATATGTTATACAAGGGTTCTACTTAGTTGAAACCTGATGAGATGAGGGTATTCTATATCTTGCATTATTTAGGAACATTCTAGAAATCACACATCATGCATTCTTTCCATTCCATTTAGGTGCATTAGAAATTGCATGTTGTTGTGATAGTTCTTGTGCTAGAAAAGCATGCTGTTGTGATAGCTTCTTTGATAAAATACTTTCTATGTGTTAGGTAATTTTGGTGAGATGTTTTGATATAATGAACTCCAAACACTGGTTCTTGAGGATTATGGGCCCTCAATGACTGGAATATGGTGGGTCATTGATGTGTTTACTTTGTTATAACATGTCTAAGATGCCAAGCATTAATTCTCAGGGAGTATGGGCCCTCACGGATCAGAATTTGGCACTTAGGTTTTTGTTCAATGTTTTTCTAGGATCCGAAGTTGTTTCTAAGGCATACTATCTAGAAAATCAAGAATAAATGCCATGTAGTTCCTTTGAAACATGTCATGTGTTCTTCTGTTTAGGAAGAAAGGAAAAAAATTTAAGTACACACCGTGTACCCTAAGTACACGCCGAGTAGTCTCTTCCCGTGTCATAGATCTTGTGGGTGAGGACACGGGGTGGGGAATGTATTGGGGGAGACACTCCATGTACCGATTGTACACATCGTGTAGTGTAGACCAAATTTCTACTAGTGTAACTAACAACACGGACAAATGAATCCTTATGACATACACGCCATGTCTACCTTGAACACTCCGTGTAGTCTGACCCAGGTTCCCAGCCATGTCAAGAACATCACGGCTCGGTGTTATCTTTCATTGTACATGCTGTGTCTGTTTGGAACACGGCGTGTAGTGTGACCTGGGTACACTGGACGTGTGAAGAGAAACATGGGCCGGTGAAATCTTGTAGCTTACACGCTGTGTCTACTTTTGAACATGCTGTGTAGTCTTGTTTTAGTAGTGCTGTGTGGATTAAGAAACATATATGGACTCAGGTAGGGAGGAAGGATTCAAGTATACGCCATTTTTTTGGACAACACACCATGTAGTTGGGGAGTTACATGACCAGTTTTAGCTGGAGTACATGCCCATGTGGATGACCTGTGAGAACATGTTGTGTAGTATTTTTACACGCTGTGTCGGAATGTTCTGTAAAACATGAATGTTTTTTTCTCCTCTTCACTTCATACACTCCTTGTTTTCAGTCCTTGATGACCTTGATCTATGGTGTGTGTTTGTCATTGTATATTCATTCCACCGAGACGACCACCGGTAGTTCACCAGGAGAGTGGCGATGATTATACTCTGGAGATGGTGGGTCATGGGGTACCAATGGAACATCCAGCAGAGCCAGATGTAGCGCTAATCGTTATAACAGACACATGCACGAAGGCATATTTCTGTGAATGCTTCATGTTGTTTAGGCATACAGGGGGAACCGCAGGCTGCCACATCTATGGCAGAGCTCACTCGTATATTCTAGCAGGAGCATCTTCCTAAATTTTTGGGGGATGGCGGACCGCTGACTATAGATTCTTTGCTGGGTTCTATGCAGACTATTTTCGAGAATCTGGAGAATCCTCTTTGGAGAATTCTAAAGCTCTCTACATACATGATGCGTGATTCCTCCAAGAGGTGGTGGTATGTTACCTCCCTATCTAATCATCACAAAGACATGGTGTGGGAAGATTTTTAGGCAGCCTTCAATGAATTATTCTTCCCAGAGATGCTAAGGGTAGATCAAGCTCGAGAGTTCATGAATCTGTAGAAGGGTTCCATGTTAGTGATGGATTATTATGCTCTCTTCACCGAGCTTCAGCATTTTGCACCCATTCTGGTTGGTGATGAGGCGTTGAGGGATCAATGCTTTGAGGATGGTCTTCGGTATGACATCCGACCGCTGGTGAATGTTTTCAGGTTTCTTACAGTACATGCCATTGATATCCAGTCACTGATCGTAGAGCGAAACCTGCGAGATACTAGTGGTGTGGGCCAGGGTGGTTCGGCACCAGCTTCTAGTACTATTTCTACAGGTAAGAGGAAGAGACAAATGGAATTCTCTCACAGTGGTAGTAATAGCCAGAAGAATAATTCAGGTGGCCAGGTCATGTGATACCAGTGTGGTAAAGAGGGGAATATGAGACCATAGTGTTATTGTGACCTAGTGGAGTGCCAAGCTGGCGGAAGGATGGGTCATCTGTAGCACTTTTACAGGGCATTTCCACTAGTGGCTGGTGAGAGGGGTTCTGTGCAGACTCTGCATCCAGGAGCAAGACCAACAGCTTCTTACCAATCAGAAAATTGGAATACGTCAAGGCGTGCAGGCAGAGATGGTGGTTGTGGCTGTGGTAGCCAGACACCAGGATCTCATAGGTAGCAGGGCAGGTTAGATTTGGGTAGCCAGGCTATGTCACAGGGCTGCGACACTGTGCAGGCTTATGCAGTTCAACATACCCAACATGTGGAGGAACTTAGACCTTCTACTATCAGAGGTACTATTCTAGTAACTTCTGTTTTAACATCAGTACTTTTTGATACGAGTGTTACACATAGCTTCATATTTGTAGCCATTGTGTAGATCCTTGGGTGTTTTGTTTCTTCTTCTTCTGATATTATGACTCTAGATACTTCATCCGGGACTAGTATAGCCAGTCTGCGTCAATGCAGGGAGTTCCCCCTAGAGTTTGGTCGATGTCACTTTCTTTGGGACCTTTATGTGTTATAGATGACCACTTATGATGTCATTCAATGGATGGACTGGTTGGTTCTTTTTCGAGACTTTGTATATTTCTATCGTCGCATGGTGAGTTTCACTTCACTAGAGGGAGGAGAGTTTCTATACAAGGGAGAATGGGATGTCCAGGTGAGCAGAGCTGGACCCGAGCATCATGGGTGAGGTGGTGTGATAGCCCAGATTGCGATTTTATATTTGGATATCTAGGGAACTTTTTAGATAGATTTCCCTCCAATGGTTTAGCATTTCAGGGATGTCTTTCTGAATGAATATTCAGGTCTTCCACCGGAGCGGGAGGTTGATTTCACTATTGAGCATGTTCCAAGAGCAACACTGGTGTCTATTCCTCCTTATTGGATAGCTACAACAAAGTTTCAGGATCATAAGAGGCAGTTAGAGGAGTTACAAGCAAAGGATTTCATCCAACCCAGTACTTCTCCTTGGAGTTCGCATGTAATTATTTATAAGAAGGCATACGAAACCCTCAGAATTTGTGTGGATTATCAGAATCTGAACCAGCTGATGGTTAAGAACTGATATCCCTTACCAAGGATTTATGATCTTTTTGATCAACTTCGTGGATAATGATTGTTCTTGAAGATTGACTTGAGATCCAGATATCATCAGTTATGCGTTACACCATTGGATATGCCACTTACTACTCTTCAGAGAAAATAAGGTCTATAAGAGTACTTGATGATGCCGTTTGGACTAACAAATGTGCCAACGGTTTTCATGGCTCTGATGAGTTGTGTGTTCCATCCCTATCTGGATTCTTTCACGGTAGTCTTTGTGGACGACATCTTGGTGTACTCTAATACTCAGTACGACCATGACACCCATCATGAGATCGTATTGAGTACACTGAGAGAGCATCAACTGTATGATAAGCTATCGAAGTGCCACTTTTAGATGGACCAGATTATTTTCCTAGGTTATATTATCTCAGAGGCAAGAGTTGCAGTAGTCCCAGAGAATGTGAGAGCAGTAGTTTCCTAGAAGCATCCTAAGAACGTGTTTGAGATATGGAGTTTGTTGGGGCTGGCTGGTTACTACATGTGTTTTATACTTGACTTCTCCCACTTAGTAGCACCGTTGATGGATTTTACTAAGAAGGGTGTGAAGATCCTTTGGTCATAAGCTTGCGAGACTGCTTTTCAGGAGCTGAAAGGAAGTTTGACATCAACACCCGTACTGATACAACCAGATAAAGGGATGAGCTATACATATTATTGTGATGCATCAGGTATTGTGCTAGGAGTAGTGTTGATGCAGGGAAATTGAGTTGTTGCATACGGGTCTTGGCAGTTGAGGTCAAATGAGAGGAATTACTCGACGCTTGACCTTGAGTTGGCTATAGTTGTTCATGCATTGCGCTGTTGAAGATATTATCTCTTGGGAGAGATTTTTTTGGTATTCACTAACCACAAAAGACTAAAATACATCTTTACTCAGCATGACCTGAACCCGAGATAGTGAAGGTGGGTCGAATACATTCAGTCCTTCGACTTTGATCTTGCCTATACACCTGGTAAGGGCAATGCAGTAGCTGATGCACTGAGCAGGAAGACGCAGACACAGGCAGTACAAGAGGCCATTGGTGAGTGGCAGTTTATGGCTTCGTTTTCTGAGATGCATTTGGAGGTGTACTATAGTCAAGGGAAAACATATATTTATTCCTTAGCTGTGACAACTACCCTCATGGATAGAGTGAGGATGATGAAACTGTCATATTAAGAAGGCTTAGTTTTGTAGGAGTCAGTGGCAAGTGAGGACCCTCTTCCTAGATGGATGATAAGTGATGATGGGGTAATGTGTTTACATGGATGAGTGTGGGTCCAGGGGATATACACAAAGAGATAATGCAAAAGTTTCATACTTTAGCCTAGGCAGTACGTCCTGGAGTTACCAAAATGTACTGTGACATGAGACGTCGGTATTGGTGGCCTGATATGAAGAGAGAGGTTTCTTGTTTTGTTACGAGATGTTCAACCTGTCAGCAGGTGAAGGCGGATCATCAGAGGCCAGCATGACTGTTACAGCAGTTACCCATTTCTGAGTGGAAATGGGATGATGTCACGATGGATTTTGTGATGTGATTTCCAAGGTCACCTGGAGGCAGTGATTCCATGTGGTTTGTAGTAGACAGACTTACAAAGGTAGCTCACATTTTGCCGATCAAGGAGACCTTCAGTGTGGACAAACTCAGAAAGTTGTATATCCAATAGGTAAAACGTATTCATGGGGTCCTCGTTCTATCATTTTAGATAGGGACGCCCATTTTTTATCTCATTTCTGGTAGATTTTTTAGAGGGACTGGGTACACAGGTGCTTCTGAGCACAACATACCATCCTCAGACCGACAGCCAGTCAGAGCGTATGATACAAGTGCTTGAGGACATGCTACGTGCTTGAGTCGTGGACCTTGGGGGATCCTGGGAGAAGCATATACCCCTATTCGAGATTGCCTATAATAACATTTTTTAGGATACTTTTGAGATGGCACCTTACAAGAATTTATATGGTAGGCCATACTGATAACCTGTTTTCTGGTTGGAGGCATGTGATGGAGCTTTACTGATACCACGTATCATGTAGGAGACTTCAGAGCAGGTCCAGTTGATTCAGAATTGGATAGCTACTGTACAGTCTCGTCAAAAATCTTATGCCGATCACTTCAGATGACCCTTGGAATTCATGGTTGGGGATTATGTTTTCTTGCATGTTTCGCCGAGGTTGGGACATAGGCAGATCAAGAGATAGGGTAAACATTCACCAAGGTATGTGGGAGAATTTGAGACTCTGGAGAGAGTCAGGTCAGTTTCCTACAGGTTTTAGTTACCACAGAGGTATCGGGCCATGCACGATGTCTTCTATGGGTCTCAGCTGTACCACTATCATTCAGGCACATATCTTGTTTTTCAACCCAAGGAGTTTGATCATCAGGTTGATCCATCTTTTGAGGATCATCTGATTCGTATTGTTGAAAGGAGCATGATGGTTCTATGAGGCTGGTCAGTTCCTCTCGTACAGGTGATATGGAAACATGTCCGAGTGTAGGATGAAACCTAGGAGTAGGAGACCGACATACATGCCCAGTGGCCAGAGTTGTTCTGATCTTTATCTTTTCCACCCTTGGATGGGAAATTTGGGGACGAATTGTTTTAAGGTGGGAAGTTTGTATGAACTCAGTTCTTCATTTTGAGGTACAATTCTCTTCTTTTCCCTTTTCCTTAATGGTTTTTGATAAAATAAGGAATATGGGGAAAAATCCAAAAAAATTTGGGCACACGCCATGTACTTTTCCACCCACTATGTACTTCGGCCGTGTGGGATGAGTACACAGGGTGTGTAGCCCTGTCGGCAATGAAAGGTTTATAAAATGACTATATGCCGTGTATAGGGTATTTACATGTCATGAATTCATTCGGAAGAGGAACAATAAGGTAGTGGAGGCAGCAACTAGTGGAGTGACAATATATGCCGTTTAATCAGGAATACACACCTTATACTCATGTTGACGGATGAACAATACCGTGGTGGAACGAAGCTGCCAGAGGAAGATTTAAAAAATGAGAAGTACACTCTGTGTACTTGAGAATACATGTCATGTAGTTTTTTTGATTTTAATAAAAGAGGAAGTAGCCTCCTCAGTTCACAGAGGAATCTTAGAACACTGGAGTATAGCGGGAGAGATAGCCAGATCATAGAGGATCTGTTGACAACACACCGGGAAACTGATTCTTGCGCCGTTGATCTCTTTGGAACCGCACAGGTATCCTCTTCCTTTTCAATGAGCCTTTCTTACCAATTCTTCCCTTAGGGAAAGTTATTTGAGTTTTAATGATATTATGTTCACCTTATAAATGTGTTGTTCTCATTTGTTTTGGGAGGCATCGTTCATGTACATTGATCAGGGGTGATTGAGGTCTGGTGTTTATTTCTAATTGTTTAGTTGAATTTTTGTACCGTTGTGATACAAACCCATGTTGGGGTGTCGTTTGGCTGTGGCCTTTGCTAAAAAGATATCTTGAAGTTTATATATAATCTAATGATATGTTTGAACTACTGTTTGGGATCACTGCTTGGATCCAGGACCACCCCGGGGGTTTGTTCCCCGGTCTAACCATTTTTCCAAGATACCCAAGGGTGTTCCATGATTGTATTGTGCATTTATTTTTCATGAGAGAAATTTTATATAAATCGTTGGTTTATGATTTGGGCTTAGCCCAGTTCCTTTAGCCTGTGGGCCATGTTAATTATCCTAAGGGAAGTGTTTCTCTTAACCTATGGGAAACCTTTCTATGCCCATGGGATGTAGATTTTGTGCCTATGGGCAACACTTCGTAGGCCTATGGGAAATATCTGTCATGCCTGTGAGCATACACATTTGGGTTTTGATTATGGTTACCTGGGGGAAAGGATTGTATGTCTGAGGACAGTGTTATAAAAAATATTCACCCTAGTTATTTTCATATGTTATACCTTCCATGTTAAAGAACATGCTTGGAATGGTTAAATGAATATTAAAATGGAAATATAACTGGCAGAGTTAGTTACTTTTGAGTACTTCTTAGTTTATTGCATTTAATACTGCACACTACTACTACACATTTTCACTAATAGTTGGGAACGTGCCTTTGGTGGGTGACTACTGAGATTTATTTATCACACCTTGTGTGGGTCATGTCTTCAGCCCAAACAGACTATATTGCTGCAGGTGTCGACATGGGAAAGGGTCCCTATATAGGTAAATGATTGTTGCAGAAGTGTAGGAGAGTATGGGACTGAGCATACGCTTGTGATGCTGCTGCGTTCTATTTACTCTTCATTGTTTGGTTTGGTTTTACCTTATACTTTGAGTTGTATTGTATTGTATTGCAGTGTATCCAGTTCTGACTGCTTTCATAGAATTAGTGATATTCTCTATCTTTATATGTATATGACTACTGGTTCTCATTGTCTGTTTCAGTTATATATTGTTTACTACTTCTGTTGTTGTTTGTTATTTATCTTTTCTACTACGCTACAATTTGAAAAATGAGGGAATAGTTTCCCCATTATCAAAACTAGGACCTCTGTGCAAGTCGGTGGCCTCTGGAGTTTGGGGAAATGCGCTTGAGGTCATGTGACCAACCGGGTTCAGGGAACCCGTTGAGTGGCACCTAGATCCGGGACATTACAGATTGTCACCCATCAGAATAGATACGAATAAATAGAGTTTATGAAAGGGGGAAGAGTAATCCATAACTAATAGAGCACCCAGATTCATGTGAATAAACTCATAGGTCTTGTCATCCCTTATCATATCGGGAATGAATTTGTCATAAAAGGCTGTCTAAAAATCATTTGATGTCATGTCCCGATGACTCTATATCTGTGTGGTAACATCCCACAACCTTTTGGTAGAATCACACAAAATATAAGTCTCAAGCTTGACCCTCCTTTACGGAGGTGTCTTAATATGCTCAGATATCATTAACATGGCATCTAGCCATTACTCTATAGGATGTGGCCTGCCTTCCCGGGAAAAAATGGGTGGATGCTGATTCTAGAAGACTTGTGTTACTTATTATATTGACCAAGAAGTGGTGCTTCCTAAAAGGTTTTCATGAACCTCATAAAGACTTCACAGAAATGTTATTTAACACCTTAATTCAGTAAAAAATCCAGTTCCACAACTAGCAAGAATGGAGGGTTGACTGTTAGCCCATGGCCTACCACCTCCGAGGTATGGTCATTTCCACCCTCATGGCATACTACTAGAGGGCATCGAAGTGGTATTTCTCTATAAATTCCAGAAAATACACCTTAGTATAAAATAATTCATCAAGGTACATAGTTCAAGAGTTAATGAAAAAAATTGGACAAGGAAATCCTCAACAGATCACATAAATTGGGTACATGACGTGTATAAAATAAGCACAGCATATCCCCTCTCACGTAGGTGTGTACTCCAACAGGCCTGGGCATGTAAACATCCCAGTTAAATAGTGTGAAGGAACTATTCAAGGTGTTTATACTTAATCTATTACATGGACATGTACTCCCACTGGCCTGGTCGTGTAAACACCCAAGGTACACTGTGTGTCAGTCTGGTACATAGTGTGTACTCAAGTATTCCCTTCTAGCCTCGTACTTTTACATGGCCAGAGCCATAATGGTCTACCTATGAAAAACTACCCGGTGTTTACATAATGTCCAATGTCTGTTATAATCAATGCTCAAAAACCCATGTTTTCTCTCACATGACTGGACACATGATCAAAAACCACACGGCGTGTACTCAACGTAAACGATGTGTACCAAAAATGTTCTTCTCTTCCCGGACATAAGAACACATTGTGTGTGTTCATAGGACCACACGCCGTGTTGTCTCGGTTTCCAAAAATTAATCCTCATAAACATCCTTGAAACCCCATATTTTTTCAAAATAAAGCACAAGTGTGAAAATTTTTGATCATGGGGGCCCATAATCCATGCGAATCAAGGCTTGGAATCCCCATATAGCACATAACAACACAATCTATATACCATGGAAAAAATGTGATCCACCAAATTCTGATCTAAGAGGGACCATACTATTCATGGACCAACGTTTTTCATCCATCAAATTCAACCATAACACATACCAATACACCTATCACAACCTCAAGTATATATATCACGTTACCTATCATAACAACATGCATATCTAGAACAACATCTATCGAAACAGAATGCAATCAATAATTTTATCTAAAAGGAAAGGAAAGAATGCATGGAATGTGTTTTTTAACACGTTTCTATATGACAGATGAGATTGAATACCATCATCTCATCGGGTTGCAAAAAAACAGAACCATAATGATATCAATAATAACAACCTGAAACAAGTCCATCACCCAAAGACAAAATCGAATCAACTGTAATAGCTCAATATCCAGAAAATAAAATTTCATTTGAGGTAATTTGGATTTTACCTATACATTGGGTAGCTACTCCAGAGCTCATCTAGTTACCAAATTTCATTTCCTTTATATATTCATGAAACAGTAAATCAAACCAGGAATGAAATTATCTGATAAGACATTGTAATGTCTCAGATCCAAAATGCACTCACCTAGTACACCATACCTAATTGGCCACATGTCCTCAAGCACATTTCCTCGAATACCAGAGGCTACCAACTAGAAGCAAGGGACTAAGGTTTGATAGTGGGGAAACTATTCCCTCATTGAATGATTATAATGCAACAAAATAAAAAATATGCAATAGAGGAAGTAGTAAACAAAATATAAACTAAAATAACCTCTAGAATACTGATAAGATTAATATCCACACATCATTCCATAAAAATATGATTCAACTTCTTATATGTTCTAATAAAGCATCCAAAACAAGTTAAATATATTAATACACTATATGTGTCTCAAAATCACAAATGAATAGAAAAGAGACTGGGATGAATCAAAAGCCTCGGCTTAGACCCTTACTATCCAACTGTTAAGTATCACATCAAGTACCTTTATTAGGGTGCTTTCCCTGATCAACAGATGCAATTATATAATCCTTTTGGGCCTAAATGAATGACCCAAAAAGGGTGTGAGACTAAATCCTAGTAGGAAACCACCCAGGTTCTATACCAATCATTCAGTGAATATATATAAGATTCATCTAAAATAGTGAAATAATTAAATAATAAGTACTCAAATGTATGCACAATAGATATCTCAGAAGAAAATTTAATCAAGTACAGGTATTGACTGATTCCAAGCTTGTGATTTGTCTTGGAAGAAGCACCATTAGTCATTCAATTTCATTATTGAATTCCATTGGATTGTATAATAGTCTCATGGTTTGGAGAAGGCATGATGACCCCTCGTATAAATATAACAATCAACTCTTGACATAATTATCATTTAATCATTGGACAATAGAGGCCAAAAATTGATATCCCTCAATGGATATTAGTTTTGATCAAAATATTATATAAGACTCAATGAGCCCCACCACCCTATTTGTAAATTTCTCACGTCCTTTGCCTGATTAACCTCTTAAGCCCATCCATAATATTTTATCTGAGAAAATGGTTCACCAATGGTATATAAGATGTAATTGGTCACAAGAACAAGTCATTGTCTTTTAACCAAGACTGTGGCCCACCCATTTCTAATTACGTCATTTTATCATTTAATTCAACTACACAATCCACAATAGAAACAACATATTTAAATTAATCTACCACATGGATTTAAGATAATAAACTCATGTTGTCTTAGATTACATAATAACCAACACATGTAAATTAAATTATTACATGGTGTCACAAGGATAACTTACATGGGAAAAAAATATAAAAATCCAATTACGAAATTTAAAAAATTAAAAGGCTTATGAAAATAAGTATCACAGTTGAAAAACTTATATAAAAATAAATACATTTTTCAGAAACCATGATTGTGTATTAATGTCAACCCTCGTAGAAATTGTAATCCAAATAGCCTTCAAAGGGAAATACACACATCGGGTGGCCTTAAATCAAGGTTTAAAACCCTAATCAAGAAATCAAATTAATCAATTATTTACCTAATCATCAATAGGAAATAATATAGTTTGTTAATCAGTTAAGCGACACCCTAAATGTGGGTGTGTGGTACTTGGAAATATATAATACTCATGAGAATTCGTGAAAGGCACAAACCCACCTCCCTCGTACTCGTACGACTCTCCTTGTCCAGTTTCGGTCTCTAATTTGACCTTGAATGGAGTTGATCTACAAAAATGTTTTAAAATCACCACCATAAATAAAAAGTTCAAAATGATAAATCAGGATGAAAGGCTTAAGAAAAATTAAGAACTCATCTAGGGAAATCAATCACATATAATAGTGTTTGAATCGGATATCAGACAACAAAACGCGAGGCAATATCCGGTTTGGATTTATTGGGCACAATACTCATCGCAGGGTGTTCGTTTCTGTGTGTTTTTATAGAAACAACACCAATGCTTGATTTAATCACATTAAAAAAGTACATGGAGTGTACTTGAGACTACATGTCGTGTCCGTAAAAATTCTTGATAGATTATTACATGGCCATGTACCAGGATTACATGGCATGTTTCATTCCATACTTGGTGTGAACCTATAAGTACACAAAACGTAGTTCCCAGTCAGGCCATGTAACAGGCATGAATCCAAACCATCGACCTCTTTTCCCCCATACTCATAAGTAAAAACTAAAAAGAGAATATCTATACCTTAAATAAGTACCAGGTTCTTACATATCTGGAATTTAATTTCTTAGGAGTGATACATGGAACACATCATGAACGTGATAGAGATTCGGTGGAAGCGACAATTGATAATCTACCTTCCCAACAAGATCTATAATTTCAAAAGGATTGATACACCTAAGGAAAATCTTTCCATATTTTCCTAATCTCATTACTCTCTTCTAAGGGGTTTTTTTTAGAAATACATATTCACCCACTTCAATCTCCAGGTCTTTTCTTTAGTGGTCAACAAATTTTTTTGTCGAATCTAATCTACTATTATGTGTTGTGAAATAGATGTGAATTTTTTTCCATTTCATCAATAATATCAGTTCCTAAATTATTTCCTTCCCCAACATCATCCTATTATGTTGGAGTTCTACATAGATTTCCATATAGAAATTCATAAAGAGAAATATGAATACATGTGTTAATGCTATTGTTGTATGAAAATTTCAAAAAATGAAGTTGTTGATCCCAACCACCGTTGAAATATAGATAGAAAAATACCAACATGTATTATAGAGTTTTAATTCTCCTGTAACAGCCCGATACTTTATGATAAGTATTCTTTTTAATTTATTTGATGTCATGTGTTTTATGCTACAATAAGATTATCCTGTGCACTACGCGACACTGTATTAGCTTGAAGTATACACAACACTATTCTCAGATTGTGTTTCACACAATTTCAAGTTCGTTTTATAATAGTCATTCTATGAAAAATTGATTATATATATATATATATTCAATGTGTAAATTAAATACGGTTGGATTATGTTATACAAAACAACGAAGGATTCTTTCACAACATGCAACCCTGACTTGGCTTGCATTACACGCAATCACGACTTTCCTCGATAGCGTGTGTTGTACGCAATATCAGGTTTCACTAAACAATGATACATGGTTATAATATTATTAAGAACTAGAATTTATGAATATTATTAAATAAATTTTTAATTTTATAACATTATTATTCATCTTACACATTTTCTAGAACATGGTATGCGAACAAAATAAATTTTTCGGGTAAAATAAGTATTTTTCAAAAAATACAGTTTTGCTACCTTTTGATGGAGCACCCACATTAATTATAGTTTTTTATATGTTTATAAGTACAATTTTACAAAATCAAATTATCTTTTGGAATCAGGATATAAAATTTTACCTTGGATAAAATTTTCATATTATTCTGATAACTTTCATATTTTAATGAATAGTAAAAACCTGATATATTTTAATTAAAAACAATTTTTTTCATCCTAATAATTTATGTGGTTAAATTATAATATTTAATGGTTTTAAAGTATAAATTTAATAAATTTTTACCATTTAATATAATGTATTTCATTATAATTGATTTTACCTTGAATTCGTAGGTTAAATCAGTTAAATCTTTTGCAATGTTTTAAACAAAAACCAATGTTCTTTCGAAAACGGGATTAATTTTAATTTAATTTCTGCAACTTTCGTGTATTGAACTTGGAAAAATTGATTCTATATTAGTAACCAGTGGGTCCAAATTATGTTAATAAGATAATTTTTATTTTTGGGCTTTATGAATAGTAACTACGGTAAATTTTAGTTACCATAGTTAAAGGTAAATCGGGTAATTAAGGGTAAATATAAGATTATAAAATTAACCTAACACCTACAAAAATTGTATTGGATGACTAGAAGTCGACCCATATCACTTAAGGGTCGGATTATAATCATTTAATGGACTTGTTTCCATGAAAATAATTTAATTATTATTAAAACCAAAGAAAGTGACAACATGTCACTCTCTTAAATCTTATAAGTATATTAATTTTAATTTAGTGATAAAATTCATGAAACATAGAAAATGAATGGTCTCCAGAAAGATAATAAAATTATCAACATCATATTAATTTATTTATAATTTTTAGGGATTAAATAATTATCATTAACTGTGACACAATAGTGGTGCAGAAATTGTTTATCTAGTGAAACATCAAGAATATAGTTTTTATTAAACTAATAGTGACCATAAAAGGCACCAAACCCTGACCAAAACTTATTGGTCATGTAAATATAAACCATAATCATCCAATGGTAGAATTTTTGACCATTTAGAGAATTATAAAAGCGATTATGACACTTATATTATTTTATTTTAAATGATACCAATGTTGTCACCTTCATAATTTAATAAATATAACAATTTAAATATTGTGATTTTAAGATGATAAATTCGAGTAAAAGTATTATTGTGAAATTTAATATATTTATCTTCATCATTGGATTTTATTTTTAATGTTTATGCAACAAATAAGTATATTAAATAATTATAAACAAATGATGTAGTAATTATTTAATTAAGAGATAAAAAAAATCAATGGTTTTAAAAATAATAAAATAAATATTATATGAACTATTTACTGTGCTCCACTAATTTTCTAGATACATATTACCTTTTATGAATCTATTAATGCTTTTATTTTAATCATATCTTCTTTATATATTTTATTTAAATTCAAATAAATGAATAGTGTCAAAATTGACACTATTCTTATTTTATAAAAATAACATATTTTAAAATTGTTTACAAATCACAAGAATATTTAAAAATTATAAATTAATATGGTCTAGAATGTTATAAAGTAACCAATAATGAAAAATTCACAACAAATAAGTTATTATTTGTTATAATTTAAAATTTAGAATGTTATTACCACAAAAAAAAATAAATTGATTAAATAAGGATAAATCATGTTGATAATGTTTAAAATAATTTCCTAACATGTCTAAATTTTATTGTTTGATTAGATTACAACCCTATATCATCTAATATTTGGATATGAGTCATTTTTTGAGGTTTTTATGTTTGGTTATATTTATTATAAATTAATATTTTTATGATTTCCAAAGGTGCCCCTCTCCTCCCTTATAAAGGGCACCTCCTCCCTCTCTTCCTCACACCACATTTAGACTTCAAAACTCGGCCAACCCCTGCCCATTTCACATCTCCACTTCCCTAGAAACATCCTAGAGGTTTTGGTCTTCTTCAAAGACCAATATTAGTTCCCCAAGAGGAGGTTTCAAAAAGGCGTGTCGAAAGAAGAGGTAATATCCTTTACCGATTCATTCAACTTTATTTCTTCTTATACTTTTTCTTCTTTAGTTGTTTCATTATGAAGTAATAACATCAGTATCACTCATATAATGATATGTTATTATAAGTATAAAACAACCCTATTTCACCATCTATCTATCCTACAGAAAACGAAATCACCACGCGTGCGTACGTACGGAATACCGTCTCCACACCGTGGTGTAATCTATTTTCCACCATCACCATAATGGGATGGGTATAATGGTGTAAATAATGACTATATATTATTACTATAAATTTATATTGATTCTAAAATAGTATTCATACACTCCAATACAATTTCACGATCATGAGAATGATATCATCGCTCGTGCGTACATACGGACTACCGTCTCCACAAACGCGATGAGATTTATTTTCCATGATCAACCATTCAAGAATGATTAAAAAGTATATATAATGAATAATAATGAAATATATGGAATTATAATACTACTGGATATATATATATATATATATATATATCTTTATGACATCTATTTAATTTCATTCAATTCAATAAGGAAACGAAAACAACGTTCATGCGTACGTACGGCCTACAGTCTCCATGAATGGTGTATTTGATTCCTTTTATCAATCTATAATATATATGTATATGACAAATATATTATATATATAAATCATTTTTTAAATTCTGGAATTATTGAAATATGGATATAAGTAATAATATCATGAACGACAAGTCGAAACATATACGATAAATGAAGTGATTTTACCCAAAACACTGCTTTTACATGGAATCTACAAAATAAAGGGTAATATAAAGTCATAAGTGAAACATATATGTAATAATAAAAATGAATATGATTATGTAATGAGTCAATGAAATTATTTAAATCATTATACCGGAGTTTCGGATACCTACGAAGCATATCGGATCTAAGGTAAGGGATAATTTTGCAAAACTCATTTTTATCTTAGATTGCTTATTCGCAAGTATTTACTAGGGTTATTGCATTCATCCATGTCCCTATTTTATAAAAGTGTTTTAATGTATTTTTAAGGTCCTTTTTACCCATTTTGACTTTTACCCCATGGTATGGAAGGAATCATTCTTTTATTTACCCTACAAGGTACTTTTTGACTTTTCCGACAAAAGTACGAGAAGAATGTATTTTTTTAACTTATACGGAATGAAAGGGTTTATATGGTTTTAAAAAGCCTTATTTTCATGAAGCTTCCTCCAAAATATTTCATGAATATTTTTAGAAAAATATCCTTCTTTTAAAATTGCATGACGTTTTGTGAAAATAAATTGATTTTGAAGAAGAAAGGATATTTTCCTCAAGAATTCATTTCAAAAGCTTTAACAAAACCATTTTCCATCTAAGACGACATTATTTAATATGTTTATGTTTCAAGTTTAATGTCTCTATGATTTAAATGGTTTCACTTTTCTTATGATGAAATGTCCATTTGTTTTATATGGATTATGCGATGATGGGATGATGTTTATGAAACCCATTTTATTTTTTCGGTTATGGTGAATTTTTTAAGTTTATTTTGTGGCACAAGTAAGAATGATTTCATTATGAGACGGGTGGGAACTATATATCCCTCCAATTAATTGAGTAAAGTATTTATATCTCATGAGATAGACATGTCTAGAACGACATGTTAAACCAGTTCAGTAATAAAAGACTGAAACGAGCAGTGAACTCGATTTAGAAAGGGACTTTTCCACTAAGATGGTCTTGGCAGCAATGCCTTGGCTACTATGGAAATCATGACACGTGATGAATGGTTTCCACAATTACATGTTTTAATACCATGCTATTTTATCATGCTTAATGTTTCTTTATGAATTATGCCTTACATACTTCCATGTTTTATGTCAATGCTCAAGATTTTGGTGTTTAAACATTATGTTCATGTTTTTAAGCTCAAATTTGTATGATTTGCTTTATTTTATCCATGATTACCCTTAATGAGAATTTGAGCTGACCCTTTTTATGTTTTATTTTCCCCTAGGATTAAAAGAATGGTATTAGGTAAGGAAACAAAAAGTGAAAGATATTTATGGGAGATGTTGAAGATCTTTAGCCACGATTAGAAGATTACATTCTTAGTTTCGAAAGACAGTAAACTATTTTGATCCTTGTGTGTATGTTTCTGTTATGTATTAAGTATTCTGCAAAATTAATGTAATGTCCATGTACGTCAAGCTTTGGGTCTCTACAGATGGTATTAGAGAAAATGTTTAGTCAACCTTTGGAAACTAGGATGTGAGAAATTTAGTGAGATCCCTAGAAATATTTTTAAGTTATGTATAGGGATGTCCCTAAGGTTAAGTATACGTATAGGTTATAGTCCTAGGATTGCGCTAACGATCTTAGAATTAAACCAAAGATGTTAGATATTGAAGATACTCCCCCTTTATTATGTTGTTTTCCTAGCATGATTTTTTCCTCTCTCACTATTCTATTTGGGTTTTAGAAAATGGCTGGAAATAGGAAGATTCACGATAATGGAGGATATGATGGACAATGGAATGATATTATTCATGAGCAACCAAATGAAACTGGATTTGGAAGTCCAAACATCGTTATTATGCCTAATCATAAATCTCATAATACGATCAATAATATCAACTTTGGTATGTTTCCTGACTCAGATAATAAGATAAAGATGGAGTTTCATGATGATTATAGAGGAAGGAAAGTTCAATTTCCCCCATGTAAATCATGTGGGAATAGGCATCGGGAAGATTGTTTCAATGGAACTAGAAGATTCTTTGGGTGTAGAAAAGAAGGACACAATGCTAGTAAGTGAAAAGGAAAAGGTTCAGTTAACACAATGGACAAGGATAATGGTATTTCTATGACATCAACAATGATTAGATGTTTTAAATGTGGAATGTATGGGAATTATGAAAACCAATGCCCTAAGGGAAAATATCATGAAGAGAATCAGCATGGTCATATGAGTAGTATTTATGTGGATGATGATGAAGATACTACAAATGAAATATGAGATGAAAGAAATGTTGAAGCTCAGATTGTGGTTTAAGATGTTAGTGGAATGATTGTATGTTTATAAAGAATAATATATCGTACTATAGAATAAAGAATCATCTAAGGATTGTTACACTATTGTTTTTTTCTAAAGTATTTGAAAGTATATGTTGAATGGTATCAGTAACCAGAGAAGGTTATTCGGATATTATTGGAAAGCAGATGATATGCCCATAATGAAGGGATAATGAGAAAATGAAATGTTTGACAGTATTCATGAGCTCATGATTGATATAAGGACTAAGTAATATCATGGTTTGAGTATATAAAATTTTGAGGATTTTGGTATGTGGAAAATGTTAACTTTTAACTGCATTCATTTTTTCACTAAGGTTTAATGGGTATTAATTTTTTCAAGAGAATACATGATTAAGGCCTTAAAATGTTTAGAATGTGACCAACAAGACATATCTTATGATATATGGGGATCAACGATGGTATTAACACTCTTATTATATGAAATATCTGGTAACTGTTTTCACTATAACATGAGAGTGGACTGCAGTATTATGGATAAGCATAAAGATTGGAATGGATTATATTGGACATAAGTTAGTATAGTTTAAGGATATAAGTTTTTTTCGATATTATTGATGGGATGTTATAGTAATGTAGTTTTAGAAAAAGGACAACCTGCAGGATGGGTGACAACCCATCAAGTCGGACAAGGCTGTGGGAATCGAACCCACAACCGAAGTGCGACTGGCCTTTATCGCCTACCACTGGCCTATAGTAAGTCCCTGTTTAGTAGAAACTAGTTTTATTTTATTATGCGGTATGATATATGAAGTATAAGTTCATTTTTGGAACCATATACGACTAATCTAACCATATGATGGACTTATAACTTTTGCTAACATATTGTTTGAAATAGATGGAATGACCAATCATTCTATCACATGATCTGCTAACACATAACGAATAAAAAATTCAACTTCATTTCTTTAAGAGATGAAGTGGAAATTGTTCAATTTACGAACAATAGTGAGATTGTACCAAAATCATGTAATTATTTCTTTCATAAACTTTAGGGAAATGATATTGAAAACCAAAAATGTTGTCCTAGTGCTCTTATATTTGATGAATCAGAGGGTACCATAGATCATCCAAAATGTATGGCTTTGTGATTGTTGGATTTTTCATAGCCATATTCTCTACCACTCTCCATCAGAACTTGATGGTTAAATTTTTCTTCCATATCCATATTTTCACCTATGTTCTCCTATATGGAAACCCAGTGATGAGTTACTTTGGGTAATCATTAAGTTTCATACTTTAGTTTTTAAAATTAAGTTTTTGTATTCCTTTTTACGATGTGGGTTTCTATGAATAGTAAACGATTTATAAACCCGACGAATTTCGAGGTCGAAATTCCTTTTAAGGGGGGTACAATGTAACAACCAGATATTTTATGTTAAGTATTCTTGTTTTATTTGATTTCATGTGTTTTATGCTACAATAAGATTTTCTTGTGATATACGCCACACTGTATTAGCTTGAAATATACACAACACTATTCATAGATTGTGTTACACACAATTTCAAGTTCGTTTTATAATAGTCATTCTACGCAACATTGAGTGTATATATATATATATATATATTAAATGTATAAAATAAATATGGTTGGATTCTGTTATACAAAACAATGAAGGATTCTTTCACAACACACAATCCTGACTTGGCTTGCATTACACACGATCACGACTTTCCTCGATAGCGTGTGTTGTACGCAATACCAGGATTCACTAAAAAAAGATATATGGTTATAATGTTATTGAGAACTAGCCTTTATGAATAGTATTAACTAAATTTTGAATTTTATAACATAATTATTCATCTTACACATTTTCTAGAACATGGTATGAGAAAAAAATAAATTTTTTGAGTAAAATAAGTATTTTTCAAAAAATATAGTTTTGTCGCCTTTTGATGGTGAACCCACTTTAAATCTAGTTTTTGAGATTTTTATAAGTTAAATTTTACAAAATAATATTATTCTTTGGAATCTGGATATAAAATTTTACCTGGGATAAATTTTTCATATTATTCTGATAACTTTCATATTTTAATTAATAGTAAAACCACGCTATATTTTAATTAAAAACAATTTATTTCATCGTAATAATTTATGTGGTTAAATTATAATATTGAATGGTTTTAAAGAATAAATAGAATATATTTTTACCATTTAATATAATTTATGTCATTAGCATTGATTTTACCTTGAATTCGTAGGTTAAATCAATTCAATTTTTTGCAATGTTTTGAACAAAAACCCGTTTTCTTTCGACAACGGGATTAATTTTAATTTAATTTCTGAAACTTTTGTGTATTTAATTTGAAAAAATGCATTCAATATTTGTAATCATTGGGTCCAAATTATGTTAATAAGCTTATTTTTATTTTTGGGCTTTATGAATAGAAACTACGGTAAATTTTATTTACCATAGTTAAAGGTAAATCGGGTAATTAAGGGTAAATATAAGATTATAAAATTAACCTAACATCTGACAAAATACTATTTTATGACTAAATGTCGACACATATCACCTAAGGGTCGTATTAGAATCATTTAATGGCCTTTTTTCCATGAAAATTATTTAATTATTATTAAAACCACAGAAAGTGACAACATGTGACTCTCTTAAATCTTATAAGTATATTAATTTTAATTTAGTGATAAAATTCATGAAACTTAGAAAATGAATATTCTCCTGAAATATAATAAAATTATATACATCATTTAAATTTATTTATAATTTTTAGGGATTAAATAATTATCATTAATTGTGACACAATAGTGATGCAGAAATTGTTTATGTAGAGAAACATCAAGAATATAGTTTTTATTAAACTAATAGTGACCATAAAAGGCACAAAACCCTGAACAAAACTTATTGGTCATGTAAATATAAACCATAATCATCCAATGGTCTAATATTTGACCATTTGGATCCTCATAAAAGCGATTATGACACTTATATTATTTTATTTTAAATGATGCCAATGTTGTCACCTTCATAATTTAATAAATATAACAATTATATATTGTGATTTTAAGATGATAAATTCTAGTAAAAGTAATATTGTGAAATTTAATATATTTAGATTCATTATAGTATTTTATTTTTAATTTTTATGCAACAAATAAGTATATTAAATAATTATAAATAAATTATGTAGTAATTATTTTATTAAGAGATATACCAAATAAATGGATTCAAAAATAATAAAATAAATATTATATGAACTATTTAATGTGCTCCACTAATTTTATATATACATATGACCTTTTATGAATCTATTAAAGCTTTTAGTTTAAAAAAATCGTCTGTATATATTTTATTTAAATTCAAATAAATGAATAGTGTCAAAATTGACACTATTGTTATTTTAAAAAAATAACATATTATAAAATTGTTTAAAAATCACAAAAATATTTTGAAATTATAAATTTATATGGTCTAGAATGTTATAAAGTAACCAATTATTGAAAATTAACAACAAATAAGTAATTATTTGTTATAATTTAAAATTTAGAAACTTATTACCACAAAAAAATTAAATTGATTAAATAAGGATAAATCAAGTTGATAATGTTTAAAATAATTTCCTAAGATGCATAAATTTTATTGGATGATGAGATTACAACTATATATCATCTTATATTTTGATATGAGTCTTTTTTGGTGGTTTGTAAGTTTGGTTAGATTTATTATAAATTAATATTTTTATGATTGCCAAAGGTGCCCCTCTCCTCCCATATAAAAGGGAACCTCCTCCCTCTCTTCCTCACAAAACTTTTAGCCTTCATGCTCGCCCAACCCCTGACCATTTCACTTCTCCACTTCCCTAGAAACATCCTAGAGGTTTTGGTCTTCTTCAAAGACCAATGTTAGTTCCCCAAGAGGAGGATTCAAAAAGGCGTGTCGAAAGAAGAGGTAATATCCGTTACCGATTCTTTCAACTTTATTTCTTCTTATACTTCTTCTTCTTTAGTTTTTTCATTATTAAGTAATAACATCATTATCACTCATATACTGATATGTTATTATAAGTATGAATCAAACCTATTTCATCATCTATCCATCCTACGGAAAACGAAATCACCGCATGTGCGTACGTACAGAATATCGTCTCCACGCTGTTGTGTAATCTATTTTCCACCATCACCTTACTTGGATGGGTATAGTGGTGTAAATAATGACTATATATGATTATTTTAAATTGATATTGATTCTGAAATAGTATACATACACTCCAATACAATTCCATGATCATGGGAATGATATCATCGTTTGTGCGTACGTACGGACTACAGTCTCCACGAACGCGATGAGATTCATTTTCCATGATTAACCATTCAAGAATGATTATAAAGTATATATAATGAAAAATAATTAAATATATGGAATTATAATTGTACTAGATTTATGTATATATATATATGTATGTCATCTATTTGATTTCATTCAATTCAATAAGGAAACGAAAACAGTGTTCATGCGTACGTACGGCCTACCATCTCCATGAACTGTGTATTTCATTCCTTTTATCAATATATAATATATATGTATATGATGAATATATAATATATATAAATCATGTTTTACATTATGGAATTATTTAAATCAGGATATATGTAATAATATCAAGTACCACAAGTCGAAACATATACGATAAATGAAATGATTTTACCCAAAACACTGCTTTTACATGGAATCTACAAAAGAACAGGTAATATAAAGTCATTAGTGAAACATATATGATATCATAACAATGAATATTATTATGTAATGTGTCAATGAAATTATTTAAATCATTATACAGGAGGTTCGGATACATATGAAGCATATCAGACCTAAGGTAAAGGATAATTTTGCAAATCTCATTTTTATCCGAGATTTCTTATTCATAAGTATTTACTGGGGTTATTGGATTAATCCATGTCTCTATTTTATAAAAGTGTTTGCATGTATGTTTAATTTCCTTTTTACCCATTCTGACTTTTACCCCATGGTATGGAAGGAATCTTTCATTCATTTACCCTACAAGGTAATTTTGAATTTTCTGACAAAAGTACGAGAATAATGTTATTTTTTAACTTATAAGGCATGGAAGGGTTTTTATGATTTTATAAAGCAATATTTTCTTGAAGATTCCTCCAGAATATTTCATTCCTATTTTCAGAAAAATATCCTTCTTTTGAAATTGCATGACGTTTTGTTAAAAGAAATTGGTTTTGAAGAAGAAAGGATATTTTCCTCATGAATTCATTTCAAATGTTTTATCAAAACCATTTTCCATATAAGATGAAATTATTTAATATGTGTATGTATCAATTTTAATGTATCTATGATTTAAATGGTTCCACTTTTCTTATGATGAAATTTACATTTGTTTTATATATATTATGAGATTATGGGATGATGTTTATGAAACCCATTTTATTATTTGGGTTATGGTGAATGTTTTAAGTTTATTTTGTGGAAAAAGTAAGAATGATTTCATTATGAGATGGTTGGGACCTATATCTCCCCCCAATTCATTGGGAAAAGATTTTATAGCTCATGAGATAGACATGGCTTTAATGACAAGTTGAACCGGTTTAGTAATACAGGACTGAAACGAGGAGTGAACTCGATTCCGAAAGGGACTTCGTACACCAAGATGGTCTTGGCAGCAGTGCCTTGGCTATTATAGAAATCATGAAATGTGCTGAATGGTTTCCATAATTACATGTTTTAATCCCATGCTATTTTATCATGCTTAATGTTTGTTTATGATATATGCCTTACATACTTCCATGTTTTATGTCATTGCTCAAGATTTTGGTGTTTAAACATTATGTTCATGTTTTTAAGATCAAATGTATATGATTTTCTTTATTTTATCCATGATTACACTTACTGAGCATTTGAGATCACCCTTTTTATGTTTTATTTTCACCCAGGATTAAACAAAAGGTTTTAGGTATGTAAACAAAAATTGGAAGATCTTTATGCGAGATGTTGAAGATCTTTCACCACGATTAGAAGATTACGTTCCATGTTTCCAAAGACACTAAACTATTATTATCCTTGTGTGTATGTTTTTGTTATATATTAAGCATTCCACAAAATTAATGTAATGTCCATGTACTTCAAGCTCCGGGTCTCTACATCTCCTATATCACTTACCATCTATCCGAGGATGATTAGATGTGTTGAAACATAACTTTGTTTCTAGACTCGGCAAAATACTTCACCAAAACATCGTGGTTACCCTCATATCCTGATCAAATATAATAGAAAGTGTTACTCCGTGAAATCATACCAATTCCTTTACATATATCAAGGAAGGATGATCAAGTGATAAATCCTCTCTAATATAAATTAACTTTTCAAACTTCATATTGAGATCAAATATAACCCACACAGCATTACGGTCTGTTGGTGTTTTGGGATGGCTGATGGAAAATTATATAGTGCATTTTCCCATTTCCATTCCGGTATCAGTAATGGTTGTATCATCCACTTATAATTCTATATTTCAGCTGTAATTTATTGGAAAACCATGCACTGAGATACACATTTGAAAACATCTCCTTTTATTCCATCCCACTAGAAATACACTTTCTTGTCCCACTAAATTTTTGTGTTTCGAGGGTTAATAAGGAATGATGAATGATGAGCCTCATCCAATAGATCATTTATAAATTATGGTATGGTAGAAATACAACCCTGATTCCCAATCCTTATTAATCCATAACAATAATGGTTGAATTCAGGAACATTTCACACCATCTTTTGTAGCTCTATATCATTCTTCTACAATACCTTAATCATCACATGTATAGATGGTTGAACATTTATTTGATAAAGATATGATTTCTCTTCTTATATTAAAATTTCAATATCCATCCTTTGAAAATCAATAAATATTGGATCTTTTGTGATCCTCATCATGGATAGGCTAGCTTGGTCCTTTCTAATCAAAGCGTCTGCCACCATGATCTCTTTTTCAAGGAGGTAATGAATTTAGTAGTCAAAATATTTAATCAAATACAATAATATTCTTTGAATAATATTCATATTCTTTTGGGTGAAAATATAATTTAAACATTTATGGTCATTTTAAATATCACACCTTTCACCATAAATATAATGCATCTATATATTTAGTGCATATATTACTGCAGCTTACTGTAAATCATGATTTGGGTAATTTTTCTCATGGATTTTCAATTGACAAGACGCCTAAGATATCACCATATAATTATTGATGAGAGCACATCCCATCCAATTTTTTGATACATCACTATATATCACAAACATTTCACCCATACATGGCATTGTCAATGCATGTGCGCTAGACATCCATATTATGAGCTCTTTGAAATTATATTCACATTCCTCCATCCACATGAACATAACTCCTTTTCGAGTCCTCATGGTGATTGGATTATATAATCATGAAAATTATTTTAGAAAACCCGAATAATATGCATAAAAAAATCTTCAAATCCCAGTAACCATTTTTGGTCTTGCCATCTTTCAATTATTTTTTACTAGATCCAAATATATACCCTCTCTTGAGATAATGGGACCCAAAAATGAATCTCTATAAAGCCAATATTACCATTTTGTGAATTTTTCATAATGATTCTCCTTTGTCAAGGCATTCAGTAAATTTCTCAGGTGATATTCATGCTCTTTCATTCAGTTAGAATAGAAAAAAATATCATCTATAAAGACTACCAAAATCTAAACAAAATAGTCTCTAATAACTATATTCATATGATCTATGAAGATAGCGGGGGAATTAGTAAGACTAAAAGGCATCAATAAAAAATCACAGTGTCCATACATTGTAAGGAATGTTGTGTTTAGTAAATAGTCATTATTTAATATAAATTGATGGTATCCGGAACAAAGTTCAATCATGGTAAAGTATTGAGCTCCTCATAGTTGGTCAAATAACACACCAATACGAGGAAGAGGACATTTGTTATTGATAGTGAACATATTATGTTATCTATAATAAATGCAGAGTCTCATTGATCTATATTTCTTATTAATAAAAAAACTTGTACCCTAATGTGAAGAACTTGGGTGTGTGAATACCTAGTCAAGAATCTCTTGGAGTTTCTTCTTCAGTTCCTTAAACTCAATTGGGGCCATTCTGTAAGGATTCATTTAAATGGGAATAACACCTGATATATATTCTATTGAAAATTAAACATCCTGATTTGGTGGAATACATGGTAATTATTTTAGAAAGACATCATAAAACTCCCATAAAATTGCACTATTCTTAAGTGTGTGTTTCTCCCCAACCATTTGAGATAGATAACCATTATTCATAGAGATAAATAACCATAATAAGGAAGAAATTTTCCCTGGGAAGTCATACTCATACTTTCATTGATAGATTATCATAGATTGATCAGGAATTTTTAATGTGATGGACCTTTCGTAGAAATTTATATGAAATATGTATAGATAAATCAAATACCTACCAAAACCACTAAAAATTCCACTATAGGAATGATCCTAGGATTTGGAGGATGTACTTTCCACCAATCTTCAACCAGAGAATAATTATAAACTTTTCATGGAACCATTGTGCCATTTGGAGTTGTATCATCATACCAAACATCTAATAATTGAGGTAATACAATGATACACATATATGATTACTCATAAATAAATGGGTGGGTGGATCCAAAATCAAATAAAACATTTTATAATTTATAGAGTTTGGGAAGTGTACCTGTTACCACTTCATTATCATACTCTTCATTGAAGATAGTGAATTCATGTGAAAATCCTTTGTATTTGGCCTTAGGAGCTTTCTATTGTCGATCACCATTAATAACACTTGGGTTAGGAAATTGATTGGAATCATTCCGCATTTCCTTGAACTTGTTACATGGAAGTGTATGAGGTGAATTATGTGTAAATTTTTCTCTATTTCCATAATTAGACTTCTTATCCCCATTATTTTATCATTTAAATTCATTAAGACCTTCTTTTATCCTCTTAAATCATTTACTGGTCACTTTACAACAAATTCCTCTATGTTTCTTACCAAATAATGGGCATTAGTGAAATATATCTTTTTTGCGGTGTGGTCTTTGGATTTTACCTTGAATTCTATTTTTCTATTATGATCAAATCTATAGGATTGATGGGTTACTCCAATCTCCATCCCAACCATGATATCATTATGAATTATTTCATCATTGATATTGAAGTCCCATATGGATAATTCCATTTAGAGAATTGGTTTTATGCCACTAAAGAATAGATCAATTTTACTCTTAGGTTGGATGGTAATTCCAGAAGCATACCTTACAGGTCATGTAAAATTTTCATCATAGGTACCAAAAATTTCATCTTCCTCACTTTTAAGATCAATTAACTCCGTATCCTTCATTGTTTGAAGAATATGATAAATATACTTATTGAAAAACATGTTCTTGAACTCATACCATTCCATAGATTCAATATTATTTCCTTGCATCATATTTTTAAAAAGGTTCCACCATTGATTAAAATCACCTTCCAAATGATAGATTGTTAAGATGAATCTATCATGTTCTAAACATTGGAGAACTACAAATATATTTTCATTGGTACTAATCCATTTTTCATCTACTAATGGATCAGAAGAACAACTAAAAGAAGATGGGAACTACCTCATGAAGGACTCAGTAGAATGTTTTTCCCTCCTTTTCACATTTGGAAGTCCAACATAATTAATACATTGAGAATGTTGTGTGAGAATAGCTACATGATTTTTCATTCCATATCCCATAGAATTCGGTTTCTTGGGAGGATACTCATTTCATTTCTTATCACATTCTGCATTAATGTTATTCCTTTGGGTTCCCTCTATTGAGTAAAACAAAAAAACAATGTGAGTATTACTAATCATAATGGGAAACCATCATAATCAAGAATAAACTTGCAATTTAAGATAAATTATGTTTTATCCTAATTTATTCATGGAAAAATCTTCAAAATTGGTATTATAACCTATATTTCAATATATCCTCTGGGTTTTTATTATGGTTTTCTGATCCATTTTTCCTTAGGTTAACTATAAACTTCCTCTGATAAAAAATATAGATCCCCATACTTTACATAAAATGGTATTACGTCAATGTTGAACAATATTCATTAAAAAATATATAAATCCCACAATAGGGAAATATATGTATAGTGTCTTTAGAAACAAGTATTCATAATCAACTGGTTGATAAGACAACTTCATTGTCTCCCACTTATTTTGTCAGAAATGGACCCCTTTTTGGCATATCATACTTAATAACCCTTTTCATGTCCTGGAGAAAAGAAAGTTATGAATTGGGGAGATCGATGATCAAAAAGTCTAAAAAAGGGTCATATCAATCATATCATTATCATAATATATAAGAACATAACATTTGAATGCCTTATCTTGTATATGAAAGACCTCTATATCATGCCATGGGATAAATCACGAATGATTATAAGAATAATTGAATGTAATCCAAAAAAAACATAAGACATTAAATTTTGTTTCATACACATAATCATTGAAAATCATTTCATTTTAGTCAATGCTAATTTCCTAGACCAACATTGCGGACATTGTCCATTATTGAACCAAGTTCAATCATCGTTCTGTCCCTATATTATGGAACCCAGATAATTTCTCATTTCATTCATGTATATTTCAGAAGATATGAATCTTTAGACATTGAATTTTATGGGTTTCTAGGACCAAACCATATCATATGGAAATCATTATAACATGCCCCACAAAAAACCAAAATTATTCATCATAGAATAACCTATGGAATAAAATGGGTTTCTTAAACATCATTACACAATAATCCATATAAAAAATGGATTTCACAAATACATTCCACAAAAAATACAATAAAACCATAGTAATAATATCAAAAGAATCATAACCATATTTAAATAATGTCAACTAAGATGGAAAATAATTCCCATAAAACACTTATATTTATTCTTGATGAAAATATCCTTTCTTATTCCAAAACATTTCCATTTCTATAAATTAAACATAATTTTAAATGAAAATAATATATTTGACAATAATATTTAAATCATATAGAATATTTTTCATGTAAATATGGTTTTAGGAGCGTGTAAAAATCTCTTCAATCCTTATAAGTTATAAAGAATCCACCATATACTTTTGCTTGAAATGTTATAAAGTACCTCGTATTGAATAACAAGAAAAGATTACATTCATACCGTTTAAAAAATATTCACCAATGGGTAAATTTGAATTTAAAATACTATAAAATAATAGAAATTGTATTAAATATTTAGGAAACATGGATGTGGATGATAGATATACCCTAGTAAATACTTATGTATAAACAATTACAATTGATAATATGATTGAAAAATTGTCCCTTACCTAAAGTTATGATTCCTTTTTATGTATATGAACCTCATTTATAATGATTGAAATAATTAAATTTACTTATTTAATAATTATATTTATTTTTATTATATCATATATGATCATATTATCATCTATTTGTTAATAAAATAGAATTATTTCTTGTTATTTGTGTATTAATTGCTTCGATTTCTTATGCATGTTTTGTCGAATAAGTTATATTTATCCTTAAAAGTTAATATATATATATATATTATTAAAAAAACTATATTAAAATTATTTATTTCTCATATATTCCGTATATACATTTATATAATGATTCATTAATGAATATCATGTAGAACGAATCACATAGCATCGTGCAAACGGTAGGCCGTACGTACGCACGAGTGACAATATCATTCCCACAATTGTCGAGTGGTATTGAAGTGAATGTTTTATAATATTTTTTAATTAATATATTTTGATAATAATAATATATAATTATTATTTCCACCAATATACCAATCCAAATATGGTGGTGGTTAATAACATATTACACCCACTGTGATAATAGTAAGTCATATATACGCATTCCTCGTGATTTCATTTTTTGAAAGGATAGATAAAAGGTGGAATATGGTAGTTTCATAATTATAATAAAATATAAGTATATAAGGGATACTATATTTATTAATTTATAACAAAAAAACTTATTAAGATTATGTATAAAAATAAAAAAGTTTGAATGAATCGGAAGAGGAGATTACATTTTCTTCGAGGTGGTTCTCTAAATATCCTCTTAGAGCACTAGAGCTGGTATTTGAAGAAAAAAACCTATAGAATATAACTAAGAATGTCTAAAAGGGTAAATGGCTGGATATGGCCGAGATTTGAGGCTCAATGTGAAGTGAAGAGATGAGGGAGGTTGCACACTTTTGAAATTGAGGTGAGGGGCACTTTGTCGATCTATAGAAATATTAATTTATAATAAAATCAGAACACATACTAAACATCCAAAATGAATCAAATTAAAAGATGAGATTTGATAAGGTTTCAATCTCATCTACCAATACATTTTTTCTTGAGAAATTATGTCATTTTAAACCCTATCATTTTAATTAACACATAGTTATCTTATTTAATTTGTAGCTTGGGTAACAAAAATTTTAATATTAAAAAAGTGACATATTTACTTGTTTTATGTAAATTAGACCATAAATTAATACCTTAGAAAATTTTATAATATATCATATCTGTTATGTATTTTTAAATTTTTTATGATTTTTAAATAATTCATATAAACATTATTTTGATAAACAATCAATAGTGTTAATTTTGACACTATTCAATTCATTGATTTTAAAAAATATTAATATCAAAATATTACAACGAGAAAACTCTTTTAATGTATTCCTAGGTGGTCAAGGTAATCAAAAAAATTAATTAGAGATATTAATCATCCCATATTATATCTTCTTTATTATTTATAATTACATTTCTTTGTTATCACTCTTAATAAAATAATTACTATATCATTTTTGTATATTTATCTAAAATACATAAATATATAATAAAATTAAAAATAAAATACCATTATAAATTCATGTCTTCTAAATTTCAGAATAATATATATAGTATAATTTATATTTTTTAAAATAAAACATTTAAAATTTTATACTTATTAAATTATGAATGTGACAACATTAACATAACATTAAATAAAAAAATATAACAGCCAAAAACAAATCGTTAAAGCTCTAAATGGTCACTAACACAACCCTTATATGGTTATAGTTGAGGTATAATCGAAAATTAATATTTTTTTCCTGTCGTTGGGTCCTGTTATGGTTATCATGATTTTAATAAAAATTGTTTTATTGATCTCCAATCATTAAATTAATTTTTACATCATCAAAGTATAAGTATATAAGGTAATTATTTATTTAGTAAAAATTAAAAATAAATTATCATTATATTGAAAAAAAATTATTATTTATAATCCAATTTATCTTCTATATAAATTTTTATAAAAAATAATTTAGTTAAAAAATGCCGAGTGAGACATATTTAACATTTCATTAAATAAAATAAATTACATATACTGATCGAATCCAAGTGGCTTCAAAAGGATAGAATTTTATCCCAATGATTATTTAGGTCGAAAAAATCATATCCAATGATATTAATTCATGTTTTAGTGCAATTATATAATAGTATTGTTACTGTTAGTTACCCAATTTACCCTTTTGTCATTTAAAAAAACTACCGATGTTACTATTCATAATGCCCCAAAAAATAAATTTATTTACATAATTTGGACCTAATCATTCAAAATATGGAAAAAAAATTTCAAAATGAATAATATAGATATTTTAGTAATTAAATTCAAATTAATCCCATTTTTAGAAAGAATTAACTTGTTTTAATAGTTAAAACATTGCAAAAGATTGAAATGTTTTTACATCTTAATACAATGTAAAATTAATGATATTGATATTAATTAAATTTAATGAAAAAATTATATTCTTTTAGACATTAAAACAATTAAATATAATAATTTATTCATATAATTTAATTTGATGAAATATTTTGATTTCAATTAAAATTATTATATATTCACCGTTCATTAAAATTTGAAAGTTACCAGAAAAATATTAATATTTCTTAAAATGTAAATTTGTATATCTCACATTCAAAGAAAAATAATTTTCATATAATTATAATTAATGTTTCAAAATATTAATTTAAAAAGGTTTCATCATAAAAAGGTAGAAAATTACCCATTAGTAAAATATGTGTTTTTATTCCTCAAATAGGGTTTAGTCATACCATATGAAAAAATATCTGTTGTATGAATATAAAATAATTTTTTTAACTATATAAATTATATATTTCATTAAATTATTTTAATAATTATAATTCAGTCTAATTATTAATAAAAAATAAAATTGATTTATATTTTTATTAAATAATTTGTTGCGAATTAATTCACCATAATTTTTCATAAGATAGTTATATTTATTCATACTAACCAAATGTCTTGGGTAAAATGGAAATTGTATTATAAGGGAATAACATGGTTCGTTTAAACTCATGATTGCGTGAAATTCAAGTTACTGAGGAATGTAAATTATATAGAGATAATATTTCATAAAACATCCAACTGTTACAATGATATTATGTTCTGAACCTTCTAATAAAAAAATGAATCCTCACATAAGAAAAAATTTGAGCATATGACTAATGGATATCTTACCATATGGAATTATTAGTTAGAAAAGACTATAACGATATAGAAATCTGAAAATAAATAAATTACATTTTTTATATAGTTGAGAAAAAAATTACACCTTAAAATAAATTAGTAAAAGAATAGAATACCATACCGCCCAAATGTGAACATACATGTAATTCTAATTGTGGATGTATAAGGAAAATTGTGGATAAATTTCATGTGTTGGGAAACCTATGTCAACACCCATGCTAGACTATGTTGTAATTGATAGATCCATATTATTGTCTAGTAAATTTGAAGGTTCTATAATGTTTGGGTATTAGAGGGGAAGGTGTTTTGGAATCACCCCTTGAATGAGAAGCTATTAAAAAAAGAAATATTTTTAGAGACGAATATATTTCTATAAAATCAAGAATTCAAGATAGATTTGATGAAAACTAAAAATATTGTTTGATTTTTATTCCACCACTTGTTTTATCATTTATATATTATTATTATTATTATCAAGGGAGTGTTTTTATCTTTCCAATAGGGAAGAAATACATTAAACATTAAATTTTATTATCTATGCATCCAAGTGAGTGAAGTCCCAAAAATAGTATTTAACATATTCTTGATCAACCTAATTTTATAAAAATGGTTCATTTGTAATCACATAATATATTGTTATGAATACATTTGTTTTTAAAATTAACTATTCATTTCATACACACTAGGTTACAAAAAAATTATATTGAGTTAGTTAATTTATGACACATTTCAATGTAACATGTAATTCCAAAAAATAATGATGATTCTTATACTGATATTAAATTTGTATAGTATCTTGAAATTGGTGATCATTGATAAAAGATTAATTACTTCTATTATGTAATGGATGAATCTTTTTAAAATCTAAATATGGTAATATGATGGTTTTTCAATGTATCATTATTCACATACAATATCAGGAATTAGAACATTTCAATTTGTATATGGTAATACCACCCTCTGATCAAGTGGAATACTCATGGATTCATTAGAAGAGAAAATATTATATTTTATGTGGATATGGGAGAACCATTAAATTATGGTGGATATAAATTTTCTTTCTTTTGACATTCATTTTCAATTTGGGGAAGAAAAATGACATTGATTGTTGGATTAAATTTTTAGTTGACAATAAATCCAAAAGGAAAGATTGAAGTGCCCTTGGGTTTATGATTTTATTTTTTGTCATGTTATATTATTATAATTTTCAATTTCATCTTGAAAAGGTGATTGGTTTCCCATATATTTTTGTAATTGATAGAATAATGTGGAATTACACTATATTTTCACAAAAATAACAAATTTAGAAATGTATAACAATTTTAGGAAGATAAGAATGAAAGTTGAGAAGAAATAAATGTGCTTATTATGGATAATAATAAAGATAATACCTTCACCTAGACATAGTAATTAAATTACGTGAGGTTTCCTTGAAAATTTTAATTTTTTTCAGGTTTCCTTGTTATTTTTGTGATATTTTTATAAGGCCTGATATGTGTTTGAGTATACCAAAAATACAGTTCGAGCTATATTGATCTGGACACCCAAGTGGCCCAAGACTGGCCTAGTCTAAAATTTATGGAATCCATAACATCTTAACAAACCATATAGTCCTGTAAAGGAAAATGGGTAAGGCATAAGTCTTTCATAGTTCATACAGGGTGCACACAAAGTGCACAAGTCACACATAGGAGGCATGGTGCATGAAGGAATGTGTACCCATGGGAAGTTGTGTGTGATTGTATTTGGAATCCAATCCTAGTGACATGGATATGATATATATGAGAGGATCAGTATTATTAAACACCATAATATTGATGTAATAGTTAATGTGATATTGAGTAATGTATAGAAATTTTCAGCCATTACTTAAAACTACAAACACAATTCTATCTCTCATGGTGAATCCAAAATATGTGTTCATTTGATCAATCAGATTCTTGAGTTGTAATGAAAATTCCACATGACTAAATTCAATGAAACCACATATGTATCCCATTTATTAAAAACTGTCCAATATACTAAATAAGGTGTGATGAAGACCCCACACGACCAAATTCCAGTTACCCATTAAACTTATTGCACGAAAAAATATGAAGATACTGCATAATAATATCCATGATTATTCACAAAATAGAATCAACGAAAATTAATAAGAATAGGATGGTATGAATATGATATACAAAAACATTTATGGTATTTAATTTAATGAAAATATTTCTCCACTTTCATAGATTATAATAATAATTATTTAATTAGTTGTGGCTACAAAAAAGAACTTCAAAGTGTATCAAATGGATGTAAAATCGGTATTTTTAAATAGTGGACTAGAGGAATAAGAATTTATTGAATAAACATATTATTTTATTCTTGATATTGATGGTAACATGGTGTAAAACTATGAAATGAGCTATATGGAATGAAACAATCTCAAACATCGTCGCACACAAAACATAATGGGTTATTGAAGGAAATGGTTATCACTAAAGGTATAGTTGATATGATTTTTTTGTAAGAGAGATATAAATAGGAAAATTTCTTTAAATATTATATTTTAATGATGTTAATTTTTTAGTGACCAAGAATACAATTTTATTGAATTTTATGACTAACTGAAAGATAAATTTTAGTATTCTATACTAGGAAAACTGAACTATTTTCTAAGAGTACAGATTGAGAATAAACAAAATTTAATATTTTCTTCAAACTAAAAATATTATAAAGAGTTTTTGAAAAGGTGTGTAATGGAATTATCAAGATATGTTTCAACAACAATTTCATTTGGAATCGAAAAGAGTAAATATGAAAATAATAGAAAAGTTAAAAAAGGAATTGATAAGACTAATTATATGTTTTTTATATTTGATATCATTAAGACCGAATATTACATTTGATATAAAAATTGTGCTCTATTCCTAGGTGACCTATGTGAGTCACCCAATCTTATGAAAAATATGATATTGAGATATGTGAAGTGTCATTATTGTGTCTATAATTTTTGAAATTATTGTGGCCTATTGACTTCGAAATTTCATAGTGAACATGAGAAATAAAATTCATTCAATACATCTTCGAGCCTCATTCCACTGATTCATTCTACAAGGATTATGTTTCAAATTTATTCATTCTTAAATAAGTATCCTTAAAATAAAATACAAAATCAAAAATGACTACCTACTCCCCATATTTGTACTATCATGCTCTTAGAGATATTCTGTTCTAAAGAAGAAAACCATTATCTCTATATAGAGTTGTAACTCCAAACCATTAGGTCATCGAGCATCCTGAAAAAAACCAACAAGAATGATGGAGAGATTTATGTTACTTGGGTTGATGATTTTAATTTTTGTCACATTAACTTGTTTAAAATTTTTTATATATGTTTTCTGATAATTAAATTAAGATAATGTGATAAAAAATACAATCATCAATTGAACGGTACATTAATATCCCTGATTGGATTTTTCTCAATCCAAATTTACACCAACACACAATGTCATAAGTGCTTCTACTAGATATTATTCGAATATGAGGGTAACTTCTAGCATGAAATTTTCAATGAATTATGTAAAATGGTTTACTAACACAATCTCATTCCTCAAAAGTGTTTATCCAATAATGGTGTTCATATAAGATTAATATTTCAAAAAATCCATTACAAACATTCAAATATAGAGATAAAAAAGGGTGAGATATAAGGTAACATAAGAAGAGATCTAAAACAATTTAAAATCACTATTAATGATCTACCTGCTACTCCTCATCCTAGATTACTCATACTAGTGATTCTCCACAAGCCTCTTTCGAATGCCAAAGCAATTTTACGGCTGTAGTTCCCATCTTCAATGAATCATTTTTGGAAGATACTTGAAAATAATCAAATCATATCATATCTCATATCAGAAATATATTTATCTAAAAAAACAAATGAGGTTATATATTTTAGATACTTTATTTCCTCAATTCCATGGAAATTATTTCAAGTGACACAGTTGAACTCCCCCTAATTTAATTCATCAAATCCCATTGAAAAAAATCACCACCATTCAACATCTTCCAAAAAATTGTATATCAAGTACCCCATTTAAATATAGTTTTATCAATCCCCTCTTGTATACACTATTAAAATATAGTGTGGGGGATTAATTACAACTTTATTTATGTTAAAGTAGTGGTATTAGTAGGGGGTTTTATCATCGATACATAGATCCTATCCCTCAGAAAGGATTATTTTGAATATATCTACAATTTGATTATGAGTGGAAATTTATTCAGATTATGTACCACTATTTATCACTCGTTATTTAATGAAATGATACCTGATGTCAAAAAGTTTAGATCTAGTGTTTTGTACAAGGTTCATTAATAGATTAATTACACTTTGATTTCCACACAAAATAATCAATATATTATCAATTACAAACTTTGAAATCTGTTAAATTTACACCCTTTTATAATAAATGTTTTTATTCATGAGTGGTGATGATGTGATGATTCTCATGTATCTATAAGATGTGTGATGAAATATGAGTATTTATTTTAATATTTTATATATATTACCAAATATTCTAAAAGGGGGATATTCAAGTACCTTTAGAGTTTTTGGTGATGTGATATTTCATTTTTAAATGTTTTCAATTTCTTTGAATAGGCATCTAAGGATTCTTAATGTTCATGAGTTGTTTTCATGAGGTTCAACAGGGTTCTAAATTAGTTTATGACTATTTTTATCTTTATATAATTTTTATTAAGTTAGTCATGCGATTAATCAATTGTTCATTTAGTTGATCTATTTGTCATGTGGTCGTGTGATGTGTGAGTATAGTTTCCTGAATTATTCATTTAGTCAATTGGATTTAATGTATGGTTGATCAATTATAAAAAGTTATCAATATGTACTTTATGAAATCAAATGTTTATATAGTTTATTAAATAATATATTCATGTGTTCACTTAGTTGTAATGTGAGTTTGATGCACATAGAAGATTCGAACAAGTGGTAGCTTCACACAATTTAACTTTAACATGGTTGATCTGGTACATAAGAAATTTTCATGTGAGTTTTTTTTCAGGTGATATGAGAGTTTTTTGACGTTGTTTTTTGTAAAGAAACAATACATAATTATTCTAAATCTATTATTCAATGTATAAAACATCTAATCTAAAATTTTATCTGTGGTTTTTGTTGTGATATTTTGAAAATGATAGTCAGTTATTAAATGTTTTATGGTGTAAGGAAAATTATCTAAAAATCTAAAAGTGTGGTTTGAAGTTGAAGTTGTTCCTAAAAATCCATGGATGCTAGGGATTGAATGATAATTATGAGGATTATGGGATTTTTTCATATTAAATAATCACAATCATTAGATTATGTTTTAATAAATGTTATGATAAATGTTAATGTATTTTAGTTATTATGTGTTGTAATGAAATACATTTATTTTGAATATGAACTATATGAAGATGAAATAATCTGAGTCTAATTCTATCAGGAAGAAGACCGAGGTATTTGTGGAATTCAAAAATTCACTATTTGTAAATTATTCTTGATATTAATTGTGGATGGTGGAAACTGTATAATTGGGTTTTTAAGTAGGAGTGAAAACGAAAGGAAGATGTGGTGTTTAGATATAAGCATACATTTATTAAAGGTAACGAATATTCAAGTGATTTTGGTGTATATAAGTGAGCCTAACTAAATGATGAAATAAAAGGAGATCATGTTGAATGATTCCTTTGAGATATTTAAATAATGTTTAGTTATAAATTATTTTACTATAATTAAATTAATTCCTCAAATTTTTGGTTACCTTAACATTTTCTATTTATTCAGAAAGAATATAGGGATTCCTGCATACTAAAGAAAGAGAGAAAAAAATATAGAATGGATAAAAGGAGAGAATTTGAAGTCGAAGATCTATGATTATCATCCTTATCTGATGAAAATTTAGTTTTTAGTAATATCGATTTATATTGAGAATCATTATTTACATCACATCTACAGGAATTGTGAATTTATTCATAAATATTCTTCAATAATTATCATGATTGATCTACTTTTAATGTTTTTCAGGTAACCATTATTTATAAAAGATATATCTTATCCTATTTACATACTCTATATTAAGTATGTGGGAACTTTCATTATCCCTTAAGGTTCTAGATAAACATTTTATGACTTCATATTATCATAGTACAATTTTAATCAATTCACATTAACTAAATAATCCATGATTAGGGAGAGAAATCAACCAAAACAATGAGTAGGTCACCGATAAAGGGAATGGTCCCTGTAGAAATCATCATGTTATCCGTATCATTATATTTTTAATAATGAGCGGGGTAAAAAAATTATAATTGAGAGAATCAAATAATGGAAGGTTCGAGGGGGTGATTAAATGAAGACTAAATTTTAAAAACTGGACTCTATTGATTCATCTACCATTATTTTCGGAGTAATATGATCATAGTCTCTTCAATTATTATCAAAGAAAGGTTCCCTCTATTTTATATAGGAATTTTCCACTCCCTATGGTCTTTTTGAAATTGAGGAAAAAATTTTACAAAAAAGGATGTGCACATAAAATAACAGTTATTCTTATAATTTTTTTTGATATTTATAGATTTTCTTAGGAGATTAGTCATGCAGTAAATCAGTCGGATTTGAGTTCAATCATATGGTCATGCATTAAATTGAAGTCTGAGTATAGTAACTTCATCCATCATTAAGGAATCCATTTATCCAGTAGGTGATGAATCTTCATGTGATTTATAAATAAATCATGTATTAACACTTCATGTAGTCACTTCATCGATCATAGATTTGCAATTTAATGTACCACACACAAATTTGATTAACCACATGAAAAAATGATCATACATAGAACTAAAGTACAGAAAATTATAGAATGATCAAAGTAAAAAAAATGTAAGATACCATCATGAACCTTCTTGAATCATCCCAAAACATTAATCCACCTCAAGCACCGCTTCAGGAAATTTGAAAACAAATGAAAACCAAAACACATTTCATCAAAAACTCTAAATGTAAATTTCTTTTTGCCACATTCACAACATCAACATCATAGCTTCATTATCTAAAATTGGAGGAAAATTTCATTACGATATTATATTAAATGTAATTGTATAGTCCTATCACAAAACAGTAAACTATGTAACTTGAACTAAGTGGGTGTTAATTCATGTAAATCATGATACATATGATGCCTCTTTGAGGTTCAAACCAAACATTCAAGACATTATTTTCACTAGATTATATTTTCTGGGAGAACATCATCCTTATAGATCTGTGTTAGCTATATTAACTATATCATCATCATGCCATATTCCCAATGATCTATATATTCCATTCTCTATGATTCATATTCCTTATGGACACTCCATTATACATAGGCCTAATTCATTTTGAGTCCTTTTCACTGTGGTTGACACTACCACATGAGCCTGTCATACCTCTTTCCCATCTAGTTATGAACAAATAGTTTAATCATGAAATGATACTCATGTCTTATCCCTACACAAACAATTATTTGCAACCTTTTTCTAAGTAGTACACACCATTAGACATTAAACTACATAGAAGAGTTCATGGTTTAAAGATATTAAATGGAACAATGATATTCCTTATCACATGACATTAAAAGGTATTATGTTTCCCCTTATGTGGAACAAAACTATAAGGGGTATAATTTCCCATTTAGGGAAAGATAAAAACAAACTCTCAAGGGCCCAATCCAAGCATCACTATACATACTACCTATTTATATAACGATAAATTTCATAGTTCACTACTCTATTGATTTAACCCATAATAAAACTAATTAATAAAGGAAATATAGGAACAATAATATACTTCAATGTTCATGTTGATTCATATAGATGATTGATCATTGGTGGGGTGGTAAACCATCCTACACTTGGGATTTGTAATGATTTATAAACATGTCTTAAATAAATTAGTGAGTTTTGACGTAGGCAATGTTTCCCACTTAAATAGTTATGCAGCCCATTCTCATATCATATAGACCAATATGAAACCATAATAAAAACTGGTAATGATTCGCGCACCATATACATTTGAAAAGAAGATTTTTACTGAGTAAAAATAATTGAAGGCACAATTCATGGGATAAATTGAATGGAAAATATAGAATAATTTTACCATAAATGGCCAACTGATATAGCACATAGGATATTTAATGGCCAATGATATTACCACACACTCCCATATGGGACATGTTTCAAAAACAATTGTATATACAACTATAGAATCGTTTTTTCCATGATATTGTGATACCACAAGACATGGAATACATCAATATATTATAGTTTTTATCTTATATTCTTGATTATTAAAAATATATTAAACTATATAATGGATACATCAGATTCCATTCACCTGGTGAATGAGCACATCACATTTCCCTCATCCAAGTAGCTAAAAACATAATATGTGAGTCAAGAAATCATGTCCGTGAAATTATTTAGTCCAATTAAGTCCAATACCTTAATGAAATTTCAAATCATATGAGAGGGAAAATATAATATTTTTTAAGATTAACATGATGGAATGATAAGAAAAATACTTAAACACCACCTCATTAGTTAAGCCTTAAGGATCATATAAGAAAGTTATCAAATCCTGAAGGTTATCAGGATATGTATCATTCCAACATCAAGTACCAAGGATTGATTACTTTAATACACCCCGACATATATCGATGATTATATGAAATTCGATACAATATAGTTTGGTTAGTAAATCTAAGTAATAACTCATGAATTATTACCTCATGAGTCTATTCAACATATCTTGAATAGAAATATTGTATTGAGTACATGATTCCCCTAATGCTATCCTGAATATATAATAACAACCCATTATACATTGTGATTAACATTGATTTGGGAAAACTAACAACTATAAATCAAGGGGATAATATAATTCTAATGTTAGTGAAAAATAAAAATCAGAAAACCTGACTAAATTATAAATGAATAAATCCTTTTATTTAAAAATCTAGGTACATTTACACCCATTACAGTAAATTTATTATGTATTGTATACCATTATATTTACTATGACCCTCGTTATATGGATACAACCTTGTATTCATTAACGTATTTGATATATTTTCCAATTTACCCACCAAATAGATCCTAACATCTTCCCTTTAAATGATCTCTCAGGTCAAGTGGTATTTGAGAAGGATGTATTTTTTCCTTTGGTGAGATTGAGGTTCCTTATCTTGATAAATGTCTCTATTTCAAACACAATATATATTGATTTCAACCATGATGATAGGAATGAATTCATGTTTATAAATTTATTTCATAATAAAAAAATCCTTCACAACAATATCTTTAATGATGTACTCCTCCCCAATTATCAAGTCTTCCATGGTTCCTTGTTTAGAACCATTCCAAGATTAATTAATCAAATAAATATGAAACCATATTCAGAACTCATGTAATATCTATCATATGGGAAAATGTTATTAATCATTCCCTTTATAAAATTAATTTCTTCTTCTCAAATGAATAATAGCATATCCTTATTTCTTTTCATGTAATTTAGAATATTCTTTATCACTATACAGCGACTCTAACTAGTGTTGAATTGGTATCTGTTGGTTATACTAATATCATTGGTGGCATCAGGTTTAATACAACAGATGTCATACATGATATTTCCTCTAATTGGATCCAAGATAAGTCTATCTATCCATTATATCTACTTTTATGTATCTTGAATTCTCTAATGATTCATGCCATGAAACACTGTTAAACACCCACCTCAAGTGTTCTCCATGCTAAATTACATATGAAATTCATTAGTGTATGTGTCCTGATTTAGCCCAAATTTTTTTATATATATCACTATAGATCTTCATAACCATTATGTTCATTTATTCACCCACATATTTCATAGAGAATCAGTTTCTCAACCATATTTTTAAAAAATATAATGCCCAGATATAATTTTTGATAAATATTATGTCATCTCCAAACAATATCAATTATAGTATTACATTCCCACTGTCCTTCTGGTATAAAAATGAGCTATCCATATTATTTTTGAAACCAACATATTTTATTTCATCTTTAAATTAGAAATTCTAAAATTTACATGACTTTTTCAATCCATAAATAGACCATCATAACTAGAAACACTTTAGCAGGAACATTTGTTCCATAAAATCCTTTAGTTTGTACTATATACACATCCTTAATGAATATCTTGTTTATTAAATAGGTTTTTATATAAGTTAAATATATATCATAATCAAAATGATCTATTCTGGAAAAAAATTAATTTAAATTTTCAAGGAAGTATGTGAAAAGGTATTTTTACAATCAATACCATGAATTTACTTATAATCCATTGACACTAGATTATATTTACAAGCAGACAGTCTTCCATAAATTCACATTTTTATAGAGAATTTCTTTACACCTTATATGTTACACACCTTCATGTTAAGCCTCTAAGTTACAAATTTGTAAAACATATATGGAGTCCATTTCATATTCCATATATTTTAACTATTTATTGGATGTAGATCTATTAATGGAATCTTGGTTGATAATAGGATTATATCAGACAAAGATTAATTCACTATAAATTTCCACATGAAATCATTATATATTAGTCTCTTAACTAATCCTAAAAAACCTTTGAGGTTCATTTGTAACATGAGTTGGCTTTTCATTTATAAAATTTGGTGGAACAAGTTCAAAATCCAACTCAAGTATGATTCACAATTGTTGGTATAGAACTTCTCTATGTTTTACATTTCTCCCACTAAAACCATCATCAATGTTTTTTTCTCATTAAAAAACCAAAATATGATATAATTTTTTTTATTAGTAGTATTATTGAAATAATACTCCATAGTTTCCCTGAGATTATTAAATAAAAAAAATTAGTTAAGGAAAATATTTTCAGAAGTCAGTCATCATATGAGTTCTTTACATCTCTAAATCCACATAAGATATATTTTAGAATTTTTATTAGTGTATATATCATATATTTTCTTTATGATTTATTTAGATGGAATATAGTAAAGTTGGAATGTAGAAGTCTCTAGTGGATAAAACTTGAATATGAAAGGAGTCTCACATTGAATGTTCATTGATCGAACCATGTCCAACATGGTATGATTAAACCTATAACACACACCATGAAATTCAGGTTTTATAATAGTGTTGAGTATTCTAAAAATTCCATAATCTCTTATATGACCAATGAATTCATATCTCACATATCCACCACTAAAATTCGATAAAATAATAATAATAATAATTTTTCCTAGTAAATTTTTTAATTACTTCTGAATCCAATTATGTTTTTCAAAGGATTAAAACTATTTATTTTCATTTAATATGAATAACAATATTTATTAAGATCATCAAAAATTTCAAATATGTAACAAAAACCACCACATTATTATATATTCATTGGTCTACATATATCACTATGTATGATATCTAAGATACCGATTGGCGTCTTTGGATGTGTTTCTCATTTATATGTCCATGTTTATAATTCCGTAGATAAGTGGGATTAGAATCAACCTTCAACTTATTATTATTAAAATTAATGGAATGATTATCCATATATATAACTTGTAAACCATTGACCATATTCCCAATTAGATAGAACATTTTATTCTTATATATAGAACAACGCATGTTCTTAATAAAGAATGAAAATCCCAAATTTTAAAAAAAACAATTACATAAATCAAATTTAATTAATAGTAGGAACGTGATAGTCATCATTAACTTGTTTTTCTAACTCTAATTTAAACCATTTTCAATAAATATATATTTTATCCTTTTAGGTAATTTGAAAATTAATTTCATTGGTATCACTAAATTTGTGTTTATTTTAACACAATAAAAGTCTAAAAAAATGTGGAACATGTTTTTCAAACACATATAACATCGTCTATTGTATATATACCTACTAATCACACATTGCTTATATTTTTAATTAGATTTTCCAAGATTTGAGGTTTTGATCTTCATCAAACATAGTTCTCCAAAAACTCTAAAGTAGTTCATAGAATGTCACTTTATGTACCAAATTATATATGAAATCATTTTTTATTTATATATTAGTATAAATTTATTCAGAACATTTCATCTTCTAATATCACTTCCCCTAGAATAATTTTAAATGTATTTTTTCAACAAGCATATTTCTTCCCATTTCAAATAGGCTTATATTCCCTATTTCTAAAACCCTATTTTTCAAAGGACTAAAAGGATCACAATAAAAATGATCAATATGATTGTTTTTAATATATGATTAAAAATAGTTATCAGGTAACTCACATTCATTATAAATAATTACGTTCATGATTTATAATCCCATACCTTTCACAACCTGTCTTCTAAAAACATTGAACATATCTATTACCTTTTTCATGTGATTCATAAATATTACATTTATTTTTAGGTAAAAACAACAATTAATGAAATAAATTAATGACATTATCTTATGTATTTATGCCTCAAAATACCACATAATATAAGAGGAATCAATTTAAGGGGCCTAGTAGTCTAAATTTAAACTATTTTCCTGAGTTCCATGAACCATCTTTGAAATTTGATATATTCCAGACATAAAATATATTTATCTATTTAGATGGGGGTAGATATATAAAAATTAATTATTTTATATTTTAATCAATTTTATGTGATTAATATTCATTTGTCTTTAAAGAGACAACTTTTTTCATCCTTGGATATCAGATTGTGGGAGTTTCATGAATGAAACATTTCAAATTGGTAACTACTTGTTCTTTATCCCTCAATGATAACTATTTTATATTTTTCACTTGATTAAAAATTAGTTTTTATTTAATTTAAATTAATTCCATCATCACATAGTTTCATTAAATCCAATATTTTTTTTCTATGCCCACCAATAACTCAACATATTTAGATTTCACTTTTTGAGCTTCAATTTCACTCATACAAAATCATAAAATTTTTTTGGTGATATCATTTCAAAATGATACCACATATCCATCGTGATATTTAATGTTAAATTTTTTTTTTATATCACCTATAAATTGAAAGTAAAATATACTATGTATTATACATGGTTTTATTTATTATATTTCATAGAAACATCAATAATAAGTGACTTTTCTTCTTTCCTTTTCTAAATGGCCTTTTTATTTTTAGAATAGGTAAATATCCCTAAAATAATGGTTATAAAATCTCTATCATAATGAATTAATTTTTCATATATTCCAATAAAACAATTTGGACACTCAAATTTATATTTTAGTTAAATTAGATAAATTCTATTCACAAATTTCATTCTTCCCAACTTTTCTGAGTTTCTTATTTTCTTATTATTATTATTTCCTCTTGATTCATGCATACTCTAAGGTAGTGACATATTTTACCGATATAAATAAGATATGTTCCCAAATATTCAAAATCACTGTCAATAACCATTGAAATGTGATCTTCCATATCAATAATGGGTATTTCTATAAATCATTATTTGTTGTCCATCCATATATTGTGATTCTTTAGGTCTGGAGAAAACTTCCACTCTTGATATATATCTGACATATCTAGATATATTAGTGATCATGTAATGTTATTTATAAAGAAAATACTTCCTATATATTATTTTATAAACTATTAGTCGATACAGATTCATTATTATTTGAATAAATCATTTCAGTTTATATAATTTCTCCAAGATAAATTTCTCAATGGTTTCAGATGTTTCATCTTTAACATCTATAGATTTCTATAAATATTAATTGATTACTGTAAATAAAGTCAACTTAAACACACATTTATTATTTCTTATATGACACTTCTTTTATTTACATTATGGTTTCCAGCAATATATATAGATATTTTTTTTCATAAAACTTAAACTAGAGTTTTTAACTTTCTTTAATGTAACCATCTACCTATTTTAGATTAGATTATTTTTCTTCATTTATATTTTAATATTATTTATTTAAGTCATTATATAATTTTCTTTATTTGTTTTGTTTTAATCTAGAAACTATTCTTGTTTAGCATTTCAAATATACTCTATATATTTATATTTTACCTTATTGTAATTCAATGCTCAAGGATCCTTCACATTTTTCAACATGATACATTAAGTTATTATCCCTATTATTGTTAATTCTTCTAATTAACCACTTGAGGTGGAGTTTAATTAAAATTATATACTCAAAATACTTCTTACTTTCCATAATGTAAAATTTCTCTTGATTTAACAGTGTTTTTGAATTCCTTTGAATTTTTAATACATTTATATATTTTATTTTATTCATCGTACCCATCGTCTTAGTACTGTCCACCATTTTCCCGTGTAAAATTAATTAAAAAAATTCCCAATTCCAAAAAATAAAACATTTCAATAGTACATTGATTTAATATCTATTTTTTCATTTATAGATATCATTGAGATATGATCTGTAATCTCCATATACTCTTTAACATTTTATTATTCATCTTCATATTACCTAGTGTTATCATATTCCTCTTCCTTGATTTTAAATTTTCTTATGTTTTAAAATTCTATACCATCATTCATTATATTATAAAACATAGGTTATTTTCTTATATCATATGTAGAATGTATATTTGTCAATTAATTAAGAGATAAATATTCTCTATATTATAGTGAAAAATAATTAAAATCAAACATATTTAAAATCTTTGTCATCATGTTCTTCAAAATCACGGAGTCTTCCCATCAATCCCAAAAACACATCATTTTGATGACTAATTCATTTACTCATATGAATTAATCATAATTGTTTTGTCATATATCCTCACATATACAAAATTAACTCTCCATATCTATATATTTTCTTCCATCACATTCTCATTCCCTTTAAAAATATATTCATGTTTCTGTCAAATTTTATTAGTTGATTAAATCCTTAAAATATGTTTCTACGTTTGGATAGATAAAGTGAAAAAAATAAATTTTAATAACATTCCATTAATGTATATGTCACTGTTATTATAAAAAAACATGGGTGAATCTTTCTACATCGATTATAATCCCACAGTAGTAGCATTATAAAATTGTAGACCTTGTGATAGAAGATAATAAATCATTATATTCATATATAAATGAAAGTTATTTCAATAAAATGTTGGAATATATCAACTATTAATAGAACTCCAATTCTCTATCAATAATAAAATTTGGAAATTTTAATGGGATCATGGATTTTCATAGGGAATTTGTAATCATAACACGCCTATCTTTTCTGCATGGATCTATCATCTACATTTATAAAATACCCCACAATATATAATATGAAGTGTACTTATTAATATATCTATTTCATAGTCTTTATTTATTAAATTACCATTTGGATAAAATATCAATAATATGTCATTCATAACAATTCATTATGATTTCTCTTCTAGTTGTTGACTTTTTTTAAACGATGTGGTTGTATATCAATTATCAAAACAATATTTAAATGGTTTCTTATGAGTAGATTCAATTATTCTATGGTATTTATATTGATAATTTAATTAATAAATTATTCATTACTCATACTGAATTACAAGTTAATAATTATCTATTGATATTTTGTATTTTAATATTTTGAAAACATCAATAACTTTAAATCACTAAATTTATAACATATTATGATATGAGGATATTTCATCATATGATTGAAATTTTTTCAACTAGTGATTTTTAGTTATTATATTTTTACTCAAATATATATTCATAAAGACCCCAAAATACTCCAATGATGCTCAAAACATAGCCAAATTTAATAATAAAAAATTCATACAAGAGTAAATGACTTTTATGTATTTGGGATGTTATGTTTATGAGTCAAGAAAACTATTGAAGTTAATTTTATGTATGACCTTGTTTACTATTAATTATTAAAAATTATCATTCAACACTTATTGAGGATAATTTAATATGCATCATATGACTTATACTAATTCTCATACCTTTGTCAATACCCAAATCATCAACTTCTCAAATATTTTAATATAGAATCAGATCTTCTTAAACTCATCTAATGATAACTAAAATATATACGAATCATCTATAAATAATTATAAAAAATAACTCAGTGAACTTCAAAATACGTTCCAATGATATTCAATCATAGTTAAAAATAATTATTGCACTTCAATAATTTTATTGGGTTCTTCAATTTCCAATTTTGGATTTCTTTTCAATTTTGAAAAATCCCACTAAAACTCATTATATAAACTCAAATAATATAATTTCTCAAACATAAATATCCTAAAACCACACTACTAGAAAAATAAAACGGTTTTGGTGAATTTCATCACTCGGTGATAGGAAAACATTGGCCACGTGATTTGGATGTCCCCCCTCACCATAAGCATAATTTTATACCAATTTTTTCAATAACAACTTATTTGGATTAAATGTAAAGGAAAACGACTTTCATACATTTCTCCCCCATTAAACATAGAATCCAAATGAATGAGGGGATGTTCAATAATATGTGAAGTGAGAGGTGTGGGATGAACATGCATGTTCAACCCTAAACACTTCAAATATATCCTTTAATATGAATATTATAAAAATAAAATAAAATAGATCCTCATATAACTATACTCTAGTTTTAAATATCCATTACATCCATTATTCTTGATGATGTTAAATTTGATATTAATATCATTGGATCTTGATTTTTGTATATGATTCATGGGAAGAACAATTTCACTTCCATTATAACATACAATTCCCAATGGCTTCTCAACCTTAACATTCAATTCTCTTAGATACTCTATAATGAAGGTCAAATAGGTATATGATTTTATAGCAACCATATCTTTTTATTATATGGTTATTGAATTCACTAAGTTTAATATTTTTCAATTCTATCTCACACAACATTCTCCCAAAATTAATATACCACTTGATATTTATTTTGTTCTTCAAAATATCCAACCAAATAAACATCAATGTAACAAAAAAATAATTCTTATTAATTATTCTATAATAAAACACAATATTAAAATTTCCTTTTATATATCTTAGATATATCTTGTATGTTGACATGTGTTATTCCTCTAGATAACTCTTATATCTAGTAAACAATGTTAATGTATAAATAATTCCATGGTTGGATGAAGTAAGAAAATGTAGGCTTCCTATTATTATTTTTTATATAAATATGATTCAAAGATACCATGATTTTTATATTCCAAATTTATTCAATAATTCCATTGAATGATTAACTTATGATATAAATAGAAAAAATTATTTTTATATGACTTATAATCCTAGGAATAAAATCATTTTAACAAACATTGTGATTTCATTTTTTTTTATTTTTCTTGAAAATTATTCACATCAATACTTTCCATCACTTATAAAAAAATATTTTATCAACATATATAATAAAAAATTGAGTTTCTATGCTCATCTCCATCACATATAAGTTTTTTTCAACATTTCCATTACAAATGACCTATCATTTTAGTAAACTATCAAATTTAGTGTACCTATCTCAAGGGGAAACATTAACCCATAAGGATTTCTTCAATATGCACACATTGGTCTTATCACTATTAAGAATTTATCTATATGGTTTCTTAATAAAAATTTCTTCTTCAAGATCTCCATTTAAGAAGGAATAATTAAAATCCATTTTATAAAATATCTAATGTATGTGTTCCGAAAGAGATAAAAACATTGTAATATAATCATGTCTTATAATAAGTGATTTTGTTTATAAAAAATATATTCCTTACACATTATAATAATATTCATAAACAAATTTTTCTTGTTTTTAGAAACATAAACCTTTTAATTGAGTGTATTTCTTTATAAACACTTTATTCCTATGATATTTTTCCCCTCTTGTCATGAAATATCTCCAAAGAACCATTTTTATCAACATAATAAAGAACTTCATTAATATAATTTACCACCTCATTGTACTTAAAAAAAATTAATAACAATTTATGATTTATCTTGTGAAATAAGAGCTATTATATTTTAAAGTCCTAACTTTCGTATTTCATGAACCAAAGTATCCGGATTTTTAATGAGGTTTCTTTATTATACAAGATTATTTTGATTCTGATTTTTCAGTTTATAATATCTAACACAATCATCATCATAATAACTATTCTAACATGATTATGTATCATCATTAACTTGTTTTTCTAACTCTACTTTAAACCATTTTCAATAAATATATATTTTATCCTTTTAGGTAATTTGAAAATGAATTTCATTGGTATCACTAAATTTTTGTTTGTTTTAACACTATAAAAGTCTAAAAAAATGTGGAACATGTTTTTCAAACACATATAACATTGTTTATTTTATATATACCGTCTAATCACACATTGCTCATATTTTTAATCAGATTTTCCAAGATTTGATGTTTTGATCTTCATCAAACATAGTTCTCCAAAAACTCAAAAGTAGTTCATAGAATGTCACTTTATGTACCAAATTATATATGAAATCATTTTTTATTTATATATTAGTAGACATCTATTCAGAAAATCTCATCTTCTCATATCACTTCCACTAGAATAATTTTAAATGTAATTTTTTCAATAAGCATATTTCTTCCCATTTCAAATAGGCTTATATTCCCTCTTTCTAAAACCCTATTTTTCCAAGGACTAAAAGGATCATAATAAAAATGATCAATATATTTGTTTTTAATATATGATTAAAAATAGTTATCAGGTAACTCACATGCATTATAAGTAATTAAGTTCATGATTTATAATCCCATCCCTTTCTCAACCTGTCTTCTAAAAACATTGTACATATCTATTACCTTTTCCATGTGATTCATAAATATTACATTTATTTTTAGGTAAAATCAAAAATTAATGAAATAAATTAATGACATTGTCTTATGTATTTATTTCTCAAAATAACACATAATATAAGGGGAATCAATTTAAGGGGCCTAGCAGTCTAAATTTAGACTATTTTCCTGAGTTCCATGAACCATCTTTGAAATTTGATTTATTTAAGACATAAAATATATTTATCTATTTAGTTGGGGGTAGATATATAAAAATTAATTATTTTAGATTTTAATCAATCTTATGTGATTAATATTCCTTTGTCTTCAAAGACACAACTTTTTTCATCCTTGGATATCAGATTGTAGGAGTTTCATGAATGAAACATTTCAAATTGGTAACTACTTGTTCTTTATCCCTCAATGATAACTATTTTATATTTTTCACTTTATTAAATGTTAGTTTTTATTGAATTTAAATTGCTTCCATCATCACATAGTTTCATTAAATCCAATATTTTTTTTCTATGCCGACCAATAACTCAACATATTTGGATTTCACTTTTTGAGCTTCAATTTTACTCATACAAAATCCTAAAATTTTTATGGTGATATCATTTCAAAATGATACCACATATCCATCATGATATTTAATGTTCATAACAATTTTTATATCACCTATAAATTGAACGTAAAATATACTATGTATTATACATGGTTTTATTTATTATATTTCATGGAAACATCAATAATAAGTGACTTTTCTTCTTTCCTTTTCTAAATGGCCTTTTTATTTTTAGTATAGGTAAATATACGTAAAATATTGGTTATAAAATCTCCGTCATAATGAATTAATTTTTCATATATTCCAATAAAACATTTTGGACACTCAAATTTATATTTTAGTAAATTTAGATAAATTCTATTCACAAATTTCATTCTTCCCAACTTTTCTGAGTTTCTTATTTTCTTATTATTATTGTTTCCCCTTGATTGACGCATACTCTAAGGTAGTGACATATTTTACCGATATAAATAAGATATGTTCCCAAATATTCTAAATCACTATCAATAACCATTGAAATGTGATCTTCCATATCAATAAAGGATTTTTCTATAAAACTTTATTTGTAGTCCATCCATATATTGTGATTCTTTAGGTCTGGAGAAAACATCCCCTCTTGAGATATATCTGACATATCTAGATATATTAGTGATCATGTAATGTTATTTATAAAGACAATACTTCCTATATATTATTTTATAAACTATTAGTTGATACAGATTCATTATTATTTGAATAAATCATTACAGTTTATATCATTTCTCCATGATAAATTTCTCAATGGTTTCAGATGATTCATCTTTAACTTCTATAGATTTCTATAAATATTAATTAATTACTGTAAAAAAATTCAACTTAAACACACGTTTATTATTTCTTATATGAAACTTATTTTATTTAAATTATGGTTTCCAGCAAAATATATCGATATTTTTTTTTCATAAAACATAAACTATAGTTTTTAACATTCCTTAATGTAACCATCTACCTATTTTAGATTAGATTATTTTTCTTCATTTATATTTTCATATTATTTATTTAATTGATTATATAATTTTCTTTATTTGTTTTGTTTTAATATAGAAACTATTCTTGTTTAGAATTTCAAATATACTCTATATATATATATTTTACCTTATTTTAATTCAATGCTCAAGGATCCTTCACATTTTTCAACATAATACATTAAGTTACTATCCCTGTTATTGTTAATTATTCTAATTAACCACTTGAGGTGGAGTGTAATTAAAATTATATACTCAAAATACTTCTTATTTTCCATAATGTAAAATTTCTCTTGATCTAAACAGTGTTTTTGAATTCCTTTGAATTTTTAATACATTTATATCTTTGATTTCATTCATCGTACCCATCATCTTAGTACTTTCCACCATTTTCCCTTGTAAAATTAATTAAAAAATTCCCAATTCCAAAAAATAAAACATTTCAATAGTACATTGATTTAATACCTATTTTTTCATTTATAGATATCATTGAGATATGATCTGTAATCTCTTTATACTCTTTAACATTTTATTATTCATTTTCATATTACCTAGTGTTATCATATTCCTCTTCCTTGATTTTAAATTTTCTTATGTTTTAAAATTCTATACCATCATTCAATATATTATAAAACATAGGTTATTTTCTTATCTCATATGTAGAATGTATATTTGCTAATTAATTAAGAGATAAATATTCTCTATATTACAGAGAAAAATAATTAAAATCAAACATATTTGAAATCTTTCTCATCATGTTCTTCAAAATCACGGAGTCTTCCCATGAATCCCCAAAACACATCATGTTGATGACTAATTCATTTACTCATATGAATTAATCATTATTTTTTTGTCATATATCCTCACATATGAAAAATTAACTCTCCATATCTATATATTTTCATTCATCACATTCTCATTCCCTTTAAAAATATATTCATGTTTCTGTCAAATTTTATTAGTTGATTAAATCCCTATAATATCTTTATACGTTTTGATAGATAAAGTGAAAAAAAATAGATTTTAATAACTTTCCATTAATGTATATGTCACTGTTATTATAAAAAAAACATGGGTGAATCTTTCTACATCGATTAAAATCCCACAGTAGTAGCATTATAAAACTGTAGACCTTGTGATAGAAGATAATAAATCAATATATTCATATATAAATGAAAGTTATTTCAATAAAATGTTGGAATATATCAACTATTAATAGAACTCCAATTCTCTATCAATAATAAAATTTGGAAATTTTAATGGGATCATGGATTTATCAGATACCATTTGATGTTATAGATATATATTATACCACCGAGAAGGGTGGTTAAGTTAGTGGTACTTTTTAATATTTATTTATAGAAACGAACCATTGTGTATAATTAGAGTCTAATCCAATTAGATAATACATCCCAATTTTACATGAATGATAGATTAATGTAAATAAACATAAGGAACCAAAAAATTTATAAGGGTCATTCTTTATGTAGTTGACTACATCCTTAATGTGTTCGTTTTGAGAGCAAGACACTTATTTTTTCCATTAAAATAAATTGATTTTACAAGTTGAATGAGATAGTATCATCCTTAAAATAATAATATTTCCAAATATTTTTTTCTCCATATATAATTTATAATATATACCCTCAATTTATAATAGAAATCGTCTATTTTAGCGAACTGAATCTTGAGATGAACTTCAAGATTTCACAAAATACCTATATGATATATTTTTATTCAACATAAATGAATTATAATGACTAATTAAGATCATATGAACTATATGAACAATAAAATTTTATCAACATGGAATATATAATTATATAATAATAAAAGGTATTGGTTTATCTACCTCCCTTTCTTATACTCCGGTTCTTCAACTGAATATCTTTATTTCACTCTCTTTTATTCCATACATGTTCAACTAACTATATTATATTATCTCTACTACTTACTGTTCTATTTATAAATACATAGTCCTCTTCTTTCCTATCATTAAATACTATATATATTCAATGAATGTAAAATTATCATTGGTATATTCATCATTTACTATCTTTTACAAAAATAATTTGTATGGTTTCAGTGTTTCATGATGTTCAGTTTTATTTTATATTTTGAATAAACTCCTCTAAAAGGGGTAAATATAAGGTTTAAAATGTGAAGGTAAGGTCTCAAGACTATAATAGGGATTTGGAGTGTAGAAATGTGCGAAAAGGGTAATATTTTTGCTGAGAGAATGGTTGGTGCATGGTTAGTAGTACCCATTCACTATAACTATGAAGCATGAATATGTGAGTGTAAGGTTAGGAAAATCAGATGAGGTGGACAAGGAGACCATACGACTTGAGATCTTCTTGGAAATTAGAATATTTATTTCCCCCACATGGTTAGTAAATCCCTTTAAGTGGAAAATTTAATTGGGTTTATTTTCTTCCAAATAGAGAAAGGGAACCACATAGTTATCGTATAGTTTGTAAAAGCATGCGGCCAAACCACGAACCTCATTTAGGGGGGGGGGGGGGGGTTAACACATTCTCTATTGAACATAAATGTTTCTCCATTTAATTTCTCATCTATCCGAGCCCCATCCTGCTAGGGTGGAAACCAAGATCTCTTTCCACCTTTATGGATGTTTATCTCTCAATTCTTGAGAGTTTGGAGTGTATTTGGTTTAAAATAAAATCTATCATTAATTATTCTACTCTATATAATTTCATTTTATAGAATATGATATTTTGATTATATCCTCTAATTCTGATGCTCTGGATCCATTTTTCATGGGTGATCTTTTTTATGGCGTTTGAGGCTATTTTAGTTCATATCAATTGTCATTTATACATGAGTTATTTTCTGTGAGGATTAGTTTTTTCATTTATATGATTTTCCCATAGTCATGATGATTTATATGTATAAGGGGTCATGAAAATTTTCTACCTTACTGCATTTTTATGTCCATGACTATGAAAAGTAAATGGGGTGTAAACTGTTTTTTGTAACCCTTTAAAGACATATTGGGTTTGTAGATGATTTGAGACTGTTCTTAGGGTTATCATTTGGGTATGAAAATCACTTGAAAGTGATTAAATGAAATTGTAAACCATGATATTTCAATATTATTATGGTGAATATGTTTAAATTTAAATTGATTTGTAATATGTTTAATATTTAAAGTAAGTTTAATATGGGAAAGAGTTTTATAACATGAAGAGGTTAAACTAAAATGTTTAATTTACATTGATTATGTGATATACCGAAGAGTTTTTTAAATGGTTCAAATTGTGTGTTTTTGATCTTGATCTGGTTGTGATTTTTAATTTATGTAAATAGTGTTTTAATATGGACTGTAATTTAAAATGTGGTGATAACCTCAAGGTATTTTTTGTGAGGCATTAAAATAGGTTTAAAATGTTGATTTGAAATGTGTTCATTTGGTCACTCCTTTATGTGAATATTTCATGATTAATATTTTCATGGTCTTCATTGAAATGAAGGACTTGGGAGGTTTTTTTATTTAAAAAACATATGACACGTGTTTTACGTTATGGATTCCATATTATTATTTTGAATGCATAGTTTTGTGTATTTTTTAGACATGTAAAAGGGGATGGCCTATATTCTGACAAGTTTTTGTTTTAATGAATTATTGAGACCTTCATGAATGATGAGATGATTATTATTTTTTAATTTTTATAAAATATGGGATAAATATGTAATTGATTAATAATATAATGTATTAGGATTTTGGAAATGGCATTACAAAACCACATATTATGTGTCAGAATGACACTCTAGGCATCACTAATAAAATATATGGTTTGTGGGATGTGGTACTGAGGATCCTCTCTCATAGGTGGGATAGATGGATGCTCCGAGTTACTTATTGCACAGTACATTTAGAGGATGGATGGATTTTCCTGAATCCAAAGGCTTGGACATGGAATTCCATATCGTGGATTGGGATGTTGGATAAGGAGTTCCACTTAATGTTTGGGATGAATGAACATGGTGTTCCAAATCATGTCTGTATACGTTTATTGTTTATACTTTTATGTCAACCGCTAACCCCTTCTAAATATTGTTTAGATGATAGACTTGTGCTTATGTATGTTTGATTAGAATGAGTATCGTTTGGAACCCATTGAAAAATGATGTTAATAAAATAATTTCAATAATTAATAAATTGGTTATGATTGTTATTTATTAATTTATTTATGGCTCATATTGATGATCTTTTGATTGGATGGTTATTTAATTAAAGACCATTTATGGTGAAAATTGAGTTTCACTCACACCGTTCTTAGGCCACTAGGAATCTTAAGTTTCTAATAATGTTTCATCATGTTTTAGGCATATGTTTAGGATAGAGACATAGCACTTAGTTTATGCATGGTATAATAGGGTAGAAAATTAGATTTTTAGACAGTTTTCTAACTCAAGACCACATTTGAGGATTACCTGTATAATAGTATTTGATGTTTTAAACTACGATTTCGAGACATATAGAGTATGAATATCTTTGTGGTATCATTTTTGAATTGGGCTATTGTTGGATCTCTCTGTATATTACTCTTGTTGATATTTATGCTAGTTTTAATTTGTTTTGTATTATTTTTTTTACCATTTTATGACTATGATAATTGGGTATATTCTACCCATCATACCTCTTTATATGTTCACTGCTAGTTGGTATCCTTTGGTGTCTAGGGATGAACCCTTGAGGTCATGTAGTGATCCAGACCGAGGAACTAGATATAGTGGCACATGGGTTGGGACATTATAAAGTGGTTTAAATGTGGTTTTCAATTTTCATAAAATTGGGATCATCCATGTAAAAATATACTAGGATCTTATTTGGGCATGGTAATGAGATTATTCCTAGGTTATTATATCCCTATGCATGGGGGAAAACCCATGTTTCATGTGGTGGGAAATTGATGTTCCCACATTTCACTTTTATTAATGAATTATTTTCCACATTGAGTAGTGAAATTTCATGTAATATTATTAATTTATGAGTTTTTTTATCTGTTATCCCAATAATAAATAGAGGCTATTTGTTCGGGCATTATTATTGGCACATATGATTGATTGTTCATCCATATAGTTCTTTAGATTGATAGTTTCCAAGGGTTCATTATACTGGTAGTGTAATTTTATAATCCATGGCTCGTCTCTACCGGTCATTCATATCTACCTCTAGTGTTAATTGACTTAATTTGGTTGGTGTTTAAAGTGACCCCTACCATTTATATTGGATATATATAAGTGAATGATGGAACTTTACATGACCACCTTCTTAGGTGACCTCTAGGTAGTAGTCAGGTATAAATGATTTGTAATAAAGCATAGAATTTAGAAAATGATCATTAATGAGAGGTTTTGAAATGGGAATCCTTGGGTTATAAAATAGTTATGTTTGAGTAAAAGGGAAATTAGAAATGATGAAACCTTTAGGGACTCCTGTAACGAGTATACATAATGTTATGTATCTAAACTAGTGTATGGGTGGTTTGGGATAAGAGAGTAACCATTAATTGAAAATCTTGGATAGGAATTGTGAGTCATTTTTGGTTTGGTTGTGGTGGATAGTTAGTGGTTTCTTATTATGCCTTAGGTAGGGATGTGACCATGAGGTTTTGAGATCTCACCATGTACTGTCGATAAGGAATCCCATGTGAGTTAAGACCTTGTGAGTTGTGTTTTGGACCCTAGAGTGGGTGTTAAGATTGTGTTGATGATGTATGTGGTCACATATCATTGGCGTAGGATAAATATTAAATGGTTCATTACAATATTAGATTTATTTTGTTCTGGAACGTGATAAATAGTTTCTCCTATGAGTAGTGACATTTGGGAGGTTTCATGTGCTTGGGTCAATAGTAGATAATAGTGACCTTCATGATGTAACTCTGGTTAATGGAGTCAGTTCCATTTGAAATTCAAGATTGACCTATGAGAGAGTTTGATCATGTTGTGAGAGATTTTGGGTGAATGAGGCATTGGGGGTTATTTTGGATTTTTGGAAGTGAGAAATATGGAGTGATGTCTAGTATGGGTTGGGACTAGTGGGTTAGTTGTAAGGCTAGTGGTTTTTGGGAATGTGATTTGGGTTTTATTTATGAGTAGGATATTTTTGGTAATCATGGTTAAAATCATGGATTGATAGACCAATGTTAGAGTTTCTTTAGAATGTGAAGTAGAGTTAGATGCATTAGTGGTGGTGTGAATTAATGGTAGGTTCCAACAATTTTGATTAAAAGGAATTTTCATTTCATGGTTTATTTTCCATCGTATGAACCATGAGTGAATGTGACTGGATTCATGGGCATTTTTAAGTAATATATAATTTAGATTTATTGACATTATATATTAGTAATTTTTTATATGATGATCAATGTGGGATTTGGATGGATTTGATAAGGAAATGGTAAAAATAGTATTGATAAGAACAACAAATATGGTAATGAAACCTAGGGTTTTGTGTGGTCATGTCATGAGACCAAATTTATGCCATGGTTAACTTATTGGATGGGAACACAGAGTATTACTTGAATCTAATGAGGCTGATAGACTTGGATGAATGGTTGGTTGTGTGAATGATAATTTGATCCAAGCAGCAATGAAGTAATAATCATGTGATCTTGAGTCCTGTTCAGGTAAGGGTCATGGAAAAGAACAATAATTTTTTTTGTGAGTTTTGGATGATACTCACGGGATGGATATGTCTAATGACATTTGGGGTAGGTGTACAAGTATCACAGCAGATAGTGGCTATCCTTTTGGGTAATATTGAGGTGATAAGCACTGATAATGGACAATAATGTTTTGTTTTTGAGAAATGAGATGGAGAATTTATGTTTCCTATAAAATTGATTGATTCATTTTGGAGGAACTTGAGTAGTGTGGTGGTGGTAGTTCCCCATATAATGTTAATTTCATAACTTATTTGTAGACAGTCGTGAGGTAGTGGGGATTTGTGGTTAATGAATCACTGTTGAATTATTGTGGCAGATAGTTTTTGAGATGCCTGTCATAAGTGAGGCCTAGTTATTTTTAATTTTTAGATATGTCCCTACAATGAGAATTGATAAATAAAAGTTATATATTTTTGTGGTATTCATTAAATGAATCTTAGATTACTCTCAGAATAAAGATGTCTATGGCCAATATCTTGGAATTTTCTTGAGATCATTTTGAGAGAATTGGATATATTTCCGGTTGATTAATCTTTTATTATAGTTAATTAAAGAGACTTCTTATAAGATATGTCCTTGTAGAAAGGTATGTTAATCCATGTAGTGGTAGGTGCACCATCATCTGTCTCTTAGTGATGATCGTGTAATGGTTTTCATGTCAAAAAATCCTAAAGGTGTTGTTCATGGAATCTAGTAATGAGTGATATTTAACATTTAGTTTTTTCTCTCTAGTGAGGTAAATATGTACAAGTGAACTTTTTAGGCTCTATATTGATGGAATCGTTATATGTGGTTGTTAGAATATCTTGGGAGAGGTGGTAAAAATTAAACACATAAAGTAGGGATTGTATGTCATTTTGATATGTGTGGAGAATACCATGGGTTGGAAGTGGTTGAATCTATAGTACAACAAGGAAAATGTAAGGTATATGTTTAGATACCTTAGGTAAGGCTATGTGGGCCTTTGATTTGGTTGTTGATTTATCCAAGTGTTGTCTCTGAGCTTGGAGTGATTTATAATAAATTTTAGGTGTTTTGTTAGAGAAGTGGCAGTGGGTGAAGTAGATCACGAACATGGTTTGTGGAGAAATTGATTCATTAATGATGTAATTTCACTAGAAGTTGGGGATAACCTTTGGTTGGCACATTCAGATGATGGTTGAATTTCTTAAGTGATAATTATCTATTTATATGTAATGTTGTAACATACTGATACTGGGAGTTTGGTGTTTTCTGGATGAGATGATGAGGGATGGCCCAACATAGGCTAGTGAATATAGAGGTTGTATCTAGTTGTGAACAGAAACTGGATTGTTGCTTTGGAAATGGATGATTCATTTCTTGAATGGAAATGCGAACATAAGGAAAATGTTTGTTTTTCTTTATTTGTGGATGGATTTAAGGTCAATGTCAATTGATGATGGATTTTAATGGTAATGATGGATGCTGAGGCATGATGTTGTTCTCTTGGATTTTTGGGTTTGGTGATTTAGTAAACATTCTGAGTAAAATATAGAATCTTGCGTTCATGTATGTAGTCGTATTTTCTGAATGTAAAGGTTCCAAACATTAGGAGTTGGTGGTTTTGAGCTCACAAATATGGTAGGTATTAACATATTGGGTGATTTCTCAGTTGATGTTATGATTAGAGTTTTGGGTTGGACTGGCTTGGGTGAGTTCTGTAATGGTGTTTCAGTTTTGAAAATGGACATTGGATCAGGTTTTCACTGGTTGAGTGCTTCAGATGAATGTTGTGATTTGGTATTTTTCTTATGGTTGAATATGGAATGATGTTTTTGGGCCTTGGGTTATGGTTGAACATAGGTCGGGGAATGTATTTAGATAATTCTATATAATTTATAGTAATGTCGGGTGTGCTAGGTTGTTCGAGATTATGGGTTGAATTGGAGTAGAGGGGCACTAATTAGTTCTCTAAGGACCATCTAGTTCTTTTATAGATCCTCTATTTATGTGGTAGATTTAGTGGATTTACCTAGATTTTTCTCTTGTGTTTGATTTTGGTAAAGATGAGATTTAGGCCGATGCGTCCTTTGAGGAGAATCCATGTTGTGTTATGAATCCCATAGAGAGGGTTTACATTGTATGAAAATTATTTTGAAATGAATTTTGTGACACAATAGATGTCTTAAAAAGGTAAGTTGTTATATAGGACCAATATAACTTTTTTCCTTTCATGTTTAGTGATGTTTAAAACATAACTCGGGGATGGGATGTTATATGGGGAGGAGGTTGTAAGGTCACATTGTACGATGGGGTTTTTTCATTTTAAATTTTAGATAAAGTCAACCTAAATGGATTAATGGAATGTTTCCCATGAGTAGTTACAGTCTCATGGTTGTACTTGAGGTTTGAAGCATGCAAAATAGGGAAAATTTGTGAATCTATGTTGAGATATTGTTTGGAACACATTTATTAGTAATTGTGTGCCATAACATAGTATCATGCATAAAGGGGGTGCATTTTTAAAAAACATATATATAGGGTGTTGCATGAGACTATGCATCTTGATCACCCCTTGTATACTAGTGATCTCATGACCACCACACAGTTTAAAAAACAATGTCGGTGGCTATGAAAACCTTGTAGCTCGGTTTCGTATTTGATAGAAGGAACAACATGGTTGGCCTATGATTTAGAAAACCATAGGTTCAAACCATGTTCCATATTAATAGTTGTATTTTACTATGTGTTTCCTCCTGAACATAACTATTTATCCCCTTAATTTCTCACCCATTAAACCCTCATCAATCTATAGTGAGAACCAAGAGCATTACCATCCTCCATGGATGCTTCTCCATCAATTATTTGGCATTTGGAGTAACATTTGTCACGAATTAGATACCTAGGTAAGTATTCAACTCTATTTCATTCAATTATCTGTAAGAGGCTTTTTGGGTTGTCATATCTCTTTCTAATGCTCATGAACACTATTTTAAGGGTCTTCTTCTAAATGTTGTTTGAGTCCATTTTAGTTTAAATCAATGGACATATTTGGACCTGTGGTTGTCTATGAGCTATAGGTAGGTGTTATATAATATATTTCTCATAGTTTGGATGATTTATATGTGTATTTTGTTATTCTAATTCGTTTACTTACTATATTTGATTCCTGGAGAATGAAAATTAAATGGAAGTAAAAATTGATTGTGCGACCCTTCATGGTTATTTCAAGTCTATTGATGATTTGAGATGAGGCCTAGGGCTACCCATGGGGTATTCTAATCCATTTAAAGTGAGGAAATTTAATTATAAACCATGAAATAGAGATATTATACAGGTTAACATGTAATAATTGAAATTGATTTGTAGTATGGGTAAAAGGGTTAATAGGTATAGTATGGGATGAGGTCTTATTACATGAAGAGGTTAAACTAAAATGTATTATTTCCTATGATTTTTTGATATAAAATTATTTTTTTTAGATTTTTTAAATGGTGTTTTTGGTATCATTATCCTGTTTCGATTTTCAAATACTGGAAATGATGCTTTAAAATTTATTTTTATTCCAAATGAGGTGATGAACTCAAGGTTTTTTAATGGAAGCTTTCAAATGGGTTTAAAATGTTAATTTAAAATGGGTGTGTATGGTCATCCCTTTTGATGAAAATGTTTTAAGGAATATTTTAATGTTATTGGTAGAAAATATGTCATTGGGATTTAGTTGGTTTTATGAAATGAAAGAACCATTTTTCAAGGGGTGGGTTTAAAATAATTTATGTGAATGTTTATTAGGGGTATTTATGACATATAAAAAGGGATAGTGTTTTATTAAGACATGTTATGGTCTTAATGTTCTATTGGGACCTTAGTGATTGATGATATGTTAAAAGGTTATTAATATTGATAAATTATGGGATCAATATATAATTAATTGATAATGTAATTGTTTTGAATACTTGTAATGGTGTTCCTCATTCGTGTATTATGTGATGGACTAATTCTCTAGGAACCACTGTTATAATATGTAGTTAGTGTAATGTTGGAATGATTATTCTCTCCCTGGGTAGGCCAGAATGATACTCCATGTGCTTAAGTGCACTCTAATTTTGGATGATAGACATGTACTTTAGATTCAATGAGTTTAGACATGGATCTACATGTCGTGGTATGAGATGATCGACATGGAGTACCAAATAATTTTTAGGATGGTCAAACATGAAATTACAAATCCTAGTTGGATACTTGCATTATTTCTCATTGCATTTCTACCTATGACCCCTTTATTATATTATTCAGATGACTGTCATGGGCAGAAGCATGTTTTATTGGATTATCTTTAATTTGGAACTCTAGGGAGAATACTGTTCAATAAACAATTACAATTATAAAAAAATGGTTAGGTTTATTGTTTTCTATTTTATTAATAGACCATAAACAGAAAATATTAATATAATGGTAATTTCTTTAGAAACCATGGGTGGTGGAAGACAAAGAAGTACTCACACCATACTCAGGTTTCCATGGGACTTTGGTACCCATGCATCTCGTACATGTTTCAACTACAAGTTTCATATAGGGACCTTGATTTTTGATTATGCATGGGATATTGGGTTGGAGTTTTGTATTTCATGATTGAGTTTGTAATTGAGACTACATTTCTTGGTTTTATTAGTTTTTTATTTGATGTTTTACTATATTAATTACTCACATGTAGAGTATAAATTTGATTGTGGTACCATATTTCACTTGGGGTATTGTTGCAACATGATGTATGTTATTCTTGTTGCTATTGGTTAGGGTTTTTTGGTATTATTTTACATTGTTGTATTGCTATGATGTGAGAGTATAGTCCACACATTATAAATCATTAGACTAGGATTTCTAGTTATCAGCCTATGGAGTTTGGTGAGGTGAATCTGAGCTCACATGGTGATATGATTCAGGGCATCAGTTATAATGGAACCCATGCTGGGGAATTACATGACTGACTAGGCATAATATCAGTTCCTTCACTTTTTTAAATTTATTCCTTAATCATATTATGTAAAAACACATATGAATATATATTCAATAATTTGAATATGAAAAACTCTTTAAATTGTGGATTCATGATCTTCTACTGAAATCTCATTCAATTCCTTGTTAATTATATATCCATTTTTTCTTTTATGCATCTTAAAATAACCCTTCATCAAAACCTCTATCAAATCCATGGGAATTTTGTTTTTCATGCATGGATAATGTTATACAATAATGTTGTTAAATCTCATAACATATAAAAAAATTACTTCATGTAGTTATACCTATGTATTTGTTTTCCCAACATGGTCCCTACTATGATGGCCCCATGTCATATTCACATTTCACAATAATCATGGTTTCTACTATGACATGGAATTCATAATATCCGTATTTAAGAGAATCAATGTATTATTTGATCTTATGGATTAAAAATCAATCATATTTTATTATTAGCAAACCTTTTTGATGTGGACCTTCTTTATTTATTGTGGCTAAATTTTAATTAACAAAAATTTCATTGAATGGTATCTCAAGCTCCAAATTCCTTATAGTGTGGTCTTCATCACCCACAAATAAAGATCAAATTATCAATTCTCCATCATGAATCATAAATTAATCACTATCTTGTGATATGTGATACATGATTTATGTGAAAAAAATTTCATATTTTAAATTATTATAAATATCACATAACAAAAATATGGATATCTTAGATGGTGATTAGGATTTTTCTGAATAGTGATATTTATGTATGAGATTTTTTTTGTCATAGTTATTTGCATGAAGAATCATATTTATGATAGTAGGGATTTAGTCTTATTTAAATTAAATGATAAAACCTCAAACAAGAGTGTATAAATTTTATATATTGAATATATTGCTTATGTATCAAGAAACCATTGAAATTACTTTTATGTCTTCCCATGTTTACACTTACGACACATGATTACTCTGACCAATTATCAATTTTATGTACACACTATTCGATAACTCTTCAATATACATCATATGAATTTTATATATTCCCATTTCATTTTAAATACCCAAAATATATAATATATAATTTTTTTATGTAGAGTAAAAAATTATTCAACTCTTCTCAAGTCATCTCCTACCACATGAAATAATCTATTAAACATTCCAAAAATCACAAATACCTTCTCAATGGGGTAATATGATCTTAAATAATATTTTAAAATAAATACAAAAATTAAAAAATTCTATTGGGTTCTTCATATCCCATAGGACAATGAAACATCACCACAAAATGTCATCTTAGAGAACAACATATCACTTTCTCACTTCGTCCTAGTGAATGAACTATCACTATCACAACTCTTCTAGGTGGGAGACACATCACCATCACACCTCTTGTATGTTGATGATATATATCAATGAAATCTACTCTTCGTGAATAACATATTGATATAAAAACTCTTTTAGTTTAAAGATATTACTCCATCATATCTCATCTCTTATAAGGGTGGATGAGTCACAACAAAATCTTAACTTCAAAAGAATGAAAAAAATCCATCAATATATAAATCCTAGTGAATGATGCATTAACCAAAATGTTAAAATTGAGGGAATTAGTCATCACCCTATATCAAGGAATCTATTTACTACCCCTAGGTTATACCCACAATGTCAAATTGAAATACATAACCCCAAATAGATACTCTATCTACAACACTAGATTTCAAATAATCTATATAGATATAAAAGAGTGAGACACACTACTATCATATAATGTAGCTTCCATGGTGGATGTCACTGAATCATACTTCAAACATTCAATGGTCCCTCACTATGATTGGTTTGAGTATAACAACCCATAATTATATACATTGATATGACAAATAAAATTAATTACATCCATTAGAACATATAATAAATCCATGATAGGACCGTATAGGTGTAATGTCTTTAGAAACTGGGAAACATAAACAATTGGTTCATAAAACATATACATTATCTCCAACTTATTTCTTCATAACTATACCAATTTTTGACAGAGCTAACTTAATAACCTTCTACATGAACTGGGGAAAAGAAACATATGAAAGGGTGAAGTGCCCAGATCAGTGTGAATCACTGAGAGGGGGAGGGGGTGAATCAGTGATCCCTTAAAACTTTTTACTAATTGATTCTTAATCAATTAAACCTCTATGGATGGTTAAAGCCTCGATCCACTCTTCTTGTATCTCTCACCTTTCCACGAATGATGTAGTAAATGTAAAGGCACAGGACACAAGGATTTACAAGGTTCGGCACCAAAGGCCTACATCCTTGCCATGCTCTCCCAGCATGGATTCTCCCATTATAATCTGTTAGTATTACAATGGTCGATACAGCTTCCCACCGTATCTCTCCTGAGTCCCACAGGAGGGTCTTTATACTGCGTCCCACAGTGTTACCAGAGTCCCACTGGCCTGCTCCAGGATCCCACTAAAGACTTCTTCTCCCTAAGTCCCACAGGGTCTTCTCCTGGCTCCTCGAGTCACACGAGTAGCTCTTCTTCACTTTAAGGTCTTCAAGTAACTTCAGCAGCCTGGGATAAAGGCTGCTGGCCTTGCTCTGTACCTCTGATCACTTGTGATGATCAGGTCTTCTCGCCTTGCTCAGGATTTATCTCCTTCTTCTAAGGATGACCTGGCTTCTCTCCAACTACTGAATGCTCAGACAAATAATATCTTTATCTTCGGTCTGGTCCAGTCTCACTTCACTTCAACATCATGCACTGAGTGCATGGCAACTCTTCAAGATCTTCAAGTCTTGGACTCCTCAGATGCACACCACTGATTTAGCACTGTTCACGTGTGCACGTGCATGCATGCATGCATGCACTTTCCTTTTCTTCCTCTTGGTGCAGTAGACCCACAAAGGGTGTAGTCACTTTAAGCACACACCTTCTTCACAATCTTCACACACTTAATTCTATTTGTTTACACACTTAAAAGTGTGTTGTACTTTGTGTGGGTCTTCTCCTCTTCTTCTAAGTGAGCACACACTTCTTGTGCACACACATAGGTTCGGCCTTCTTTGTCACTTGTTTATGTACACATAAATTGTTCTTTGTTTTGCACACACTTGACATTGGCCCCTTCCCTCTTCTTGTTGCACACCCTTAACCCGTAGGTTGTTCTTCAATTTTGCATACACAAAATGTGTCTTCACTTGGTGCACACACAAGGTCACAACCCTCGGCCTCTTCAAATGCACACACGGTCAAGTGTGCTCTTCCTCCTCACTTAGCACACACAAATAATATTCTTTTAGCACACACTTGATCTTGGCCTACTCCTTTATTCTTGCACACACTTGGGCCGTAGGTGGTTCTTCAAGTTTGCACACACACACAAATGTGTGGTCTTCACTTCACCCACTTGCACACACAAGGCATGCCTCAGGTACTTCTTCTCCACTAGCACACACACTGCCCAAATTCAATCATCCCATAGGGTGTTCTCCTCACTTGGCACACAAGCACAAAGGCTCGGGTCTTCCACCTTCAAAGTAGGCGCGCAAGTGCTTGAAGAGCCGCGGCCTCCTCTTCTTCAACAAAGCACAAGGCACACTTGGTGCACAAGGCAGCTTGCAAGTGCACAAGGCCTCTAGGGCGCGCAAGCCTTGGGTGCAAGGCACCGCGGGCGCGCAAGTGCTACCGCGCAGGGGGCACGGTGCACAGAGGGAGTGCGCATGGTTATACCGCGCAGCCCACCTTTTCTTCTTGTCACGCAAAGGAGATGCGCGCAAGGGACTCTTTCGGGCCTCGGGTGGCACCGAGGACTTCAGCCGCGCAAATAAATTGCACAGGGCTTCTTTCTTCGCGAGGCAGAGCACAAGCGGGACTTTGGGTATTCAACAAAACTTCAGCAAGCAAAACCATCGCCTCGGGTGATCCTTTTATAGGCAGAGGCGGCTCAGTCATCCGCGGAGAGATACAGCTCAAATCCCCGATTTATTCGGGTTTTCAAGATTCTGTGAATCTTGTTTTTCTTTTTATTTCACGCGGGTTCCCTCTTCTTCGGTTTCCTCCACGTGCATGCGACTTAGAACGCATGCACGACCTTCTTTTCTTCCAATCCATGCAAATCATAAACACCCCACGGCCTTCGGCAGCTTTGCTTGCCTCGGCCTCGACCGAAATTCCTCATTTGTTGCATGCAAGTCTCTTTTTGTGCATGGATGGGTTCGGTTTAGCCAGACGAGCACGAGGGAGCCTTCAGTTGCGAAAATGGTGGCCGGGAGCTCGAAATAGGTCGTCGGATGGCCTCTGGTTCGTCGGAGGTACGCGGGAGGCTTCAGCTCGAGCTCGAGGAGGAAGATGGATTCGCAGCCGTTGGATCGGCGATTCAATTGATCTCGGACGGCCTGGATCAGATCATCTCGCCGCGGATGGATCGTGCGGCGCAGATCAAGCGCGCGATGGCTCGGACGGCCAGGATCTCTTCCGCGGGAAAATCCCGCGTCCCACATCGAAACGCCGCCCAGTTTTCTCGCGGCTTATTACCCTGGCACTCACCGCTACTCGCCAGTTGAATCCTCTCCCTCCACGGTGCCGCCCCGCACCGTGTTCTCCCTGCGGGCGCGCTCTGCGCCCACTCTCTGCTCCTGCGGGCGCGCTCCTAGCGCCCACTATGCTCCTCCGGCGCGCGGGTTTCACCACCGCGTGCCCTCGGGGGCTTATACACGGCCCCCTGCGCTCCTCCGGGCGTGCCCCAGCGCCTCTGTGGTGTCTGCGGGTGCGCCCCTGCCTCCCTGAGCTCGCCCCATGGGTTCCCCCTTGGGCGTGGCGCCTTAGGCCCACATGAGCATTGGGGTTGAACCCACAAGGTGCTCATGGGAAGGCCAATTTTTTGGCCAAGTCTTGAATAAGACTTTGTAAAAACAAAGTCCTCCATGTAAAATATGCCAAGTGCCACTTGCCCTTCAAGGCATTCTTTTCCTTCATCTTCTTCTTGAGAATTCAAACATCAATCTTCTTGATTAAAAACAACTCTTCAATTTATAATTCTTCTTCACCATCTCATTTTCAACTTAGGAGAGAATTCTCAAGGATCTTCGTCAACCGAGCTACTTGATCAATTATTTATTCTTCATTAGAATTCCTCCATTCTTCTTCAACATTTATTCATCACTTTGTAATGGAATTCACGAAGGGTCTTCATCTTCAACTGAGCTCCTAAATCACTTAAATTCTTCAATGTGCTTCATTGATCTAATCAGAGATCAATTGGATCAACTTCAAATTCACATGCACTAAGTGTTAGTGCATGGACTTCTTCAGCTCACTTCATCCACTTAGTACTTGTGGATGGATCATCTTGCTTCTTCAACTCCTCATGCATTGTCACTACAATGCATGGTCTTCTAATCATGTTGTGACATTGTATCCAGTTGATACAAGTTCTTGGAACTCTAAGAACAGCTCAACAATCGTCAGATTTACATGGAGAATGTTTCAACCACAATTTCCAATACCACTTAGTGAATCTCCTAAGTGACATGCATCTTAGTACTATGGCCATTCTCTTTTCATCACCATCACCATCACACCCTTTGGCATTCACATCTTGACAATTCCTTGACTTCCATTCATTCCAAGACAACTTCATGCCTCATTGACAACAAATGAAACACAATGCACTTCAATCTCCCCCTTTGTATTTGTTGTCAATACACTCCATCCGCACATATGAATGGGTCAATATGTGTGCCAATATTTTCTCCCCCTTATTGGCAATCAAATGAAAAGGTGTGGTGTGGTTCTCATCCAAAAATATCTTCCTCCCATTGAAAAGTATCTTCTTGAAAAACACTAGGAGAGGGATGATGTCACATGTTCTCTTTAGCAAAGAACCTTTAGTAAATCAACTCTAAGTCTACTTGGGCTAGCCTGGTGTAGAAAACAAGAGTGATGTAACCAAGGAACTCAATGTTGTCCAACATTCACTATACATGTGAGATCATGCTTAGGGGTTTGAAATTTTTCAGATATAACAATGAATTGCTAAATCCTGCACATACTTCACAAGACACATTAGAATGTTCAGGTGCAAAGATAAAGCTCCCCCTTTCATCCATTTGTCTTCAATCCATACTCCCCCTTAATTGACAAGATAAACTCAATTAAGAAACAAGGGATGAAAGTATGATTGGAATACCTTCACTTTTCTCAAGATGATATTAAATCTTAGAATACCATCTTCTCCAGATTGGCTCCCCCTCAAGGGGTGCACTCCATTCTTTCCAAACCATCCTCCAGCTGAGAATGATCATCATCTTCAATTCCCCGCAATGTCAGCACATTTAAATACCAATAGTATAAGGGAATAAGATGGAACCTCCTTGGTTCATCAATGTGAACAACAAGGTTGAGAAGATTCTCTCAACCGAGATGTCCCATTTTCACCAGTCTTCACACTTGCACATTTGATCTTCATTGATGGTTGTGCTGGTGTGGTTCTCAAAACATCTTCATGTGAAATCTTCTTCTTCTCTTTTGCTTTAGCAATTGCCAGTACTTCCTCTTCAGCTCTTTGTAGATCTTTGGCAAGTTGCAACTGATTTGGCCATATGACTAGTAAATCATTTGGAAGAGTGGCCTCAGTTTTGGAAGTTCCACATGGTTCCTTTGATGCTGTCAAGCTACCTCTCTTAGGCAACTTGTTTTCAATCAATCCCTTCTGCTTCTTTTGGATTGATTTTCTGTTTGAGTTCAGTTGGCTTCTATTGATTTCCATGGCTTGTTTGCAAAGATCCATGGTATGAACTTTCTTTCCACAGTAGAAGCATGTCTTCTTGGTGGCTCTTCTTGATGCATCACCCTTCTTGGATTTAGACTCCAAGGACTTCTCTTCATTTATAAAACACTTCTTGGGAGCATTTTCTACTTTCTTCTTGCTTCCCAAGGAATCTTTCTGAGCCAGGTTCTGTGATCTTTTCTTCTTTTGAGCTCTGGATACAGTTGGAGATTGACATGTATCTTTTTGACCACTTTTGCAATCATCCCAGATGTTGTCAAGTAATCCAAATCTATTTGCAGTAAACAGATGTCTCTGGACCTGTGGATGTTGCTTCTTTTCTTCTGGCTTTCTCCCCCTAGGCATGGGCTTCCTCTGTGCTTTGGCATTCAGTGGATTGTACCAACAATCCTTTGCACAATGCCCATACTTGTTACAACACCAGCATTGTCCCACGAATCTTGACCTTTTCAGTCCTTCTGATTGTAGGGTACTTTTCTTGACCTGTTGTGCTGTTTCAGGAGAGCTCTCTTTCTTCACTGTCTTCATCCATACTTGTTTGGATTCATTCTTCCATCCTGCACTTTTAGTAGAAACACTTTTAGAAGCATGAGTACAAGATGGTATGGATGGTACCTTCTTTCTAGAAGATGTTGCACTTTTATTAGAGGATGTCTTTCTCTTAGAATCATCCTGCTCAAAGCATACTTGAGTAGCAACATGTCTTCTTCCAGCTGACTGGGAGGATTCATCTTTAGGTGATTGCTGATTATTCAATATCACCTCCAGTTCTAAGCATTTTATATTGAGGGAGTTCTTCTCATCCTCAACAGTTCTTAGCTTTCCTTCCCAATTCTCCACCAGTTGTTTCATCTGGTCTTCATGCACCTTCTTTAATTCTTGCAATGAATTGTCCAGCTCCTTCACCCTTTTGACTTTGTCTTCTAGTTGAGCATCTCTGACAACCATTGAAACTTTGTGCCTATTTTCCAGTGCATGGTAAACTTCTTTGACCATTACTTTAAAGAATTCTTTCTCAGAAAGGCTTCTCTGCAATTCTTCAGCAGTGTCTTCATATCTTTCATTGCAAAGAGATACTGTTTCATCTTTGGCTTTCACTAGCTTTCTGAGAGTGTTGGATATGCCAACCCTTTTTGGCAATTGATCTTCCATTGCATTGGCTTCTTCTTCTAACTGTGATTTTTCTTCATGAAGATCATGGGTGCCTGTAGCTATACACTTTGCCACTTCCATGGGAACTGTCTTCTGAAGATATTTGAGTGCACTCTGAAGATCATTCATTATTTCAACTTCATCACAGCTAGGACATGCTTTCTTCATCTTCTTGGCCTATTTCTTCTTTCTATTTTTCTGAGTCTTGGCAGATATCTCCATTTGAGGCTGGTTTCTCATTTCCTCAAATCTGCACTTCATAAAGACTCTCTTGGATCTTTTAGAGGTAACCTCCCTTTGATACCAATTGAAGTGCCCAGATCAGTGTGAATCACTGAGAGGGGGAGGGGGTGAATCAGTGATCCCTTAAAACTTTTTACTAATTGATTCTTAATCAATTAAACCTCTATGGCTGGTTAAAGCCTCGATCCACTCTTCTTGTATCTCTCACCTTTCCACGAATGATGCAGTAAATGTAAAGGCACAGGACACAAGGATTTACAAGGTTCGGCACCAAAGGCCTACATCCTTGCCATGCTCTCCCAGCATGGATTCTCCCATTATAATCTGTTAGTATTACAATGGTCGATACAGCTTCCCACCGTATCTCTCCTGAGTCCCACAGGAGGGTCTTTATACTGCGTCCCACAGTGTTACCAGAGTCCCACTGGCCTGCTCCAGAATCCCACTGAAGACTTCTTCTCCCTGAGTCCCACAGGGTCTTCTCCTGGCTCCTCGAGTCACACGAGTAGCTCTTCTTCACTTTAAGGTCTTCAAGTAACTTCAGCAGCCTGGGATAAAGGCTGCTGGCCTTGCTCTGTACCTCTGTTCACTTGTGATGATCAGGTCTTCTCGCCTTGCTCAGGATTTATCTCCTTCTTCTAAGGATGACCTGGCTTCTCTCCAACTACTGAATGCTCAGACAAATAATATCTTTATCTTCGGTCTAGTCCAGTCTCACTTCACTTCAACATCATGCACTGAGTGCATGGAAACTCTTCAAGATCTTCAAGGCTTGGACTCCTCAGATGCACACCACTGATTTAGCACTGTTCACGTGTGCACGTGCATGCATGCATGCATGCACTTTCCTTTTCTTCCTCTTGGTGCAGTAGACCCACAAAGGGTGTAGTCACTTTAAGCACACACCTTCTTCACAATCTTCACACACTTAATTCTATTTGTTTACACACTTAAAAGTGTGTTGTACTTTGTGTGGGTCTTCTCCTCTTCTTCTACGTGAGCACACACTTCTTGTGCACACACATAGGTTCGGCCTTCTTTGTCACTTGTTTATGTACACATAAATTGTTCTTTGTTTTGCACACACTTGACTTTGGCCTCTTCCCTCTTCTTGTTGCACACCCTTAACCCGTAGGTTGTTCTTCAATTTTGCATACACAAAATGTGTCTTCACTTGGTGCACACACAAGGTCACAACCCTCGGCCTCTTCAAATGCACACACGGTCAAGTGTGCTCTTCCTCCTCACTAAGCACACACAAATAATATTCTTTAACACACACTTGATCTTGGCCTACTCCTTTATTCTTGCACACACTTGGGCCGTAGGTGGTTCTTCAAGTTTGCACACACACACAAATGTGTGGTCTTCACTTCACCCACTTGCACACACAAGGCATGCCTCGGGTACTTCTTCTCCACTAGCACACACACTGCCCAAATTCAATCATCCCATAGGGTGTTCTCCTCACTTGGCACACAAGCACAAAGGCTCGGGTCTTCCACCTTCAAAGTAGGTGTGCAAGTGCTTGAAGAGCCGCGGCCTCATCTTCTTCAACAAAGCACAAGGCACACTTGGTGCACAAGGCAGCTTGCAAGTGCACAAGGCCTCTAGGGCACGCAAGCCTCAGGTGCAAGGCACCGCGGGCGCGCAAGTGCTACCGCGCAGGGGGCACGGTGCACAGAGGGAGTGCGCAAGGTTATACCGCGCAGCCCACCTTTTCTTCTTGTCACGCAAAGGAGATGCGCGCAAGGGACTCTTTCGGGCCTCGGGTGGCACCAAGGACTTCAGCCGCGCAAATAAATTGCACAGGGCTTCTTTCTTCGCGAGGAAGAGCACACGCGGGACTTCGGGTATTCAACAGAACTTCAGCAAGCAAAACCATCGCCTCGGGTGATCCTTTTATAGGCAGAGGCGGCTCAGTCATCCACGGAGAGATACAGCTCAAATCCCCGAGTTATTCGGGTTTTCAAGATTCTGTGAATCTTGTTTTTCTTTTTATTTCACGCGGGTTCCCTCTTCTTTGGTTTCCTCCACGTGCATGCGACTTAGAACGCATGCACGGCCTTCTTTTCTTCCAATCCATGCAAATCATAAACACCCCACGGCCTTCGGCAGCTTTTCTTGCCTCGGCCTCGACCGAAATTCCTCATTTGTTGCATGCAAGTCTCTTTTTGTGCATGGATGGGTTCGGTTTGGCCAGACGAGCACGAGGGAGCCTTCAGTTGCGAAAATGGTGGCCAGGAGCTCGAAATAGGTCGTCGGATGGCCTCTGGTTCGTCGGAGGTACGCGGGAGGCTTCGGCTCGAGCTCGAGGAGGAAGACGGATTTGCAGCCGTTGGATCGGCGATTCAATTGATCTCAGACGGCCTGGATCAGATCATCTCGCCGCGGATGGATCGTGCGGCGCAGATCAAGCGCGCGATGGCTCGGACGGCCAGGATCTCTTCCGCGGGAAAATCCCGCGTCCCACATCGAAACGCCGCCCAGTTTTCTCGCGGCTTATTACCCTGGCACTCACCGCTACTCGCCAGTTGAATCCTCTCCCTCCACGGTGCCGCCCCGCACCGTGTTCTCCCTGCGGGCGCGCTCTGCGCCCACTCTCTGCTCCTGCGGGCGCGCTCCTAGCGCCCACAATGCTCCTCCGGCGCGCGGGTTTCACCACCGCGTGCCCTCGGGGGCTTATACACGGCCCCCTGCGCTCCTCCGGGCGTGCCCCAGCGCCTCTGTGGTGTCTGCGGGTGCGCCCCTGCCGCCCTGAGCTCGCCCCATGGGTTCCCCCTTGGGCGTGGCGCCTTAGGCCCACATGAGCCTTGGGGTTGAACCCACAAGGTGCTCACGGGCAGGCCAATTTTTTGGCTAAGTCTTGAATAAGACTTTGTAAAAACAAAGTCCTCCATGTAAAATATGCGAAGTTCCACTTGCCCTTCAAGGCATTCTTTTCCTTCATCTTCTTCTTGAGAATTCAAACATCAATCTTCTTGATTAAAAACAACTCCTCAATTTATAATTCTTCTTCACCATCTCATTTTCAACTTAGGAGAGAATTCTCAAGGATCTTCATCAACCGAGCTACTTGATCAATTATTTCTTCTTCATTAGAATTCCTCCATTCTTCTTCAACATTTATTCATCACTTTGTAATGGAATTCACGAAGGGTCTTCATCTTCAACTGATCTCCTAAATCACTTAAATTCTTCAATGTGCTTCATTGATCTAATCAGAGATCAATTGGATCAACTTCAAATTCACATGCACTAAGTGTTAGTGCATGGACTTCTTCAGCTCACTTCATCCACTTAGTACTTGTGGATGGATCATCTTACTTCTTCAACTCCTCATGCATTGTCACTACAATGCATGGTCTTCTAATCATGTTGTGACATTGTATCCAGTTGATACAAGTTCTTGGAACTCTAAGAACAGCTCAACAATCGTCAGATTTACATGGAGAATGTTTCAACCACAATTTCCAATACCACTTAGTGAATCTCCTAAGTGACATGCATCTTAGTACTATGGCCATTCTCTTTTCATCACCATCACCATCACCATCACACCCTTTGGCATTCACATCTTGACAATTCCTTGACTTCCATTCATTCCAAGACAACTTCATGTCTCATTGACAACAAATGCAACACAATGCACTTCAAAGGGTGAGCTCAAATTCTTAGTAACGGTATAAAAGGTAAATATCAATTATATAATAACCATAAGACATAAGAACATAACATTTTAAAGCCTTATACTAAATATGAAATATTGTGATATCTTTTCATGAGATGAGTGTTCTTAATAATTAATGGAAATAGTAAAAAAAGTCATAACATAATACATGATGTTTTGTGGAATACACATAATCCTATAAAATCATATCATATTAGTCAAGTATCATTTCAAAGACCATCATAGTAGATAATGTCCATTACTTAACCAGGATCACATACCATTCTTGGCTGGTATTACTGAACTGGATTAACTTTTCATTATAGGTCTATCTCATGATATATAAATCATTACAAAATGAATTGGAGAGATATGTAGGTCACACCTATCTCATGATGAAATCATTCATACGTGCTCCACAAAAAATATAAACCATTCATCATCACATTACCCAAGGTACAAAATATGGATATCTTAAAAATCAATGGATCATAATCCATATAAAATAAATGTATTTTAAAAAATTAATAACATAGTAAGGAAATAAAATAAAATTAATAATAGAGATAGGAACATGGCCTTATTTCATCTTATATGGAAAATAATTTTGATAAAATACATGTAATGAATTCTTGACGAAAATATCATTTCTTCATAAACAACGTTTCCTTTTTCCCAAAATTATACTCAATTTTAATAATATAGAATTTAATTGAAAAAATATATTTAATAAAGTAATGGAATCTACATGGAAATAATATTTTATTAAAGAATAATAATCCATTCATTTCATAAAATTTAATAAACGCATTCTCCTCATACATTGGCCATAAATGACATAAAGTACCTCATATGGTAATCGAAAGAAGGATTAAGTCCAAACCATGTAGTAATAGAAAAGAAAGGGTAAAAATAAAATTATAAATATATATAAAAATAGTAAAAAAATTAGGAATTTCTTTTTAGAAAAGAATGACATGGATGATAAATATACCCCCCAGTAAATACTTATATATAAACAATCTTGGATAAAAATGAGCTTGAAAAATTATCCCTTACATTATACTTTCTGTTAGAAAATTGTGTGTTAAAATTATGTATGTTGGGTAATGTATGTTATTAAATCATTCCATAACTATATAAATATTCATGATATCATATATGATCATATTATATCATTTTTTAATAGCGTTTCAAGATTGCCATTAGTTTGTGTGTTAACTGCTTTTTTTTCACAATCATGTTTTTCTGTGTAAGTCATGTTTGTTATTTTTATGAAGTTTTTTTTATTAATATCTAAAATTAAATTAATTCCATAAATAATATTTTAATTAATCATATATAATTTATAATCATTCATTAATTGTTAATATGGAGAATGAATCTCACCATGTCGTGGAGATGGTAGGTCATACGCACGCATGAGCGAGGATATCATTCCCTTGATTGATAAATTGTATGGAATTAGATGGTATATTAATTTTAAATAATATTCATAAGGTTATTTTAATTATTTAAATCCATTTTACTACTCATTATACACATATAGATAATGTATTTTTGAATAACAGATTACACCACGGCGTGGAGACAGTAAGTCGTACACATATACACATGGAGATATTTTTATTTAAAGGATATATAAACGGAGGTATAAGGTTGTAAAATAATTATAATAACATCAAAACTAGTATAATATATAGTATTTGTTACTTTAATTTGAAAAAACATAATAAGAGGAAGTATAAAAGGAAAATAATTTTGAGAGAGGTGATAAAAAATGACCTATTTTTTGAGTATCACCTTTTTATTTGCTCAAAAGGTATCTTTTGCACGAGTTCATTCCCAAATTATGGTATATTAGATTACATGAGGGATGTTTGAAGAGGAAATGGTAAGTTTTTGGTCTATAAAAATGGATTTAGAGGTGTGATCAAAAGATAAGAAAAGTTTCTCTTTTATAAAAGAGGGGAGAGGAAGCTTCGGAAATACCAAAACTATTAATTTATTATAAATTAATTTTTAAATTAAAATGCAACCAAAGTAGATTATTTGTAACATATGATTATTATGGGTCGATAAAAATTCAACCAATAAAACTTATACTTGTTTCGATTTTATTTTAAACGTTATCATTTTGATTTATCTTTATTTAATCTATTTAATTTTAATTGTGGTAATAATATTATAAATATTAAATGGTTATAAATACATAATAATTTTCTGTAAATTGAAAATAATTGGATAAATTATGATATTTTTTCTATATCATTTTTAATTTATAAATGTAAAATATTTTCTGAATTTAAATAATTTAATAATATGTTATTTTTATAAAATATCAATTGAGTAAATATAGGCAATATTAATTTATTTAAATTGAAAAAATTACATAGAGGATAACATCAAAAAAATATTTAATATACTTCTAACAAGTCATATTACACTATAATATTTGAGGAGCACCGTAATTAATTTAAATTATGTTTCTTTTAGTAATTTTAAAAGCATTTATTAGATATTTCTCTTAATAAAATATTTTTTGAATCACTATTGTGTCATAATTATTGGTTATTATTTAATCTCTACAAATTGAAAATAAATTTATTTGATGTTGGTAATTATTTAATCTTTCCAAATACTTCCTATAGTTGATATTATCTCATATTTATTCATATATTTAAAATAAAATATTATATTAAACTTGATTGTAACATTCATTCACATTTTTTTTTATATTCATGTCATATTAATCATAATGTGGAAAATAAGTGATTCCATTTTGAAAAATAGATGATAAGGGTAGAATTTATTCATCCAATATGATTTTTTCATGTGTTAAGGTAATTTTATAATATTATTTTTACCTTTAATTACCCAATTTACCTTCAACCGTGGTAATAAATATAAATACCTAAGTTAAGTTCCATAATGACTAAAATAAAAGTATCCCATTAACATAAATTAGACCTAAATATTTCAAATATAGATTCCATTTTTAAAAATTAAAAAAATAGAAGTTGCAGTAATTAATTCAAAACCAATCCTATAGTCGAAATGAGAGAATGTGTTTTTAAAAGTTAAAACTTTGCAAAAGATTCAAATGTTTTTTCATATGAATTCAATGTAAAATTAATTCTAATGATATACATTATATTAAATTATAAGAAAAATATTATTTTTTTTTAAAACCATTCAAATATTATAATTTAAAAATATAAATTGTATCTATGAATATAGTTGTTTCACTTAAAATTTAGTGTATTTTTTCTATTTAGGAAAACATGGATGTCATTAGAAAAAAATCATAAATTCATCCAAAGTAAATTCTTTAATCCCCATTTATAATAAAATGATTATTTTTTCATTAAAAATTAATTAATGTGTAAAAATTATAATTTAAAAAGGGATTACCATTCAAATAGGTAAGATTACCATTAAAAAATTTCAGTTTTTATGTATCAAATTTTTTGTATTCAGACCTTGTGATTAAAATATCCATTGGATGAATATAAAAAATATTTAATTAAGTATATGACATATATATCTCATTAATTTCAATACCAATAGTATTTCTCTCAATAATAAAAATATCTAATTTAAATTTTATATAAATAACTGATAGCCAAGGAATTCATAATTCGTTTTCCTATGTTTGTTATATATATTGCATATAACATAATGTCTAGGATATAATAGAAATTTTATACTGGGGGAATCTCATGGTTATTTTAAACTCACGATTGAATACATTTTTAGCTACTAAATTATTAAATTTATTTAATAAAATTATTTCATAAAACATCTGATTTTTATATTCTTCCACCAATAAACATAATTTCAACATAAGAATTCATTACTTGGAAACAAGCATATGGGGGTACCTCTTCCTCATCATAAATTCAAGTTCCCATGTAGCTTCCTCAAATTGGTGGATCCACCATAAAAGGTTAACCAAGTGAGTGTTCTTGTTTTGTAGAACATTTTCACTATGATCCATAATCTCTATCAATTTTTCTTCATAAGAAATATATTGCTCTAGTGGTATGACTTATGAATTAAGAACATGCGAAGGATCATGTGTGAAATATATCAGGAGAGATACATGGAACAGATCATTATCTTGAGTGAGATTCGGTGGAAGAACCAATTGGTATGCTACCTTCACAACACGATCTATAATATGAAAAGGACAGATATACCCAGAGCTGAGCTTTCCCCTATTTTCAAATAACATTACTCTATTCTATGGAAATATTTGACGAAACACCTTAACACCCACTTCAATCTCTAGATATTTTATTCGGATGGATGCATATATTTATTGTCGACTTTGAGATTTTATTTTGTGTTGTTGAATTGATTTGACATTTTCTACTATTTCATCTACAAGATCAGGTCCTAATAGCTTTCTTTCCCCACCTTCATCCCATAAAGTTGGAGTTCTACACTTACTTCCATATAGGGCTTCATAATGATCCATCTGAATACTACATTTAATGCTAATGTTTTATGAAAATCTCAGTAAAGGTGGATTTTGATCCCAAACACCATTGAAATCCATAAGGAAAACTCTCTAAATGTCTTCTAATGTTTGAATTTTCTTATCAGGCTGATAATTTATTTAAGGATAATTATGATTTCTGAAACATAACTCTATATCAAGAGAAAGATAAAGATTTCACTAGAACATTATGGTAAACCTTGGGCCCCTATTAGATTTAATTGAATGTGGTACTCCTTGGAATCATACAAATTCCTCTACATATATCATGGAGTGATGAGCAAGAGAAAAATCCTCTCAAATAGTAATGATGTGTGTCGACTTCATAAGGTGATAAACTATATTCGAGATAGCATTATTTACTTTGGATGTTTTGATTTGTACGAGGAAAATTCCTATAGTGATGTTTTCCCATTTCTATGTTGGTATGGGTAATGGTTGTAACATCCACTTAGACATCATTCTCTCAGCCTTAACTTTATAAAAAACCATGCATCAAGAGACATATTCTATGACATCACTTTGAATTTCATCCAAACAGAAATACTCTTTTAGGTCCTTGTTCCTCTTTGTTCTACCATGATTAATAGAGAATGAAGAACTATGATCCTCATCCAATATCTCCTTCCTTAATTATGGTATGGGTGGAATAAAAACTTGATTACTAAACCTTATTATTTCATAACAATCAAGGTTTAATTAAAGAATATTTCTAAGCTTCTTTTATAGCTCCGCATCATCCTAATATGCCTCCTATGTATTCACTTATATATATGATTCAACATTCATTTGGAGAGATAATATTTCACCCCTTATATTAAAATTTCAGTATCCATTAATTTCAAATAAATAAATTTTTGATCTTTTTTATCTTCATCATAGATAGGCTTCCATGGTCTTACCAACTCAAAGCATCTGCCACCCTGTTCGCTTTCCCAGGGTTGTAATGTATTGAGCAGTAATAGCCATTAATCATCTTTAACCATATTCTATGGATAATATTCATATCCTATTTTGTGAAAATATACTTTAAACTTTTACGATCAGTATATATATCACACCTTTCCGCATGAAGATAATTCCTTTATATCGTAAATTCACATATTACTATAGCTTACTCCAAATCCCGAATTTGATAATTTTACCTTGGATTTTCAACTACTATGAGGCATAATCTAACACCATATAAGTTTTCATGGTAAAACATACTATCCCCTTATTGGATGCATCACTAGAGATCACAAACCATTATACACAACAATTCTGAGCACATGTGCACTGGATAACCTTATTTTTATATCTTCTATATTCTCTTCCCATTCCCCCTTCCATACCGATATAAATCCTTTTCGTGTCATCTTGTTGACTAGATTAGGTAATCATGAAAAAATATTTCACAAAATGATGATAATATTCATCCAACCCAAGAATAATTTGGATCTCAGTTACAATTTTTTGTCTCATCCAACTTTCACCTACATATGATTTTATGGATCCCTATATATCCCATATCTTGATATTATGTGACCAAAAAATGAAACTTTTTGACGCCAAAATTCACAAATCGGAAATTTTGAATGAAGCTTATATTTTCTTTGGGTATTCTGTATAAATATCAAGTGTTATTCATGTTATTCCTTTCTATTCAAATATCAACGAGTATCACTTATAATATCTACCACAAACTGATCAAGGTAGTTTCTATGAATCAATTCATTAGATCCATGAAGATAGTTGGGGCATTAGTCAGACCAAAAGGGATCACTATAAATTCACAGTGCCCATACCTTTTATATAATTCCAGCTTTGTTATATCCTTTTTATGGACCCTTAATTGATGATGTCATAAAGAATGACCAATCTCGGAAAGGTATTGAGATTCACATAGATTTTCTAATAAGTCATCAATGCGGGGAAGAGGATATTTGTTCTTGATAGTGATCTTGTTATGTTTTTGATAATCAAGGAAGAGTTTCAATGATCCATATTTATTCCTGAAAAATATAAAAGGTTCCCCCCATGGTGAAACACTAGGGAGTATGAATACCTTATCAATATTCACTTTGAGTTTCTTCTTCAATTCCAACAACTCAATTGGGGCATTCTATAAGGTTTCCTTGAAATAGAAATATCATGTGGTATGAGTTTTATTGAGAGCTCAACTTCATGATTTGGTGTAAGTCATGGAAGTTACACATAAATGTAACCAAAAAACTCTTATATAATGGGAATATTCTTAATCATGAGTTTATCCGCAACCTTTTGAGATAAATAACCTTCTTCAATTGAAATTAAATCCCCTAAGATGAATGCAATTTATATTAGAATGATATTTTCATCCTTGAATTAATAGATGATCATAGATTTATCTCGATTATGAAATGTGACTTTCCTTCCATGTCACTTGATATGATATCCATATAGATAAATCCAATCCATGCCAATAATTAGATTAACTTCTAATATAAGAAGGATTACAAGATTTGTAGGAAGACCATTCCCACAAACTTCAACTAGAGAAGATTTTTAAACATTTGATGTGACTATTGTACCATTAGAAGTTGTCACAACTAACTCAACAACTAATTGTTGATGTAGTATGGTGATACCATTAGAAAATTAGTTAGAAATAAAAGAGTGGTTGTATCAATAATTTAATAAATCATTTTCTACATTAGAGTGGATGGTAAGGTTACCTTTAACTACTTCATTATCATTCTCCATGTCACCGATAGTGATTTCATGGGAATGTCCATTATCTTTCACCTTACGATTTTTTTGACATAGATAATCATCAATACACCTTGGATTATAGGAATTTATTGGTATAATGATGCATTTCCTTGAACCTGTACAATTGAAATGTATGAGGTGAATTCTATGTAACCTATTCTTCATACGAATAATTAGACATATTTTTTCCATAAATTTGGAATTAAACTACCTGATGACCTTATTTCAAAAAATAAAATATTTACATGTCCCATTAAGACAATTACATGCATGTTTCATACCACATAATGAACATAGGAGAAAACTCATTTTCTATTCAGTGTGGTCTAGTGATTTTCCATTGAAATCCATTTTCACTTCTTATCAAATTTGTAGGACTGATGGGTTCCTCCAATATCTATATCAACTATGGGAGAATATTTAATGAATTCCTTATAGTTGTTAGTTTCCCTTATAGATAATGACATATAATGACTTGGTTTTATGACACTAAATAATTGGTCAATTTTACTCTCAGGTTGGATAATAATTCCATAACATTACCTTGCATGTCTTGTAAAATTTCCTTTTTAGGTAAAAATGAATTCATCATCTTTTTTTATAAGATGGATGAACTCCTTATCTATATTTGTTCTAAGAATAGGGTAAATGTACTTATTTAAAAATAAGTTCTTGAACTCATCCCATTCCATGGACTCAATTTAATCTTTTTACATTGTATTTCTGATAAGATTCCACTGTTAATCATCTTCACCTTCAATATGATAAACATATAAGATGATTTTATCATGATTAGAACATTTCATAACTAAATATATCTTTTTGATGGTACTGATCCATTTTTCAGCCACTAATGGATATGAAGACCCACTAAAAGAAGGTGGACACAGCCTCGTGAGGGACTCAAAAGAATGTTGTTCCCTCCATTGCTTTTTTCGAAGTCATGCATGATTCATATCATGAATTTTTTTATCAGAATAGCTACATATTTTTTTATTATAGCTCCCATAACATTTGGTAGTTTATAAGGACAATCATTGAATTTTCCATCTCATTCTGCATTAAAGAGGTTCCATCGGGTTCCAGCCATTGACTAAAACCAATAAGCATAGTGTAAGATACACTAATCAAAATAGGAATACCATATAAACAATGAATTTAAGAAACATTATGTTTCATCCGAGGTTATTCATGGTCATTTCCAAAACTCTAGGATTTTAACCTATACATATACAGATTCTTAGGGTTCTTATTAAGGCTTTCTCATTCTAGTTTCCGAATGTTAAGTATAACATTCCACTGATACCAACAACAATGAATCATACCTTACAAACATTGATAATACTTTTAAATTAATGTATATCCATTAGAACATTTAATAAATCCATAATATGAACATTTAGGCATAGTATCTTTAGAAACTAGGAAAGATAAACAACTCGTTTATAACTCATATACTTTGTCTCCCACTTATTTCTAAATAACTATACTCAGTTTTGACATAAATAATACCCTTATTCACGACCTAGGGGAATTAATCATATGAAAGGGTGAGATCAAAATCATAGTAAGGATTTAAAAGTTAATTATCTATCATATCATAATCATAAGACATAAGAACATTACATTTTAAAGGCTTACCCTGCATACGAAAGATCATGATATCATGTCATGGGATAATAGATGATAAGAATTAATAGACATAATCCCAAAATTCATAACATAAGAAATTATTTTTCGTATAATACACATAATAATAGAAAATAATTTCATATTAGTCAAGTATCATTTCCAAGACCCTCAAAATGGACAAAGTCCATTACTGAACCAGGTTTACATGCCATTCTAGCACTATATATTACTGAACTAGAGTAACTTGTCATCCAATCATGTATATCTCATGAGATATAAATCATTAATCATTGAATTAAAGAGATATATAGGTCTCAACCATCTAATAATCAAATCATTCTGACAGGTTCAACAATATCATAAACTAGTCATCATATCAAAACTTATGGAATAAAAAATGGGTTTCTTAAACATCATTACATAATAATAAATATAATATAAATGCACTTCATAAAAATAATTCCATTATAAAAATAATCAAATAAAATTAATAATAGGGATTTAAACATAACCCAATTTCATCTTAGATGAAAAATAATTTGGACAAAATACTTGAAATTAATTCTTGAATAAAATATCATTTATTCTTCAAAAAATGTTTTCATTTCCCCAAATTCCACACAATATTAAATGAATATAAATTAATTAAAAATACACATAAATTATTTTAAAGGAAGATTAATGGAAATAAGTTGTTATGATAGGGTAAAAATCAATTTATTCTAAAAAATTTCTCCTCGTACATTTTCAGAAAAAGACAAATAGTACCTTGTATAGTAAGTGAAAAAGAGATTCTTTCTGAACCATGATGTAAAAGTCAAAATGGGTAAAAATTAAATAAAACATACATAGAAGAATAATAAACATATTAGGGAAATTTTTTTATAAAACATGGACAAGGATGATAAATCTACCCCATTAAATACTTATTTATAAAAAATATTAGTTAAAAATAATATTGGAAAATTATCCCTTACCTTGTAATTTCAGTAACCCGCGGGTTTATTAACCTCCTTTGTAACGCCCCATCCCAGTTACCCAGAGTCAGTGCCTTATTAATTATCATTATAATGATCACAAAAGATCAAGTCTCAAAAGACCGATTAGTTTAGTTTCCTTGGAAACACTAGATACATTCATAAATGTTAAATTACATCAAAAAGTGAAAAACGTAAATAACATAGTCTCCATAGTCAACACTCATATCCCCTTCAGACTATCCCTACAGGCCAGTCATAAAATATTTTTTCACATCCTGGGAAAAATAAAACATAGAAAGGGGTGAGCTCAGATGCTCAGTAAGGATAACAATATAGTGGAAACATTCATAAATAAACATAAACATTTAAGGAAATGTATAACTAAAACAAAAGCCATTAAAACTTAAACTTAACCATAATATGGAAAAAATAAAATGAAATAATGCCATTTACTTATTCACATGGATATTCTACTAGTCAAATAATCACATGCTATATCAATAACCACTTTCATAATAATGGAATGCATAATGCCAGACTATCATAACCACATAGCCAAGGCCTCGTGCCAAGACTACAAAAAAGATTTTGTAAAGGCCTCGTGCCAAGACACTAGTTTGTATCAGGAGACCTAACGATGTATCGAGGAGATATAGTGGGCTCCACTAGTAACTTACTAAGTCCAATTCATTCCCATATGAAAAGGTTTAAACATAACTTAAACATTCGTATTAAAACTAGCATACAAAATGTTGATACTTTCTCAATAGACCAAGAATGTTATAAAAAATAACACATCCACTATCAAACAAATCACGAAACATTCAATACAATATGAAAGTTTTGTATCATAATAAATCAAATTAAAATAAGCTTAAAATACATTAAAGGATGTTGACATAGATGAAATCAAAACTATTTGAGAGAAATATCTGTTTTTTGAAATCATGGAAAAGTCACACATTTATAAAGGAAGTAATTTAAAAGAGATTTTTGAATCAAGTGTCCCATACCAATATGAAACTTTTGAAAATAAATAAAATTTCAAAACATTCATATCAATATAAAAAAATCCATAAAATCATTTCTAAAACATGGACAATAATTAAAAATATTTAGAAAGATAATTCTTTAAAACATTTAAAATTATGTTCTTGATAAAAAGTTCCTTTCACAAATTCTTAAAATATTCATTTTGAAATCATTTAAAAGTCAAATAATTATAAAATAAAACATTTACATTGAAAATATTTCTAAAATTTTGTGTGGGAATCTTCAACGATTTTATAAGGGTGGAAAATAACCGCACCCTCCATATATATTTAAAAAAAGACATTCTTACCTTGATTTTGTCGAAAAGGTTAAAAACAACCATGTTTGGAAAACGACAGAAAGATTCCTTTATAAACATATTATTAAAGTCAAACAAGGGTATAAATGACTTTATCCTGTATTCTAGTAAATATATTGAATGTTTATAAATACATTTTTAAGAAACATGGATTTGGATGATAAAGAGGTCTGAGTAGATAATTACGTAAAAACAACCTCGGATAATGAAGAGATTGTGAAATAAACCCTTAACTTGTACTTTTCCTTGAGAGAGTGTATGTTAAACTCATGTATAGTAGTTAGTTAATTATTATTAAATTATACAAGAATAATATACATAAATATGGCATCATATATGATCTTTTAATATTGCTTTGTTAAAAATATTTTAGTATTATCGTCGTTTCTGGTGTAAACTGATTCATTTTTCATTATATGCTTCGTTACGTAAGCCATGTTTGTTATGGGTAGGTTGTATCTTATTAATATCCATAATTATATCAAGTACTTAAACATTAATTTTATTCATAAAACTATAATTAGTCTTGAATTGATATGATGGTGAAATGAATCTCATCGTGTTCGTGGAGACGGTAATCTGTACGTACGCACGAACGCTACTTCCATTTCATTTTTAATTTTAAAATGAATAAAAAACTGATACATAGGTATATTATTATTCCATTATAATATAATATATTATATTTTTTACTTAATTTCATTAACACCAACCTTTATATGTTCCATGTATGGTATGAACGAGTAATATCACTTTGAGGGGGCGGTAGTCCGCACTTCCTCAAATGAAATTATCGTGTATATATACAACATGAAACGAATAATGGTATGATATAAAATGGAATTACAGATTCTTATATATAAAATAAATATCATTAATAACATATTTAATTATAGTTCCATCATAATGGCCACCATGAGAGGTGGTAGGAGATAATTGAACAATCATCGTTTCGTGAGGCGTTTGGTTGCTATCCATAGAAACATTATGTTCTTCATCGATTAGATGGAGGTGTGATTAAGTGTAGTTCGAATACATCTCACAACATTGTCCTAGTATATTTTTAATACTGTTTTTTTTACAAAAGAAAATAATAATAAGAGTTTAGGGGTTGGAGAAGTAAAATAACAGAGAAGAGGGGAAGAGAAATTGTTACCTTTAATTTGGGTAACTCCCTTTGGTTTGAACCAAAAATGACTCTTGGAGTGCCTTATGTATAAGTTAAGTCTTCTAGGAGGAGTATAGAGATGTAGGTAGCTTAATTGGGAAGATGTTGGACAATCCAAAAGGCTTGAGATGTGTGATAAATTGGATAGAAGTGGTGTCCTTTTATAAGGGCGAGGAGGGGCTCTTTAGGAAAAACATAAATTATTAATTTATAATAAATTCATATTAGGTTTCTAATGGATAAAAAGTGTATTAATCAATGTCCTAGGTGGGGATGGGTCGAAATAATTTCAACCAACAGATTTTAGACCGGTTTGGGTCATTATAATAACCTTATCTTTTTTATTTAACTCTTAGTTAAATAGTTTGACATTTACCATGTCTCATTGTATTTATATATTATATAGGTAATAAAAATAATATATACCTACTAGAGACCCCAAAGTGGACCAATAATGATTAACATATCATTATATAATTCCTTTTTTGTAACCTTATATTTTTAGGAATATTATATCAATTATTAATATAATATTTGTTTTAAAAACACTTTTACGTCAATTTTGACACTATTTAATAAATGATTTTTGTTAAAGTCTTAATAACTTTATTAATTCAAAAAAAATTCATTTAATCAATACTAACATGTCATATTAACCAATAAAATTCTTTTAAATCATTAAAAGTCTCAAATTATATTTATTTGGGTATTTATAATATCAATTATTTTAATATTTCACTAATAATGTAATTAATGCATCATCATTGTGTCATAAATAAATTAGATTATATAAGGTCTAAAAATTATAAATAAAATACCATTATGTAAGAAATAATTTTTTATTTCTAATTAATATTTATAATCGAATTTATCTTATGTATAACCCTATATTTAAAATGTTTTAGTAATTAAACTTATATTTTAACTCTTTTAACTCTTCATTGAATTAAATAATAATAAATGTCCAAATCTAACACAAGTGGACCAAAGAGGTTATTATTTTATTACTAAGGTTGTTTTTGGTCTAATTATACTTCGCCATTCGAATTATTATATGTGTTAGGGTAATAATAATTTCATTTTTACCCTTAATTACCCTATTTACTTTTTACCATGGTAAATAAAAGTAAAAGTTACTATTTACCAAAAAATTATTTTTATCTTATTGAACAAAATATTACTCCTTGATATTAACTATGTCTCTCTGATTTTCAAAATTTCACTCACAAAAGAAGTAAAATTAAGTTTTATGTGAATTTTCAAATTCTCTTAGGAGATGGTTAAAAGACGGTGAAAAGTTCAATAAGATTTTTATATATCTAAAATTATTATAAACTGACTTGAATGAATTAAATTGAACAATTATAGGTATTATGCATCTATTTTTACCAGAAATAAATTTAAATAAAATAAATAAAAATTTAAATAAAAATTCAGGTTTATACTATAACTCAATGTTTTTCAGTATTCATCAAAAATTAAAAGTTTCCAAAAAATACCAAAAATTTTCTCTAAGATAATTTTGATATTCCTAATTCAATAATGAAGTCTATTTTACCAAATTAAAAACATAGAAGTTGCATTTATTAATTTAAAATTAATTCCCGCTGTCAAAACCAAAAGGCGTATTTTTAAGAAATAATAACTACCAAAAGTTTGACACTTGTTTATGTCCAATTTCAAATTTAAATTACTTAAAATTAAAATCATTGGATTAAATGGTAAAAAAATAATATATTTATACTTAAAAACGATTAAAATGTATAATTTAACAATATAAATTATTCTAATTTAAAAAGTTGTTTTCAGTTAAAATATAGGAATATCACTATTCACTAAAATATGAAAGTTATCAGAAAAACACCAAAACATAATTGAAACTAAATTCTTATGTACCAATTCTAAAAAACAAGTTTATTTTGTCAAATTGAATATGTTAAAGTTTCAAATATTGGATTTAAAATGGAATCTCCATTAAAAGGCGGTAAAATTGCATTTTTTAATAATTCTTTTATCAAAAAAATGTATTTGTTCTTACATTATGTCTAATAAACTCAAAACATGGATTATAAAATTATAAGTATTATTAAAATTTCAAAATTCAGTTAATAATATTCATAACCGCTTTTGAACGTCTTGTTTGGTAAGTCATGGTGCGCTAGAAATCGGTGTTGCCTGTAGTGGAAATTATTGACTTACTTTGAAGAAATAACGTACTATAAAATCATGGGGTGTAAAATTCTTACCTCCATAAATAAATTTTGTCCTCTCAATTTGAAATTATTTTTCTAAAATAAAAGGTTGAAAGTATAAAATACCATTGGGAAAAACCTCATCGAAAATTAGGTTAATTAAATTTAGTCTTAATAAGAGGAAAAGGGAAATGAAAGGGTCACCACCAAATTATGATCTCGATGAGGAGAATATTTGTGGAAATTAAAGACATATAATTGGAGGAAAAATGTAAATATTTATAGGTAGTGATTGAGGTCATCAATCACAAACAAGTGTAAAACCGAGGGCCTTTAATTCATCATTATATGATGATTTAAAATACCATCGGTTCAAGAAAACATATGGTATTAGGATAACACATTTTTTTGTTTTAAGATCCCTTCACTAAATTATAAGAATTAATTTCTTCATTGAATAAGGGAAGAAGAAAAAATAAATACCTGACAAGTAGAGTCCCATCGTTTAACTAATTTCTACCACAAACTCATCTTTCACTCTAGAACATAAAAATAATATTCTATTTATCCTATTCATATAGGGTTTAAAAAATGAATTTATAATTCATCTACAATATTTTTTTTTAAAAGAATACATTATTCAATCAAGGACATCACGTGGGCCAGTGGTTGGTGATACACCCTTGTCGTCCTTCAGTTGCGGGTTCAAGTCATGCGGCCTTACCAGACGCGACGAGTTACTGCCTGGCCTCTAGGTTTCCATTTTATGGAAATCCAAAAATAATATCAAACTAGAATTATCCAAAATACATCTGTCCAAACTCACAGTCCAAAATTTCTAAGTAAGGTAAACACAATGAAGATCATTTTTTCCGTGTAATAACATGTGAACACCTTCATCATGTATTCTTGAAAAACACTGCTACATCCTAAATTACCATAAAACCTTATTGATTACATTCATGATCTCTTATTCCTTATAGAATACTGGATATACTCCTTCTATCCAAAAATGTTGTAAACTCCAACAATGATGGAATATACAAATCATTAATCATTTTCAAGGTAATAAAAAATATCCAATATAATTTATCCAAATCAATCATGTATTATTCAAAAATCACTACCTCGGTATCAGAACCATATTATGGTCTATCTTTCTCTCAAATATATATTTTCCAAAATTTTAACCTGCTATTGAGTCACTTTTCTTGGTTCCACACAATCTCATGTCCTTAATGAAATAGTACTTCATTTCAATCCTTATATACTCCATAATTATTATAACTAGTAAATTATTGATACAACACTCCAATGAGATAATTCTCTAATAACAACATAATAACTCTAATAATTCCTCCTCATCTGTGGTAGTATCATAACTTGATTATTATCCAATAGCATCATTTGGGGAATACTCTAATGATTTGGACATCAGTTCGCGTAGTGTCCCAACTCCTTGCAGATGAAGCATTGTTCATTTAAAACCTTTTTCTTAGCCTTGTAGTCATGTACTTGGTGTCATTTTTCTCCCCACTTTTAAAAAACTCCCATTACCCAAGTTCCAGGGTGTTTCTTCCCATAGTTATAAAATATGGGAAAATTCTTCTTTTCCCTTTTCCCTTTATCCATCACTCTATATTCCATCCTTTTCTTCTCTTTTCTCCCTTCAAATCCATAGGACTCGAAGAATTCTTTACTTTTCTTATTAACACATGATACTATTTCTTCATATGTTGAGAATACATTGGAGATTATTTCCCTTCTAAATGTTGGCTTAATATTGTGAATGATATGATCCTTCATACTCTTTGGATCATACGTATTTCTGGAGTTCACATTCCTTCTACGGGGCACCATTTCTATAAAATAGCATAAACTAGGTATGTTTATGTATTGTAATGAATAATTCAAAGCTTGGAAAATACCTAATGTAAATTGAATGGTTTTTGGATATAATCCATAATCATAAGGATGTTTTCGTTGAGGAATTATATACTCATAAACCCTTTATAATGATTTGTAAAAAAATGAGATTCATCCTAAGCATATCCCCTGGGAGTGTTGTAACCAAGAGTGAAACAAGGCCCATTGTTGTGTGCACCAGTTCCTGTTCGATTCTAGCTTAATGCAGTGTTTTCGGGTTTCACCCCTAGGTACATCTATGGCAGAGCCGCCTCTACGTGCTCGTATCTAGATAGGGATTTATTTCTCAGAAAACTCACAAAATCTCTACAATAACAAAATTCTAGGAAATTATTTTATACTAATCATCAGTGTTTATATTAGGGCTATGTGCTCTAATCAGAGTTTATCTAAATCTAGATTCCATGTTTTGTACTACACTTCCTCTGATACCAACTGTAACGCCTGACCTAGTTACCTAGAGTCGGTGCATTATAACGTATCATTAGCATGATAAAAAAGATCATGTCTTGAAATACCGTATAGTTTAGGTGCCTAGGAAACACTAGATACATTCATAAATGTTGCATTACATCATAATGTGAAAAGCTACAATAACATAGTCTTTATAGTCCACACTCATATCCCATTCATACTATCTCTACAGGACAGTCATAAAATATCTTTTCACATCCTAGGAAAAATAAAACATAGAAAGGGGTGAGCTCAGATGCTCAGTAAGGATAACAATTTAGCAGAAACTTTCATAAATAAACATAAACATTTAAGGCAATGAATAACTAAAACAAAATCCTTTTAAATGTGAACTTCAGCATAATACGGAAAACATAAAATGAAATAATTCCATTTACTTATTCACATGGATATTCCAATAGTATAATAATCACATGTAATATAAATAAACAATTTAATAATGATGTAATGCAGAATTTCATACTATCATAACCATGTAGCCAAGGCCTCATGCCAAGACTACAAATAAGATTTTGTCAAGGCCTTGTGCCAAGACACCATTTTGTCTCATGAGAACTACCGATGCATCATGGAGCTATAGTGGGATCCACTCGTCACTTAATATGTCCAATTCATTCCCATATAAAAATGTTTAAAGATAACATAAACATTCGTATTAAAACTAGCATACGAAATGTCAATACATTCTCCATAAACCATGAAAGTTATAAAAATAACACATCCATGGTCAATCATATCACAAAACCTTCAATACAATATAGAAGTTTTATATCATAATAAATCGACTTCCAATAAGCTTAAAATCTATAAAAGGATGTTGACATAGATGAAATAAAAACTATTTTAGAGAAATATCTATTTTTTGAAATCGTTGAAAAGTCACACATTTATAAAGGAAGTAATTTAAAAGAGGGATTTGAATCAAAGTGTCCCATACCACTTTACATTTTTTGTAAAGAAGTATAATTTCAAAACATTAATGTCCAAATAAATAAATCCATTAAATCATTTTGAAAACATGGACATTAATTAAAAATATTTAGAAAGATAAATCTTTAAAACTTTTAAAATTATGGTCTTGATAAAGAGTACCTTTCACAAATTCTTAAAATAATCATTTTGAAATCATTTAAAATTAAAATAATTATAAAATAAAAAATTTACTTCAAAAATATTTTCATAAGCATGTAGCGGAAGCTTTAACAAATTTATAATGGCGTAAAATAACCACACCCACCGTATAAGTTAAAAAAATACATTCTTACCTTAGTTTTGTCGAAAAAGGTTAAAAGGGACCTTGTTTGGAAAATTATGGAAAGATTCCTTTATAAAAATCGTATAAAAGTCAAAAAGGGTATAAATGACATTATCCCATAGTCTAGTAAATAGTAATAATTTCTTGAAATAAATTTTTAAGAAACATGGATGTGTTTGATAAAGAAGTCCCAGTAGATAATTACGTAAAAACAACCTCAGATAATGAAGATATTGTGAAATAAACCCTTACCTTGTACTTTTAATTGTTAGAGTGTATGTTAACCTTCTGTATAATAGTGAAATAATTTTTATTAAATTTTTAATGAATCATATACATAAATATGATATCATATATGATCTTTTAATATTGCTTTGTTAATAATATTTTAGTATTATCATCGTTTCAGATGTTAACGGATTCATTTTCCTTTATATTCATCACTACATAAGCCATGTTTGTTATGGATAGGTTGTATCTTATTCATATAAATAACTATATCAAGTCCTCAACCATTACTTTTATTCATAAAATGAGAATTAGTCTTGAATGGATATGATGGGTAAATGAATCTCATCACGTTCGTGAAGACGGTAATCCGTATGTACGCACGAACGCTACTTCCATTTCATTTTTCATTTTAAAAGGAATCAAAACCAAATGATATATAGGTATATTATTATTTAAGTATAATATAATATATTATTTGTGTTACTTATGTTCATTAACACCATCCTTTACATGTTCCATGTATGGTATGAACGAGTCATATCACTTTGAGGGGGCAGTAGTCCGCACTTCCTCAAATGAAATTATCATATATATATATAACATGAAATGAATAATGGTATGCTATAAAATGGAATTAAAGAAACTTATATATAAAATAAATATCATTAAGATCATATTTAATTATTTTTTTATCATAATTTTCAACATGAGAGGCTGTAGAAGATAATTGAACAATCATCGTTTCGTGAGGCGTTTGGTTTCTATCCACAGAAACATTATGTTATTCATCAATTAGAAGGAGGTATGTGTAAGTGTAGTTAAAATAATTATCATAACAATATCCTAGTATATTTAGGATACTGGGTTTGTTACAAAAGAAAATAATAAGAAGAGGTTAGGGGTTGGAGAAGTAAAATAAAAGAGAAGAAGCTAAGAGAAATCGCTACCTTTAATTTGTGTAACTCCCTTTGGTTTGAACCAAAAAGGACTCTTGAAGTTCCTTATGCCTATAGTATGGCTTCTAGGTGGAGGTAACGGTTGTAGGGATGTTAACTTGTCAGTGTTTGGACGAGCCAAAAGGATTGAGAGTGTGAAGAATTCAATAGAAGTGGTGTCCTTTTATAAGGGGGAGGAGGGGCTCTTTATGAAAAACAGAAAGTATTAATTTATAACAAATTCATATTCAGTTTATAATGGCTTAAAAGTGGATTATTCAAAGTATATGGTGGGTATGGGTAGAAATAATTTCAAACAACAGATTTTAGATAGGTTTGGGTCATTATATTAATCTTATTTTATGATTTAACTTTTAGTTAAATAGTTTGACATTTACCATGCCTCTTTGTATTTTTATATTATATAGTTAATAAACATACTATATACTTCCCAAAGCCCCTAAAGTGGTCCAGAAATGATACAATTATCATTTTACAAGTCCTTTTGACGAACCTTATATTTCATGGAATATTATATCAATTAATAATATAATATTTGTTTTAAAAACTCCTTTATGTCAATTTTGATACAATTTAGTCATTTATTTTGGTTAAAGTCTTAATAACTTTATTAATTCGAAAAAAATTCATTTAATCAATAATAACATGTCATATTAACCAATAAAATTCTTTTAAATCATTAGTATTCTCAAATTATATTAATTTGGTTATTTATAATATCAATTATTTTAATATTTCACTAATAAGGTAATTACTGCATAGTCATTGTATCATAAATAAATTAAATTATTTAATGTCTAAAAATTATAAATAAAATACCATTATGTAGGAAATATTTATAGATTTCTAATGAATATTTATAATCTAATTTATCTTTTGTATAACCCTATATTTAAAATGTTTTAGTTATTAAACTATGATTTTAACTCTTTTAACTCTTCAATGAATTAAATAATAATAAATGTCTTAATCTAATCCAAGTGGACCAAAGAGGATCATATTTTATTACAAAGGTTGTTTTTGGTCTAATTATACTTAGCCAATATAATTAGGACATGTGTTAGGGTAATAATAATTTCATTTTTACCCTTAATTACCGTATTTAATTTTTTACCGTGGTAAATATAAGTAAAAAGTTACTATTCACCAAAAATTATTTTTATCTTATTGAAACACATTTTAATCCTTAATATTAACCGTGTCTCTCGGATTTTAGAAATTCCACTCACAGAAGAGGTAAAATTATGTTTTATGTGAATTTGCAAATTCTCTGAGGAGATGGGTAAAAGACAGTGAGAAGTTAAATAACATTTATATATATATATAAAATTATTATAATCCAAATCCAATTAATTGTATTGAACTTATATAGGTATTATGTGTCTATTTTGACCTAAAATAAATTTAAATAAGATAAATAATTATTTAAGTAAAAATTCAGTTTTATACTATAACTTAGTGTTTTTCACTATTCCTCAATAATTAAAAGTTTTCAGAAAAATACCAAAAATTTACCCTAAGATAATTTTGATATTAAAAATTCAATAATGAATTATATTTTACCAAATTAAAAACATATATGTTTAATTTATAAATTTAAAATTAATTCCCACTGTCAATACCAAAAGGCATATTTTTAAGAAATAATAACTACCAAAAGTTTGACACTCGTTTATGTCCAATTTCAAAGTGGAATTATTTAAAATGACCATCATTAGATTAAATGGTAAAAATAAAATCTATTTATACTTAAAAACCATTAAAATGTATAATTTAACAATATAAATTATTTTGATTTAAAAAGTTGTTTTCAGTTAAAAAATAGTATTTTCCACTATTCACCCAAATATGAAAGTTATCAGAAAAACACCAAAACATTATCGAAACAAATTTCTTATGTCCCGATTCTAATGAAGATGTTTCTTTTGTCAAATTGAATATATAAATGTTTTAAATATTGTATTTAAAAATGCTTCTCCATTAAAGGACAGTAAAATTTCATTTTTTGAAATATATTTCTTTTATCTAAAAAAATCTATTTGTTCTTAAATTATGTCTATGAAACTCATAATATGGATTATAAAATTATAAGTATTATATAAAGTTAAAAATTCATCTAATACTATTCATAACTGCTTTTGAACGGCTTGTTTGGTAAGACATGGTGTGCTAGAACTCGGTGTTGTGTGTAGTGCATGTTATTGAATTACTTTGAAGAAATAACTTACTATGAAATATTGGGGTGTTATATCTTGTATAATAATTAATATCTCTTATTAAATTATAAAAATACTATATGCATATTTTTTATATCATATATGATCCTGTTATAACATTTTTTTAATAGTGATTCATTATTGCCATTATTTTGGGTGTTAAATGCGTCATTTTCCAATTCCAATTTTTTATGTAATTCCGATTTGTTGTGATTAGAATATATTTTATTCATTTTCAGAATGAAATTCAGTTAATAATAATTATTTTTACTCATCATATGATTTTTATAATCATTATTTAATTGTTAAACTGGAGAATGAATCTCACAACGTCGTGGAGAGGGTAGGTCGTACATACGCATGAACAACCATATCATTCCATTATTGGTTAAATGGTATTTAATTGGGTGGTATATTAATTAAAAAGAATAATTATCAAGTTATATTCATTATTTAGATCCATTATACCCATCATTATATCAATACACATAAAGTATTGTTGAATAACAAATTACCCCACAGTGTGGAGACAGTTAGTTGTATGTATGCACACATGTTGATATTATTATTCATAGGAATGATAAAAGGAGGTATAAAGTTATACCATAATTATAATTAAATTTAATAATTTATAATATACTATATATATTACTTTAGTATGGAAACAACATAATAAGAGGAAGTAGAAGAATAAAATAATTTTGAACAAGGTGATAAAACAATTAACTCTTTTTTAAGTATGTCCTTATGATTTGCACAAAAGGTCTCTTTAGGATAGATTTATGCCCAATGTGTGGCATCTAAAATGATTTGAGGTAATTATGGAGAAGAAATGGGTAGGGGTTGGCTGGGAAAAAGGCACTTAGAGGTGTGATTAAATTATTACACATTTATAATGGTAATTATGTAATCTGAAAAATTATAAATAAATTTATATGATGTAGTAATTATTTTATCATTCGAAAGACTACATATAATTGATATTATCTCCTAGTTATCAATATATTGATATTAATATACTTATATAAAATTATATTTTGACATTTTATCCCATTCATTATATTTTATTATATTCATGCCATATTCATTGGAATGTGGCCACTAAGTGATTCCATTTCCAACAATATACGATAATGGTCAAATTTAGTCATCCATTAGGATTTATACTACTATTAAGGTTTTGTTATAATATTAGTTATACCTTTAACTACCCTATTTACCTACACCCATGGTAATAAAAATAATTACGAAAGTTACTATTCTTAATGCCCCAAAATAAAAATAGCCTATTAATATAAATTTTTCCTATTGATTCCAAATATGGAGTCCATTTTTAAAAATTCAAAACGTAGAGGTTTCCTTAATTAATTAAAAATCAGTCCCATGGTCAGAATGAGAATACATGTATTTAAAAGTTAAAAAATTACAAAAGATTTAAACGTCTTCTTAATATGAATTCAATGTAAAATTAATTATAATGACATAAATTATATTTAATGAAAAAAATATATTCTATTTATACTTTACAACCATTAAATATTAAAATTTAACCACAGAAATTATTTTGATGAAAAAAGTTTTTTTCACTTAAAATGTACTATTTTTTTACTATAAATGATAACTTGAATATTACCAGAAAAATATCGGAAATTCATCCAAAGTAAATATTTATTTACTTATTTTAATGAAGTAATCAATTTTTTCATTTAAAAATTACTAATTTGTAAAAAATCTTAAATTAGAAGGGGATCGCCAATCAAGGGAATCAGATTACCCTAAAACAATAGAGGTTTTATACTACAAAAGGGGTTTATTCACAGCGTACGATTAAAATATCCATTGGATGAATATCAAAAATATTTTATTAAGTAAATAAAAATATATATATATATATTTACTTTTTTTACAAATTTAAATTCAATGAAAATTAAATATAAGTAATTTATTTTTTTCATAAATAATTGGTATCAAATGAATTAATAAGGAATTTTAATAAGTTAGTAATACTTATTCCTGTTAACCTAATGACTGGGCTATAATATTGATTTTATACTAAAGGAATCTCATGGTTCTATTAATCTCATGATTTCCTGCAATTCATTTTAGAGAAGAATTAAAATTATTTGAAGAAAAATATTTCATAAAAATGTTTGGGTGTTACATTGAGTCTGGTTAATGGTCTTAGGTTAACATATTTACCAACCCTAAGCTCTCATCAAACTACCCCACTAAGGAGAATATATATACTATAACTAATTTCACTATCCTATGGAAAAATTCCCTAATATATGTCTTGAATGAATATAATAACCTATTCTTTCAGACCATTTTGGTACTCAAGACCCTACTCTTGATCCCTGATTCTATCTAGAACCACACCCACCAGTTGATTGTTGTTCAATACTATAGAATCATTGTTTGTTTCCTAACTCTTCATAAGAATTACTTTCATCATTAGTCTATCAATTTCATGTCATATGTTTCCCAGCTTCCCACACTGGTAACACTGAGTATAATCCCTCCCTCTTGAAGGAAGAGGCAAACGCATACCCTTACCATCCTATTAGTCATTTCCATGGAGAGATAATCAATCCATCACATTAAAATTCCTAATAAAAACTTTAATACCATAGAATTAGAATCATATTAACCTGATGAAGCACACTTGATCAATTTCCTATCAATAATGAGGGTCTCATTAATAACCTCATAATTGATGTCTGCTGAAAAATATTTACCAATGACAGAATAAAATGACTATGGAAATCCTTAAAATGTCTAAAAAAATAATATCAACACCCTCAACATGGGAATGAAACATAACTGATTAGTTAAATTAGTGTAATGGTTCATAACCATTATACCTCCCTGAAAAATAATTATTAACTCTATAGTCTTATATTCACTTAGATTCTCGCGGAAAAATTTATTAAAGAAATAAAAATGGAAATTGTTCCTTGTGAGGCCCCTATACAAATAATCTTGAACAAGGGAATCACGTGATTACATAATTGGATCATGTTTAATTTAGGTAGTGGGTTTCATAATCTACTATAATAGTGTATTGATTTAATAAAAATGATCTATATATACTCAATACAAGAATCAGTGTCTTGTAGTGCACCCTATAAATCATGAAGAGGTGGATGCTTTAGTTGAAACTCGTTATCTAGGACTAGAATGGAGGACCCATATCTCAATTCCCCATATACCATATACTATAGAAAAACAATTATTCACCCTCATATTCACATTTCAATAGAGTGTAAAAATAAAAAATGGGGCTCGAACACAACTACTGATTGGTCATTCTCATCTCTACACTCTGATCAATCAATTGGATGAAAGAATGATGTCATGTTTCAATAATAACAAATCAAAAGTTTATGAGATGGCCACCATAGATCTTGATATCACACTTTTTTGGAAAATAATAATACAAATCATATTGTACAACATTATTAGAATAAAACATGTGATATAAGGCTTCTACGATCTTGGCAATAATATATCTTTACCTACCCACTATCAAGTTAGGTATAATAAACCATATGATTAGATAAATAATCATTAAATGTCAGAATTAAATCCTCAAATATATTTTTGAAACAAGAACAGGGTTACCAATAGGATAAACATGACAGATCAATATAAGTTATTATTAGAACATTAAATAATTTTACCCTATATTGTAATTATAATATCAATCACATATGATCGTCAAACATCATGTGAGTACTATGTTCAATAATATGATTCATTAAAACATGTTCTTCCCACAAAATAATGATTAAAATATATACTATAAATCACATAACACATTCCTTGAGAATAAATAATCCATAACACTATTAAAAAAAGAACAATTCCATCCTTGGTAACATGAACTTTCCATATACATGAGCTTTATACTCTCATATATATGGTCCATGCCATGTACCAACAACATTATATCTCCACAAACCATGAAAAAATAATAATACAAATAAACACAAGGCTCTTATACCACCTTGTAATGTCTCAACCTCATCTTCCGAAAAAGTAAATGGACTAGAGGGACCTCATGACCTTAGTTGTGACTCCTTTAACATTATAGGTGTCAACAAGTAGCAATGGTAAATGTGTATCATGTCGGGAGGCTACATCATTATGTTTAGATTACGATAAGAAAAAAAGTCAATAACAATAAAAAATTGAAATTATACATTGGAATAGTACATATATTATATTGATAATAAAACTATACAAAAATAAAGATTTCATACTATAAATAATATACCATAATTTAATGACACATGATTATAAATCAAATGAAAGATCATATATAGTTCAATCGTATATGATTTTTCCAAAAAATAACAAAAAATATATACACTAATGAAAAACTCAATATGAGTCCCTATCTGGTCTCATCTCCCACTCTAGCCATCCATCTCATCCATTGATCATGGGTCCCTTGATCTTACCTATGAAATAATCCATTATGTTTGTAAGCACGCCAATATTCCAATGAAATGTACGAATACAACCCTATTGGAAACCACCAATGGTGTCCCTAAAAAAATACAAAATTTAAAAGTACATGATCAAAATTAAATGTTGATAAAACTAGAATAAGATCTACCCATTATATTTTAGAATACTCAAAAGATAGGTCATTGAAACACTGTAATTTTGTTAGGTATTGTAGGAATGGGATGACACATCCCTAGTCTAAACACACCTCAAGTGTGAATAACACATCTTTCCTCACCTCATAATTTGGGTGAAAGAGTCATCCCCTATTCAATAACTCAATAGTGACTAGTGAACCACCACATACATCCTTGGGTTGAATGATACCTCTTTATTACATATCTCCTAGTAGAATGATACAACATTTTAATATATCTCTCAGGGGAACAACACATCACCACTATTTAACCCAAGTGAATAACATATCACTATCATTATTCATTTAGATAAATGACATATCAATGCCACACCTCCCCTTGGATAACAGAATATCACCATCACAACTCCTATATATAGATGAAATATCATCATGACATCTCTTGTTGAAGGATAAAATAAAACAATCATAGAACATCACTTTTGTGGATGGATGGGTCATCCCCAATGCATAATCATTACGATTGGATGAAATAATACTATCACATAACTTCTAGTGAATGATTCATCACTATCTATAACACCCTAAAATTTTATCAAGTGTTTTCCTCTTATATTTTTTTATTATCTTGTATAAAAAAACAGAAAACTAAAATAAGCTATAATATGTTAAAAATAACAAGAATTAAATATGATAGTTATACTATAGATTTTAACCTCATTTAGGGATAAATATATAAAGGAAAATAAATTGCATTAATCTTTATTACTCTTCTATATGAGGGTAATTTTTTTGTGTAATAGGGTAGTAATATCACTAGGATATTCCCTAGACCAACCCCATTTTGAGATTTACTAAGAATGAGTTGAGAGAAATAACATAGAGGATAATTTTAAGATCATATAAATCATAATGATATTCATGCTACCATAATCACCACCTGATATGACCACAATTTATTATATTACCCTTATAGTTAATACAAAATACTTATGGCATTTTGTTAGTGGATGTTTTAATAATATAAAAATATAATTAGTAATCTAATATTTGTCATCATTATTATATTTATTTATGAATTTTAATTTTAAAATACATTTAAATGGTTGTATTTTATATAATGGTGTTTATTAATTAGTATAAAATAACTAATCATTTTTAAAAATTATGAGTAAAATATTATAAGTTAAAAGGAACTTTTTTTCAAATTGGTCTATTCTTCTATACATTATATATTTTCATTTTAAATATCTAAATTATTGACATTTGATTATTGAATTAAAAAATGAATTGATAAAATATATAGAAATTTTTTAACTAATTTTTATATTTTTATTTTTCTAGGAATATGATCAAATAAACATTATTCTTAATAAAACACATTTTTTATAAAAAATATTTTTCCCCAAAATGCGTTTTTATATTAATATTTTTTATCACTATTATAATTTGAATAATGTAAAATGGTTCTAATATTTGGAATCATCAAGAAAAAATTAATTAATAATTTAAATTTCGTTTTTGGTCTTATAAATAAGTTTCCAAGGTAAAATTTGTCACCATAGTAAAGGGTAAAATGTGGTAAAAATGTTAAATCAAGAGGTAATTTTTCAGAATATCAAAATATATCATCTCCAAATTGGTGTATAAAATAATTTATCTACCTAAACATATATTTATCTTATAATTATAAATTTTGTATCTATTTTCCATTAATATGGAACCACTTTTAATATTATGAAATTAATATTTATAAAAAATGCCACACCTCTTACCTATAAAAGGACCCTATCCCCACCCAATCTCTCTAGACACCTATATCCTAAAATCTAGATAAAATATACCAAAAACATTTACATACATATTTTCCATTTCATAAATGATCTATAATAAAAAAATTATCAATATATGATTTATTATGGAGTGGTCTAATGTAGTTTACAAAATTAAGAGGAAATTGTTTTAATGTAGTTTTTTTCATGTTTATTTCATCTAAAAAACCATAAAATTATATTATAAACATACTAATATATTGATATATTCATAATTAGTATAATAAAATGATATTATATTGGTGAAATAAATATCAACTACCATCTTCCAATCCATTTAGAAATGAGGACACTGTTAGTGTTATAGTTGGATTACCACCATGATAAATGACATATTTCATTTTTCCTCACCACCTTATATGGATAGATATGAAATTAAATTTAATGAAAAAATAGGATATTATTAAAATTATAAATATTTTGGAAATATAAATTAGGAATTCTATAAATCATATTAACAATAATTGGACATTGGAAATATTAGTCACCTAAAACGAGTATACCAAGAATCTACTAATTTAGTTTAGAAATCCCATTAAGTTGCATATATTTTTTTCTAATGTAATGATACAAAACACATATATATATATTTATAATTATAGAGACTATGAAACTATTTTATTAATCCTTTGACCAAATTCAATGCACCGAAGATGTTTTTCAGGAATTGACTAAACAACATGAAGTCGTCTCTGGGTGAAAAAATAAATTAATTAATGATGTATGATTATTTAAGGACATTAAAAAATGACTTATACATGAACATGGTTTTTAATAATTTATTTAATAAATTTAATTTGGTTATTTCTATGGTTAAATACATGTACCACATGATTCAAGACATGAGGTAAGGTCTCATTATCTCAATTTCAATTCCTCGAGACATGTTACTAATTATCAACTTATTTACTATTATATTGTGTAAATACATCTGTATTAAATAAATATATTAAATATCAATTTTTTTTATTATGAATATAACTTTTATTTGGGATTACCACATTAATATTCCTTTGATTCATTACCCATTTCATAAGAGGTATTGTTTAATTAGGTTACTTTTATTAAGTTTCATGGTTTTTCCTGAACATCATCTTCCATTTTTTAGTTTCTTACTCCCTACTATTACATTATATTTTATTCCCTATTTATATTATAGGGTTCAAAATTATTCTTGTAAATTATCCTCATGTTGGATAACAATTTAAACCAACATTTTCATCTATGTGGACTCATCATCATCTCAACAAATGGTCTGAAATATTTTCTCTCAATATCAATATTGAATATATTGTCACAAAAAGTATATTCTCTCAAATTAAATTATTTATAAAGGTTGTTTTTCCTATAAAATTATTTACCAAGGTTATAATATATTTCATACCATTTTCCACATGGTTTATTTTTGAATATATTTATAAAATTTTCAAAACAATCTATTTTTATCATTTTTTGTATGAGTTTCATTTCATTAATTCATAACATTTCTTCTTAACAAGGATTCATATTCATGGTTTCATAGTTTTTCAATGTAATTTTGAATCTATTTTTTATATATTTTTTAATATTAAATGTTATATTTTTATTGGATAAATAATTCTATTTCAATCCACTAATTTATACTTTTATCTTCCAATCCGCATTACTTTTTTAAATTGTCATAAAAAAGTAAAATATACCCCTAATCTGGGAACTCGAGCTGGTTTGCGACAAGGCCTAAGATGAATTCTTGATCTCAACAAACTTTTGAAAATTTCAAATCCAAGCAATGTAAACATGATTGGAATAATTTCTCCTAATAAATAATAAGGTACATGAAACTTCCACTCATAATTTAGATATGAACACTCCAAAAATAAAAAATCGATGGATAGTAAGAGTATGAAGATAAGAAATAATAAAAAATCAAAAATTTATTAACTATAGTACATAACCATAAATGGAAGAAAATAAATAAATGACTACAATGTAACAAATATAACAATTGTAAGAACAGAGTTTCGATATGGTCAATACCTCCATGATACAAAATAAAATAAAAAAATACCCATCATGATATATATGAGACCTTAGGTCTCCATCCATCAAAAAATCTAGATATCCATAAAAATTTAATAAATGAACCTGAACATTTAATCCAAACATGGGTGTACTGGTTTTGAGTGACATAGGTTGGGTGTTAGCATAACAAACCAGTAAGAAATCATCAGAGTCCTAAAATTTATTTTACAAAACAAACCAAACATTCTAGTTGGAAATACATGTATAAAATATTCTTTTATTATACAATAAAAAAAATGAAATTTCTAGAAAACCATTTATGAGACTCAAAAAATGATTTTAAATAACACATAGAACCTTCATTAAATATTATTTTTTTAAACCTTATGAAATCCTTTTTGTAAACAACCGCTCAAAACCACACTGAAGAAACAAAAAATTTAAAAAATAAAACATAAAATGAATAAATGAATTGAATCGTTAAAAAAATTCAACAATAATAAATTTTTACATTATGAAAAATAATGAAATAAATGAAATATTATTAAATAGTGCAGACATGACATAAATTTATTATAATATTAGAACCAATAGAACATATCATGATAGAATTATGAAATAAATATGTGTAGTAAACAAGAAATATTAATGCACAATAAAATATGTTAAATTCATAGTCATCCTATGAGACATCCAAGATTTACTTGAGTGGAACCATTTTCCAAAACATCAACACATTTTTACCCAATAACCCACTTACCTCTCTAGCCTAGCCTCACTGATGGAACTCCCCCTTGGAATATTTAAATACACACCATGGATATATCAACTATAAAATCAGGTGTGGACTGTAATCATATCTCAACCTATCCCTAAGATGTATTGGATACCCCTAAAGGTAGTTTTAATATGTATTATATATTTTCTAATGAATTAACCCTCATCAAACCTACCAAAAATACTTTATCAAATCTCATAAAAACATATTTCACCATATAATAAAATGTTATATAATTATATATATCATTATTAGAGAAAAAATATTTTGAGTATCCACATTCCCAATAATTATTTTTTCAAGGAGGCAATGGATACATTTTATAATACTATAAATTTTTACATTGAAATACATTTATGAAAACTATTTTGAAATAATATAGTCTCCAAAACACTATAAAAATAATGGTTAACCCCATATTGATGCAAATAAATATAAATAAACATGGAAAATAAAATGGTACAATATTTATAAATAATTATAAAAGCATAAAAAACATGTATTATCATTAAATATCAGAAGAATGATTCAAAAACCATATTAAAGTCTATATTATGGAAATATAATGTTACATACCATTAAAAATGAATTTTCTATGTGATGTAAATGAATGTTTGAAAAAACATTCAAATTGTTAACTTGGGGAAAACATGGAAACACCATCCTGAACCGTGTAGAAACATAATGAATCTCTTGAATATAGGAATAATAGGACCTGATGGCCAATACACACAAACACATGCACTAATATCACAAAACACACGGTTTCACATCAAAAACCCACAATAGTGTTCATCAAATAAGATACCAAAGTAGGATACATAGAGTATACTATAGGAAAATGGGTATAATATATGAAAATATCCTTACTCTAGAGGATTCACAGTAAAATCTTGGATTGAATGAAAAAAAATATGCAAGGGAAGGGGGAATTGAAAATTAACCTTCCTCTTAGGGTGACATGTGACTGTGGAAGGAGAGATTGTACTTGTTGTCTTAAAATAAGGTGGGATTTTTTCGGAAACTCAATATATTATGAATTTTGGTAAGCTATAAGTTCTGGATACAATGTTTACCAAACAAATAACAAATGTCCACCCCTTACTGAATAAACTAGTAGAGATACAAGATTTATCCACCAAATATGATAATTCATGAACCAACTAGGATAAACAAGTATATTAAAAATTGCAAGTCACACACAAAGATTCTATATGCATAGTACTAATCATCCACCATATAAAACAACTCTAATAATTTGGAACATTGATGAAATTAAACCTAATACTCAAGGAACTGAATAAAATTCAAACAATAAATAAAATAATAAGATAATTAAGGGTTGGGATGCGACAATTTCCCATAACTTAATACTTTACTACCTAATAAATCCACTGAGTCCACGTATAATAACCACAAAAAGGAATACAATATGGATAAATGGAATCACCCAAATGATAGCATCCAAAGTACATCAAATATGATTGACCCAAAACAAATGAAAATATCCTTGAAACCACAACTCACATGCCATAACCAAAGGAGGGATCTCAAAATACCAAGAAACTAGAAACCAAATTTTCTCTCTACACATTTGAATAATTTCAATAACATGGGTTGGGGGGAATATAACGATACTAATTTTAATGTTATCCCAATGAAAAAAATAATAATTAAATCTATATTATTTACTAAAACTTCTAACTAGAGGCATATCCATAAACTCATGAATAAAATAATTTACTCACCAAATAGATACAGTTAGGGGAATTTATAAAAGACGAACTAATGATGAGAATTAACTGTAATATATAAGGGGAAATATTAGAGAAAATAAAGGGAATAATATTGAATACCAAAAATAATAATAAGTGGAACCAATAAAAAAATTCAAGGTAGATAATTATTTCATATCAAGATTATGCTTCCATTTAAAAAATTTTTAGAGGGGTTCCAACTAACTATTGTGGTTATAAGTCATTTGAACACATGAGTAGGAGGGATTAGAATTACCTAATTGACAATACTAAAAGAACTTATAGGATAATTTCATATTATTGGAAATAAAAATAACATTGTAAGATCCGACCAAGATAGTCTTATTTAGCTTCCACTACCCATATAATGGGAAACATTATCCCGCTCTAAAAGATTTAGGAAATAATTTAATCATGAGTTCCACTATAGAAACCAATTATTCTATAAAGACCTCATCCATGAAATACTTAATCAAGAATATTCTAGATGAATATACCAATGAACTAAGATCTAAATGAAGATTTTTAAAAAAATATTATTTTTACTAAATCACTATGTCTTATCTCATAAGAATATGGAATTGGATCCTTGAAATAGCTTATATACACCTTCATTATTTTTTGACCCTACAAGAGACTCTTGAGCACCACTAACTTCTTCAAACTTACCTCCTTAGGAATAAAACACAAAAATGATCTTAAATAATTCCCACATCTTTCAAACATGAAAATGGTTTAGAATGACCACCGACTATTTATCTAATATTGGTTCTTCACACAAAACTATAATAATACTTACTCTCAATGCTTATAAAATTTCCCAGAACATAAAGTCTTTCTAATTTCTCTAGATGAACTCCACTAACTCTTGTGGATCTTGATCACACAAAAAGATTGAAAGAAATTGTGAAGAGACCATATTTACTATTGTAAATGGAGTCTGTGTACATTAAATCATTGAAATAGAAACATATAAATTTTTAGATACTAATTGATTATGATATCTCCAGACTTTTTGGGTTGGAACAATATAAATATTATTGAAAACATGTAACCCAATGAGTAATAATTAAAATTAAAATCATACCCATTTGGAAATAATTCTCAATTAAAAATAATGTCCCATAAGAGTCAATAAAAATCCATAAGCGTAGATGAAAAATTAGAACTTTTAAATAATTTGAAATATATACTCTATAGATTCAAAATCAAAAATATCTAGTTGAAAAAAAATTAAAATACAAACATTAATTTGAAACGTCAATTTACCAATTGAAATAATTTCAAAACATCATGTGCTCAATATTGAAATAATTTACAAATCACTATAAAATAATTTTATTCAAATTCATTTTAGAAACCTTCTTTATTAATTTTCAAAACTAACTTTCAAATTTTTGATGATGAGTTTAAATAAATAAATATTAGTAAAATTTTTCCAAATACTATAAATAAATAATTCAACAATATTTTGAATATATCAAAATATCATATAAACATAGTCCAAGGAAATTTGGATCAATGGGTTCTTAGAAAAAAATCCAATGGAGTCAATTGGTTATTCATTATTTTATTGAATGGATTGGTAGACCATGTATGAAATTTTTAACTATCATTGAGATTCTACATAGAACAATGAAAACAGGATCTACACGACTTTCTAAACTGTGAAAAACAACTATTCACTCTATTTCTTCAAATTAATAATAAAACACCAATATAACCTTATACACCACTAAATTAAATAAAAACTATCCTACAATAAATAAATTATGATAAAGATATAACATGTAAAGGAAAATATCCCATTGAAACTCAAGGATGAAAAAAACTAAGAGAAAATAAGACTCTTCCCACATCCACCTCTCAAGTTCTGATTGACCTTACCCCAATCAACAAATCCCAAAAAAATAAAAAAATATACTCTAAAGAAAATCATCATGAAAAATTATAGGCCACCCCTAATATGATAACAGGATCTAACTAATGATAAGTCTTGAGGGGTGTTCCTAATCCCCAAGGGTTGGAGACATAATCAAAAGAAACAATGTGAACATGTTGGTAATGGTTTTTACAAATAAATTTTATGGTATGTAGAACATGCACCCAAAATTATGGCCTGAAAACTCCTTAAATCATAGATCCATGTGCTAAAAATGTATTTAAGTACAAAAAACATTAAAAAATAAAATAAAACATTAACATAATACATATCCATAAAAGATAAAAGTAAACACACAACTGCAGTGGAAAATATACAATAAACATAATTAAGGAGGGACAATCTGGCTGCTATATTCATGCTATGAAATAAAAAATTTCCCAAAAGGATATCCATATACTCATAAGGTCACCATCCATCACAAAATCTAGATCACCAAATGAATGATCACATTATATAACATTAACATAAAGATTAAAATTGGGTATAGTAATGTTAAGTAGCATCAGTATGGTTTGGGAATTACATACTTGTAAGATATAACTAATTATTACATGCATATACTTTTATAAAAGACACAATCAGTTATATTTTGAAACCCAAGTACAAAATAATATTTTATTTCTTAAATAAAACATTCTATAGATTTCTTGGAAACTGGATTTCCGAACTCTAATCCTAATTCAAAAGATCATTTACAACATTTATTAAATGTTCATATTTTAATAGACAACTGTTGAAATCATCAATATCAACAACCACGAAATACCATCGCAAAAGAACCCTGAATTACACAAAAATAAAACATAAATTTAATAAGTTAATCTAATCAGTAAAAATTAGATATGTTACAATAGTAAGGTCTAATGTGATATAAATAATTAAATTAGTAAGAATTAATGATTAGAAAAATTATGAAAAATAATATAAAAATTGAACGATTAGAATAAATCATTATAAAAAAATATAACTAAGTTTAGAACACTAGAAATAGTAATAGATGAAAAGTAGGGGGAATTCCTCAAAATACATGGAGAGGATCCTAGATGTACTCAGGTAGAACCATATTCAAACATATCGATGAATTTATGTCTATAACCCCTAGATCATTATAAGCTAACCTCACAAGTTTCACTCCTCTTGATCCTAGTTATATACATACATGGGGGATCTAATCTGTCTCATCAGGACTAAAGAGTAACCATCTCTCGAAATTTCACTAAAATTCCAAAGATCCCCATAAAATATGTTGTATGTTATAATGAAACAATTATTATTAAATCACACTTATCCACCTCCTAATACCCCCATGTGAATGAACCATAAAAATATATGTAGTGACCACATCAACTATGTCATATATATAGCCTATGATTCAACCAAAAAATATTTAGAGAAACCACTTATCACCACTCACAACATATATTTCCTTTAATCAAAAAGATCCATTTTAATGAATTGTAGAATTTCACTCTAAAATCCCATTTGAGAAAATATTTTTATGTCCAAAAATATTAAAAAATTTGCTAAAACAAAATGATAACCCCACTTTGATACCACTAAATAAAATAAATCAATGAAGAAATAACTTTACATCAATATTAAACACATATATAATCATCATAAAAATGTGTAACTATGAAACATCACATTAATGTTTGGAAACCGACATTAGAGTCCAAAATTGGGAAATACCATTAAACAAAACCGTACAAAAAAATTACTTGTGAAATAAATTAAATTTTCATGATCATCCTTGAAATCACAAATAATGATTTTGGAAAACCTTCGAAGCATGCCCATATATATATAAAATAAATAATTTGAAAGAGAAAATATTTATGGAAAGCACAAGAATATATAGAATTATAGAAAAGAGAAATCATGGAAACTCCTACCTAAACCATAAATGGATGTAATAAAACTATCAAATATTGGAGAAAAAGACCCAACTAACCCACACACCATTGTATAAATAATGAAAATTTTAATGTTTAAAAAATCGTTGGATTTTATCAACAAGATTCTAAGGAAATATATATTGATAAAATAAGATAAAATTGGAGATGAGAGAAAAAAATAGCCTAACCTTGATGGAATCACCCCTAAATTGAGGTATATTGTCTAAAAATTAATGAAATTCAAGGGGTAATATCGAAGGGATCTTCTTTTTAGATTATCCAGTGAGTAGGGATAGAGATACCAAACATGGCGTTTTAAAATTGAATATGAATTTTTATAAAACTCAATTTTTTATGACATTGGGTAAGTCACATGGTTTTTCAAAACTATGTTTCAACCATGCACCCCTTAATAAACATGCCTAGATTGAAACATGGTTTGGAAAAATTATTTGAAAAATATTATTCTGAGTTTGAAAAAGGGCCTCTTAAAGCTATATTTTCTTCACGTAGTTAATGCATGGTTAGTAAAAACCATTCACTATAAATTAAAAATAAAAAGATAAGACAGTCTTCAAAAATTAAGTCCAAAAATCATTGCCAAGAATAAACATAAATAATTAAATATATTAATAATTTAAATAATGTTTTAGGTGTTAGTGTGACACAAATAGAAAATTGAGGCATAAAATACTAAATGAAACTACCGAGGTTAACAAGTATTACCATTATTTTTGAAATAATACCTGATTAAAACACCAAAATTATAATTTCTTTCCTAGAGTTGTGTTAAGATCAGTAAACTCATTGGATGTTTCCATTGGTTTGTGTAAGCAAGGATAAATCACACTAAAAGAACATGTGTGGGATTATAGGGAGAATTTTTATTTTGATACATGATCCCAATTGGTAATATATTGTGATTTAGCAGGGGGGGTGGAGTGTAACACCCCAATTAAATTGATACTTAAAATACTAAATGGAATAAATGATGTGTATAAGGAATTATTTATTATTAGGATCCTACATGATTATAACACAAAATTTAAGAATAGTTTACATGGAGTTGTGTTAAGATGGGTGACCAACTGATAAATTTCTTGTGGTGTGTGTGAATGAGGATAATGAATAATGAAAAAACATGTGTTGGCCTATGGGGATAATTTTTAGTCTGAAATTCTACCTTGATAGGTAATAATATATGGTGTTCATAGAAGGAAACCTAGGTATTACATGAGACCCCTAGGGTAAAATGACTCTGTTCATTACTAAGGGAAGATTGTTCCATGTCATTACGTCATTAATTTTTAGTGATTAAATTTTTAAATTTCCTAAAATTATGTTCTTTAATGTCCACATTTTACCCATTGATAAGGATATATGAATGTTACTTAGATGATTTTTTTCAACAATGTTTGAAAATCTGTGAAAATTATTTTTAAAATTTTACTTAAATTTTCTTTTCAACCTATAAAATATTTATATCCATGGGTGATATGTTTCATAGATTACACTATAAATTCTATAATGAATTTATAGATAATAGATCACATTTTTTAAGGGTTAGGTTCTCTATCTCTCTTCATATCCAACTTTATTTTTTCACTCCTTTATTTCTATATTCTTTAAATTAAATGATATATTATATATTAAAATTATAATATTTCTATAGCATGTTTTATAGTATTTAATAACCATATAACATTTACTCTATACAATTTCAGTTTTTTGGGTAGTTATAATGAAATATATTTTATTTATAGTGTGAATAAATATTGATAAATTGCATACTTTTTAGATCAATATGGATGATTATTGATTACCAAAGAATGTAATTTATGTATTGTATTTCATATTATTTACATCATATGATGAATGCATGAAATTAATTAGTGATGGGTGGGGAATGGAATTATTTATCCTCTTGATTCATTATTAGGTCTCATGAGACAATCTATCAAGGGTATTTTGTAAACCTTAGTAGTTTATGTAAGATTTCTTGGCATGAGGCCATGATGATATGTTTATGATGTCCAAATTTATTCATTACATCTCTTTGAAAAAATGATTTCTTTTTCATGTGAAAATTTACATTTTTTTGTTTTCAATGCATATATTATACATGATTTGTTCATTCTTATTAAAAATTGATTATTTGAGCTCAATATTATTCTATTTTTTATCAACATGTTAAGAAGAAGATTATTGCATTTGAAATTTCGGTATGGGCACCATGTGTGGAGATTTATTTGGGGGATTTTGAAGAATTGTTTTTAAATAAGGTTCCATTAACATCCATAAATTTTATGAAATTATTTTTATCAATAAAATTTAGTTTTATGATAACTTGTGTTATAAGTAACACAACGATCAAATGAACCAGGATAAACTATTAAAATATAATTATTTAACACAACAGTTATCTTCTAGTAATTATATTTGGTGGTATGAATTACATTTAATATAATATGAAAATTATATATTGAAAACATTTATAAAATAAATTCCATGGATATCAAATAATTACTAATAAAAATTATAAACAATTGAAGTATAGAAAATGATTTTCTGAAAACTCTTTTTCCTGTGTAAATTATTTTTGTCATAATATATTATATTATTCACAATTAGAAATTTATTTTACTGAATATTTTTTATTATATATTTAATCAAATTTTTCTTCATTCATAAAATAGTTTTTTGAGGAATGTGAAAGGAATTAATGAAATTTTATGATTGAATATTTTTTTTCTAAAAAGTGGTTTTCCCATGTTTTGCATAATTTAATTAAAATTTGGCTTGAGATTCTTGAAATTTTTTATTTAAAAAAACCTTATTTTTTGAATCAATAAGTAAAAATAATTATAGGATGGAATTGTTGATAATTATCTGAAATGTTTAATTTTTTGATGAATATTTAAAAAATAATTATTTTATTTAAAAAAACGTTCTCATGATGTATGTATGAAGTAAAATTATATTAGAACATAATTTTAATGTAAAATTAACAAAATTATGTTAATATTATCCAAATTTAGGTCATTTTATTCATATTAATATTGAATTTTTATATAAAACATGTTGTAATATTTAGATAATTTTCCTTAGTAAAATGTTTTGCATCTCGTCTGGGGGTTTATTTTTATATTAAATTATGCACAGTTATGAAATAAATTTGAAAAATTATATTAAATATATTTTGTTATCATAAAAAATATTATTTAGTAATTTTAGATAAATTTTTTGTAATAATGAATAGTAAAAATAAAGAGAATTTATTATTGTGGATATGTTTAAAATGGTGTTTTGTGCATTACATGTGCTTGTGTTAAAATTAATTATACATACAAATAGAATTTATATATAATAAATAGGATTAAAATTATATAATAAGTGGTAAAAAATTATATGATAAGAATAATTTTAAATTTGGGATTAATGGATAAATCACCTTGGTAAATAAGTAAAAACTACTTAACGTTGTGAAAAATTAAGTTGTAAAATGAAGTAAAATTAAAGGAAAAGGAATAAAATGGTTAATGAATGTGTTTTTTTGTATTGGAGGTGTGTATAGACCATATATTCCATGTAATAATTTATTTATCATATTTATATTCACATGGAGTGAGACTGGCTTCCAATTATGTAATTGTTTTGGGTATTTACAGAAATACCCCCCTCCTCAGTTATAAAAGTGCACTTCCTACCCTCAATTAATAATACCACATAACTACATAGGATCGACAAAAATCTTCCAAAATCACTCAAAAACAACTTTAAAAATTTTATGGAGATAAATTACATCCCAAAGGACCGACCCTATTTTCTATAGTAAATTAACCAAATGAAGTTGTTCCAATAGAAGGTAATTTTCTTCACTAAACTTTTTATTTTTTACATATTCCCTTACCACCTTTATTAAAGTATTGATAATTAAAAGATAATAAAACCATAATCTTACCTATAATGACATTTTATTAGGTTGATGTAATAACCTATATTTATCACCCCTTCTATTAAATGGGAAATGAAATTATTGATCATGTGTATGACTTATTACCACATCCCAAACAGATGTAATTTGTTTTCCATAACCACATCTCATTGACATATATATTTATGGATTTAACATATTAATATGAAATTTATGATATAATTATACTTCTCTAATTATAATATCACATAATCATTCATACATAGCATTTTATGCTAATATGATAACGTTGCTCGTGTGTATAACAGACTACCACCTCCCAAAGTGATGTTATTCAATTTTAACTTACGAGATAAAAGAAATAAATAAGGATATATTTAATGAATATATGTAAATTTTTATAATATTTTTAAAATAAAGTCATTAATTTTATCTAATTACTAATAAAATGAATTTATTCCTATTTGGACTTATTAAACAATGGTTTTAAAGGTATCTTTTATCATTTCTGATTGAGAAACTTTTGAATTTTACTAAAAATGTGAGAGGAAGATTGGTTTTAACATTTATGGACTAAACTATTTTTTCTACAATCACGATCACATAATTTATTAAATAAAACATGATAAGTTTCGAATATTTTTTTAATATAAAATTATTTTCATAATGTTAATTGATTTTTTTTAAAAAGGTGACTTTAAAATTGGAATGGTTATTTTCCTCATTAAATTTCGCATGTGATCATTCAAAATCAATTTCTATTTAATATTTCATACATTGATGTTGTATAAGATTTATTGGGGATATTATCCAAGGATACCATCAATATAATTTCCCTTTATCGTATATGTTTATGATCCCAAGATGATTATAAATCTCATTCCTTTTTCTATAGGTTATTTTTTAATGATAAGATGAAGTGATTATTAAACATATTTATTTTCAAAAAGATATAATATGAATATATTTTTATTAAACAAATTTATTTTCATCAGTTATGATATGATTAATATTTTATGATCTTGTGGAACTATTATTTATAGTTTTCTTTATTTGATTGTGGATAAATTATTACCATGGTTGGTGGATATATTATAAGTAAAGATGTTGGTCACGATATAACCAAGGATTGTTGAGACATATATCTTCCACAAATTAGTTGGGTAATGATTAATAAGTCATGCGATAAATATTTTTTGTCTAAAACTAATTTCATGTTGATAAGATTACATGTGGACTTGGTAGATATGTCCATAAGGTTGTGTGAGGACCTTATTTCATGTCCTTAACTTATTGAGTGATCTTGTTTCTATTTACACATTTTCACAATGTTATAATATTATATTTACACCATAAATATATGTATTATGTGAATATAATATTCTTATAGATCATGTTTGTTGCTTTCTTTATGATTCATGTGTTCTGAACTGGTATGATTTTTTCCATGACTCACGTTTATCAACGATGATATGCACAGTATGGTTTTAAAATGATATCTACATCATATCGTACACTTATGATCATTTTAGGATGTTTTATACCATGTTTATCTTTATTGATCCTATTATATCACCATTTATTATGTTTAATTTCCCCAGGATATGAATAAAGGTCCTATGATGAGCATTTCTATGAAGTGTACAAAGTGGGAAGATAATTATTGGACACACTCATGCAATTTTTTGAAAAAAATAATATTGTGTAGCAATTATACAAAGAAACTAAACCTCTATGGTCCCATGGTATGTGTTTGTAAAATATATTGAATATTAATATAAATGAATTTAAATTTTTTATGAAAATCCGGGGTCATTACATTTGGTATCAAACAAATTTTATAGTTATCCTTTGGAAACTAGGATGATAAATCAGTATTGAGACCCCTATAAATATGTATAATGATATATCAAATGATAAGTATAATTGTAGTAAAATATCTTTGAATTAATGGTAAGGACATAGTTTGGGGGTTCCATGAAAGTACAACCATTTTTGGATACTACTACTGGATTTGCCTCTAGAAGAGTTGTACATGTGGGTAATAACATCAAAAATGAAACATTATTTTTGGACTCAATTGTCACCTATTTCATGATAAATGACTTTACTACACACTTGAATTAACTCTCTAAAGGTGTATTCTTCAAAAATTCACAAAATATTTATTAACCATAACAATGGAATCAATTAGATTATGGCCATGAAATTTCTAGATTAAACTTAAATAGTAATTGATCAAGAATATGGTGTTATTGTTTCGAAATATTATTAATATTGTTCAATTATTATGTGGGTTTACACTATTAATATTGTTTCTTAAACCATGATTTTTGTGTTTATTCAATGGAGGGAACCAGAAATGAAATTGGTTGAGGTTAAATATTAGAGACATTGTGTTAACGTTCAACCAAATGGAACAATGATAGAAGTTAAGGATATTGTGATTATTAATAATGTGTCATAACATTATGTGAATAAAAAAATTAACAGTAAATAAATTCTATAATCACACATAATTATAAGGATACTGTTTTCCTAGAGATCAAGTGGTTGATAACATGAAGGAAATAAGATTCAGTTTCCAACATGACATGAATGTGGGAAGAAACATCCCAAGTATTGTCTCAAAAGAATGATAATATATTTTATGTATAGAGAATAAGGGAAGAGAGTATGTGATTTATAATGAAAAATGAAAAGTCTGGATAATACATTGAATGAGAATAATGTTTTCCTAAGGAATAATTAATGGTTGGATTCATTGAATATATAATGAATGGGAGTTATGAAAATGGATGTTTTGATAGGAAGTATCAAGATGAGGATCACCAAGGATGTATGAGTAAATGTATTTTTATTGATAATGAAGTGGATAAAAATGAAATATGTAAGAAAGGATGTGTTTAAGATTAAATATCTGAAGACTAGTTAAGAGTTTAATAATGAAGTGGAATGATTAAATGTATATGTTTTGGGATTGAGAATATTTTTATAATAGCAATGAAATATATAAGGATTGTTTTGTAGAAGTTTTACATTAAGCATTTAAAATAATATGTTTAATAGTAATTTAATATATATGTGAAATTTTATATAAAAACCCATGATTATGGGAATGATAAACCATAATAGTATCCTAATGTTGAGATAATTCTATTTATTTTGGATTAATATATGATATATATGGATAAATTGAATTGGATATTACTGATGACCCTGGAAATGTTTAATGATTTTATTAAAATTTAATTATGTAATCATTGGTAGAGTTTTAACAAAATTATGTATGGAAGATATTCAACAATCTATGGTTTTATTTATGTAATGAGGAAGAAAGTATATATTAATTGAGTTATTATGGTAATTATTTTTGTTAACATGTTTAAGAAGAATATTTGACCAAGGTATTCAATTATTTGATATTTTCCAATTAAGAGATATTTAATGATATTGGGGTGAATAACGTTAATTTGGTTTCAGAAATTTAATGAACATATTTATAATTTTTTGAATTTTGGAAGGTTATTAAGGTTAATAATTTATGTAATTGATGATGTAGAAATTTAGATGTGGTTTTAGAGAATAATATACTATTTAATCATATGATGATTTCTCCATAATGGATAACTTGTGCTAAAAATTTCGTGTTTGATGATAACTAGAGATATAAGTAATAATGTTTCCCAAATTTATGGATATTAAGATCCATTAGAAGTTAATTTTAGTTTTTCGGGACAAAAAAAGATTTATCTTCATTTTATGGAGTAAGAGATAAAGTGGAAATTGATTGGAGCACATCCAATGTTTGAAATTATGCATATACAATTGAATGAAATCATGTAATTACATATTCACATTAAAATTCATCAACTATATGGAAATTATATTGAAATACAAACGTAATTCATTTAACTTTATTTCTGATGAATGGATGATGTTTTCACCCATCATCAATTTTTGTCTTTGTGGTCATTAAATTCTTCTGAACCAAATTATTTATCACTCTATATTAGTAATTGGGACCTCATCTTCTCTTTTATTTCAATATTTTAACTTCCAATCGATGTTTCTCTCTTTGGAGACCTAGTTATGCAACGTTTTTATTTCCCTTTCCCTTTTTACGAGGAAGTTTAATTAACTATTTTATAATGAGGGTTTTCTGCAAATAAATTTTCATATTTTTGACAATTAATTATTTTGATCAGGTTCAAATTTCTAGAGAAAAATTTGTTTATTAGGGTATAGTGTAACAACTTGATATTTTATAAAATTGTTTTTTCAATTAAATTTAATTTTTTGACAGCTTGAGTTACCAGATACATTGAGTTCAAACAAAATGTGATATACTATTAAATATTTATTATCTGACATGATAGTTATCGCTAATATCTTGGATTAATGAATATTAATATTACTACCAATAATATAAAATTTATATACGGTTCTCATTTATAAAATAAATTTATTTTCTATTAATCAATTATATATGAAATAAAGAAATATAAATGAAAAATAACTTTTCATCTTAAAAAAACTATTTTTTGTGCGTACTATGTTTTTATATTAATTAATTAAATTAATCAATATTCTATAATGATTATATTTAAATTTATGTATAATATATTTAATAAAATGTCTTATCCTGAATCTATGTTTTTTATAAGAATCAAATAATAATAACTCAAGTTTTATCCTTAAAAAATGTAATTTTTAAGCAGTTTCATTACACCTTTCTTAAATTAAAATTTCCATTTTTAAAGAATATACTTTAAAAAAGTAAGTTCACTTTTAAAATAAACATTTCAAAATTAATTTATGTTGAACTATTGATAATTTTATGAAAACAATACATTTTCGATGTATATTAAAATACTATTTTTATTTAAAAAATACCTTTACGTTTAAAGTATTACAAAGTAAAAAATTATTTTAAAATGGTTTAAAAGTAAAATTAGTTCAATTTAATTATAATTAATCTAATATTGGTAATTTTAGTCAATTTTTTATTGAGTTTTTATATAAAATATTTTATACTTTTGAGATATTTTTCCTTGGAAAACTAATTTTTCATAATGTATATAATTTTAGTTTTAAATTAATGTTTGCCACTTATTTTAATTGAATTAGATAAAACGAATTGAATATATTTAATAATAATAACTAATATTATGTAATGAAGTCAATTTAAATTATAGCCATAATTAATATTAAAAATATTAAAACTTAAATGTTGTGGTTACAGTTAAAACAGGATTTTGCATGTGACATAGCATGTGTAATAATAAATATTACAAAAAAATTGGTTTGTTGTTAAATAAATTGTATTTAAAATTTAAAAATAGTTGGTAAAAATTTTCTAATTGGACTCATTTTTTTAAGGATTAAATCATGAGTAACCTAGGTAAATACATAAAAAAAAGTTACCGTGGTGAAAATAAAACTTGTAAAATTATGTATGCATAATGACTAAAAAATAACATGTTTTAAACTTGTTCTTTTTTTTGTTGGATCTTTTTATTGACCCAATAATTTTATTACAAAATTATTATGCACTTTGGAAGCGAGTGACTTCTTTTTATTTATAGTTTTGGGTATTTACCAAAATGTTTATCCTCCTAAATTATAAAGTGAACTTCCTACCCTCAATTATTTACACCCCATAAGACCATTGCCTTGATATAACCCTGAAAACATATCTCCCCAACATTTTTATACATTTTATAGATCTGTGGTTCATCCCATAAGACCAACCCTATGGTCCTTAATAAGATATCCAAATGAGGTTATTCCAAGCAATGTTAATTGTCCTCGCTAAACTCTTTCATCTTTACATATTATATTAACACCCTATTCATGAAATAATAATTACATTATAATAAAACCACTATCTTCCATACAATAATATTTTATTATGTATATTTAAAAACATATATCTATATCTTCTTCCATCAAATGGTAAACTAAACTAAAGGTTGTGTGTATAGTGGACTACCACTTCAAGAATCGATGGAATTAATTTTCCATAAGCACCTATAAAATATTATTATAATTATTTATTTAACATAAATATATTTAATTTATGAAATAAATATATTTTTGGAAGAATAATATATTCCTTATTAATTTCCATTCCATGGAAATATCATAGAGTTGCTCGTATGTATGACAGATTACCTCCTCTCAAAGTGAAGTGATGCATTTTTTCACTTACACATTACATGGAAGGTAATAAGAATAAATTTAGTGAATAAATTTGACATATATGACATTATAATTACTCTTAATATTTGATATATTCTTCACCTTTATTTCATTCCATCCATCAAAAAAATTGAGACATCATTCATAAATATGTACAACTTGTCATCTCCCGGAATGATGTGATTAATTTTCTATATATAACATTTATAGATTATTGTAAGTATATATTTAATGAATATATATGATACTAATATCATGGTTGACATTATAGATATTATGGAACCACGATCACAATACGTGGACAAAAATACAAACCCAATATATATTTAATAATAAAGAAGTTATCACCCAAAACAATTAATTTAACAAGGATTGGTAAATAAATGAATGATAAATGGTAATAATTAAATAATATGTCGTATGATACAAATTATTATTATTTCTTAATCGATATTTAATAAACCTATATTTATTATATACAAGGTTCTAACATGTACAATGTATGACAAGACCTATGTCAATGGATTTTCCATCTCTCATTTAAATCTGGGAGACATATGCCATATTCACAGTTGTTTCCTTTTTGTAGTGTATATTCTACCCTTTTGACATTTTCTATCATTAATATTTTTATTTTCATGATATTAAACATTTAATTTGATTTTATTAATTCATTGGTATTATGATTCAAAGGTTACCAAAGTGGTAAGAATTTTATGTTATAATCTTATTTTTATCAAGATAGTTTATTATTATGATTATGATATTGAAATATTAGCATCTTTCTTTAAAAAAGAACATGAATTTAATTATAATATTTTTATATAATGAAAATAAAATTTCCTTAAATTTCCATCCCTTTATTTACTAAATATTCTGAAATAATGTTTTTTGGAACAAAGACTTTATTTCTGTCCTGGGATAAAAAACAATTTCCTTCCATGTCCATATTTTTTAAAATTATTTTATATAACATTCTAAATATTCTAAAACTATTTTTTGAAATAACTTTTATCCCTTCCTGGTATATTACAAAACATTTTTCAAAGGAATATTCCTATAATTTTCAAAATGATGTACTTTTGACATTTACTGAAAATGTGAAAGGAATATTTCTTTTAACGTGTTGGGCATGAAAAACATTTTCTATGATAATTACCTATAAAAGTTTTAAATATTACTTCTTATGTTTAAAATATAATTTTCAATAAAAATTATGTTTTTTTTTAAATTTTATTTTTAAATAATTTTGTTTTCTTAATGATATGTCCCATGTGATCTTTTAGAATCATTTTCCATATATGTTGAATTAATTTGTGGTTACCTAATATTTAATGGGGATATTTTTCATGGATACCAAAATTATTATTTCTTTAGATGGTTTATATTTTTTATGACATGATGTTTATGAAACAATTTTCTTTTTTCATGAGTTATATTATACGAAAATAATGTAGTGTTTATGAAACCTGTTTCATTCCCATGAGTTATTCTAGAATGGAATTTTTATGAAACCCATTTAGTATCATGTGTTCTAATATGATGACTACTTTATGATATTATTGAACACCTATTTATTTTTTTTCATTATTTGATGGTGGTTACGTTATAGCCATGGATATCGACATTAGGACATAGTGTGTGGTTATGTTATAACAAATAACTGTTGTCATGTTAAAACAAATTATGGGTGATACTTATATCTCCCATAAATGCATTGGGTAATTATTAATAACTCAAGAGATACATATTTTATTTTTTAACATGATTTCATGTAAACAATTTTATGAATGGACCTAACTTACATGTCCATAAGGTTATGTATGGACCTGATTTGATGTTCTTAACTTAATGAGTGAACCTGTTTCTATTTATACATGTTCAAAATGATATAAGATTATGTGTATGCAAAGAATCTCTGTCTTATTATAATTATATGTTTGTATGGATCATGTTCATTGATTTTTTTTACAATTAATGTCATATAAGAATCAAGTATTTATTCCATGATTTTATTTTATGATCTATGTTATGCAGGGCATGGTTTTGAAATTTTATTATAATGTTCTCATACCATTATGTTCATGTTATACTGATATCTCTCATTTTTACCGATAATGTTAATTTGTGTTCACCCTTTATTGTTATTATTTTCCCTAGGTTATAAAGATATATCTTAAGTAGGGCATATCTATGAAGTTGACTATGTGGGATGATCTTTATGGGTGATGTCCAATATCTTTCATGGAATAATAATTTTGTGTAACTAGTCTCCAAATAAACTAAACCATTATTATCATTTCCCATGTGATTGTAAAATGTGTTGAAAAATTATCTAAAAAAATTATTTATGTATTAAATGACTAGATTGTAAAAAATACCCTCTTTAGTGGGTAAAATTACTATTTGATAGGAAATATTTGAGTTTAATTAGTTAATGTTTTTTAAAATGTATTTGGTATGTAAGAGACTCAATAATAGGTGTTGATATTATAAATATAGTAGGATGATTATTTGTTCACTTTAGATGGCTTTAAATCGAGTATGAAAAGATTATGTCATTAGCACAAGATCATGGTATAATGACCTATTCATAACATACACATACATTATATAACTTTTGTGGAATATATAAAACCTTATATAAAGTGAATCCCAAAGAGTGTATTAGTTTAGTGAATTTAGAAACATGGAATCATAAGAACAGGTAGAAAATAAAGATACATTATCTCCCACTAGGTTCTTCATGTCTTATACACTTTTTAGACACATCTTACAGAAATTCAGACCTTCATAACATGGGAAGGAAAAAGAAAAACGGGTGAGCTCAAATACTCAAAAAGGATAAACAAGGGAGACATGTAAGAATAAACATGATAAATGAGGTACGTGTAACAGCTCTCCCCATCCAATTGCCTTAAGGGGAGGTTAGATTCTACATGTACTTAGGCAATGTTCCAAAGGTGAAAAGGGTAGAAATAAATTATAAGGTCTTGAAGAATCATTTGGGATTAATTTTACATTGTAATAAATTCCACCAACCAAACATGCCATAACCAACTAGACCTACATGATTCAAATCGCAATGAAAAGAAATACAATCCAATACCCGGAAATAACCATTGAACCAAAAAAATTCTATAAAAATTATCATGGACCAATACAACAATACCAAGATAATGAATAGTCAAAGAACCAAGAAGAAGCCTATACAACAAAACCCAATGATGGTATGACACAACTCCATAGATCCACCCCAAGCACCATGCTATATTCCACACAATACTACACAAGCCTCATGATGAACTACAAAGGAAATGACATGCATTTCCTTTACTGATGTCTAGGAATACAACATCTGCAAAATCGTCTAAGTTCCAAAGAAGGGGGTGAGTAAAAAATACATAGTAGGTTTCCCTAAACGACTTCCAAACACACTCCACTAGGATAGAACAATGTAACACAATTTATATAAAGTGAATAAAATAGTTCCACAATTACCAATAAACCAAACACAACATTACTCCAGGAAATTCACCCCAATCACACAATTCCTTCAAAATAAATTAAATATGTTATTATTCATTGAAAATTTCCATAAACCATTCCATCTTAGGTGGAAACATGAATTTAGCATCCACATGCCCATGTAAAACACACACACACACAGGGGCATTGTGCTAGCATTTAAAAAATAACTTCAAGTCCAAAACATCATCATTTTGTAGTGGTATATCACACCCACATACCTTTGATAGTGGTTCTCCATGACCACTAACTATCACTACCAACCATGCATAACTATTTATGCCAAAAAACCAATAACATTTATAAAACTAAAAAAACACATAAGCACATCAACAATTCCAACCACATTCTAAATCAATTCCATAAGCCACTAATTTATTTAAAACACCATTATATCATTTTCCATGCCAAAACACATTTCAATAAAAGAACATTATTATTGACAACTATTTTCACAACCAATTATCCACAACTCAACCAAGCCATTAATTATAAAATCATCATTTTAAAATCCAATATCATGCACATTTCACAACAATAACCCATTTCCCCCCAAAAGCCTCAAATAATCACTAAATGGTTTTTAATAAAGCTTCTCATATCATATTCCCAAACAATTTCATTAAAACCCCTATAATTGGAATAATTATCCTTCTTATTTATAGAAAAATAGATTCAAGAGAAAATCCACCTACCATAAGGTTCATGCAAAATCGCCCAATGCACAACCACACAACAAATCTGGGTGAAACATCCCTGAAAACACCTTAGATACATTTTTATAATATCAAAAAATACCAACATTCAAAATTTTATGAAAAACCCCTCAAAAACATATGATATCTATAGATCTAGAAAACCAATAGAGAGGGAGAACTTAATCTAAGAGAAACTGAGAAACCCCAAAGAGATGAGATTTACTAGAGTAGAATCTCCTTCAACGCACCAAAAAAATCGAAATAAATGTCTCAAATATGATTGGGAGTGGTTTCCAAAACCATTATTAAAAGAAATACCGAGTGAGGATTTAGTGGGAGGATGTATGGGTGTGTTTTAGGTTAAATGCCAAGTGACACATTATTTTCTAGACTAATTTTAATGTCACACACAGTTAGCTCACACAGTTAGAAGAACCATGAGATAACCATTTTACTAATATTACCCAAAGGTTGAACCTCATGGTTTCCTCATATGGTTATAAAAATAGTGCGCAAATCACGTGGTGTCCACTACCTCACATTGCATAGTTCCATGGAGGTTCTACATAGTATCACCTAACCCTGCTCAAACTGTGTGCCCTTAAAAACCCCCAAACCATCCCCAAACCCTTAAAAACTCTCTTATATATTACCCAATCACCATAAATAAATAAAAAATAAAAGAGGGTTTCATTACTCAAAAAAGGTACTACATTCTCTACACAAATTGACTTTCGGTCCTCAGATTGTAGAGACCCATTAATTTCTTGAAGTGATCAGCCCATTTCTTGGTTATCTCTTTCTCCCACTCCCATGTATCGTCTTGAATTTGAAAAATATTCCAAAAACCAAAAACAATACCAATTACATTAACATTAAAGAATTTATCTTACCAATTAACATTCCTCCCTTGCACGTAAACCAATGAAGCTTCTTTCTCTAGCTTAACATGATCCCAATGAATCACGTTGTCACAATCTAGAACATACTTTTTCAATTTCGTCACATGAAACACATTGTTCACTGCACTAAACCATGGTCATAAATCCAACTAATATGCCACTTCTCCAATTAGACCGTGTATCTCAAAATTCCATATATATAAAAGATATATCATTCATTGTTTCCAAAACGAACGATGTCCCAATACTAGAGAGATTATCAAGAACATGTGATCACCCACCTCGACAGAAAAAGACCTTCAACGATGGTTGACATATGATTTTTAACTAGCCTGTGACATATCCATTCTTTTTCTAATAAACATATTCTTCTTTATCGTATCTTAGAAAAGGGTCATCCAAACCATATTAGTCTCTTCAATTTACATCCAATATAGTGGATAATGACATGAAATCCCATACAATGCCTCAAATGGGACTATATGTATTGAGACCTGGTTATTGTTATTGTAGGGGAACTCCACCAAGAGAATGTGACCCTCCCATTATCCACCAAAATCCATAACACAATCCTACCACATTTTTTCTAAGTGTTATATTTTCCTCTTGCATTTCCCATCCCACTGAGGATTATTTACCATGCTCATTCAAAACATAGACCCAATGGCTTTTTGAATGGATTTCTAGAAAGGAGATGTGAACCTTGAGTCTCAATATGATACAATCGTAACTGGTACATCATTCCTGTTTACCACCTTATGGATATAGATTTTGTATAGATCATCCACTGTAAGGTATTCATGAATTAAGACGAAATGAGTCGACATTTTGAGTCAATCCACACACACCCATATAGAATTTTTCTTGCTAATGGTTCATCAGAGTCCTGTAAAAAAATCCATTGCTATCTACTCCCATTTACACACTGGGATTGCTAGTAACTGTAATGTACCTTCTGGTTACTGATTCTATACCTTGAAATGATAATAAGTTAGGTATCTCAATACAAACTAAGCCACATTCCATTTCATAACCACCAACCAAAACTGTCCTTTTAATGCCTTCTACATTTTCTGAATCCTATGATGGATTGACCATGTGGAACGGTGATAATAAATGACAATATTATCTTTTAAATCCGTTGGTACAACCATCAAATCCCAAAAGAACAACACTGAATTCCCATCCTGTTTAAAGCCTTCATTGGTCTCGCCATAATTTAGTTTCAACCTCACCACCACACACATTGAATCATACATCTGATCCTCTTTAACCAAACTAACCAACTTAAGAACCAATGAGAATAAAAAAAACTTCTACATCAACCCATTAATCACATTACAACCTAATTTATGCTATAACTAACATCATCTTACACTAATATGATGCATGTTTCACCATTTGATCTTATAACTATCTACTTAATGCATATGCTACCAAATTACCATTACCTGGTGTGTACATCAAGTAAATATTAAACATCTTAAGATACTACATACATATCCTTTGACCTAAATTCAAATATCTCTATCATAAGATATGATTCAAGCTCTTATGATTGGTACACATTGTTAATTTCTCCCCTAGGTTATAGATTCTCTACATTTTCATGTTTTGGACCACTACTACAAACTCCATATCATATTATAGATAGTTTTCATCATGAATACTCATCTATAATGAGCCATAAACAAACCCATGGCCCCATTTCATGATAATGAAACTGAACTATTACTTATATTAAACCAAAAAAACCATGCACCCATTTCTTGGTTTCAGAAAAACCAATATTTTTGCTGGTATAAGATGATCATTATACTCTTAGAATGATTTTGGGCACTACACATTCGATTTAAATATAACATTAATTACTGTAAATTCTATCGTCATAAATGATAATTATGAAAATTCATGAACACAACATTGATAATACCTAGATAGACCAAGGAATCATTAAATATATAAGATGTTCTTTTGTAGTTTTTGAGAAATAACATCGCTTATCTTTCCCAGATCTAATGAAACACTTCACTTAGAAATAAAATTTCCATGGAAACAAACCTATTATATCAAAAAATCACACTTATATAGTTTGGTATACAATCTATGATCTCCCAAGACCCCCAATGATACTACCAAGTGTTTCTCATGCTCTTCCCTTGTCCTTGAATACACCATTATATCATACATGAATACCACCACCAATGAATCTAAAATATATCAAATATCTATTTCATCAATTCCATGAACAGTCATGGTTATCTTTTTAGACCAATGGGTATAACCACATACTTATAATGGAAATATGTAGTTATAAAATTTGAATTCATAATATCCTTCTTTTACACCCGCAATTGGGGATACCCAGATCGAAATTAAATCATGGAGAACTATTGAGCTTCCCTCAACTGATCAAATAGCTCTCAAATGTGTGGAAGTGGATATGAATTCATTATTGTAACTTGGTTAAGATTAAAATAATCAGCACACTACTGAAGTGTTCTATCATCCTTCTTGAAAAACTAAAGCAACACTACCCATAGAGACATGCAATGCTGGATTAACCCATTTGTCCAACTATTCCAACTACACAATTAAATACCAAAATTATTATATTTATATTTTGTAAGACAAAACTATGTTAGGGCTATTTCACAAGAGGATATCAATTATAACTAAACTTATCCCATAGGTGGAAACCCTATGAATTATTTATCATAGATAATAAATAAATAATCAACCACTTCCATAAATATAAATCTACCATCCACTAGACTCAATTCTAAGGAAAAATCCACCAACTAATATCATATCATCTCAAATTCTAGACCAAAATGCCAATGGAAACCTCCTTCAAATCTATTTATCCCCTAATGTAATATTTAATTCCATAACCTATCGTAAAAGTAACCTTTCATTCATAATGGTTTATGTGGGACTTAAACATAATCAAGTAATCCACACCCACGATTATATCATATGAATCCATATCAAGCACTGAGAAGGCTTAGATCAACTAAAATTCATCCAAAAAATTACAAAATACTCTATTGGGGAAGGACTGAGAGTCTCTTTGACCCAGAATAGATTGATGATTTAAAATAGATTGCATCATTTCCAAACATAATCCCAAAAAAATAAAAATCACGTGAAGGAATGATTGAATGAGAAGGTATCATAATAAAAAATAATGGAATAATGGTCGAATTCCAATGAATTGCACCTCACACTATAGATAGTCTTGAATGATTATCCACCAAAGCGTGCTATGATCCAAACAACTACTTACCTTCCATGTAACACCCCAAGCTTCTACGGTACGTTTCCCTTTGAATAATGCGATAGCGTGTGTTGTACGCAACCTCGAGTTCTAACACACACCACAACTAATTAAACTAGCCGTTGTGAATAGTAATACCTAATTTTTGAAATCATATATATTCTATATTTCAAAATGGACTTCATTTTTGGATTCGGAATATCAAAATTAGCCTAGGGTGAAATTTTGGTACATTTCGGATAACTTTCATATTTTGATGAATAGTGAAAATTACTAAATTTTAATTAAAAACAACTTTTTTAATCAAAATAATTAATAGTGATAAATTGTGAATTTGAGTGGTTTTAAAGTATATTTAGAATATATTTTTACCATTTAATATAATCTTGGTCATTGGACATAATTTTACAATTAAACCAAACATAAACAAGTGTCAATCTTTTGATAGTTATTATCTCTTAAAAACACGCTTTTTGTTTTGACAGCGGGAATTAATTTTAAATTAATTTCTGCCACTTCTGTGTTTTGAATTTAGAAAAATGGATTCCATATTTGGAATCAGGATGTTCAAATTGTGTAAATAGGTAACTTTTATTTTTAGACATTTTGAATAATTACTGCGGTAAATATTTTATTTACCATGGTTAAGGGTAAATCCGGTAAATAAGGGTTAAAAAAAATAATATTATAATAATACTAAATTACCCTAAAACGTGTCTCAACCCTATTGGTTGATACATGGTCTACCATGGGCATCTTTGGGTCTATTTTGGGACCCCATGGATCCACTTGTAAGTGATAATGACACTTTATTTTAATCAAGTCAAAATGAATACAAAAATGACACAAGCATATATCTTTTAGAACAACAATTTTTACATAGGGTTATACATGTTGGATTTTCGATTATAAATATTCATTAGAAAGATAAAAAGATTTCCTACATAATGATATTTTATTTATAATTTTTAGACATTAAATAAGTTATTTTATTTATGACACAATGATGATGTAGTAATTAATATAATAGTGAAAAATTAAAATAATTGATATTATAAATACCCAAATAAATATAATATGAAACTTTTAATGAATTAAACTAATTTTCTAGGCTGATATGATATATTAGGATTGATTTAATGGACTTTTTTCGAAGTAATCAATCTGTTATGAGTTTCACAAAAATCAACTATTGAATAGTGTCAAAATTGACATAAAAGAGTTCTTAAAACAAATATTATATTATTAATTGGTATTAAATTCCTAAAAATCTAAGGTTCGGCCAAGAGACTTATATTATGATAGGTTAATCATTAATGGACCACTTGGGGGTCTCTTGGATGTATATAGTAAGTTTATTAACCATAATATATAAAATACAAAGAGACATTGTAAAAGTGAAACTAATTAACTTAGAGTTAATACTTAAAGATAAGGTTAATATAAGTACCCAAACCTGTCTAAATTCTATTGGATGAGTTGTTTTCGACCTATCCCCACCTCATCCTTTGAATAGTAAACTTTGGAGCCTTTAGAAACCGAATATGAATTTATTATAAATTAATATTTCTAGGTTTTCCAAAGGTGCCCCTCACCCCTCTTATAAAAGGGCACTCCTCCTTCTCATTTCTTCACACCTTCAAAGCCTTTTGGTTCGGCCAAACTCTGCCCAAATACTCTCCCAACATCCCTCAATACAACCTAGAGGCCTTAGTTTGATCAGAAAACCAACCTAAGGAGCCCTTTTGATCAAATCAAATGGAAGAACCCGAAGAAGAGGTAATGATTTCACCACCCTTTTCTAAGTTCATTTCTTCTTCCACTTCTTCTTCCTTTGTTCTTACCATTCTGAAATAATAACTCCAGTATCTCACATATACTGTGATGTTATTATAAATATGGTACAATCATATTCAGTATTCTATCCACCCTTTGAATAACATGTCACCATACGTGCGTACGTACGGCTTACCGTCTCCACGTCGTGGTGTAATTGTTATTCAATATAATATTATTTGGATGGGTATAATAATGATGTGTAACTCATGTAAATAATAAATATAACATGTTAATGATTCTGTATATATGATATACCATCCATTTATATATTATTTTAATATCAAAAGAATGATATTGTCGCTCGTGCGTACGTACGGACTACCGTCTCCACGAACGCGATGAGATTCATTCTCCATCGTATCCATTCAAGTATAATTATCATTTGATGATTTAAAAATGATGTTTAAGGACTGTATATCATTCTGGATATGAATAAGATACAACAACCATGGCTTATGTAACAAAATATATAAAAGAAAATGAGTAAGTTAACTCCCGAAACGACGATAATTCTAAGATATTATTAACAAATCAATGTTAAAAGATCATATATGATATCATATTAATATATATGATTCTTGTATAATTTAATAACAACTATTTCACCATTATACAGGAGGTTAACCTACCCCAACCAAGGAAAAGTACAAGGTAAGGGTTATTTCACAATCTCTTCATTATCCGAGGTTGTATTATACGTAATAATCTACTGGGATCTCTTTATCATCCACATCCATGTTTCTTCGAAATGTATTTCAAAACATTTTTACTATTTACAAGAATATGGGTTAAAGTCATTTATACCCTTGTTTGACTTTTTATAAGAGGTTTATAAAGGAATCTTTCCGTCGTTTTCAAAACAAGGTCCTTTTTAACCTTTTCGACAGAATTGAGGTAAGAATGTTTTTTTAACTTATACGGCGGGTGCGGTTATTTTCCGCCGTTATAAAATCGTCGAAGCTTCCCATACAAGCTTATAAGAATATTTTCAAAGAAAATGTTTTATTTTATATGGATCTTAAATGATTTCAAAATAAAAGGATATATTTCTTTTAAAAGAATTTTGATTTCATCTATGTCAACATCCTTTGATGGATTTTAAGATTATTTGAAGTTGATTTATTATGATACAAAACTTCTATATTGTATTGAAGGTTTTGTGATATGTTTGACTGTGGATGTGCTATTTTTATACCATTCATAGTTTATTGTGAAAGTATTGACATTTCGTATGCTAGTTTTAATACGAATGTTTATGTTATGTTTAAACCTTTTCATATGGGAATGCATTGGACTTAATAAGTGACGGGTGGAGCCCGCTATAGCTCCTCGATGCATCGGTAGGTCTCATGAGACAAACTAGTGTCTTGGCACAAGGCCTTGACAAAATCTTATTTGTAGTCTTGGCACGAGGCCTTGGCTATGTGGTTATGATAGTCTGGCATTATGCATTCCAACATTATGAAAGTGGTTATTGATTTTTTCATGTGATTATTCGATTAGTAGAATATCCATGTGAATAAGTAAATGGCATTATTTCATTTTACTTTTGCCATACCATGTTGAAGTTCAATTTTAAAAGGCTTTTGTTTTAGTAATGCATTGCCTTAAATGTTTATTCTTATTTATGAAAGTTTCCGCTATATTGTTATCCTTACTGGGCATTTGAGCTCACCCCTTTTCTATGTTTTATTTTTCCCCAGGATGTGAAGAAGTAAATTATGAATGACCTGCAGGGATATTATGAGGGGATAGTAGTGTGGATTATGGAGACATTATGTTGTTGTAGTAGTTTTTCATTTTATGATGTAATGTAAAACTTGTGAATATATCTAGTGTTTCCAAGGCTACTAAACCAATCGGTCTTTCGAGATTTGATCTTTCTTGTGATCATGCCAATGTTATGTAATAATGCACCGACTCTAGGCAACTAGGGTCGGGGCGTTACAGTTGGTATCAGAGGAAGTTTAGTACAAACCTTGGAAGCTATATTTAGATAAACTCTGATTAGAGCACGTAGACCTAAGATGAACTTTGAGGATTAGTATAGAAGAACTTCCTAGAATTTTGGTATTGTAGAGATTTTGTGAGTTTTTCGAGCAATACATCCCTGTCTGGATACGAGCAGGTAGAGGCGGCTCTGGCACAGATGTACCTAGGGGTAAAACCCGAAAACACCGCTTTGAGCTAGACTCGAACGGGAACTGGTGCACGACAACGGGCCTTGCTGCACTCTTGGTTACGACACTCCCGGGGGATATGCTTAGGATAACTCTCACTATCTTTACAAATCATTATGAAGGGTTTATGAGTATATACTTCCTCAAAGAAAACATTTTTATGATTATGGATTATATCCATAAATAGTTCAATTTATGTTAAGTGTTTTATAAGTATGGGATTATGTATTTTGATGCATAAACTGATCTAGTTTATGCCATTTTTTTTAGAAATGGCGCCTAGTGGAAGAAATGGAAACCGTATCAATGCACGCACTCCATGTAGGGATTGCCCTCCTGCTCAAGATAATTATAGTGGGGCTGGTGATGCAACTGGTGCTGATCAGCTAATCACCGTACTGGGACAACTTACTCAGGTTATGAATAATAACCTTACCCGTATGGAGCACCCTGATCCGCAGCGTGGAGGATCAATGTTAGATCGATTCATGAGACAACAACCACCAACGTTCAATGGGAGTACAAATCCCTTAGTAGCTGAGCAATGGATATTTTCCCTAGAGAAAATATTTCAGGCTTTGGGGAGTAGTGAAAGGGAAAAAGTTACCATGGCAGTTTACCGCCTCACTGGAGATGCTGATCAATGGTGGTCATTGATTCAAAACATGAAGGAAGTTGATGAAGTATCAAACATGGAATGGAGGGAGTTCAAAGATCTGTTTTTAGAAAAATACTTTCCTCGCGACCATCGAGCAGATATGGAAAGGCAATTTCTGAGTCTGAGACAAAAGGAGGATGAGAATGTCACAAAGTATGAGGCTAACTTTACAAGGTTAGCGAGGAATTCTGGAGATTATATTCGCAACCCAAGAAGTAAGATTGATCGTTTCTTTGATGGGTTAAAACCATTTCTCCGTCGAGCATTAGTCTCACAATCCTTTTCATCGTACGAAGACATTGTCTCATGTGCTATCAAGACCGAAAAGGAATTCTCTAAGTCTTATGACTTTAAAGCAAAGCAAGAGAAGAAGAGACCTGCTGATCAATCTGGGAATGGAAATAAGGGGAAGAAGGGAAAGGTTGAATATCCATCTTGTGGTAAGTGCGGGAAGAAACACCCCGGTGCTTGCCTGAAGGGAATGGGAGTCTGTTACAAGTGTGGTGAAAAAGGCCACCAAGCTCATGATTGCAAGGGGAAGAAGGAAGCTACCAATGTTCAGTGCTACAATTGCAGGGAGATGGGGCATTATGCAAATGCATGTCCTAAGCGTCAGGAGAACTTACCTCAGAAAAGGCCAAGGGATCAAGGCCAGGCTTATGCTATCACTACTGCTGAGGTAGAAACTCCGAAAGACGTGGTGGCAGGTAATTTAATGGTTTCCTCAAGTTTAGCAAATGCATTATTTGATTCTGGATCATCGCATTGTTTCATATCTTCCCAGTTTGCTAAGAAAATTAGATATTTCCAATTTGATTTAATAAGGGAGTTGTCAGTTAAAACTCCTAAGGGAAGTATCGTTGCAACAAAGTTTTGTGAATCAGTCCCCATTAGAGCACATAAATTTTCTTTATCTGCTGATTTCATCGTCATACCTATGATTGAGTTTGATATAATCCTCGGTATGGACTGGCTTTCGGACTATGATGCGAAGATTTATTGTAAGAAGAAAGAGGTTACGATTCTTGATGATAATGATAAGGAGCACCTTATTTTTAGAGCAGAATCGTCACCACCTAATTCTTATTTAGATCCACCCCCTGTAGCTCAACTTAATTCAATTATCGGGGAGGAAGAGAATGAAATAACTGTCGGTGAGGAAAGAAATGTTCAAATAGAGGATGTACCTATTGTGAAAGAGTTTGTAGATGTATTTTCGGAAGATTTACCTGGACATCCTCCAGAACGAGAAGTAGAGTTTTCCATTGATTTAATTCCTGGATCAAGGCCTATATCGAAGACCCCTTATAGAATGGCCACTGTAGAGCTAGTCGAACTAAAGAAACAACTAGAGGAATTGAGTAATAAGGGATTTATTCGCCCTAGTGTTTCTCCATGGGGAGCCCCTGTTCTTTTTGTTAAAAAGAAAGATGGATCTATGAGGTTATGTATCGACTACAGGGAGATCAATGCTATAACGATAAAGAACAAGTATCCCCTACCTCGTATTGATGATTTATTTGACCAACTGCATGGAGCTCAATACTTTTCAAAGATTGACCTTCGATCTGGATACCATCAGTTGTGTGTGAAGAAGGAAGACATTCCGAAGACAGCATTTCGAACCAGGTACGAGCATTACGAGTTTACTGTAATGCCGTTTGGATTGACTAATGCACCCTCTGTATTCATGGATCTGATGAATAGAGTTTTCAAGGAGTATCTCGATGAATTTGTGGTGGTATTTATTTATGATATCTTGGTATACTCCAAAACCTACAAAGATCATGAAAATCACTTGCGCATTATCTTGAAGACTCTGAGGAGGCATGAATTATATGGAAAGTTTAGCAAGTGTGAATTCTGGCTTCAGGAGATTTCTTTTCTTGGCCATATTGTCTCTAAAGATGGAATCTCTGTTGATCCTTCTATGACCAAGGCAATCCAAGAATGGCCAGCACCTACGAATATAACTGAGGTACGTAGTTTTATTGGTTTGGCAGGTTATTATCGACGTTTCGTCCAGAATTTTGCCCGATTGGCTAACCCATTAACGAAGCTCACACGTAAAGGGGTTAAATTTGTTTGGACAAAAGAGTGTGAAGAATGTTTCGAAGAACTGAAGAGAAGATTAGTCAATGCTCCTATATTGACTCTACCATCGGGGAATGATGGGTTCGTTATTTATAGTGATGCATCGAAGAAAGGACTTGGCTGTGTCCTTATGCAGAATGATAGAGTTATTGCCTATGCATCACGACAGTTGAAAATTCATGAACAAAACTATCCTACTCATGATCTTGAGTTAGCAGCTGTGATCTTTGCTTTGAAGATAGGGAGGCACTACCTCTATGGTGAAAAATGTGAGATTTATACTGATCACAAGAGTTTGAAGTATATTTTCTCACAAAAAGAACTCAACATGAGGCAAAGGAGATGGCTTGAATTACTCAAGGATTATGATTGTACGATACACTACCACCCGGGGAAGGCAAACAAGGTGGCAGATGCTTTGAGCAGAAAATACCATGGAGTTCTGAACATTATGAGAATTGAAAGGGATCCAATTTTCATGGATCTAGTGAAGATGGACATGGGAATAACCAGGGAAGGTGAAACATCAATGCTTTTTCAAATGGTTGCCAAACCATCTTTACTAGAAAGGATTAAGAGTTCTCAGACCGATGATGAAGAATTTCAGAAGAAGATTAAAGCTGTGAATGATGGGAGATTGAGAGACTTTGCGTATGAAGGTGGAATTTTGAAATTCGGGAAGAGACTTTGTGTTCCCAATATACCTGATCTAAAAAGGGAATTGCTGGATGATGCTCATAGTTCCAATTTCTCTATACACCCTGGGAGCACCAAAATGTATAGAGATTTGAAAGAACATTTTTGGTGGGACAACATGAAGAGGGAGATTGCTGATTTTGTGTCAAGATGTATGGTTTGTCAACAAGTGAAAGCTGGAAGGCAACAGCCTGGAGGAGTCATGCAACCTCTTCCCATACCGGAGTGGAAATGGGACAATATTACAATGGAATTTGTCATTGGGGCTACCAAAGACTCCTAGAAGGAACGATGCAATATGGGTTATTGTTGATCGTCTTACCAAGTCAGCACATTTTCTTGCTATAAGAGAAGATCTACCCCTGGAACGTCTAGCAAGACTATATATTAATGAAGTTGTGAGACTTCATGGAGTACCCCTATCGATTGTTTCTGATCGTGATCCCCGTTTTACTTCAAGATTTTGGAAAAGTCTTCAGAAATCCCTGGATACTGAACTTCATTTGAGCACTGCTTACCACCCTCAGACAGACGGACAATCAGAACGGACTATTCAGACCTTAGAAGACATGTTGAGATCTTGCTCACTTGATTTTCAGGGTATGTGGGATCAATATTTACCACTAGTAGAATTTTCCTATAACAATAGCTTCCATTCGAGTATACAGATGGCACCATATGAAGCGTTATACGGAAAGAGATGTCGTACACCAACCTGTTGGGATGACGTTGGTGAAAGAAAACTTGTAGGCCCAGAGCTGGTGGAGGAAACGGTGGAAAAGGTGAAAGTAATCCAAAATCACATTAAAGCAGCTCAAAGTAGGCAGAAGAGCTATGCCGATAATCGAAGGAAGGATTTGGAATTTCAAGTCGGTGATCATGTTTTCCTGAAGGTATCTCCATGGAAGGGAGTCATACGTTTTGGTAAGAAAGGTAAATTGAGTCCCAGGTACATCGGACCTTTCGAAATTCTAGAACGAATTGGGGCTGTAGCTTACCGATTGGCAATGCCGCCAAGTCTCTCCAAAGTTCACGATGTGTTCCACGTATCTCTGTTGAGGAAATACATGACTGACCCAACGCATGTACTCACCTATGAGGAATTAGAACTGGAACCCGATCTTTCCTATTGTGAAGAGCCCGTCAGGATTCTTGATACAAGAGAACAAGTACTGAGAAACCGGACGACGCGTCTGGTAAAAGTTTTGTGGAGAAATCATAAGATGGAAGAGGCAACGTGGGAACCCGAGGAACTTATGATGAAGAACCACCCGAGTCTTTTTATGCAGTAATACCCTAGAAATTGCGAGGACGCAATTATTTGAAGGAGGGGAGAATGTAACACCCCAAGCTACTACGGTACGTTTCCCTTTGAATAATGCGATAGCGTGTGTTGTACGCAACCTCGAGTTCTAACACACACCACAACTAATTAAACTAGCCGTTGTGAATAGTAATACCTAATTTTTGAAATCATATATATTCTATATTTCAAAATGGACTTCATTTTTGGATTCGGAATATCAAAATTAGCCTAGGGTGAAATTTTGGTACATTTCGGATAACTTTCATATTTTGATGAATAGTGAAAATTACTAAATTTTAATTAAAAACAACATTTTTAATCAAAATAATTAATAGTGATAAATTGTGAATTTGAGTGGTTTTAAAGTATATTTAGAATATATTTTTACCATTTAATATAATCTTGGTCATTGGACATAATTTTACAATTAAACCAAACATAAACAAGTGTCAATCTTTTGATAGTTATTATCTCTTAAAAACACGCTTTTTGTTTTGACAGCGGGAATTAATTTTAAATTAATTTCTGCCACTTCTGTGTTTTGAATTTAGAAAAATGGATTCCATATTTGGAATCAGGATGTTCAAATTGTGTAAATAGGTAACTTTTATTTTTAGACATTTTGAATAATTACTGCGGTAAATATTTTATTTACCATGGTTAAGGGTAAATCCGGTAAATAAGGGTTAAAACAAATAATATTATAATAATACTAAATTACCCTAAAACGTGTCTCAACCCTATTGGTTGATACATGGTCGACCATGGGCATCTTTGGGTCTATTTTGGGACCCCATGGATCCACTTGTAAGTGATAATGACACTTTATTTTAATCAAGTCAAAATGAATACAAAAATGACACAAGCATATATCTTTTAGAACAACAATTTTTACATAGGGTTATACATGTTGGATTTTCGATTATAAATATTCATTAGAAAGATAAAAAGATTTACTACATAATTATATTTTATTTATAATTTTTAGACATTAAATAAGTTATTTTATTTATGACACAATGATGATGCAGTAATTAATATAATAGTGAAAAATTAAAATAATTGATATTATAAATACCCAAATAAATATAATATGAAACTTTTAATTAATTAAACTAATTTTCTAGGCTGATATGATATATTAGGATTGATTTAATGGACTTTGTTCGAAGTAATCAATCTGTTATGAGTTTCACAAAAATCAACTATTGAATAGTGTCAAAATTGACATAAAAGAGTTCTTAAAACAAATATTATATTATTAATTGATATTAAATTCCTAAAAATCTAAGGTTCGGCCAAGAGACTTATATTATGATAGGTTAATCATTAATGGACCACTTCGGGGTCGCTGGGATGTATATAGTATGTTTATTAACCATAATATATAAAATACAAAGAGACATTGTAAAAGTGAAACTAATTAACTTAGAGTTAATACTTAAAGATAAGGTTAATATAAGTACCCAAACCTGTCTAAATTCTATTGGATGAGTTGTTTTCGACCTATCCCCACCTCATCCTTTGAATAGTCAACTTTGGAGCCTTTAGAAACCGAATATGAATTTATTATAAATTAATATTTCTAGCTTTTCCAAAGGTGCCCCTCACCCCTCTTATAAAAGGGCACTCCTCCTTCTCATTTCTTCACACCTTCAAAGCCTTTTGGTTCGGCCAAACTCTGCCCAAATACTCTCCCAACATCCCTCAATACAACCTAGAGGCCTTAGTTTGATCAGAAAGCCAACCTAAGGAGCCCTTTTGATCAAATCAAAAGGAAGAACCCGAAGAAGAGGTAATGATTTCACCACCCTTTTCTAAGTTCATTTCTTCTTCCACTTCTTCTTCCTTTGTTCTTACCATTCTGAAATAATAACTCCAGTATCTCACATATACTGTGATGTTATTATAAATATGGTACAATCATATTCAGTATTCTATCCACCCTTTGAATAACATGTCACCATACGTGCGTACGTACGGCTTACCGTCTCCACGTCGTGGTGTAATTGTTATTCAATATAATATTATTTGGATGGGTATAATAATGATGTGTAACTCATGTAAATAATAAATATAACATGTTAATGATTCTGTATATATGATATACCATCCATTTATATATTATTTTAATATCAAAAGAATGATATTGTCGCTCGTGCGTACGTACGGACTACCGTCTCCACGAACGCGATGAGATTCATTCTCCATCGTATCCATTCAAGTATAATTATCATTTGATGATTTAAAAATGATGTTTAAGGACTGTATATCATTCTGGATATGAATAAGATACAACAACCATGGATTATGTAAAAAAACATATAAAAGAAAATGAGTAAGTTAACTCCCGAAACGACGATAATTCTAAGATATTATTAACAAATCAATGTTAAAAGATCATATATGATATCATATTAATATATATGATTCTTGTATAATTTAATAACAACTATTTCACCATTATACAGGAGGTTAACCTACCCCAACCAAGGAAAAGTACAAGGTAAGGGTTATTTCACAATCTCTTCATTATCCGAGGTTGTATTATACGTAATAATCTACTGGGATCTCTTTATCATCCACATCCATGTTTCTTCGAAATGTATTTCAAAACATTTTTACTATTTACAAGAATATGGGTTAAAGTAATTTATACCCTTGTTTGACTTTTTATAAGAGGTTTATAAAGGAATCTTTCCGTCGTTTTCAAAACAAGGTCCTTTTTAACCTTTTCGACAGAATTGAGGTAAGAATGTTTTTTTTAACTTATACGGCGGGTGCGGTTATTTTCCGCCGTTATAAAATCGTCGAAGCTTCCCATACAAGCTTATAAGAATATTTTCAAAGAAAATGTTTTATTTTATATGGATCTTAAATGATTTCAAAATAAAAGGAGATATTTCTTTTAAAAGAATTTTGATTTCATCTATGTCAACATCCTTTGATGGATTTTAAGATTATTTGAAGTTGATTTATTATGATACAAAACTTCTATATTGTATTGAAGGTTTTGTGATATGTTTGACTGTGGATGTGCTATTTTTATACCATTCATAGTTTATTGTGAAAGTATTGACATTTCATATGCTAGTTTTAATACGAATGTTTATGTTATGTTTAAACCTTTTCATATGGGAATGCATTGGACTTAATAAGTGACGGGTGGAGCCCGCTATAGCTCCTCGATGCATCGGTAGGTCTCATGAGACAAACTAGTGTCTTGGCACAAGGCCTTGACAAAATCTTATTTGTAGTCTTGGCACGAGGCCTTGGCTATGTGGTTATGATAGTCTGGCATTATGCATTCCAACATTATGAAAGTGGTTATTGATTTTTGCATGTGATTATTCGATTAGTAGAATATCCATGTGAATAAGTAAATGGCATTATTTCATTTTACTTTTTCCATACCATGTTGAAGTTCAATTTTAAAAGGCTTTTGTTTTAGTAATGCATTGCCTTAAATGTTTATTCTTATTTATGAAAGTTTCCGCTATATTGTTATCCTTACTGGGCATTTGAGCTCACCCCTTTTCTATGTTTTATTTTTCCCCAGGATGTGAAGAAGTAAATTATGAATGACCTGCAGGGATATTATGAGGGGATAGTAGTGTGGATTATGGAGACATTATGTTGTTGTAGTAGTTTTTCATTTTATGATGTAATGTAAAACTTGTGAATATATCTAGTGTTTCCAAGGCTACTAAACCAATCGGTCTTTCGAGATTTGATCTTTCTTGTGATCATGCCAATGTTATGTAATAATGCACCGACTCTAGGCAACTAGGGTCGGGGCGTTACATTCCACACTATTTTCATTATTCCTATATTTAAAATTCCTCTAATGAGGAGTCGCAGTATTCCCAAAATCACCATGACTAACATAGATATGATGAATATGTGTATGGTGTTTTACCCATCTCGTCGAGGAATAGGATGCATGTGACGACATAAGAGCATCACAGATACCGGACCTTAGAGAATTATGACAATAACATTAAATATTTCCATCTTCATACAGTCATGACAGGATCGAGGTTGTGTCATACAATCCCTCTTCATGTATCATATATAACCACACTAATTTTTTTTTATTTTTTTATAAGGCATCAGAAGAATATTCACTAATACTTCCTTCACATTTTGAGCCATAATCCCACCCTGGAAATAAGTGTCTGTCTTTCTATGGATCCTAATGTTAGAGTTACCACTATTCCACATGGGTACAAAAATATTTCCCCCACCTATATCCCTAAAAGTATCCCTTGTATTAAAAAATTTTATATTCCACATTTATGTATAATCACATATCCATAGCCCCACAATTTTTTACCGTAAGCCTGATTCAATGATCCATGTATTCATGGATGCACTAGCTGCTGCATAAAGTGAAAACCACACTATATTTATCATTATATAGGAATATTCCATCACTGACATGTTCGACTAATTTAGACTAGATAAATTCATTGTGTGACAAATTTTAAACTTTTGGGGGTAGAAATGTTGGTTAATGAATTCCTTAAAACCCTCCAATGTCATACCTTGGGATGTTCTAGCCTAGACACTCAAGACCCACCACTGACACATATGATCATCCAAAATGTATGTTTCTAACATCAACTATAAATTTTCTGGTGTTCCTAGAAAATCAAATATCCTATTCATCCCATTCAACCACACTGCTACCCATTCCAGATCTGAATCACCCTGAAAAATGGGTAGATTCTACTTCTGAAACTGAACTCAGTGATCCACATTCCTCGCCTCATCAATTCTATTCCCACATTCATACATTTGAAATATTTTTATATGTAATTCACATAATTCTAGTTTTCTTGTGGATTAGGACCAACCACATTTTCAATAGAATCATCTGGTTAGTCTCTATGATGTCTACCTGCTTCCTATTCTCTCCAGAAAATACAAGTTCCATAATTCATACCCCCTAGAAAAAAAGGAATACAATTCCAAACGTAACTACATTACACTATCATAATCATAAATTCTATATTCCAATTTGACCATGTTTACATCATGATTTAAAAATAACCCATGTTTTGAATATTAGCCCATTTTCAAAATTACACAAACCATTATCATTTCGAAACTGGACATTAGAAAAAAAAAATCAGCATTTTTTAAAAAATAAACAAACTCATAGAAAAAAAGTCATTATTCACTGTGAAATATAATCCCTAATGGGAAGTCATTTATACCATGAATTCCATGCTTATCTCCTTTGATACGCCCACAACAATGAGATTATGCTCTTATAAGTGTCTTCAAAACACTCATGTACACAACTCTTAGGTATCATGATGTTCAACATAAAGGGTTAGCTATTTCCTTTTATACTATTTAATTCATGTTTCAATAATCCTACCCCATTACACCATCCCCACATTAGGAATTGACCATTAAAAAATTCCAAAACCCAGACTGACAATTGATGTCAAGAAAAAACAAGGCCGATTTTACTTGTATGTTAGGGACTGAAAAATCTGACACCACTTGTAACACCATTCTCCACAAAATTTGGTTGAGGGGTCATTGAGATGATACATGACCTTATGAGAGATTCCCGGGGCATAAAATTTTGGAAATAAATTTTTAGGGATTCAACAGTCATTGGGGAATGATTTTCCCTTAGAATAAAAGCAACCAACAAAACATGCCATAATTAACCAGAACGGCATGATGCATGTCACAAGAAAAGTCAATACAACCCAACACAAATAAAAAACCATGAAACAAAACCAATTCCATCACAATTACCAAATACTATTATATCCAAAACACAATATTCTATACTCAGAGTACAAAGCTGAAGAATATACAATAAATCCAAAAGTATCTATGACACAACTCCACAGATCCACCCCAATCACCATGATCCATGCCCCAAAATACTGCCCAAGAATCGAGATGAACTACTAAGGAAAATAAATTATTTACCTTTACTAGTGTATTAGAATAAAAAATTTTCAAAAGAACAAATATGCCAAAGTAGAGTGTGAGTATAAAATATTCATCTAGTTTTCCCCAAATAAATTCCCTACACACTCCACTAGGATAGAGGACGATAACCCAATTTGTATAAAACGTTTTATATAAATACAAAAAAATAGTTCAAAAATTACCAAAAATCCAAAAACATCATTACTCCATGAAATTGAACCCAATCACACAATTACATTGAAATAAACGAAACATGTCATAGAAAATTGCACATGTCCATAAACTATTGCAAATTTTGTGGCCACATGCATTTTTCAACCACAATCCCAATTATCTGACACCTACACACCTATGTTATGTGTTACCATTGAAGATGGATATTCACATCCAAACCCATACCCAGTTTTAGTGGTACTTCACATCCTCATCCCTTTGATGGAGTTTCATCATGCCCACTATCTGTCACTCCGAACCATGCTTAAAATTTTAATCCAAAAATATAAAATTTATCAAACCAAACAACTTCTTTAGCGCATCATCAATTCCAACAACATGCTAATTCACTTTAATAAATCACTCATTTATTGAAAACACACTTAAAAAAATTTCCAGGATATATAACATTTCAATAAATTAACATTCTTATTGGAAAACATTTATGAGATCTAATTTTTCATAAATCAACCAATCCATTTATTTAAAAATCATGCTTTTTAAATCCAACATAAGCCCATTTCAAAACAATAACCCATTTTACCTAATATCCATAAATAATCAAAAAATGTGTTTCAATCATCCTTCACAAATTAACAATTATTTTCCTGAAAAATAATTTAATTTTAAAAATAATCCTAATTTTTATAGAATTATATAGTAAAGAGGGAATCCACCTACCATAGGGTTCTAAAACAATCAACAAATGCACAACCACACCACAAAATTGGGGTGAAACTTCCACAAAAGATGCCTTATATGTCTTTTCCTAACATCAAAACACCCAAATATAAACATTTTAGGAAATAAAAACCCTATATCTACAGTCGACAACTGTATATCTAGAAATTCGAGAGAAAGGGAGAACTAGATCTAAGTGAAATGAGAAAGAACCCCGAGAGGAGACTTACTTTAGTAGAATTGCCTTCAAAGAACCAAGAAAACCCTTCGAAACACCTCCATGATGAGTGGTAGAGGTTCCCTAACCCATTAGGAGAGAAAATATAGAGTGAGGAATGTGTAGAAGGATATTTTTGTTGTTTTATGTTAAATTCCAAGTGAATGTTTTTTAAAAATCCATTTTTAATGCCACACATTGTAAGGTCACAGGGTTATAAAAAACATGATAATGCTACTACAAAAAAGGGTAACCCACAAGGTTTCTCACATGGTTAGAAAAACTATTCACAAACCATGTGAATCTCACTACTTCACATTTCATGTTTACCTAGGGGTATTGTACTATTTTACCTAAGCGTTATCATACCCTGAACCCTTATTAAATCCACAGAACAATTTGAAAACCCCTCTAAACTCTCCCATATAATACCCAACTACTTAATATATATTGAAATACATAACTGAGGGATACATACCTCAAACTTGGGGTAATAAAGTATGATAACATGATCAAGACATTAGAAGATATTAATATTTATATCATAAGATAATAATCATGAATCATGTCCAAATGCATTGATGTTCATCATAAATAAATCACAGGAAATAACGGACATAATACAGTAAACCATAACTAATTAATATTAGATTGAATTATTTGAATACATATTGTAATATAAAATCATTTTTTAATACTACCAACCAAGTACTCTATAACATGTTAGGCTTGGGCTATGACTTGTATACATGCATCAAGCATGGGATAACAACCTATGTACCCTCTTACATTATGTCTTGGGGAACAACCCATATTAACTCTTACTTTTTGGCTTAGGATACAACATGTGAAACTTCTCACATTCAATCTTGGGCTATAACTAGTATTCCTTATTACTTTCAAGAATGGTCTATGACCCATGTACCATATTATTTTTATACTTGGGATACATCCCATATATCCTTTGAGCTCACATATATATTATTATTAACCAATTAAATGGAGTGATATATAGTTCTCCTCCATCACATTGTGAAATCATAAATACATTTTCCATAAGATAATAAAACAATCATCATATTAGGAACCATAAAAATAGATTGGTTCTATAAACATCAAATTAAAACCCATAAAATAAATTGGGTATCATTGAAATTTCATAACATAATAACATATGGAAAATATATAGGTTTTATAATCATTATATCAAATAATATCCAATTTAATGAATCATGTTTCTGAAGTATATAACTTTTGGAAGAGAATCTAATTTCATAAGCATCATTCCATAAAAACATAAACCATTGAAGAAGGAATGTGTATTAAAAATTTGAATCATTTACAATCTATTCATTAGTAACACTAGAATATGTTATATAAGATGCAAAATAACATGGAAGGGTAATTTTAAAACATTTAATGAGGTAAATTATAATTATTTTTTGGAAAGGCCTCTTGAGAATATAGAACAATTTGAACACCATTTCTTTGAAAATAAGTTTGATAATATATAGAGAAATATTCAAACAAATTTTGGAATAGTTTTTCATTGAAAATATATAATGAGAGATTTAATAAATTTTGAAAACATTTTTTCTTTTAAAACTTATAAAATAAACTTTAGAAATTTTTGAAATACATTTTCAAAAAATACATACCAAAGAACATTCAAAACATTTTGAAAATAATTTTCCTCACAAATATATAAATCAATCCCAAAAAAATTTTGAAAACCATTCCCAATGATTACATATAATATTTCCTTAAAAAAATTAAAACCATTTCTCTTGAAAACATATAATATATTCTTTAAAAAAACATTTTTGAAAGAAACACATTCTGTGAAAAAATATTCAAAAATATTTTAAAAAAATTCAAAAATGATTTGAAAACAATTTCTTTGGAAATAAATTTTATAAATATTTTCATAAAAATTATCTTTATGAAAATGAAAATAAATCTTTACAGAAACAATGTCAGGAAAATGGATGCCCCCAAATTTATCCTACTGGAAAAAATCAGTCGATGTAGTACATGTAGGGGTCGAGTCCACATGGACCGAAGATGTAACCTTGAGACGCTATGATTTGGTGAAGGATGGTCTTTGAATTTGCAAACTTTGGTTTTGATTTTGGATGGTTTTAAAGAAAACTAATAAACCTAATTGAATTCAATTCAAAGAAAAAGGGATGATCTTAGGATTATTCTCGGGGTGGATTGAATGAATTTTACTTCTTTAGACAATTTTGGTTTTATTAATTCTTGATGAATACATTCTTCAAAAATAACACATTCCTTCATCATTTTCTGGTTTGGTGCTTACTAAAAACAACTACTAATCCCCTATACACATAGAGAACCAAATTCATGATCTCTCTAAGGTATATGGTCATTTAGTAATTGAATTTAGTTTTCTCAAACACAGAAAATATGAAGAGTAGAAATAAATGAAGAATGGATGTCTTAAATTAATTATACAATTAACAACAATTCGTTCATAAAATAACATTCAATCTTGCATTTTCATCCTCCTCAGATCAACCCATTAAAGGGTTATCCCTCCATTGATGGTATACTCTCAATGGTGGGAAGAAGATGGCTTACAAGAATTGTATTGAAGAAATTAAAACTGCGAAATAATGAGCACTCCTCCATGTGTGTGAATGAAATTCACACCTATGTGTGAACTAATTCACAACAACGTAGAGATATCACTTTTCATTGTGAAAATTTAGGTTTAATAAATTAATGGAATATATATAAGATAAATATGTTGATTATGAAAAAAAAACATACATGGAAATTGAAAACATTACAAAAGTACTTTTGCATCATAACCTTACAATGAAACAAGCAACAAAAGATGATAAGAAAAATATGAGATGTTATTCCCTTCACCACCAGCTCTTTATATAGGAATATTAGGATCCTTAGGTCCACCCCCCAAAAATTAATTCACCCCCATCAATTAAGAGAGTCAAATAAAGGGTGGAGAATAAAAAGGAAATTGACGTTACAAAGTTGACCACAAAACCAGCCAGATTCATCCACCGTTTTGACGTATAAATTAGTAATTGAAGAAAGCCAAATCCGGAGAGGTAGTAGCAAATAAATATTTTTTTCTTTCTGTCCTCTATGAGTTGTAAGAATTTCATGAAATTTGGCTCCTCCATTTGGATTTTATGGTCTAAATGGCGGTACGGCTTTATGTGCATCATTGTTGGGTCCACCATTTAAATCTCAACTTCAGATCCCTTTATCGTCATGAAAACCTCCGAATTAGATTTATCCACAGTTGAATAAAATTGTCCCCATATTTTTATCTTTATACTATATAAACATGAGCTTAATTGGGCTTGGTTTGTGGGCCCCACATTTTTTTGATGGGCCTTAGGCCCATTATACTTTTTCCAGCAAGTTTCGGCATTCAGGTGCAAAAATATCCATCTTCCCTTGTGATTCATCTATTAGACCAAAAAGAAAAAAAGTTCGGAATAAAGTGATGAATCACATACCAAAATATAAAATTAAAATGATGAATATTGTAATTTACACAAGAAAATTATTCTGTGGGCCCAAATTGACACTTTAAGCATGAATTGCACAATGATGGGAAATGAAGTTCAATTTCTGAATTGGACTAAAATTGATGTTTATAATAATTTAATAACATTAATATTAAGATCTTAACAATGAATATTATCCAATTTCAGTGACTAATCACACCCCCCAACAAGAGTTTTTCTAGTCCTGAGCAAAATATATTACAAATATGAAATTCAAATCCCCTTTTTCAAAAACATATTAATACACATTGCTCACCCAAAGACCTCAAACCAAAAATAAAGGAAACCCATTAAAATATTTTAAAAAAAGCTAGGTAAATAATCATATCCCAAGCCCATTCACATTCCTTTGTTCAAATTCATCACCACATTTCATCCAATTTCAATTAAGCATGATAAAGTGTTGTGCTTCATAAAATATATGGGTCCTGTTTTATTGTTCAAGGGGAAAAAATGGAAGTGCTAGATGGGTATCACATTAAACCGTAAGATGAGTATCCAAATTTTTTTTATTTTATTTTGATTTTTTGTATGTTTTTTTAACAACAATAGAATTGAAAAGACTAACTCTGGGCAAGAAAACTATGGAGTCGTGATCCATAAGTCACAGATGCCACACATATTTTAAATTCCATGATCTACAATAGATATATAAAGCCTAACTCTGGGAAAGACAACTATAGAGTCATTATCCCCAGGTTCCAAATGCCACGCATTTGGACAAAACATTTCTCTTTGTGGTCTTTATATTTTTCAATTTTTTTTGTTTTTGTTGTTTTTTTGTTTTTTTTTGGATACTCAAATGAAACTAAAAGTGACCCAGAACCCTATGCTATAATTAAAGGGACCCAATAACTCAAATTTAAACCAAATATGCATTGTGGAATTTTTTTTAAGTGGATGAAAATGTAAACTTTTAAAAATCACATCGGACAGCCGCACTTTCGAAAAACTATGCTCATGAACATAAACATGCATTAAAATCAGAATCAAGACATCAAAATTTCTCGATATCCAATTTCATAGTTTGAAATGTGTGTTATCATGTTCAAGTTTAATGGAATTTTTCTTGCCATGCATGTTCTTATAAAAAAATAATTTTATTATTTCATCTCCCCCCAACATAGAATAACACTGCCCCCAATGTTTAAAGAAAAGAATTGTTAGAAGGGAGGTAGAAGAGGAGTTCAAAGGGGAAATTGAAAATGATATACATGGAAAAAATTCACATGGTTTTTGAAGTTGAAGTTTATGATTCTCCATACTACTCCTTTGATCTCTTGGGGGATGTAGGAACCTCCATGATTGAACATGTATCACCCAAAATAGTCCTTAAACCATACAAAGAAGAAAAACTAGACAAAACAAACAATACAACAATTTATTTAAAACCATGTATCATCATTTTTATGGGTTTCCTTGTTTTTAAAAAAAATCAAACTTATGATACATTACCTTATTTATATTTTATGGGTAAGGTATTACTCAAGGATCACACCGTGTGAAATGGATGAATACAGTGCTCCCCTTTAATAACCATACTTACCCATAAAAGAAGAACAAATCGTCAATATTTATTTTAAATACCTACAAAAAAGAGAATAAAATAAAATAAACTGATGATACATTGTCTTCTTTTAAAATATTGGGTAAGGTATTACTCAAGGATAACACCGTGTGACACAGATGAATACGGTGCTCCCCTTTTATACACATCCATACTCATAAAAGAGTAATAGGTCAATAGACTATGGTAATTTTTTTTAAAATGAAAAAAATAATAAAAATAAAAAATGATTCTTAATTATTGGAAACATGAAAACCGTGGGTTGCCTCCCATGAAGCTCTTTTTTTTATATTCGTTAGCTCGACTTGTACCCCCAAAATTATCCAATTTTAACATTCAACATTTTTAGGAAACCATTTTTCTCCACTTCAACAATATTGAGATTAATACTTTTTATAGAATTTGTTTCATGTGAAATCCTTTATTCTACACTGAGTGGGAAAATCCATGTAATATCAGAAATTGCGGATTCAATTTCTTTTTTAGTCTTTTCAAAGACATTTAGAATTATTTCCTCCTTACTGGTTTCAAGATAATAAAATGTGAAAATTGGATGTTTTTGGCTATCCCCAATGAATGAAATCTTAACGGTGGATGGAAAGTCCTTCTTTTTAGGTTCAGGTATGCTAACACTTATAGACATAGGATGGGACTTAAAATAAAACTCAATTTCATTTTCAAAATTGCTCAACATAATTGATTCCTTTTGAATAAAATATTCAACCACAAAATTGGAAAGATCAATTTTAGGAATTAGAATGGACTCAATGTTTGTGATTTCTCTAAATGGTTCAGTGGATGGTGTTTTTGAAAATTCATCAATGGAGTTATACATAGGAGACTCAATCCATGATTATAAATTCTCCTGTTTTGATTCCAAAACATCAATTTAATATTGATTTAAAGACCCTTCAAAAACTCCTCGATCCTCTCCAACTATCCCAAGTCCTAAGGTTGGTTCTTAAATAAAGTCATGAGGGGTTTTTGTGTTTCAATATTATTCAATCAATATTGAGGAAGGGATGGTTTGAGTGGGAATGGGGTTCACACAAGTTTTAATTCTTTGTAGTTCTAGTCTCAAACATGATACATTTGAAGTCATTTTTTCCATTTGTTCACACAAGTTTTGAAGAATTTTTTCAGGATTATGATTGATAGATGTTTTGACATCATGGAATTCCTCAATATTTATCTTTTCAATCATTATTGATAGGTATGGAAATTTTTATATTAAATATTCATCATCACAAAGATCATTCATGTTATCGTGTGTGGGGTAATCATTCAAGTGTTGATCAATGTAATTTTCTATGTGAGAGGATTCCCATAGTTGATTTTTTATTTTATTCCAGCTTGAGTTTATGAAAGGAAATTTTTGATGATACTCGGTTGGAGTTTAATGAAATTTGGATTTGGATTTTTTTTGGGCACACGAAAACAGAAAGGGAAAAAGAAAAGAGAAATATAGGTGAGAAAAGAGAATTTAGGTGAGAATAGAAGTTGGGTGTCTAAGAAAACATATTTTGGTCCCTGGAAATGATGCCAAAATTTGGTTTCACCCAAATTTACCCTACTGGTAAAAAGCGGTCGAGTCCACAGGGACTGAAGAAGTAACCTTGAGACGCTATGATTAGGTCAAGGATGGTCTATGAAGTTTCCAACTTTGGTTTTGATTTTGGATGTTTTTAAATATCCCTAATAAACCTAAGTAAATTCAATTCAATGAAAAAGGGTTGATATTAGGATTATTCTCAGGGAGTATTGAATGAATTTTAGATCTTTAGACAATTTTGGTTTTATTAATTCTTTATGAATCCATTCTTAAAAAATTACACTACCTTCATCATTTTCTAGTATGGTGCTTACTAAACACAACTACTAACCCCCTATACACATAGTGAACCAAATTCATGATATCTCCAAGGTATATGGCCATTTAGTAATTGAATTTAGTTTTCTCAAACACAGTAATGATGAAGAGTAGAAATAATTTAAGAATTGATGTTATAAATTAATTATACAATTAACAACAATTATTTCATAAAATAAAATTCAATCCAGATTTTTCATATTCCTAAGATAAACCCATTAATGTTTTATCCCTCCATTGATGGTGTACTCTCAATGGTGGGTGGAATATGGATTACATGAATTTTATTGAAGAAATTAAAACCGCGGAAATAACGAGCACTCCTCCATGTGTGAATGAAATTCACACCTATGTGTGAAATAATTCACCACAACGTAGAGATATCACTGTGATTTGTGAAAATTTAGTTTTAATAAATGAATGGAAAATATATAAGATAAATATCTTGATTATGAACAAAATAACTTACATGGAAATTGAAAACATTACAAAGGAACTTTTCCAGCATAACCTTACAATGAAACAAGAAACAAAAGATGATTAGAAAAATATGAGATGCTAATCCCTCACCACAATCTCCTTATATAGGAATATTAAGAGCCTTAGGTCTACCCCCAAAAATTAATTCATCCTTGAACAATTAAGAGAGTTAAATGAAGGGTGAAGCATCAAAAGGAAATTTATGATACAATGTTGACCACAAAACCAGCAAGATTCATCGACTATTTTGATGAGTGAATTCGTAATTTATGAAAGCCAAATACAGAGGTGTAGTAGAAGATAAATATCTTAGTACATATGTACTCTATGATTTGGAAAACGTTCAGAAAATTTAGCTCAGCCTTTTGGATTTTATGTTGAAAATGGTGGGATGACATTATGTGCATTAATGTCGGGTCCACCATTTAAATCTCAACTTCAGACCGCGTTATCATCATGAAATCTTCGGAATTAGCTCCAGTAACAGCTGAATAAAATGATCAAAATATATTTATCCTTCTTCTGTATATATTTTCCCTTTATTGGGATTGGATTATAGGCCCCACATTTTTTTTATTGGCCTTAAACCCATTATGCTTTTTCTAGAAAGTTTCTGCATTTAGGTGAAAAATCCTCATCTTCCCTTGTGATTCATCCATCAGAACTAATAGAAAAAATGTTCCAAATAAAGTGATAAATAATATACAAAAATATCAAAATAAAATGATGAATATTGTAATTTACAATAGAAAATTATTGAGTAGGCCCTAATTGACACTTTAAGCATGAATTTCACAAGGATGGGAAATGAAGTTCAATTTCTGAATTGGACTAAAATTGATGTTTATGAACATTTAAACACATTAATAATAATATATTAACAATGAATATTAGCCACTTTCAGTGATTAATCAGTAAATCAGTACATGTTTTATGAGGAAAAAAGAACATTCCATTTACACTGTAAAAATGTTTGAAAATTACCATGTTTTAAAAGTGACCATAAGATTCCGTTGAAAATAGAGTTAAAAGATAAAAAGGGTAAATATTAATTATAAATATTTTATTGTAAAAATATAATATTATGATTTTCCCTTTTTAGAAAAATTGTTTTGATGGAACAATGTTTTTTGATTGAAGAGAGGGTAAGGTTGTACTTTCTTAAAAACACTATCTTACCTATAATATGTATTAAAGAGTGGTAAAATGTAACCAATACATGAATATATAATTAATAATAAGATAATAATAAAATTAAAGAGTTATCTTGAAGGATGTATCATAATATTTCATAAAAGGATGTACAAACATAAACAATTCCAAAATGTGAGGAGGTTGTTTCAATAAACTCCTACCACTTGATAACTTTGAACCATACTACCCATTTATGAAAATGAAATTAAATGAAGCCTAAAATATCATTAAAATAATTAAATTCATAATATTACCTTTCAAAGTTACTATATAAAACTCATTCAATTATATAAGTTCATAACATTGCTTGTGTTTCAAAGAAGGTAATTTGAGACAAAAAACATTACCAATTTGGTAACTTTTGGAACATTAATAATATGATTGAAAGATCACAAAATGGAATATTTAAGTACCCATAAATATATGTATAATATAAATATAATAAATTCATGGTAATTATATATACCACACCAAATGAATTAGTGGTGTACAAGGAATGTATCTCATAGAAATTAGGAGTGAGATGAAATCCACATACCTTGTGTTTTCACTCTACTAATACTCAATAAAACCTCATTTATAGTGAATTTTAGATTATTATACATAATATAAAAAACTATTATTATATATAACACCATACATGGTATTATTACGACTTCATATTATCCACTTGTTCAAAATTTCATGTTAAGGCTAAACTGCGGGTAATAGCCTATTGTTTTTCACTTGTGTATTAATTTGATATATCATGGGTCATTATACATATATCATGATTTAAACAATGTAAAAAATTATAAAAATATCATGTATATTAATTATATGTATATATTATAATTTTATATAACATATATAATTATGAAATGGTAAACACTGTTCATGGAAAAAGTTGACCATATGTACTCATGAACATTTCTTCTGTTTTATTGATGTACTGAAAGAAACAAAAGTAAATAACCTATATGAGTATTTATTTAATATAATTTTAGTATAATTATTATTTCATATATATCATATAGGTTCACTAAATTCATCCTTAACACATTCGATGTAGCCTGTGAACAAATCACATCATTTTGAGGGGGTGGTAGTCCACACATCGTCAAATGAAATTACCATATTATAAATAAATGGAAAGAATAATTGTATTTTCTAAATATAATTTAAATAAGAGTAACGAGATTATAAATATAATAAATATCATCTATATATATATAGATTTTCTTTCATAACATCCACTAAGAGATGCATTTAAGGAAAAATGAACAACCATTGTTTCGTGGGGTGGAAGTTCGTTGTACATATAAGTAGTGTGTTCATTATCCATCAGATGGATGTGTGTGTTTGTTTAGGTATAATGTTTTTCATAAAAACATTCTAATATATTTATATAATGGTTTTTTCACAAAAATATTATAATAAGTTCTTAGGGAGTGGAAAATTTAAATAAAAGAAAGTAGCTTGACAGAGGGTGATACCTCATAAACTGGTAACTTCTTTTGGTTTTCACCAAAGGTATTCCATGGAAGTCTTTCGACAAAAATGGAGGATTTAGAGTGTAAGGTATGGATTTGTATGAGTGTATTGGGGCGATATTGGCTGAAACTATGTTGCATGAGGGGTGTGAAGAAGAGGGAGAGGTGGTATCCTTTTATAGGGATGGAAACAGAGTCAATTATAATTTTTGATAAAAAATTAGGTGTACCAATTGTTTTACCAAATAAATAATACCAAACATATTAACCGAATAATGGATGTTTTATGGCTGAATTATTTCAATGCAATAGGTTTTTTACAAGTGGATAGATCACTTGGCATCCAAATAACCTAAGATTGAATTGGAGAAGGGATGAATTTAAGACCACTGTAGTAGCACTATAGTTGGTAACTATTGGAATATAGTAGTAGCGGTGGAACTATAGTAATGGGAACACTATAGCGGCAGAGGTATTGTATCAGGAACATTAGTGGGGGCAGTACAGCAGTAGTCTAGGTACTGTAGCAGCACTATTCACTGAAGGGCCCTTTGGGCCAAGAAATAGACATTCATGACTTGTATTCCAGCCCCCGGCCACGGGCCTTTGGGCTATGTAATGGGTGTCCCTATACCCAGACAAAAAGAGGTATTTTATTTAATAATAATATGAGGCATTGGACTAATCCTTTAAAAAAAACCTTAGTCACTACATTTAATTTTAACTACATTCACTAATATTTTTTGTAAAAACTAAGTTGAAATCATTATACAATATAAAATATTTTGATTTATAATATGGAAATTTTTTTACCAAATTCCCATCACATATGTCACGGAAATAAATATATATATAATCATGTTTATTGGACGACACTAGAGGTTTTTAAAGTAAAACATCCAAAAGTATGCTTTGATTTTATTCCCAATTTCAATGTAAAATTTATTATAATGACTTAAACTAGATTAGTTGATAAAAATATGATATAATTAAAAATTTAAACCAATTATGTACGTTTTATCCATATAAATAAATTATATTAAAATTATTTTTTAATTAAAATTCAGTATTTTAATCTATTCATTAAGAACACAATGCATAAAAATTCCAAAATAATTTCTTATAATAATTTTTAGGTTTCTCTATAAAATATGAAGTTTATATTGACATATTAAATATATATATGTTCCAAAATTAGGATTTAAAATGGGGTCCAGATTAAAAGGAGGTAAAACTATCTGTATAAAAATATAGGTTTCTAAATATAAAATTGGGTTTTTCCTTATCTTATTCTTATAAATATATTGGATGAATATAAAAAAATATGTGATTGTATATAATATATATATATATATATATATCACTAATATCAGTCACTAATTTTAATTATTTTTATTTATTTGGGTACAACATCTTTTTGGGTATAATAATATTTTCATTAATATTTATTTTGTTTTCATATTCATTTATAATTATTTGTAACCATGGAATTCATTTTATTTTTTTAATCCATTGATTTTCATAATTTCATTTACCCTTCTCATATATAAAAATTTAACTCCTAGTTTAAAATAAATAATATATTGTTATTTGGTAAAAGTCAGTATTGCTTACTACATAAGCCATCGAGGAAAGTAATTTTTGCATGTAATGTATGTAATCATCAGGGTTTTGTGTAGAGAAATACAATATTTATTTTTCATATATTGAATTATTAACATGTTTTAACCCCATATATAAATAGTGATTTCATAAAAATTAAACAATTTATAGTGTTTTGTGAAATGAAAATGATCAATTATATTAAATTTATTTAAAATAATTATTTCTCAAAATCATTGGGTGTTACATTTTACACCCCTTAAGATTAATTTCATCCAGATAATTCATCAAAGTTATCATAGGATTAATACATTAATGTTACCTTCATAGAAACCCACATTGTAAAAATGAATCTTAAAACATATTTTAAAAAAAGAATGTTGGAAACATAATGGTTACCCAAAATAATATATAATTAGGTTTATACAAAGTATATAATAGGTGGAAATTAATAATATGGACTTGTAAGAAAATGGTAATTATTCATAGGGATTGATTAAGGTAATCAATAAAAAACAAGTGAATGATCAATGAAATGTTGAAGGAATTAATGTCATAAATCTATGATTATCTAAGGGACCATTCGATTCATCTGAAAATAAGGTACTAGAATAATCTTCTCGATTTCAATATGAGAAACCTAATGTTGATTAATTCTCTTATGAATTTATAATTACTTGACTTGATACACATATATAAGTAAAATCTCACCATTGGGTTATGTCTTTTTTAACATCCACATCACGTATTTCTTCAAAAAGTAATGTGGGTTTATCATTATTAATGCAATAACATATCGTGAGTTCCATGATAAGTCATACCATCTCTATTTAGTTACCATCACCACAAAAATATGTTTGATTAGGTTATCCAATATTCAGAAATCTTTATGTTGGGAGATAATAATTTAATATCACAAATTTCATCTGAATTTTAATTTAAACAACCAATAAATGGTTACCCTTATTGCCATTTTGATTGATGAAAATCCAAAACATTTGAAATAATGAAACTAAACAAGCTTAATATTGTCCCCCCATATATCTCAATGTATCTCTTTATTGTCACATTCAAAAAAATTGAATTCCCTTGAAATAAATTCTCTTCAAAATTATTAATAACTCTTATTACCATAAATACTGTTGGAAAACATGAATGCTTAATTATTCCAAAAATTACTAGATATATTTCATATACATAGGAAATTAAATAATTCATCCATGATAACATATACTACTTTTTTAAAAATTTACAAATTAGATTCAGGTTAATCAGTGCAATAAAATTTTATTTATCCAAATAAATTATCTCTTTATGTAATCAAAACAAAACATTCTCAGCATCTTGACCACATTAAGGGATACCATCCCTAAGTGAAAATATAAATTATTGAAGTCTTGTTCACTATTAAACATATACATTTAAATCCTTAATTAGTACTTATTCTGAAAGTAATTTTATATTTTGTGATTCACATAACCTAATCATTGTATTCCAAAACAGAAGTGCTAAATTCATCTGAATTTATTATTAAACCAATACTCAGGCTTCATCCACATATTCCTTGATACATATTTCCTATAATTTGATATATAAATCATTTATTAAGGTTATTCAACTAAAATATAATCATACTTCTTATTATTACTATAAACAATATCATAAGAACATCACATACCTTTCACATGTCATTTTCTGCCTCTTTAACATCACAATTATAATCAATACAAATACAATCTTCTAGATTATCTTAATGAGATTTACACTTTAGATATAAATATGAAAAATTAACATACTCTCCACATTTTAAACATTCAATTTTTACTATATTATTTATATTTCCCTCCAATGACTAAAACCAGAAAGCATAGGGTGAGAAACACATATGATAGTGGAAAACCACATAATCATTAAAAATTACTTATAGGATGTCTAAATAATGACTCATACCTTGTAATAGATGACAACTTATGTTTAAACTTGGTTATTCATAGTAATATTATATTAAAATCCTTCATAATGGTTTGTGAAGAGTTTGTGATTTTCTATATAATATCCCTCAGGAGTGTAAAACTAAGTGTCCCATAAGGCCCATTGTCTTGTAGAAAATTATCCCAAGTAAAGACTTTGAAATATTTTCCGATTTTGTACCCCAAGGTACATATATGATAGAGTGACACCAACATGCAGTATCATGACATAGATGTATTACTAGGAAACTACACATACTATACTTTAATAAAACTCTATGATACATTCCTAAATTTTATTTCATTGTAAAAATTTTCCTTAGAGACATCCTTAAAAAAAATTTCTAGGGATATAACTAATGAATTATCATCATAGACTCTAAATGTTGACTAAAACTTCTCCTTAATTCCTACTATAAATACCCAATGTTAATGTTTATATAAATTACGTAAAATTTGCAGAATAGAAAAAAATAGTATACAAAAAGATGCCCACATACCATATTAGTTTAGTACCATTTGTAACATGGAATCATAAAGACCTCAACATAAGCAAGATACATTATCTTCCACAAAAAAAATCATGGCTATAACCCCTCTTAGAAACATCTTACATAAATACATATCATCATAACTTGGGGAAGGAATCATAAAAATGAGTGATCTCATATGATTAGTATGTGTAAATAAGGGATACATGTAAGAATAAACATGACCATAGGGGATGAGAATGTAATACTAACTTTATAAGAACATACCTATTCATATTAAAATATCATAACCAGAGATCCTTGATTAAATTATGGAAGTTTATAAGAAATGAACCATAAGGAAGTAAATAACAGAAGCCATAAATCATAACTATGGAATAAAACATAAAATTTGTGGCATACAAAGAGAAATATAAAATCTTATGTCGAGGATACCCTGTAAGATCTTAATAACATGAATGGATTGGTATAAAAACTGTGTACCTACATTAGTATTTGAATAAGACCCAATGTACACTCTTAATTCTAGTATTTGGATATAACCCATGTTACCTCTTACATTCAGGCTCAGACTATAACTCATGTACCTTCTTACATTCAATCATAGAATACACCATGTATACCATCTTACGTTCAGGAACGTGCTATGACCCATGTACTTTATTGATTTTATCCATCATTTACAGACCATATACCCTTTAAACTCACATATAATTATTTATTTCCCAATGCTTTAGAGGTAGATATAGGTCCCTCACATATCATAATAAAATCATTGATACATGTGCCACAATATAATAAAACATTCATTATATCATGGAAAATTAAAAGAGATGGGTTTTATAAACACCAACTAATAACTCTAGAAATGTAATGGGTATCACTAAAATTTAATCATATCATAACCTATGGAAACGATATGGGTTTATTAATCATTCAATCAACACATAACCTATTAAAATTAATGGGTTTCAAAAGCATATAACTTGTAGAAGAGAAATAGTTTTCATATGTATCATTCCATGAAAACATAAACCATTCAAGAATTAATATGAATGGAACATTAGAATGATTACAATGTGAGAATGAGAAACATAAATAGATGTTATATTATATGGAAAATAATGTGGAAGGATATATTTTAAACATTAATTTTGGTAAATATCCTTAATTTTTCTGAAAAATTATTATTAGAACATAAAACCCTTTGAGAATGATTTTATTGAAAATAAACATGAAAACTAATAAATAAATATTTTTAAAGATTTTGGAATCATTTTTCATCTATATAATATAAATAGAGCTTGAAATGTTTTTGGAAACCATTTTCATTTAGAACATATAAAATAATTTACAAAAAATTTTGAAAATTGTTTCCTTGAAAAACTGTAAATAAAGATTGAAAAAATATAAAAATAGTATCCTTTACAAAATTTTAAAATAATATTTAAAAAAATTGAATTTTTTATCATTTAATACTTATAAATTATTCTTGAAATCATTTTGAATACCATTTTCCCTGAATTCATAAAAAATAATTATAAAATCCATTTAAAAACCACTTTTAGTGAAAATTAAATTGATAACATATATAGAAATATTGAAATTGTTTTGAAGAAAATTTCATTTAAAATTCCTTTTAAAATTAGTTTCATACAAATTATCCTTTTTAACATGAAAAAGATTCCCCACAAATTGATTATGGTTAAATACATTAATATTGTATAAGGTAAAATGAATATTCAATTTTAATTATAAAACAAATTGAAAAATGCCTTATTTGGAATGTGATAAGTATATCTTATTGAAAACATTGGTAAAAGAAAAGAGGGGAGATTTTTCTTTCAAATATTAGATAAGAGTAGTATAATATTCTTTGAATCCCTTTTTAGGAAACATGGTTTTTATGGAACACGTATTTCCGACCGAAGAGAGGGTATGGTTGAAATTTCAAAAAAATACTTTATTAACTATCATATAAACTAAAGTGTGGAAAAATATAAACAATAAATGAATATATATTACTAACTAGAGGATAATAAAATTCACAAGTTATCTTGAGGTATGGAAGAGAATATTTTTTCAAAGGAATCATAAACGTAAATAATCTTCAAAAGAGATGACATAGTGTCAATAACCACTAACCAGTTGGCAACAATGAAACATGCTTCCCAGTAATAAAATAAAATTACAATAATATTTAAATTGAAATATAGATTTAGATTTGTGATTCAAAATTTATGAGGTTTTATATAAACATTATGGGGTAATATAGGTGCATAAAATGGATTGTGTCTCGAAGAAGGGAATTTGAAACAAAAATAATTTAACGATATGGTATCTTTTGGAACATAAACCCTATAAGATAAATATCATAAAAATGATATGTAAATACAAAAAAATTTAATTATACCGGTAATATAATAAATTCATGGTCAGTATATATACCATACTAAATGAATTAGTTGTGTATAAATCATGAATCTCACAGAAATAAAGAGTGGGATAACATCCTCTTAACTAGTGTGTTAACTCTCTTCAAACATGTTAAAACCTTTTGTAAAATAAATAATAGTTTATTATACAAATTTTAGAGGAAATTATTCTTATATATATTACCATATATGGTTTTATTATGAATTTATATTACCCTCTTCTCAATAATTTCATGTTAATGTCATACTTATGATAATATTTGCTTTGTTCTTTGCTTGGGTCTGAATTTGTTATATCATCTATTATTATACTTATATGATTTTTTTAAAAAATAAAAACATGATATAAATATAATTTGTATTTATTATATATGTATTATAAAAATCTATATAATATATATGTATGAAATGGAATATACCGTTCATGAAGATGGTAGACCGTACGTATGCATGGAGGCTGATTTAATTTTATTGATGTACTGAAAGAACGATTTAAATGAAATATATGTATATGTATATATTTATATAATATAATTAAAATAGAATTATTATTTCATATATATCATATAGTATCACCAAACATATCATCAATACATTCCATGTAGTGTGTGAATGAATCGCATCTCCATGAGGGGTGACAGTCCACACTTCCTCAAACAAAATTATCATACTTAAACAAGATGGAAAGAATAAGATTAAGTTCTAAATAAAAATTAGTGATGAAAAATAAAAAATTAAATATAATATATAAATATATTGTTAATCATAATTTCCACCATGATATATTGTAATGGAAAAATGAACAATCGTCATTTCCTAAGCTGGTAGTTCAATGTATATGTGAACATTATGATCATTACACATTTTATGGATGTGTGTGAAAGTTTAAGTAATGAATTTATTGTAAAAAATTATATAATATTTAGGATACTAGTGTTATTACAAAATCTAGGAATAAAATTTTTTATGGGAGTGGAGAATGCAAATAAAAAAATGATCTTGAGGGAGGGTGTTACATCGTAATTAGGTAACTCCTTTTGGTTTTCACCAAATGGATTACATGGAAGTATTTATGAAGAAAATGAGTATTAATTGGGGAATGGATGGGTTTTAATGAGTTTATTAGGTAGATATAGTAAAAAAAACTATGTGGGTTATAAAGTGTTAAGAAGAGGGAAAGGTGGTGGCTTTTATTAGGGAATGGAGAAGTCACACATAGAGTTTTTGAAAAATAGTTATAAACAGCAACATTTTTACGATAAAAACTAAATAACATAAAAAAATGGAAGACTTGTTCCCTAAATACGTTCATAAATTTTGTTTTGGACAATTTTATAGGTAATTTGGGCCCTTATGTTTATTGTTAATTACTTATTTAATCTTACTTTTTCCTTAATCATTATAATTAATTTTAACACTATTCACTAATATTTTTTTGGTAAAAACTATGTTGAAAAAATTAGACATCATAAATTATGATTAAAAATATTTTTTCTATTTTTAAAAATTAAAATCACATTAGTGCTATAAATTAATTTAAATTTAATCCCACTGACTGGATCGTACTCCTGGTTTGTAATGTAAAAAAATAAAAACGTTTTCTAGGTTTTTATACACAATTTCAAAGTGAAATTGATTATAATAACTCAAATTGAATTAATTTAGGACTATAAGATATAATTAACCTTTTAAATAAATTTATTGTATAATATTTATCTAAAAATATGTTATATGAAATAATATTTTTGAATTAGAATTTAGTATTTTTATCGGACCATTAAAAAATGAAAGCATAAAGACAAATACACAAAATATATCCTAACATATTCAAATATTTAAATTTCCAATATAATGTTTATTTTGACATATTAATTCTATAAAATTTAAAAAAATTGGATTTAAAATGGTTTATTCATTAAGAGGTGGTAAAACTATTTTATAAAAATATAGGTTTTTAAGCACAAAATTCAGTTTCTTTCTATCTTAAGATGATAAAATTTATTAGATCATTATAGAAAATATTTTACTGAATATATAATATATATTTCACATTAATATCACTAATTAGTTTTAATTAATTAAATTTTATAGGGTAAAACATATTTATGAGTATAATAATATTTTATTTTATATAGAATCAGTCATCATATTCAATTATAATTATTTGTAACTAATGAATTCATATTATATTTTTTAAAACCATTTATATTCATAATTTAGATAAAACATTTCATAAATACTAATTTAACATATACTTTATTTTAAATAAAATATCATTATTTTGTAAAATTCAGTCTTGTGTGTTACACAAGACATCATGGAAAGACATTGTTGTGTGTAACACAAGCTAACATCAGTTTTCCATGTAGAGAAAGGTAAAATTTTTGTTTCATGTAGACCATTATTAAATTGGTATTTAAAAAGATAAAAATATTTATTTAATATAAATTCAACTATTTTTACTGTTGTGTGAAATGGAAAATAACAAAAATATTAAATTAATTTGAAATAAAATATTTCACTAAATCCGGGGCGTTTACACCAGGAGTGTGCATTAGGGGCATAATAGATTGTATCAAAATAGGGTTTAGATGTGATTATTAGTCAGTAATTTTTTATTTGAGTAAATTTTAATGGTTTAGGATACCATTATGGGTTAATATGTTAAAGGATGATCATTATTTTAATTGCATAGACACCCCCTTCGATGTCTTATGTAATTTTATTTTGAGGTGATTAATTGTAATTTGGATATTTTTATTTACATTTTAGGAAGAATACAAGATTAAAATAATTCTATCCCTTAGTATTTGTATTTAATAATATAGAAATAAAAAATTAAAGTATTTTGGTAACGTATTTATAAATTTTTTGGAGTATAAATTAGTTAGTTTTATATTTTATTGTATGAGTTTAATTTATTTTGAGGATAAAAGTTACAATTGAATTATAAGTTAATAAGAATACATTAATTTTGGGTTTCAAATAAACATAGAAATACCATGATTAAATTATTATATTAAATTAGGACTAGAATTCATCATTTGAAACACATCGTAGTAATCTAAATATAAGAAAACATTCTAAAATTTTGTTTATATTAAGAGTGAATTAATTCCTAGAAATAAAATCCTTGTATATATACTAAATGTGGTCTCAATAATTATCCTTGATGAATATAAGGATAATAACCTTCGAATATGTTAGTAGAGTATTAACATGATCTTCTCTAAGTGATTGAAATGTGGTCTGAACCACACATTGGGTTTGACAATACCAAGGGATATGATTTATATGATTAAAAATATCATTACAAAATATTTATTAATTATTTGAATACATTTTTATATCAATGGTCATGAATCTATTAAGAAAACTCACTTCTATATTCATCAGTGATAAAAATTAAAATTATGAGGATGAAATTCTTTTATGTGTAATATGATTTAACAACTTAATATTTTAATAAGTGTTTCCTCTTAATAATATGTTTGATAGATCATATCAAACACAACACCATCTTAAAATGAAATGAGACAAGTGAAAAAAATTACAAGATATGACCATTATAATGTAGATACATAATTAGAGGCTATAAATAGAAATAATTGAATTATTAAATATTTTTATAATCAAGATAAAATTGAATAATATATTAGGAATATTCCAAACGAGGATCATTGTTCAGTAATGTAATGGAAGTATCATCCCCAAGTTTTTCTCTAGACCATTCCCAAGCTGATCTTTAGTAAGTACATCTAGATAGAAATCATATATAGGATAAGATCAAGTGTTTTAAATCACTATTAAATCCATGCAAGAATAATCACCTCTTGTAAGGGTCTTGATTTCTTACATAAATTTTTAATCCAATTTGGTGGGATTAATTGGGTTTATATGTAGAAATTTGGATTATATAAATGAATAATTATTAATTAATTAAATGTTATATTTATTTGCAATTTTTATAAAATCTCATTTAAAAAAATTATAAGGGTTTTATTTAAAACAAATTGTTGATTAATTACGATGAAAAAATTAATGAATTTTTAAGGTCAACATTAATATAATTTAATGTTTGAAAGACCAATTTTTCAAAAAAAATTATTTTTCTGTGAATTATATAATGTTTTTTTAATAAGAAAATTAATCACTCTTTATTAATTAATCTAATTAAATATATAATAATATATATTTATAAAATGTTAACAATCACATAATATAATTTTAAATGAATATAAATAATATTAATTTATGGTTAAAAACACATTCATCTAAATATTATTTTCCCATGTTATGTGTTATTATATTAAAATTAAAATGATCATTTTTATAAAATAAATCAAATAAAATTTATTTAATATTTAGAATTATAAGGTTAAAATTATCTAATAAGATCAATCTCTATTTTATTTATAAAAATATGTTACCAAGGTAAAACATTATTCACCATTGTAGATGTTAAAATATGGTAAAAATAAAAAAACTGGATGTAATGTCTAAAAATATCACAAAAACACATATTTAAATGAATTAATGTGGGATTTTTAGCCTCAATATTTACTTCCACCTCTAATAATTAATTTTGTATCCACATTACTTGCACATGACATCTCTTTTAATATTATGAAAATAATATTTAAAAAAATGTCATCTCTCTCACCTAAAAAAGTATCCCTTCACCAATACACTTTTCATTATACCTATGCAATAATATATAGTAAAAAAATATAAGAAAACCCTATCTAAACCTATTTAACTAATATTACATGTTTTGTTCTCACCAAAATTTCAATCCAAAAAGGCTTATGGAGGAGTCTAAAGGAGGATATCAATGGATGATGTAATTATTTCAACCGAGTTCTATTATGTTGGGTTATTCGTTGTATAAAAATCATAATATAATGAAATAAATATAATTATTAGAATGAAATGTTATAATATTGATTTAATAACCATTATCTTCCTTCCTTCTATCAATTAGAAAATTAAAACATCAATCCTATTATGGTCAGATTACCGCCTTCATGGATGGCATATTCCATTTTTCCACTCCACCTTAAATGGATGGTTTTAAAAGTTATTTTAATGAATAAATATTAATTTAATAAAAATATTTTGATTTTAGTATGATAAATTATTATATATATTTATAATAATAATGATAAATGATAATTTTTAGTAATAACCGTCGAAAATGGAAACACTTATTCTTCAATTAATTTGAATCTAGTTTTGAAAAACCATTAAACATTATAAATTTTGTATTACTGGGATGATAAATATAATATATTTCAATAATATTTGATATTATTAAACCATTTTATAACTAGTAAAAACATGAATAATGTATCAAATTAGTTTTGGTGGAATTGAAAGAACAACACCAAGTGACCAAAAAGAGAAAAAACTACAAAATAATGGAATGAAATAGGATAACAAATGGATGTTAAAAAAATAAATATAAATGAAAACACATTCTGGATAAAGTATTAAATAATATTAATTTGGTTATTTAGGGGGTTATACACACACAAGAACTACATCTGGACTTGTAGTAAGGCTTCTTTTTCTCAATTTCAATTCTTTAAGATATTTTTTTTATTATTCACAAAAATTAATTTTATATGGTGTAAATAATTACCTATTGACTTATGATATCTTATATACCATGTTATTATTTGGATTTTTAATTACATTTAAGATCTTATTATTCCCATTCCTTTGATTCATTATTTAATTCATAAATTTCATTGTTAACTTAATTTACTTTCATTGAGTTATAATCTTTGTTATTAAACATTATTCTTATATATATGGTTTATTCTGTCCTATTATTGTATTATATTTTATTTCATATTTGTTTTGGTATTTTTGAAACATATTAACAATTCAAATATCTGTGTTTCAAATGTTTACCAAAAAGAACCTATCATGTCATTATAGTTTAGAATCTTATTCCTCCATTTCAATATTCTATATATAGTAACATAAATAATATTTTATGAAATTAAATGACAGATTAAGATAATTATATATTTCATTAAATTATCTTTACCAAGGTTGTCAAATATTTTTTTTTGAAATTTTACACATAAGTCGTTTTGAATTTATTCACAACAGTGTAAAAGAATATCATTTTTATGTTACCAACAAGATTTCATTTTCCTATCCATATATTCTAGTTCCCTATCTATATTATATTTTTATTTTTCATGAATTTATATTTTAAAAATAAAGTATAATGTTTTATATTAATAAATAAATTACTTTTATTATACTTATTTTTATTTTTTTCTTATGATCCAAATTTCCTTTTATGAATTTTTTTAGGTGTTTAATTTCTTTAAATATTTTCAAATTAATTTTTTCAATTTCATTTTTCAACCCTTGAAATCTATTTATAACATTTACTTTGATGTTTGTTTTTATAAACAAGTTATGAAAATTATTTTATAATTATTTTTAAAATTTCACCCCAATTTTACTCTAAAACTCTAAAAGATATATATACTTTGGGATTTATTCAATTTATTAAACTCTATATTCTCTTATGAATTAATATTATACACCCCTCTATATATATGGTTTTGTTATCGATCACTCTTTCCCTATCTCATTTGATTGTATATTTCTCATTCATGTCATTAGTCATTACTCTTTAGGATTTTTTATATATCACGTTCACAATTTTATTATTATGTTGTATAATATTGAACTAAATATATACACATTACCTTGTACGGTGTTAGTTTTAAGAGTGCATAAAAGGAAATATATTTCATTTGTTGACTGGGGTAATATTAAATAATTGTAACCATGTCATTCTGATAGGAATGTTTATTTTTTACTAATTAATATTTAAAATGTCTTATATTGTTAAATATTTCATTTAAATTATAAATATATTTCGTTTAATTAGGGATGGGTTGGGACTAAATGTATATATCCCCTTGAGGAATCAGTAGGCATCATGTGATAAACTATCTTGGTTGTTTGGTATAAACCAAACTTGTTCACATATGGTGTCTTTACATGAGTCCCGATGGTATGTTTATGATGTATGTAATTTTGCATTCCATTACTATGAAATCAATTATTATCATCCATGTGATTATTTTCTTTTTTATGTTTTCCAAGGGTATATTACACCGTTATATTATATGTTATATGAATTTTTATTATTATTATTTATTTCTACCATATTATTCATTCCGGGTTTATTCCATGATATATTCTATCGTGCACTAACCCATATTGAGAATTTGATATCACCCTTCCTATATTTCCATTTCCAATGGTTATGAAGAATAGTTTTGTGTATGAAATGACTATGTGGGAGTCATTTTTATATAATTTAATGGGATATGATGAAGAATTATAATCACAACCACCTCTCTAAAATTTCACCCCTCCTAGGATAAAAAGAGAAGTAATGACCCCTGAGTCCTACCTCCAGTAGGCCCTGTATTGGTGACTAGCAATGAGGTTATAAATAAGGTCACAAATTTGAGATGCATCACCCTGAGCGAAAATAAAAGTAATATCATATGATATGATATCAACCAACTAAAATTTTAAAATCATAAAAGGAGTTAAAATACACAATATATCATCGTGTATATGATTTTTAATTAATACAACAAGAGTATCCAAGTAAAAATAAAATAAAAACATACGATAAAAAATCAACAACCACTACAACACCCAAGCTATTAATGTTAATGTTAGTCCCCAAAATCATCCTAGAAACTGAAAAATGGTTTATATATAATCAGAGTGATAAAAATATATCCAATTAGTAGGATCATACCGAATGACTTCCTTAAATATGTGAGAAGAGTATACTAATACCTAGTCAATAAATAAAATAATTAATAAGTAACTATCAGGTCTACTATTTTCTATCCTCACCACCCACTCACCAAATAATGAATCCATTTATAGAGACATAATATGATGAATATTTATAAAATGGGTACCCCACACCACCGTTACAATAGTGTTCCACTCCCGCACCCTGACAACATTCATTCTAGAGCACCCATCTCTTTTGTACAACAATCCAAACCAAATACGCATAAGTCATAACATTACATCTCTCTCAAAGACACATGGTTCGTCACAGTATATGTCAACCAAATATAGATTGTCCATCAAATCACATGTCACCTAGAGACACATGTATCTCACATCACATCTCACTCATTGAATGTTAGGCCATAAAATCACATCTCATACCAAAGTATAATTAGAGTTTTTTAGGATCATGAACTTGAAGGAAATCAACATCATACCCCCTACAACAATTACCAACCCCCATGAAGAACTTTCTCATAATCTCATTAAACATAAAAACTATATCAATTTTTACCTATACCTATCACAACTAATGTGTATCACACTAATATGGATGAGAGAATGTGGAAGTTGGGGTAGCCAACCATCCATCATCACCATTTGGATATGGGAAAAATATACACAAAATATTTTGGTGTCAACACATGGTGCATGATACAGTTGGAGTAATTATATAAATCTCAATGAAAATATAATATATAATAGTTACACACAAACCCAATATATGGGTTTACAAAACCAAAAACCAACCGAAAACCACAATGTCAATATCAACATGGTTTCATGTCATCATCGATGCGAAGACTAATGCATCACACGAAAAAACCACTACACAGATGACACACAACCCCACTTCTAATTTCTTGTACTAAAATTTCAATAATTATTATGTTTTCATGATCTTTATTTCACAAATCCTTTCCACTACATATTAATGCAACCAATTTATTTATATTTCAATTAATTAATGAAAAAACAACATATCAATCCCATAATTCTCATTTAACCATTTCAGTTACTAATCATTTTCATATCAATTATCATATGTTTATATTAAAATTAAACATCGTCATCTAATATAAAATTCATTACATCTAGACCCAAAACATTAATCACAACCCAAGTTTAGTTAATTTGAACATGCCACTTTTCAAGAAATATATTATTATTGGGAAACTACCAAGATAACATAGAAATCCATCAGCCATTCACATATCAAATCTTTGTTTCCTCACCACACATCCCCACCATATCCCTACAATATAAACTCCTAAAAAAATACACATAATTCCATAAATTACATATAACATCAGACCAATCAACTCAACAAACAAGGGGAAATATAATAGTTCTATATTTATGCAAAACCATTACAAAAATAAAAAAATATATGTTAACATATTCACAATTTTAAATAATAACATATTAACAATAGTAAGTGATTTTCATAACCAAAAATGTTTAACACACAATCATAGAAATGAAATGTCAAAAATAAATCACTGAAGCACATTTAATATATCCCCTTCCACTTATATTCATTATGTTAAATTAATTATATTAATTATTAATACTATTACTATCTATTAAAAAAATAAAAAATGTATTTTAATATCACAAATGTAAAGAAAATATGATTTACATAATATCCCCTTCATTTTATTTCATTTCCATTGAAAATATATACACCTAGAAGGATATATTATAGAGGATGAGGGTAGCTATATATGATATATAAGAGTATCCAAAAATGAATTTTTAGTAGTCTTAAATATTTAGTATGGTGAGGTTTGGACCACCCAAAGTTGATATAAATGAATAGAGAATCAAAAAATGTAATGACACTAAATATTATATTTCCAGACACCCCTCCATGGATAAATTAGAAATTCTGTCAACAATCCATAATTTATTTCCCATTTAATTCACAATTAAATAAGATATTAATTAAGATACATTTAATGAATTTAAAAACATTTGATAATTTTTAAATTAGTCATAACTAATCAAACCCATGATTTTAGGATCTAATGTCATTAAAAACAAATTTTATTGGTCTATGAAGAGTAAATTTTAAATAATTGGGAAAATCATTACCTAAACATGGTATATTGTAATTTATAGAGGTAATGTGCTTTATATTAATGTAGCGTAGAATTTGGGTCACCCTAACGTGATGGTAGTACACTACATGAAGGTAAGGCGATAAAAATTATGACAACTATTAAGATCCTTACCCGACGCACACACATTCTTTAGAAAAACTATGGAACCCTTTTGGGTGCTTTACGATCTATAGCATGCAATTACACTAGGTTTTTCATGCCCTTATGTTGGTATAGGAAAACTCGATATAAATTTTTTCAGTGCAAAGTGATGAATCAATGGTGAGCTGGTACACTTATTCAAGATAATATCCACCCTTATATAAAATAATTTAACCATACAATATACCTAACTTTATTTATGTGGCCTCTTTATATGGGTTTAATAAGGGTAACCTTACCTATTCGATATAGAAATAACTGTACCATTATTTTAGCCTCTTTAAAAGAAATGTTACGCTTATACAACCCATATATAGCATGATTACCCTTACACTAGCTATTAAAACCCACTATTAACCTTGTCAAATAACAATTTCATTTGAAAGGGTAAATATTTCGTAAAGTATATTTAATTATCAATTAAACATACATATAAATAAATATAAAAAATATTTATTATCCCATAAAAATAAAATAAATTCAAAAAATTAGAATCACATTCAAAAAATCCAAATTAAAATTCAAATAAAGTTTTTTAAAAAGGTAAATTACTAAAATAATTTTTAATTTTTTTTACTATTTTATAAATTATAAAATCTTTTTTAAAAAGATTCCAAATTTTATGAAATCATTCTCGAACCAATAAAAATCATATAATGAAAAAGGAATGATCAAGAATATTATATACCTTTACATTAGATACCTCTCAATGAATTTTTATCCTCAATAATTAAAAAAAATAGAAGATGAGGGTAAAGATTTAGGAGATAATTTAACAACCCCATGAGATACCTCTCAAGGATCCTGCTATATTAAGAACAAAAGAACCACTATAAAATAAATCTCATGATGTAGATACTTCTCAAAAAGGAAAATATAACATAGATGTCCATAAAAACATAGTGATAATTAAAAAACTATTAAAAATTTACTATTAAGTATCACAATGGAATGGGACACCTACATAAATAATTACTTCACATTGATTCCAATAGAAGGAGTAAATCATCATATACTAGAAAACATTTTTATATCATTATCTTTAAAATTTTAATTTTGGCATGCCAAAAAATGAAAATATACACGTGATTTATCCTTATTTATCATGGAAAAAAAATTAAATTCATAACATTCAAAACGTATCTTTCATAGCATTTCATGAAACTGTATATTAACAAACATTCAAGACAATTTATTAACAAACAATAATACTCTATATAAATTGATTTTTAAAATATTCCAACATGATATAAACATATTAAAACATTTATTATTGAAACATGTTTATTTAAAAGACATGATCATAAAAAAATTTCACCATGAAGCTTATGAAAAAATATTGAATATATATTTTCAAATATTCTTTTAAAATAAATGAAAGTCTTATGTAACATTCTAATTAATTATTTAATAAAAAATTTTAACATTAAAATCCATCTTTATAAAAATTACTTATTACTAATTGAGAATATCAAAATAATAAATAAATTAATAAAATATTTTTTATTAAAATAAATGATTTTTATTTATCCACCCACAATTTTAATTTAAACTATTGGATATCTATGAGAAAATTAAAATATATTTCATTAAATTGTTTTTACTAAAATAACACAACTCTAATATGATATTTATAAAATTAAAATTAAAATTATCATAAATATATTCCAAATTGAAATGAGAAATTAATTTCATGGAAATAATGAGGTTTAAACAATTCAAATTATCCATTATTCATTTTTTCCCACATTTGGTAAAAAATATTTATTCACAAGTGGAACAATCATGAAAAATTTATAAATTATATAATGTCCCATTTATCATATGATTAATCCATTAATTTTCAGTGTTTACAAATTAACTTCACATAAAATTCTCTAATCATCATGCACTCTAAGATCAACATAGCTTCCATAAGCATGAAAATAAAATGAATCCATTCACCGTACCATGATATTATCCTCTTTTAACATCACCTACTATCATTAGTAGTTTTATAAAATGTTCTAAACTAATGTGCCATGATATTAGATGTATCCCCCCACATTATATGCTCTACACCAAAACATATATAAAAAATAACAGAGAAATACCTTATAGGGATATAACCACATAAAGACACAACCATTGAAAAATATATTCATTTACAAGAATGAATCTTATCATTCAGTACAACAATAATTGAAAACCCCAAGATTAACCCCTTCTATAAATCCTAGTGTCACCCCTAACACAACATCACATAAAAACACATATGTAATCCCCTTACAATATCATTACTATATCATAAACCCTATGATACCTTCATATCCTCCAGAATTCCAATCCATATCTCATCTACCAACACCCTTCTAAGATTACTTCACATTATATTACAAGGCTCATATCCAGAGAAAAAATAGAAGGAAACAAATAAAAAACTGATTCAAAAGGGAATCTAAGCCCTAAAACAAGACATATATCCTTCACATGAAAATGAGTTCGTTCAACCCAATATATTTACCTTTTTCAAATAATTGGTTTTATTACCAACTTGGATTAACTAATAAATTATCACAGGTCAACACCATAAGTTGACTAAGGCATCGACTATGTAATGCCATACATTTTTTAGACATTCTCTCTAGAATATCTTCTCTTTTCGATAAACACTGAGGAAATAAATTCACATGAACATAAGTATTCATTATTTCCATCAATATGTATTTCAATACTCACGTTCTTTATCCAATACCATGAACATATGGATGAAAAAATTTACTTAAATATTAATCAGACATAAATTTATTTCCATTAAATTTTAATAATCAAAATATTTAGTAAACATGAATTTTTAATTATTTTTCTAACCATCTATACCGATATTAAGTGATGAAACCATTTTTTTGGAAGGTGGGGTATTCCATAAATATAATCCGAACACAACAGAACATAGTGTGGATAGATTAAAAAAATCAGGAGGCACTATCTGAAATATCACATAGTTTTCCATGTTATGGAATATAAAGGGTCCATGGATTAGGCTTCAATATGTAACATAATCCTTTTAAAAATTCTCTAAAACGTCATCCTATAATATTGAACATTTATTTCAACATGGCATATCAAAACATCAATGAGAAAATCAATAAAAATTGAAACCTAGAAAACCCAAAATTTCTATGTCATTCCTAGGGATGCTTCAAGCCTTTAATTTAAATATCTATAACATTTTTCCAGGATAAATAAAAAATTCATACTTGTGTAATATCTTTTATAATGCATGACATGTATAAAAAATAATTCTACGTTCATCTTGTTTATGAGGAAATACAATTCTAAATTCATATGAAAATTTGTACCTGATATGTTCTTGTTCTCAATTCAAATTCCTAATAATATATACAACATGATTTCAGAATTCACAAAACAAAACATTCTCCCAGTTCAAAAAATATAAATTTACATGTTGTATTATTATGGGTCATACTTATCAATGATAAACTGAACATTATTTAATCATCTTTATTTATATGGAAAACATGTTTATACTCTGCAATATTGGTAGAAAAATTTTATATCCATAATTAAATGAAACATAATATGTATATAACATACTATAATATCCTAAATAGAACATATTAGACATGATACGTACTCAAGATTCAAATATTAGAAATTTCAGTTTAACTTCACAAACATTTTGAACTTTATCCATGCTTCCCATAAAAAACTACACATGTATTAACATAAAAGGTATAGCTATTTCAATAATTTTTTTCCACCTAGAAAAGAAAAGTCAAATCATTTAAATATTTTCGAGTCAAACAGGTAATCACACGGTATTCTTATCATTATACACGTATTTTAAAATAATAATCAAAATATATCCTTTTAATAAATTCCTAGAACATTCTTAGGAAAAATTAAAAATGGAATGAAATTCATGGTATATTAACTTATAAGAATTCTAGAATGATTTTAGCAATAGTTTTCAAAAAATTTAGTTGAGAAAGGTAATATGAAATCTACTCAAGCAAACATTCATTATAAGGGATTTAAAAATTAAATTTCAATTAAAATAAATAAATAATAATGCTTCAGTTTCAATTTTTATCATTAGTAAAATATGTTTTCATGTTATATATTTTAATATTAGAAATTAAATTAATTCATTATATATCATATTATTATAATAACATAAGTGGCACATAAAAATATCAATAAGGTATAAAAAAATTGGTTACGCTAGTTAATAACAATTATGAAAATTTATATTTAGGTTATATGACTTATTCAGGAAATAATAATAGTTCACTAGAAACCACAATAGGGTAATAGTCAGAGAAATTGACAAAAACAATTCATGATTTATTTAGTTAAATTACATACGATAAGAAAACCACCTCAATGAATAACATGAAAAAACAATCATGATGAATGAACCTATTCTAGTATCATACCTCAAATGTAGAACCACCTCACTTGGTCATCAAGTAATGTTAGATTATTTTTATTACATCATGGGAGGACCAAAATTATCATTTCCTAGCTTTTATCCCAATAATATTTCATACACTAAAGCTAACTTGAACTATTTCCCAACCATCCAATGAAAAATCTACTATAAATAACTCAAAAATTCATTATATCTCTCAAAATAAAAATTATATACCATTTTCCTTGATCCCCTCCCACCAAATGTACACATCCATGTTTGAAAAATGGTAAAGGGGGATAATGACCCCTGAGTCCTACATCTAATAGGCTAGTGGTTGGAGACTAGACCCAAGGGTATAAAGAAGGTCACACATATGTGAGTAATTACCCTCAACATAATGAAAGGTAGGATCAAGAATATGATATCAACCACCAAAAGACAATATAAGTTAAAATGTACAATATCTCATCATGTATGTTTTTTCAAATGAATACTATGTGATTTTTCATGTAAAACATAAAAGAAAATCTGGTGGGAAAACTCATCAAAATCTCCAATTCCCGAGATAGTGATGTCCATCATAGTCCCCAAATTCCCCTTGGAGACCTAAAAATAGTATATATTTATATATAGAGTGATCATATCATTTATAAACAATAGGATAATATTCAAATACTCTCAGGAAAATTTGTGAAGATCATATTATTTCCCTAGAGGAAAAACAATAAAATCAATAAGCATATATCTAGTAAAGTACTTCCCAGACTTATGAAGGCTTTCTCAACAAATAACACATCCAATTTTAGTAACACAATATGATGAATATAAATAATAATGTATCCCAAACAACTTTTCAACTATAGTGATACAATCACACCAAAATCATACATACTGGTTGTCATATATCTATTTTATAGTAATACATCCTAAAGATACAATGTTCATTACATCACATCTCATGAAAAGACATTGGGTCCATCACATCACATTTTCCTAATGACACCTAGGATATCACATCACATCTCACATAAAGACACCTAGTCCATCACATCAAATATCACTTGAAGATACCTTGGATATCATATCACATCTCAAACATATACATAACCATAGTAGTAGGGTATCATGAACATATAGGCTATCATCCACATTCCCTCATCCCACCATGTACAACCCTGACTATGAATCACCTAATAATCTCATTAAAATCACTAATAGTTAACATTTGACTTATGGCCATCAGATCCCATGCTTATAAAACATTCATATAGAGAAAGTGGGAAAGAAGGTTTTTCCAACCGTCCAGCCTCATGATTTTGATATTAGGGAAAATTCCCTCAATTTATTTGGCTGTCAGAAAATAGGGATCTCTGTAGGTGTGGTGTATAAAAAAATCCTAATAAAAATAAAATATATAATAGTTAAACATAATCTATGTCAATGTGACCAAATAATAAAAAACACCCAACTACCACAACCTCTACATCTCCACTATCACATGTCACCACCACTGCCAAAACTAATGCATTACACCACCCAACCACCACAAAAAAATCCAAATAAGAACAATTTTAATTAAAATTTCACACATTTATATAATTTTATATTTTTTTTAAAATTCCATTAAACTAATCCATTCAATTTCATATTTTCGCAATGAATTTAATAATATTTTAATTCATCTAAGCCAAAACCACATTTCAATTTCATATTTATCGTTTAACCTTTCCAATTACCATGAATTTTACATCCATTATCATCATTCCATATTCTAATTAAACATTTTAATGTCATTTACCATTTATTATTTCAATACCCAAACTATTTAGTCCAACCCAAATTCATATATTTATTACTCATTACTTTCCATTAATTCAATAATTACAGTACCCTTCAAAGACATCATAAAACTCCTTTAAAAATTATCATATCAACTCTATATTTTTGAACCACAAAAATCCACCAAAATCCAACATGTTTAAATCAATAAACACCCACACCCATTATTCCAAAAATTTCACATTATATGAAATCTGTCAAATCTAAACATAAGGTGAAATATATTAATTCCATATTTAAAAAATCAATTTCTACTACCATCATTAATGGATTTATAATTTTTCATATGAGGTGATTTCTATAATTATATTTTATTAAAAAAATATTTAATGATTTATAAAACAAAACATATTCCACAAAATCATTGAGATTAAATATAATGAAAAATTAATAAAACAGATGTGATATCTCCCCTTCATCATCAATTTCATTACATCTACTTAATTATATTTTGTAATATAACTCTTACCATTCACCCAAAATGAAAAACACAACAATATCAAATATGCACATAAAATAAGAGATAAATCATATCCACCCTGGTATTTCATTTCCATCGAAAATTATCACACCTAGAAACATATGTAGAGAAAGAGGGTAGTATCTTGGGAAATGTTGGAGAAACCTTGAATGAATTATAATAGGATTTAATATTTGATAAGGTGATGTTTGGACCACCAAAACTCAAGAGGAATTTAGAGTGGCTAAAATTATGGTAAATTTTTAACTTTTATATTTACTGTTATCCATACATGGATTTTTTTAAAACACCATCAACATTCCATATTTTATTTCTTATTTAATTAACGCTTAAATCAAATCTCAATTATGGTTTGTTTAGAATACTATAATATGATTGATAACATTTAAATGATTCAAAATAATTCTAACCCATGATTTTAGGATTTTATATCATTGAAAATGTGTTTTACGGGTTTAATAAGAAGAAATTATAAAAGAACTTGGAAAAAATCATTTCCCATTCACTGGTATATAGTGCTGAATAATGGTAAGGTTTTTTTAACATTACATAAGGCCAAATCATGGTTATCTTGATGTTATGGTAGCACGTTATGTGAGTTTAATCCAACTAACATTCATGAAACTATAAAAATCCATACCCTACGCTTATATTAGATTTATAAACTTTAGGGTACCATTATTAGAACATTAGGATCTATGTCTTACAATTATATATGTTTTTGATTACCCTTATGTTGGTTTATGGAATCATGGTATACCATTATGTAGCATATAGAGATAATCCTTATGTGATCTATCACCTTTACAAAAGTGATGAGAAGCAATTAAGTCAACTCATTTACTATTAATAAATAGTGAAATACCGTCACAAAACCATTAAGTATTTAGGATCACCCTTTCATATGATTTATAAAAACAAACTATCACTTATTGATCCTCCTTAAATATTGATACCCCATATTATATCCTTAAAAAAAGATTAATTTTATGTAACTACTAGAATCCCCCATTACCATTATATAATATCAATTTCACATGTAATGGTAAACATTTTATAGAAAATATTACCATTGCAATTAAAATAACTTATCAATAATTAATTAAACAATTTATTATCACTTCCAAAATCCCAAAAAACATGACTAAAACAATATAATCACTTCTCAAAATGACAAATTAAATTCCAAATAAACATTTAAAACATTTAAATTACTCCTATATTTTTTAAAACCTTTTAAAATTTATTTTATAAATGATGATAGAATTTGAAAAATAATTATAAAATTTATGAAATTACTATAAAACACTAGGATACCCCATAATGAAAAACTAAGACTCAAAATAATTTGAACCTTTTCACTTATTATTAAATAAGGTTTCCTTGTATTGGTGTAAGAATAACGATTTGATGGGAAAGATATTTGGTTTGTTAATTAAGTTTTTTCATAAGTCTCAAGAACTCTAAAACTAAAATTTCTTGGGTGTGTAAGTGACTAATATTCATTTTTTACATTATAAATATAAAAGGGTATATTTTCTCATTTTGGTTGGTTTTAAATAAGATATTTAAAGGGTATGTTTTTATCACCATATCAAAAAGTTAATGTCTTGGGTGTCAAACTCTACACATAAAAACTGAGTGATTGAGTCAACAACCAATTTCTTAGTCTAAAAATGTAACTTAACATTCAAAAAATTCCACTTCAAGTCATATTAATCCCTATAGTAACTCATACTGGTGGATTACTTCAATAAATAATTATCTGTGTTACCCCATATGGATCTTAAATTAATTTCACAGGCATATAAACCCTTCTTGGGTTCAAATCAAAATTACTTAACATATTGAGTTAGCTTCATGGAAATCATAAATAATGATGTTAATGAAAAAATTATAGAGGTCCAATCATAACATTTACTAGAGAAACTCATACAATTGGAGACCAATAAATAATTTTTACTTTTTATGGCATTCATAAATGTTCCTCGCTTTCTTCATCACACATTATTTATAAAAAAACTCAAACTAACACACATTAACGTTTAAAAACCACCTAAAATGTTATAATATAATCCCATTCCTTGAATATCATTAGAAAAATGGAATCACTAAGGGGATTTCATGAAATATGAAAAAGATAAAAACTAGGGCATAACCAACGAAAAATAAAAAAACAATAATGGAAATGAAAAATAGATTAAGGAGTACTCTCGGCCTTATCTGTAATATTCATATGTGATATATGAAATTCAAATAAAATCTGATGAAATAGAGATCTTTTATTTAAAGGTTATGTATAAAAAAAGAAAATTTTAAGGGGGGGGGGTGTGGCCTATAGGGAAATAATGAATAGAATTTACCATTTATCAAAATTTAACTAATTTAACAATTAATGAGAATTAAAAAAATATGATAGGTGAAATTGGGTACTTAACAACCTATCATAGGGAATCGAGAACCCCATCAGATTCCCTCGAAGGGGTCACTGACCATCCATATGTTTGATAGGGGAATCCCCATATTTCTTGTAGCCACCGAGTTCCCAGTCTACTACACTGAGTACCCAATGATATCATTCCTTAATTGGAAGGACCCCACAAATTGGGTAATACTTTAAATTAACCCCATCCAATACAAAATTCAATAATATCTCGAAACCATCCAAATAGTTTAGGTTTGAAATTAATTTAAAAAAAAATTCACACCTTATAAAAAATATGTGCATTACAACTTTGATATTTAAGGGGATATTATTTTACAATATATATATATATATATATATCTATCTGTGTGTGTAATTTTGATGTAGATTATGCATCATTATCTAATCAATATATTTATTTGATAACTTTTTTCATTGACAAGACCCAACCCATAGTAACACCAACTATGTTGATGAAAATAAAAATTGTACCATCTCAATTCCACCTATAATATGATATGAGTTAATAATTTCCCCTATGATGATATAATCACATAATTCAAGTCAATTCCATACTGAGTGGCCAAAAATCTATACATATTTCTGCAAATCTATTACATAAATAATATGTATATTCAATTTAAATTAATATGAAATGATATGAAGAGAGAATTAATTTACGTATGTAATATAAAGAAAAATACATGTAGTGAACAAAGTACAATATCCTAATAAAATAAATAAAATAATTCCATATTACAGAACCATAAAAAGATATTCCACCTAATAAAAAACAAAAACATCTTAGAATAAAATATCATTGAAAAGATATATTCTATCCTGCAATCCATCTCTTATTACTCACCAACCACCTTGATCATATATAAGTTGTATGTCATCAATATTACCATAATTATAATGTTATACAGTTTCCCCCATGGGGGTGAGTTTCAAAATACATAGTAGAAAATACAAAGTTCGAAACAAAAAAGGATCACCACATCATTTATAAATAATAATAAAGAAAATAATGTCATATAATAAAATTTTGAACTCATATATTAATGAAAATATATAGAAAATAAAGGTATATAGATACACTTAAATAATTACTATCTTAGTAATCTATATCTATTCTCACAACATGCATCACTCGAAAAATAACAAGGCTCAATAGGTTACACAAATAATAAAAATAGGTTTTTAGAGGTCACATGGTTTTCCATGGAGAAATAATATATCAACATGAATATAAAATGTAATAGTCTTGATAATTTAGGAATTTTTTGGGACCTAGAACCCTTTTAGGGATAATATACACTGCGTGGATACCTTACAAAACCAATGGGTGACCCATGACTCATAGGTATGATATAGTCTACAAGTTGGATAATTGAACTTATCTAAAATATCAGGTACCCGTACCTTTTTGAGAATGAAATTTTATAATTTGATACATAACACTGTTTATGGTATAGAGAATACAGAGACCATGAACAATGCATAAGGACTAGTTTTCAACAAAATGCTCATTTTAATGAATAATTGATAATAAAGTATAACTAAGAAAATAAAAATGAATTATAAATAAAAAATTATTTATGAATATGGTTCTATAATATTTTTATAATAAATCTACATTTACTATTATTGAGGGATAAACATGTATGATGAAAATGGGACTTGAAGAAAGGTTTTATGTTACAATATCATTTGTTTTTGTTATTGTTTACATTAAATTTCAATATGAGGATATTACATGATCTTTGTAAATTACGTCCAATTTTTTTTCTCCAATTTTTATTAAAATAATATTAATGTATTTGTATCACTTAATTCTTTTTGGTAGATAAAAATATCTAGAAAATGTTTTTATGAAAAAACAACCTTATTTACTCTCTGGTGATACATTTTATCAGTCATGTTCATGTTCTCTAAAATATTTTCTATAATTTTATTTTATATGATCAAACTATTATTCAAATTAATTTTAAACCATATTTGAATTTCACTTCAATGTTTTTAAATATTATTTTTACAATGTTATTAAATTATATTATTTATGACTTTTGATAAAAAGTGTAAACCAAATTTCCCATTGTAACTTTATATTATATAAAAGAATTTTTTTATGATTTTTGGATTAATATTATGGGAATTTATAGTTTTTAAATATACAAAATGAAATGTGTCTTTTCCTTATTTTCAAAGAAATGATCAAATTCACATCAAATGTTATTTTTTATTTATATCTATTTAATTTCAAGATTGTTATTATTCATTAGGTATATGATCTAATGATATGATAAATATTATATCACAAAATTTTTTATGATGATTTTTTAAGGATGATTATAAAAACCCTCATTTATTTCCCATAGGTAAATTAATTGACTAGAAAATATTTATTAAACCAATTTCATTTTCCTGAATTATGGTATGATTAACTGATGGAATGTTTGTGAATCTAACATAATTTCATGGTTTATGCTATAATGAAATTTTGAATTTTTTATGAACATGTGGATCACATATGTGTGGTTTCACTTATGTTATGGGTGAGATAAAAATTATATATCCCTCTAAATAATTGGATGAATATTAAAATATCATTAGATACTATATATTAGAAAAGATAGCGAACCTAGTTATGTAGGGGACTCTATTCATTATGATGGAAGTGGGGATGAATCTTGACTAAGGAAATGATGGCATGGAGAGTGAACATAATCAAATATGATAGTCTTGGTAGTGATCCTTGACTAAAGAAATTTTTTTATATTTTTACCTGTATTCAAGAAACCTATATATTATTGTTATGATATTTTCTCAAGGATCATAACTAATAATTGATGACTCTAAACACTTGTGACTTATGTATTTTGTTATGAAAATCCTTATGTCAAGAATCATGATTAATGATCTTTGACTGACTAGGTATGCCTATAGTAAGTTATTATCAGGTTATAATACACATATTCTTATTTTATTCTCACTTATGACTATATATAAATATCACTTATGTTGACCATTATTCAACATATGAGCTCTCTGATTATTAAGTTTCCTTTCACTAGGTTTGGATTAAATGTTTTATGTAAGAAATGTCTTAGAAGTTTATTATGTAAGAAAAATGTTTTAAATTTTTTTGAATATATTTAATTAAATTATATTATTATATATCTAGTCTCAATACTAAAAAAAATTTATTTGTGTAGTGGTTTTCTTGTATTTAATAAAAATTAGCTAAAATTATTTTCTGTTACATTAAAAATATATTTTATAAATATTTTATTTATAAATGACATTAAAATTATTATTTAAAATAAATATTTTGTTGGTTAATATATAACCAAATAAAAACTACTTATTTTTTAAATGTGCAGTGAATATTTCTCCCTATGATTAATATATAAGATTACAAAATGTAAAAAATCATAAAACAAAATATAAAATATAAAAACAGTCTTATGTAATTGATTAGATTTTTTAGCATGTTTTAGTTTTCATTGATATAATATTCATTATAATAAAAAAACTAATGAAGAATCTAAATCCATGGATTGTAAGTCATTTTAGACTCCAGTGAATGATTTTTAATTTAACAAGTTATGAAGAATATTTCATCATTATAAAAAACATTTATTATTAAAAAGTATGTCAATGGGGAAAACTAATAATTACAAACATTAAATTATGGAAAAATAATTATAAATAGAAAGATGATATCTCAAAAGAAATAATTAGTAGAGCGATGATGAAGATAATAAGTGTTCATATCGAATGAATATTTTCATATCATGAAATAATATAAACGATAAACAAAATAATAACATGAAATTAAAAAATTTCTGTGTTAATTGAAATTTTCAATAGAGTACTACTAAAAAACTGAAGATCACATTGGCATGATTCAAAATTTCAACTCTCTCATCAGTTATATTTTAATCAATTTTAAAAAGACATTTTTAAATTTTGTTTTTTAAAAAAGTAAATCCAAAATCAAATTGGATTTTTTTATATCAGTTATACAAATAAATGATTTTAATAACATTTTAACATAGTTTATTTAAAATCCAATAGTCAACATCATTGATAAAATATATTTTGTGTTATACCCAAGATACAAAACTTTTACGGTTTTAGAGAGTGTATTATTATGATATGTATTGAATAATCCAATGAAATGATTCAATATTTATGTTTTTAATTCCCCGATCATCTCAATCTAATGCAAATTGTTGCTGAACAGGTGAAACTGACCCTTTGATGTTACCCATATAAATCTTTATTGGGAATATAGCATTGGATCCTCCTTTGGTCAGAATATCTAGCACGACTTCTAGACCAGAAAATAAAAGGAAACCTCCCACCCTATGTCACTATATTGAGTCATCATCCCCTAGTTCTTTCTCCCCCACTAGGTTCACATTAGGACCTTCCTTATAAACGAAATACATGATAGTCAATCACATGACATGCAATGAGATTTGAAAGATTACATGAGCATAATTAAAAAATGTTAAATTTTTAAAACATTGTTTCCTAAAATTATAGGAGAAGAGTTACATCCTTTTTATTCTACTAACAGTCAACAACATTACTTTAAAATCCCATATTTTGTCATCTCTACCAGATTAATAGAATATGACCTTCAACCCATATTGTTGACATGTACATACTTCAAGTGTTTCTTTTCTTCTTACACACTTCAAGGTACATCCTCCTACCTTGGGACCTTAAGTCTCCAACAATATGGATGTGCACAGTTTGGACCCTTCCAAGAAACTATAGATTTTGTCCGTTTGATGTTAGTTATTGTCATATATAGTAATATATCAATGTAATACTAGTCAATAGGTTTACACCTCCACCCAAAAATCCTAGGAAACCACCATTTATGATTGAAACCATTATATACTAATATCATTTGTAACTGTGTCTACCAACTTCTGATGGATAGTGCATGTATCCTTCTCTAACTTCCACACAACGATCCCCATCCTATGGAACTCTATGAAAAGAATCATAAGTTCCCCCTTCCATTTTTATCACTACATTCTCTTTTACATTATCAAATTTTGAGTTTACAAATGGGATGTTCTGCCTCTATATTCTTACACTCATTATCTATTGTTATAATTATGTTGGAATGTATTTACTAAACTCACGTGACTACTTATGATGAGTTTCCTTTTATTTTTATTTTTTCAGTCTATAAAACTTTGAACTATAATGCCTATATAAATTATATTGACATTATTATTAATGAATTCATTAACCATATCTCATTCATTTATGATGATACAAGATCCAATGAACTCATTCTACCATCATAATTATAAAAACCCATGGGGTTGTTGTATTGGGTTAACCTGTTCATCCAATGTGTATCTCCTAGTATCATTTCCACTAGAGCATCCAACTAATAATACGTGAAATAGTTCTCACACAAAATAATAAAAGTCTGATACCCTATTTATAATATTAGGTTTCCTAATATGGTCTCTATTCTATGCCATCAATAAATGTATTTATCATGAATATGTCAGTTTTCATATACTTTTCAAAGTCTTCTAGAATGAAAAAATGTACTAGAGATCCATAGTGAGTAATGTTTTTGTCTATTAAAACAAATCCTCCCATGTTATTAAAATTATTATATATCCTATCAAATAGATACTATTATGTCACATCCAAGCTCATTACTCTGTAAACCCATCTATCTCCACTAGGTCAAGGAATATGGATTATCATTGAGGAATCCATGAAATATGAGTGGAATTACTTATAAATCAACCTTCCACATACTAGAATACACTAACATATACTATACATGCATGAAACATAAAACTATGAAATTTACTACATAAATATCTATAATGAAATATTCTCTAATATAGTGAAAAATGACATATATGAACATACAATCATAACCCTCATATCTCGAGTATATTCCATCCCATATACTAATGACATGACAATGGTCATTGTTATGATCACATATTCTCCACTAGCTATCTAAATCCACCATCCAAATCCAGAAATCATGATCTTGCGTCCTCTACTTTAACTGATATATATGGTATATGGTTAATATCATGTAAGTGCACTTACAAGGTTGAGAATAACAATATCCTTGTAGGTTTTACAACGAAGTTGTATAGACTTATTAGCAATTGGTGTCTATTTTAACCCACAATTAGTACAGTGTAGACAATCTAATTCCTCTTAAATGCATCACCACACATATCCATGATCAGTCATTATCAATCCACCCATCACTTACTATCATAATTCTCAGCAGATAATAATTTTTTTCAATAATAAATCAATAATCATAAGTCCAACGACCTAGTAAATCACCTTATATGAATTAAACAATAGATGTTCGAGGAAATAAATGTCTCCATCCATATTATAAGCACTTGAAAAAACATATGTCTCCAACTATCAGTGATGTATTAGAGAAAATATGCATCACCCCAACTAGAAGTGTAAACATGGTTGGATGTTTATGGAAATAAAAATTTCCATAGATTATTATATATACTACTATACTAGGGGAAAACAAATATTCAAGGATTCATTTATATTTATATTCCCCCAAATATTGTGGAGGTATAGAGATAATATTTGGTGCATAATTTTCTATGGGGATCCCTATTATGGGAGAGAAGTGCTGTCATGAATGAGTTGTCATGACACAGAAAATTGGTTATGTTTTTATGGTTTATTTATAGACTAGGGAATACCATAGGTCTTCCCCCAAGGATATTTTGTAATTTATTGTATGGTTTTTTAATAAAGATTTCTGAAAGGAGTGATTTTGAAAACAATTTAAAGAAAATAAATTTATCAAAATAGTTTAAAAGTTGAAATATCAAGTAGATTTTGAAAATATTTATTAAAGGGGTCATTGAGATTTCACTAAAGAAATTTCATGTTCATATTTCGTAGATAATTTTTCATGTTTCTGAGTAACTCTTTGGTGGAAATTAATTGGAATCCTGATAAATTCCTTTGATTTTATTTGAATGCTTAATTAACTAATCCTTGACATAACAATTGTATTGTTAAGGTCTAGAAAATATTCTTGGGATAAGAGCTTCAAAATCAGATTGAAATCTCATTATGGTAGGTATGAAATGGATTCTTGTGTTTTCCAATAAGAAAAATTGAAGTCATGCACTCAAAACATCACATTGATCAGTTAGAAATTTAGAGAATAACATTCACATGTATCAAAAAAACATTCAAATATTAAATCAGCTAATATAAAAGGAATTAAATGTTTAAACACCAAAATTACACCAAAAAATTATCTAATATATGAATTATAACTCACTTTACATGTGTTTAACTCCCTAAAAATGAACACCCACCATTTATCCCGACATCGAGAGGAGGAGGAAGCCCGGGTGCATCTCTTTCTTCATTTAGACTCACCCTATGAAGATAGGAGCTCCAAAACATCCAAGGGCATGAAATGAATCATATAAAACATTAATTTAGGAGGAAAAAAACTCTCTTGGACTAAATCCTAAATTGGGATCCCAGGGATCCATGTAATCGGAAAATTGGAAGGTTGTTTTAAGCACCGTGATTTTTGAGAAACCTCTTGGACCATGGTTTTTGATGGAAATAATGACTTATATAGCTTATTAAAAAAGTAAAAAAGTTTTATACCCACCTCCTTACTATCTAGACCGAATATTTGGACCCATTTGGAAAATCAAATATTGAGATATTTACATAACACAACACAACACTTTTGAATTCATGCAGACTCATTGTCATGTATAGATATGTCTGGATGGACTATAAGTTGGAAGAATAGGGATTTGTTTCATTGATAATAGTTGAGTATAATTAACTTTTGGACCATCCCACAAAATTCATCACATGTGGATGCACGGTTTCATTGAGGTGTGTGGTTTAGTATACTTGTGTTCTTGGATCCTGCAAAATTTGGCCGGTTTTTCTTAAACATCCTTATGGGCGGTCCAAATCACCACCACCTTCAATGAAATTATCAAAAAAAGTTACATTTCCTATTTTAACATATATAATAAAAAAATAATTATACTATACATGAAGTTAATTTTTTTATTATTTTAATAAATTTCAATAAAAACAAGTTTATTATAGTGGTCTAACAATGAAAATGAAACAATGTCTCGTGGTGCGATCACACCCCACACATAAACATTTTCACTCCTAAAAAATTAATATTTCAAAAAATTATTCATGTTGATATTTACAACTTCATAATGATATAACATTAAATAAATGTTAATTCTAGATAGAAATGTGATCAAATAAAAAATCACATTGAGGAGTTATTCATAGTAAGAATGGGAAAAGACATCACAAAAATTGTATGAAAACAAAATTCCAAGAGACACATGATACCAATGAAATAAGATAATTAAAAATATAATCATGTTCCTAATTCTCTATGTGTGTGTGTCTGTCAAAAAAGTCATCCTATTCTTCCCACTTTCTATCAAGTAAATATATGTTAGTTTTAAAATCATATACTTACATGATCATTTCCACGAAACATCCCCACATCCATTGCAAATAAATTACATTAACCACTCACATTATCATTCCATGATGTCATCCCATAAGCTCCAAACATATATATCAACATATGTTTTACATTTCATCACTGCCCAGATTTATTATTTTTCCAAATGATTCACTTGTAAAAAATATCACACTCTTCTCACAACCGATGTTTGATCACATAATGACACAAATTTTAATAGCGATATCAAGATAAAAATTTAAGGAATTGTGGTTTTTGACATGACCAAGACACAACCAATTTTGTTTTGTTTTTTGAGGCATTTCAACAGTCAAATAGCCGGTACACACACATAGGTCAATCTTGATCAGTAATGAAATAGATCATATATGGAATGGACATATAGAAAAATATATTTTGAATGTAGATAAAAATTAACCTAACTTATATTTACCTTCCATTAATTATGAAAATTTTACACATCAGGGTTGGAAGAAAATATGTGTGGATGGATTAAGTGAAACAGTTATACCGTTAACTATTCAAAAAATGGTTACACTCTTCTCAATGGTTTCAATCTGTTAAAACCATTTATATTATCAAAAAAGAAACAAATTTCAACAGAAAGTCACCCCATACTATTGAATTCTTACTAAAATGCAGATTTCATCAGAATTGTTTTTTGAATGTGAAATTTAAATGATATAGGGAAATTTATCATGCATTTTCAATAACATTCCTAATTAATAGGCATAATTTTTCATGACAATGTAGGCATAAAATAAATAATATTTTAATAGAAAGATGATGGTGATGGAAAGAGGAGAATGTATCAATACTATTTTGCAGGATAAAAAGAGAAAGAAGATGAATGTTGGTGAAAATTACCAACTGACCTAGAAATAATCCCAAACCCCCCCCCCCACCCCCACCTATAGGGTGAAGCTTCCTCACTAAAATAAAATATAATGTGGGATAGAATGATAAAAACTACTAGGTGTCATTACAGTAATCCTTCTTGAACATAGAGTTACTCTATTGGGGACTCTGGAATGTCATCATGGAATTGCTTCAACTGCTTCCCTTTGGTTGTGAATGTTTGATTTGTTTCTCCATTTTAAACCTGAACAACACCAAATAGAGATACATTAGTAACTGTTAATTGTCCAAAATAGTGGTAATGAAGCATACCTAGATGAAACATCTGAATTTCATTGTAAATTAAGACCTTTTTTCTAATGTGGAACTAACGATGAAATAATATGTGGTCATGGGTAGCCTTGGTTCACTCATTATAAATCCAAGAGTCCTCATATAAATCTCTACTAATTTTCTCTAGCTCCTAAATATGTAACATCCTTTGAGAACCTACACTAGAAAGACTATAATTGTAATGTTTAATGGTAATTTTTGCTCGGTGCTCTATCTCAATTGGTAAATGAAAAATCATTCAAAACACTTTCCGATTTGGTGACATTCCAGTGGGAGTTTTAAAGTCATTATAGTAAGCTCATAATGAATCAACGAGTCTAAGAATCCAATCATTTTTGTTGGGTTGAATGGTTTTTTGAAGAATCTGTTTAACCTCCCTATTTGACACATCATCTTGAACATTATATTGAATGTTATATGCATTAGACACATGGTGGATGACCCTATACTGATGAAAAATAGATTTAATTGTTAAATTGTAGAAATAAGAACCCTGGTCACTGATGATTACCGTAGGTAATCCAATATTACAAAAAAGTTTGGTTCACCCAAATTTCACAATATTTATGGAATCATTAGCCATTATGGTGTGTGATTCTTCCATTTTTGAAACATAATCCACTACCAGAAGAATGTAATGTTTATCAAATTAATTTGGAGTGGTCCCATAAATTTAATTCCCCAAACATAAATAATATCATGGAAGAGAAAAAAATTTGTGTAATTATAGTTCCTTTAGATACATTCCCTATATTTTTATAGTGAATCCAAGAATTAAAAAAATCATGGGAATCCTGAAAAAGTATTTTTCAAAAGTGTGAAAAATACAGGACCTTGAGATATTTCCATTAGGGACCAAAGTGGCCCCATAAGAAAGAGTTTTGAATAACCAAATGACAGAATGATATTCACTACTGGAAACACAACACCTAAGGACTCGATCACTACTTGTGCGCCAAAGGTATTGGTCACCCAAAATGTACCAAAAATGACTCATGTTTTAGAGAGTCAATTGGTTTTTTTTGAAATCTGCATGAATGAAATATTCTACCAAATAATTTATAATTTCTACAGACCAAGGAATTGAATCTTACACTCAGTACAATTACTCATCTCAAAACATGACATTAACGGGAATATATGCGTATGATTTAATGTCCAGGGAAGGTTGGAGATTACTAAAATGGTAATCCATCATATTATCTGCTCCTTTTTATCTCTAATTTATAAATTCAATTCCAAAAAGAGGAGTATGTAATTAATGAGACATGGTTTGGAATCCGATTTCTTAAGGAGATAGCGGAGGGTATCAGTGTTTAATTACACAATTTATTTAGTCCCAATATGAAATGACATGAATTTATCCAGGGAAAACACAATGGACTGAAATTATTTTTTAGTTATGGTGTAGTCTTCATGGGAAGGATTCAAAGTACATGAGGCATAGGCAATGACACATGAATCTTGATAGACCCTTTGTGATAAGACATCCCCAATATATATTGTAAGAGGCGTCACACATGATCTCAAATGGAAAATCCAACCGCGGTGGTTAGACTATCAAGGTTGATGTGATACTCTATATTTATTTATTAAAAGTTTCCTAAAATTTTTATCAAAAACAAATTCAATAACTTTTAGGATATATATGGAGAAGGGGGGTGTAGTTTTACTAATGAATGAATAAAATGATCGTAAAATCAAGAATGAACTTGGAAATACCGCACAATTAGTACTTTTTTGGGAAATGTTAGGGAAGAAATGACATACACTGGTGATTTTTCTACTTGGATAACATCCCCATAAATTACTTGTCCCAAAAGCATAGCTTGGCTCAACATGAAATGAGTTTTCTCATAATTTTATAAGAGATTCATTTCAATATAGCAACATTGGACAGAACAAAGACTACAAAAAAAATTATTAAGAAAGGAGCCATAAATAATGAAATAATACATGAATAATACCATGAAATTATCCTGGAAATCTGAAAAATTAATAATCATGCATCACTGGAATGTACCCAAAGAATTTCACAGAAAAAATGGCATCCATATATATGAAAATGTTCCAAATGGGTATGTAAAGGATGTCTCTTCCTGATCAATGTGGTCAATATGGATCAAAAAGTATCCAAAATAACCATCATGGAAATATTAATGGGACTTCCCTACTAACCTCTCTAGAATTTGGTATATGAGTAGCAATGAGAAATGGTCCTTCCAGGTGTGTTGGTTTAGTTAGAGATAGTCTATACAGATAGACCGACTATTCTGCACATGAGTCAGAACCAATTCATTGTTTTCATTTTTAATTACCCTAAGAATAGTTTTTAGGGACCCATTATAATGGACTAACCCATTAGAATTTTGATATGTGGTAAACGATCCCTTCAGCCAATAATTTTGGAACCACATTTTAAACAACATCTAGGAAATTTTAGTTTAGTGGACATTGTGAATGCCTCACTGGGTTAGCCTCATCATTTAACAGTATGCAATGAGTGAAAATTGACAAGATAATACCACAAATATCCACTAGTGACCATTCCAATTCTTTCTTATACTCACCCAAAATTTCATGCAGTCCCAATTCAGTCTTAGGAGGGATTGAACTAGCAATGATGATCTGCAACTTGATTCCATTCTCAATAATGGAATATTTTAAATCTTTGGGATGTTTTTTTGTTCAAATTCAGTTTTATTATGGATTTTTGGGAGTGTTTGTGAATTTGAGAGGTCATTATTCTCATCTAAAGGCTCTATGGTATCATCCTCATAATAATAATGGTCTTTTATAGTATTATCAACATCATCTATGGTCATGTGATCCTCTATGATCAAGAAATTATCAATTAACTAACATGCATGAGGTTTTTATAATCCACTACAATAATCAATGCATGATTCATTTCCTAGAATATAAATTGAGGATGGAAACTCAGAAAGGCTATATCGGAAAAGGAAAGATGTTTTCTCAGGGGAAGAGAGTATATCAATTGAATTAAAAGAGATTGAAGAATGTTCTTTTGAGGGGTGCATCATGGCATCAAGGATGTTGAAGTGGACAATGTCACCACCAAACTATATTGATAACGTAACATTGTGGACATTAATTATGGTCTAGGATGATTCATGGAATGGTATTCCAAATATAATTTGTTAATGTCCATTCATCATATCATCTTACATTTTTAGCATATAAAAATCAGTAAAAATAATTAAAATTTGAAACCTCCTAAGAACATCCTCTAACACACCATAGGGGTATACAGTACTTCTTTTTTATAATTTCACAACAATTCCAATGGGATTAAGTTCTCCAAACTACAATGATGAGTATAAAGGGTGAGGCGTCACATTTATAGATGCATCCAAATCATGTATAGAATTGGAAAATGATTAATCCCCTATAGTGAACAAAATCGATAATGTCCCAAGATAATTTAACTTGGTGGGATGTGATGGATCTATCAATGCTGATATTTCTCTCCCTAGGATCACCTTTTCGTGATCTTGATGTCTTCTTTGGTGTCTCTATTAGAAACATGAGGTATCATGGAATTTGATTCATGAAATCAATCAAGGGGATATTGTTCGACACTTGTTTGATTATTTCCATTATTTTCTTATCAAGTTCAGTTTCCTTTTGTTTTTCTTGGATGGGTGGACATTTGAGAAAATTGAAGAGGAATGGTTCAGATTGGTGACTCATCAATACACACACTCTTTACTTTTTAAGGGCTTCTCTCAAGACACCAATTTTAATATCTAGGTCAAACGATACCAATGGTTGTGATGGTGGTTTCCATAGGAGGGCATGACTCTATTAGAGTGGTCATTTGGATTTTAATCTGAGTTCATTTTCTAAAGGTGATGTAATTGAAATTTCTTTTATCCATTGGGTTAACTATTGGTTAAGAGGGTAGTTTACCCAACCCAAGACTTTGTATTTCCCCTACCTATTTACCTAGATGGCCTAATTGAGTTTTTTTATATTGTATGCCAGTATGGGTGGTTTGTTAGAAGTATAGATTATTGGCATCCATTTGTTTTCATCCAATCTTCTAGGATAGACTCCAGTTTTGGAGATTGATGGTGAAAATTCATTTGTTGTGGTTGAGGATATCTGGGCGGTAGTGGATTAATACTCTTCCCTGGATGGTTCTATTGTTGTTAAGGTTTTCGTGAATACACCCCTTTCCTATAAGAATAGTTTTTTTCCACCTTGGGTTGGATAGATATTATGGTTATTTCTTAAAGTGTTGGTTATAGGGGTGGCCTAGAAGTATTTATTCACATCCCTCAAATTATTCTCTAAATTGAGGACATTGGTCACAGTAGTGGGTGTCCGATGAACATGAAGGTTCCGTGCACAGCAGAAGCATTGTTGGGATGTCACCCAACATTGATTTTTACCATGATCAATTATTATTCTGAGATGAATAAGATGATGAACGCCAGTCCCCATGGCCTCTGAAGGCCTCCGATCAATATTACTCATTCTCTGGGTGCTAGAGTGGAGAAGTGAGTATCTTGTGTCGGTCATTCTTGACCACTTGTTCTTCGGCCTTGAAGAACATCTCTCATTCTTGAGAGGGCAGATAAGAGGACTTGAGAGAAAAAAATTTGGGCTCAACAATTCTCAATTCACCAGGCATGCGGTATGCATTACAACACAATATGCCTACTTCACTATTTATATACATTGAATTTTAGTTAGAATATATAATTTCATAGAAACAATTAAATACATTCGTGAACATTGAGAAAACCCAGGCTCATAACAACAATACCGAATCATTATTCATGATGCACAAACATACACAAAACATAATTTTAAATAAAATTTTGTGTCACAAAATAGTATCAGCGTCATTATTATTTTAACTTGTGCCAACTCGTTAAATAATAATTTATCATCTTGAAAATAGTTATTTTACTACCGGACCAACCTTTGTCCTCTCAAACTCCACTTCCATTAATTTAACACCTGAATAAATAAATAAAAAAATTATTCTCTTAAATAAATATTTTATTTACAAACTAGTAAATAAATTTCGTGTGACAGTTCTATTTCAATCAAAGGGCCGAGATATTAACTTCCATAAATGGAATAGACAAATAATTCCTCAAATTATCCATTAATAAAATGACACCCATGAAACTCATAATGCACCAAACACACCCTACATCCTTACAATTATCTCCATGATGGTATTTATCGGTAAATCAAAGTGCACGAGTCATGAAACACATTAATGTTAATCCTAAATTATAAGGATCCTTAGTCACACTCATAGATAGAAATATCCAATGACACTAAAACATGTGGAATTTGTTCTATGGGGTCTATTATCATAATCTCTTATCTTAGTTGTTACCAAGTGAGAACTTCATGAGAGGAAGTCTCATCTGCTTATGAGTACTTGCACCTGACGACATTCAATGCTATGTGTCCTATCATATTATGTGATCCAACCAAATAACTATATTTAACAATATTGTTATAGAATTTTTAGGTTCTTATCATAGCGGGGAACTTCCATGTCCTTATCAATTTAACAAATACTCTAAGACTTTATTACATCATAGTCATGAAAAACAATAAACTATATGTAACAATAAATTAAATATCCATGTAATCAAGGTAAAAATAGTTGGTTCTAGGACACAAACTCTTAAAAATACAAGATAAACTATATCTAACTACTTACAACTTTTATTCCACTAGACCTCACATGATGATCAAGTTTCTGATGAGTCGTGCATTAATCAAGTGGTCCTCCACATTCTCTTATGTGGAAAAACTTTTCACTGTAACTTCACCTCTCTAAGAAAAATCCTTTAGAGGATGATACTTCTAATGTATGTGCTTCATCCACTGATGTGACCTTGATTCTTTTTCAAGAGCCACTACTGCAGTATTATCACAGCACATTGTGATGGGATCTTGAATACTAGGTATCACATCTAACTTCTAGACAATGATTCGCATCCAAACTGCTACTTTAGCTGCCTCAGAAGCAGAGATATACTCAGACTCTACTACAAAATTTACGACCACACTCATCTTTGAGCTGTTATATCTCACTGCACCTCCATTAAAAGTAAAGATGTATCCGGTTTGAGACTAAATGTCATCTTGATCAGTCTAGAAACTAGCATCTGCATATCCTCTATTGAATAGTTGTTTATCTCCTCCATAGACCAGGAACATATTCTTAGTACACCTTAGACACTTTAGGATAGTCTTGATGCCATCCCATGGTGGTCACCTATGTCCTCTTGTTATCTACCTACCACACTCAATGTGTAGGTGGCATCAAACCTAGTACATAGCTTATCATACATGACTAACCTAATCACAGATGTGTATGAAGTCATTGACACAATTTTTCATTCCTCATGTGACTGAGGAAAAAATTCCATGTAATGATTAATCCCATGTGACACTGACATCAATCCCCTTTTGGATTTTTCAATACTGAATCTATTCTGTATATTATCAATGTTTTTACATTTACTTAGTCCCATTAATCTCTTGGATATATCACGATGGATCTTGGTCCCAAGAATATATGCTGAATCACCCAAGTCCTTCATGGAGAATCATTGATTTAGTCATGACTTAATAGACTGTATGACTGGTATCTCATTTCAAATAAGTTATATGTTATCAAAATATACAATTAGGAAAATGAATACACTCCCACTAAACCATTTGTAGACCCAAGGATCACATTCATTCCTGATAAAACCAAATTATTTTATGTCATAATCAAAATGAATGTTCCATGACGTGGATGATTTCTTTAATCCATAGTGGATTTCTGCAACATTCATACATTATTGGCATCCTATGGAGTCAAAAATCTGTCAGGTTGTGTTATGTGGACATCTTCCTGAAGGTTTACACTATGGAATGTTGTTTTGATATCCATTTTCCAAATCTCATAGTCATGGTAAGTAGCAATGGAATGTTAAATTTCTATGGATTTCAGCATAGAAACTGGTGAGAAGATTTCATTGTAGTCAATTTCATAACACTATTTAAACCCTTTTGAAACTGATTGTGCCTTCTACGTACTAAGTTGTCCTTCCATGTCCAATTTCATCATGAATACCTATTTTCATCCAATTAGATTTACATCAATAAGAGGATATACCAAAATCTATACATGGTTTTGGTATATGGAATCCATTTTAAAATTCACGGCTTCTTGACACATGGAAATGTTTTTGCCACTTACTGCTTCGTTGTAGTTTAAATGATCATTATTATCATATAATAACGAGTCACCATACCTGGTAACTAGAAAACCATACCATTGTAGTTCTCTAACCTCCCTTGTATTCCTACTTTGTACTTGTGTCTTTGAAATAGATTCTTCTTCCATGGGGCTTTGTGGAATCTGTTTCTATACCAAATCTTGTGTACCTAGAACCATGACTTCATTGAAGTATATCTTTCTCCCACAATCTCTTTTAGAGATGTAAACCCACTCAAGGAATATGGAATATTTTTCCACTATATGATTTTCATCTAAGAGGTTGTATAGGTAATATCCCCTTTTTTTCCTTAGGGTATCTTATAAAGGTACACATTGTGACTCTGGGTGTGATTTTACTACCTAAAGGGGAATTACCAAACATTTTGCTACCTCACACATGTAAATATGATAACATGGCTTTTATTCAACTCCAAAACTCATACGGAATACCATTTATCGATCTAGTTGGTACATGGTTTAGTATGGGTACCGTTATTTATAAGACATACCCTCAAAAGGATAATGGAATACATGTATGAATCGTCATTGATATCACCATGTTTCAACAAGGTAGAGTTCCTCCATTCACATAAAACATTCTATTGAGGTGTATAAGGAGAAGTGATTTTGGAAAGGATCCCGCCTCTTGTAAGTAATCAATGAAGTCCTGATTAATATATTCCCCACCTCAATCTGTGTAGAGTTTCTTAATTTTCCTAGCATGAATATTCTCAACTTCATTCATGAATTCCATGAGCTTATCAGAGGAATCTGACTTATACCTCATTAAGTAGATATATCCATATCTACTGAAATCATAAGTAAATTTTATGAAGTATGAGTATGCACTCCACACTTAAATTGGAAATGTCCCACGCAAATCATTATTAACCATTTCAAGAATCTCTTTATCCCTTTCTCCTTTCACACCACATGAGGCTTTGGTCATTTTTCATTATAAACTTGCATGAAATATGAGAAGTGGTTTTAGTTCCAAAGAATATATATATCCATCTTGATATAACACTGTCAAGAATTTCTCATTTACATGACCTAGCCAATGATGCCAATGTTGGTCGTGGTATGAGTCATGTGAAGGGCCTTTATCATTGATTTCTATTACTTGGTTTGCGTAATGAATCACATAATTACTATTGTATAAATGTGACCTACAAAAAAATGATATCTTCAGAAAAGAAGAAAAATTCCTTTCTAAACATGAGAACTAATCCATATATATCTAGTATGGATACATAAATTATGTTTTGGGTTACATAAGTCACATAAAAAAATCCCTTTAACAACAAGATCATCCTAGTTGGAAACGTGGGGTGGTAGTCCCCAATAGCTACATCAAGTCTAGCTCTGTTGGCTGCTCATATATCTACCTCCCCTCATTCAATATTCCTAAATCTACATGGTTCATGAATTTGGACACATATGTAAGCACCAAAAGATATATCTAACACCAAATTTGTAGAAAAATATAGATTGTATTTGATAAAAAATGCACCTAATGCTTCCCCTTGCTTCTAAGGTTGGGTACATTTCTTTTCCCAGTGGCCCTTCTTTCCACATGTGAAACAAACAACCTTCTGTTCCCCTACCTCCCCTTTGATCTTCCTTTTCGTGGAAGGCCATGAGGAAGCTTTGGGAATAATGCCCTTGGCCTTCCCTTCCCTCTTATTAACCATAAGGACAGATGGATTTTTGAGCTTCATATATTTTTCTACTTGGTGAATGGGGATAAGAAGATCAGAAAGAGGCTTCTCAATGTTGTTCATATTGAAATTCATAACATAGTTTTAAAATCTCTGAGGTAGTGATGCGAGAATGAGATCGGTTCCCAGTTCATTGGGGAGTTTAAACCCTAGAACCTCCATGCGCTCAATGTACCATATGATCTTGACTACATGATGCCTAGATGTGCAACCTTCTACAAGCTTGCTCTGATAGATATACTTAGAGATCTCAATCCATTCCTGTCTTTCCCACTCCAGGTAATGGCCATAGAGGTTCTAGAGCATGGTATAAGAACCAATGATTTCATGAGACCTCATGAGATTAGTATACATTGATGATAACAACAATTATTAAACATCGTCTTCATCATTCATATGTTTCTCATAGACTAGGAAATCATCATCACTCGCCTCTTTGGAAGGAAGATCAGGTTATGATGACTCTATCATGTAAGACTTATGTTCATGGCGTAGGTTTACCGAAATAAGTCTAAACCATTCCTAGAACTTACTACTGGTAAGGATGTTGTTTTTATCCAGAATTGATCACATGGAGAGTGTGGTTGATGAGCATGTCATTTTTATTCTATAATTAAAATACCATAGCATTAGTAATTTCTTTATTACATTTTATGAGAAATAATAAATTTTATTAAGTCTCCCACTATTTTATGATGTCCCAATGGACCTCACCATTGAACTTGGAATGTCAAGTTATCATGATATTCAAGTGGCATGAATCCATATTCCCCAACACATAACACCAAAAAGCATTGGTCAAGATATTATATGGAATTTAGGTAGGCAGGTCTTTGCCAACTGTGGGATTACATCTCCTTGATATGTTGAGTGCACTCCCCAATCCTGAAATCATGGATTTGGATTCCCTAAACTCTTACCTCCAATATTAAATCAATTCTAGTATGTTCTTATCATCTTGAAGTAGTATGGTTAAGTCAACCCGAAAAATTTCATAAAGGCATCTTGTATAGAATTTTCCCCACAAGGGTTTGTCAAACATATCGTTTTATTGATATTTTCCCTTAATGAAGTAACAGAAGGATCAGTATGAATTTATATTTTATTTGAGCGATTTTTATCTCTTATGCATGAATTGATTATTATCAACTTCTTTTTAATATTAAGTGGAAGTTACTTAAGTGATTAACCAAGTCTTGATAATATTTATGAATAATTCTAGTATATTTTAGTTCCATATTTCATGCTTGTTTAATTCATTAATTATGTGATTATAACAACACATCCATAATGATAATCCATAAAAATGTAATAAAGAATATAATGTAAATAGAATGATCATGAGATTTTCTAATTGTTAGTTTATCTAGCGGTTGATAAACTAACCCTGGGTTAGGGGAGAAAGACCTTGAACCTATTGGGATCGTGTTTATAGCTTCAACTTGTTAACCACTATATCTCTTCTGATTGGTTTCATCTAGACTCCATCTTGAACCACCTCCATGATCATGGGAGTTCCTTCCATTACATATGACCTTTTTTTAACTCACATGTTGGTTAGGCGTAAAAGGGGTTTTATATAATTGAAATCATGGGCACCCAATCCATACATATTATTGAGGAGAAGGCTCGCATGACAACAATGTTAATTCAAATAAAAAAATTAAATGAAACCATCCACATACAAAGGTATTGGTATAGCTTGTGATCATCCATACACGCACCAATATTTACGCACAAATAAAACTAGCATTCAATTATTTAATTGTTCTTATTTAAAATAAATCATGTTTTAATCAATTAATTATAATCATTAATTAATCAATAATTTTAACTTAAATCCTTTTCTGAATCTCCTTGCGATTCTCATCCATCATAATTTTAAACAAATAAATTCATTTATATTTTTTTGTACCTAACATGTACATTGGAGGAAACTCAGTGAATTCCTATTCATAACTACCCAATGAGTTGAAATGAAAATTATGCCAATGTCAAATTACACACACATATATAAAACACATGTCACTTGTTGTGCCTCATTTTTACACCTACATGATGGTACACATATCAAGGGATTGTATAATATAATAATAAATTTTAATAAATATACATAATTTGGATGAGTACACGGCGTGTAGTTCCAACTACACGGCTTGTACTATTGTTCACTGTCTATCTGAAGTATACGCCCAGGGAAAATGCGTGTGAGGGAACTTCAGAAAACTTCAGAGTACATGGAATGTTCAGTTGGCCACACACCGTGTAGTTCCTCACTACATGGTATCCAGATGGGCTAGCCGTGTAAGGTGTACAGAGTCCAACCCTAACACGGAGGGACTACACACCATGTCTATTTGGGCTACACGGTGAGTAATCCGCAAACTGTGTGCCACCTGTTCTTGGTCAACAAACAGATTCATTTAAGACATAGAAAGACTCCAACAAATGGCATAGTTTGGTAGACCAGTTCAATGCATTGAATCTTGACTACATGGCGTGTACTACCGAATACACTCGGTGTGTTATATAGTAGTACGACAAAGAATCTTTGTCACCTCTGGATAAGATCCTCTATTTTATTTGAATCAAAATTAAATGAAAAGGGAATTTATATAAGGTGAATGAGAAACGAAAGAGGTGGAATAGATCATGAAATTATGATTTGAAAAATGATTAACTTGACTTCAAACAACTAAATTATTAAATGTGTATGTCAACAATGAAATATTTAAATAATTCTAAACTACGATGTCACTGATCTCATTCAACTTCAAGGTTTCAATGCAGTGGAAGCGTGGTTGGGAAGACACCCAAAATTAATTTTTACCATGATCAGTGATTATTTTGAGATCAATAAGACAATGAACAACATCATCCATGGAATATATTCATGGATTTAGATAAAGAAAAAAAGAGGCCTGAATACTTTAGAGAGAATCTTAAACATTATGTTTATAGTTAAATTAATTAATTTAATAAAATAAAATAATTCTCTGATCTTGGGTGTTTTCTTGATGATGTTGATCATCTAGAATGACCATTCTGGATTATATCGTTGCATTGGAAAGGATCCAAACAAGAATACATCTAGCGGTGATCCACATGTGCTCTGATGGCCTCTGATCGACTCTGCTCATTCTCTAGGTTCTACAGTGGATAAGTGAGACTCATGTGTCTGTCACTCTTGATCTCTTATTTTTCGGACTTGAAACAACTTATATCGTTCATGAGAGGGAAGAGAAGATGATTCAAGAGAAAAAGTGTTTTTCTCAATAATTATCAATTAACCAAGAATTTCATGTGGTATATCACATAACAGTCCTACTTTTCTATTTATATAAATTGAATTTCAGTTACAATATTTTATTTCATAGAAAAAATTAAATACATTAATGAACTTAGAGAAAACCCATTCTTATAATGATAATACTGCATCATCATTAATGGTGTGCCAACTAGCGCAAAATGGAATTATGAAATAGAATTCCGTGTCAAAAAATAATAGCAGCAACATTATTATTTTAACTTGTGCGAACTAGATAAATAATTATATACCAAATTTTAAATATTTATTTTAATACCAGAACAATCTTGGTCTGATCAATCTCCACTCCATTTATTGAACACCCAAGTAAATAAATAAATAAATTATTTTCCTATATAAATATATTTTTTACAAACTATTAAATAAATATTTATGAAATGTTAAATAAAATAAATATATTTTTTTAATTTATGTGATCCTTTTAACTTGAATAAAATTATTCCACATTATCGAGAATAGTATTTATTTCATTATTTAAATTCAAATAGAATTTAGCCGAGACCACCAAAAACCCTTAGAGTGTGATCCTCAAGGATTCATTTTTTTTGGCATTATGTGGGCTTACCTAAAGTCTAAGAGTATAGTCTACAAACAGGTCAACGAACCCAAGAGAAATAAACTAAAGTCACTACAATGACATACACATACGAATGCTCACTGTGTAATATAATCCCTTGGACGCAATTTCTCATCAAGAAGGTTTTGTGATAGTGTCATAAAATTTTATTTTTTATATGTCGTTCCTTCTCTACCTGAAATAATATCATCGTTATACCATGGCCAAGGAATTTCATGAAAAGGTTCTATTTCAATCTAAGGGCCAAGATATCAACATTCATAAATGGAAAGGACATTTCATTCATTGACTTATACATTAATAACATGCCACACGTGACGCACCAAACATACCCTACTTCCCGAAAACTATCTGCATGACAATTTTCTTTAGTAAATAAAGGTGTGTAAGGCATGCCACATATTAATGATAATATTTTAGTGTAAAGATCATTACACATTCTCACAGATAGAAATATCTGATGTTACTAAAACATGAGGAATTCATACTAGCGGGTCTGTTTTCATAATCTCTTATCTTGGAGATTACCAAGTGCGAACTTCATGAGAGGAAGTCTCATCTGCTTATGAGTACTCGCACCTGACTGTCTTCATTATTTTTCCCATCACAATATGACATCAAACCACAAAACTCTATTTGAGAATATTGTTAAAGCATTTCAAGGTTCTTATCATAGTAGGAAACTACCATGATGTTATCAATGCAGCAAATACTATAAGACATTATTACATCATTGTCATGAAGTACAACGAAAAATATGTAATAATACATTAAATATCCAAGTAATCAAAGTACAACCAGTTGGTTCTAGGACACCAACTCTTATAGAACATATACCACAATGGATGGGTTGATGAGATTGAGATTTCACTTGGGAATGTGCGGTCTACGATGAAGGGTACTTACATCTTCAAACTATGAGTGCACCGTATTCTGGAATTCAGAACATTACGCATCATGGACACCTCTATTAGGTACATAAGACCTTGTACCCAATTGTTGAGTTTTTTGTGCCATGTTCCCTGTTATAGTTCTAGAAGCACATACCTTTTTATCAGTAAGTGCACCACCTACAACAACATCGATCATATTTCCATCAATAATTATTAAACCATCATAAAAATACTAAATTAAATGTTGATAACTTATTTGGTGGTGTGGGAAAAATGTAAAATACCTTTTAAATAATTACAAATATTCATGAAATGTTTCCACATATGAATGTCTAATACCACATATTTCATTCCATAAGGTTAAAATTAGATATTTTGAGAAATAGTTTTCAAGAAAAAGGCATTTCATATCCTCCCAACATTAAATTGGTGAATTATCAAAGTAAATCCAATCTTTTGGGGTACCTTCTAATAATAATGGGAATCCCATAAGTTTTACTTCATCATCAGCCATATAAGAATGTTTTATTGTCAATCTCAAAATATGAAATTCATTTAAATGCTTTTTTGGATCTACATCCATGAGTCTATGGAAACATGCTAATAAATGAATTATACTGGATTTTAATTTAAAATTGGGTGTCTCGCCTTTCATTTTTTTGTATGTGGGTTGAATATAAACATCAAGAAATGTTAGTTAGTCTAATTTCTAGTTATTTTCACTAATTTTATGCATGTTATATTCCGTTTTAATTTGTGTTTTAGTGGAATAAGTAGAAATATCAATAATAGTTTCGAAGTTTTGTGTTTCCTCATTCAAAAGGGTTCTCTTATGTGTCTCGGTGTCACTGACATAGGATCCACTTTACTTTAGGTCTGAAATGTGTTAAGTCTCCAAATAGAAAATTATTCATGTACCAAACCTAAAAAATAAATAATTAATAACACCAAAATATAGGTAAATGTAAAAAATAAAACAAATAAATATTCAAAAAATTTACAAAAATATTATCAAAAACACGCACTAAAAACCAAATGGCTCCCTAGCAACAATGCAAAAATTTGAAAATTTTGTCATGAGCCATCAAATTGATTGTGTTTGTGATATTGACTTATAGTATAGGGAAGACACTAGGTCATCTCATACGGAATGTTGGTAGTCTATATTTTTTATTGTTAATAATGATTTCAAAAAGAATGGGTGATTTTGGAAACAGTTTAAAGAAAATAACATAGTAAAAACGATTTAAAAGTTGGAAGACCAAGTGGATTTTGAAAAACATTAGATAAAGGGATTTTTTTGATTTCACTACATAAAGTTCATGTTCATTTTTCTTTGAGATTCATTCATGTTTGTAGTAATTCTTTGGTGGGAATTAATTGGAATCCGGATTAATTCATTAGCTTTTATTTCAATTCATAACGAACTAAACCTTAACAAAACAATCATTATGTCAAGTTCCATCACATATGCATTGAATAAGGGCGTCCAAATTAGATTGAAATCTCTAGAAGGTGGGTATGAAAATTATTATTGTGATTTACAATCATATCAATACATGTCATTCACTCAAAACCTCAAATCCATCGGTTCAAAATTAATAGCATAACATTCACATGTATCAAAACAACCATTAAAATATTAAATAATTTATGATACATAGAATGAAATGTTAAAAAAAATTAATTCAATCTAGTTGCTAATATATGAATTGTTTCTCCCTTGACATGTTTGTAGCTCCCTCACAACGAATTTCAACCATTTAGCTCGACATCGAGAGGAGGAGGAAGCTCGGGTGCATCTCTTAATTCGTTTTCCATCTCCCTATGAAAATATGGAGGTATAGAACCTCCAAGGTGATGAAATTACTATTATAGAACTTATATTTGTCATAAATTAACAATATTGGTCTAACTACAAAATGTGGAGCCCGAGCATCAATTTTATAAGAAAATTGGATATTAGTTTTGAACACCTTCATCTTGAGAAACCAATTGGACCATGGTTTTCGATGGCCAGACAATCATATGTCACTTTTGACAAAACTAAAATGATTTATCCCTACCTAATTACTATCTAAAATAAATTTTTGGTGCCATTTGGAAAATCATATCTCCAGATATTGACATAATACAACACACCACGTTTGGCATGGTGTAGATTTGATGGATTGGACATATTAGTCTGTATGGGCTATAAAATGACCTAATTGGGCTTGACATATTTCATAATAGTGGTGGATAAATAAATTTTTGACTAGAAAAAAAAAACTCAACCCATTTTAATTCATGGTTTATTATAAGTGTGTGGTTCAATAAACATGTGTTCTTGGATCCTATGCAGCTTGGCACATTTATCTTGAACATCATCTTTTTTCCCTCCAAATCACCTCCTCATTCAATGAAATTTTGAAAAAAAAATAACATCATATTTTTTAAAACTTTAAAAAATAAAATAATATAATCAAAATGAAGTGGTTTTGTTTAATATTTTTATAATTTGAAATACAAAAATGGTTTAGGACAATGTAGTAAGGGTGAAAATGAAATAGTGAATCATGGTGCGATCATGTCACTACTGAGGAAAATGACCATCCTCTATATTTAATTATCAAGGATACTAAAGGAATCAATATTATCTACAAATATCATTCACCATGTTCTCAATATAGTTACAATGGTGACAATACCAATTTCCATTTATCCCGTCTAATGTGTTCTCATATCAGCAACACTTAAGGAATTGTTAATCTCTATCAATCTCACATCAATGATGTCAGAGGTTCACCCATATCTACATATCTCATAGAGATATCATTCCTATGCCATCCTAGAGTAGTGGGTGAATGGCGGAAGAAGCATTAATATGATATCATTAGCCTTTTCCCAGACCAGTGGGTGTTATATAGTATTGTCACAAGCAACCTAATACAACACAAAATAGTGTGTGAGTGTATAGAACATCCATCATTTTATCCTATTAACATTGATACACAATTTTCAAATGAAATAAAAGATATTAAAGTAATGAATTAACAAAAAATCATCTTAGTCTCAATAATTTCCCCTCCTACCAGTCATTTAACACTCTTTTGTTGCTCTATAGATCTTCTAGATCGTATTCATAGAATCCCCACTACCTATGATCACATAAATATAGTCACATTCCTATAATTAAAAAGTTTTTTATTAAATTTTTCCAAATAACATACTATACAAAAAAATTGTATTTCTTTCCACCTAATCATATCTGGATTCTACTATATCCCAAATGGTTTTCCATATTCACATCTAATAAAATAATAGTGGTAATGATTCAATAATGATAAATGTTGTTTTTGAATTATTCATTTCTATACATCATTATATGGATGATAAAAATTTCAAACGATAGAGTTTCATCTACATTATCTAAATATAATAGTGTTACACTACTACATTCAACATCCATCTCTTCGATTATAAGGTATTTCTTATACACCTCATTTCCTTTGGGATCATTGTACACTATTTAAGGGAATACTCTCCCTCAGTTTTATGTCATTATTTCCTCTCCCATTTTGATTTATAACATTATTAATAATTACCACCATTTGTTTTCCCGACACTTTAACCACATTACATATTCTTATTAATTACATTTCTTTTCATGATATAAATTTCCACATTGATATATTCAAGTTTACATTATAGAATACTGTAATGACCATTTTTTTACCTAATAAATATTCAGGATATTTTAATGAATATTTTCAAATCCATGAACTGATATAGTGTGAGAATACAAGGCCCGATGTTCCCCGATGTGGATATAATAAAAATATTAAATATGAAATATCACACATGTGCAATTTTTTTTGAAATAATTTAATATCATCCAAATAGGGTCTTGTAATAAAATGTTTAGAATTCAATAAATTAATAACATTATTTTTATCCCATTCATGACATATTTTATGTATGATTTTTTTATTTGGATATAGTGCAGTCATTTGAAATTCAAAAATGAATAAATGAATAAATTAAATAATTAAATAATTACTTATTATATAGCTAGGACTTAACCTCCTCTATTGAATCCTGATTATGGTAAATATCTGTGTCATCTTCATAACCATAATAATTTTAGAGGAGTTTGTGGTTGAGTGATTAGAGAATGAAAATTGACAAGGATCACGACCGATTTTCAAAGGGTTTACTTCACCAATAGTGCTCATGGATCTCATCAACAAAAACATATCAGAATCATTATTCAACAAGGATCACTCAAAACCTGAATTAGGATGTTATTTTAGGGATTTTAGCCGATTTTCAATTTTCTCATATTGAACACGAATTAATTATTATTTCAATTATATTTTTGATTCAAAGAATGATTTATAGTTGATGTTTATCTTCCGAAAATAGGAATTTGATTTCCTTTGATGATTTTTTATATATTAATCAGTATAAAAGCAACACATTGATATTGATTCAACAAATCCCTAAGGTTAAATCATCATTAATCTATTTTTTGAGTTTATTATCCCATTCTTCATTTCTTCACAATGATCATTCCATTTGGATGGTGGTTTGAAAAATACATTACATTCAATCATTGCACAATCTTTCCATAGAGAAATGGTTTGATATTGAATGTTTTGGTTCAGTATCATGAAATTAATTTAGGTGTGATGAAAATGAAGATGTATTCATATCAGATTAGTGTTCTTCAAAAATTATTGTATATTATGGTGGTAATGTTGTTTTATGAGATCGACTCTCAAACGGATTAGATGGATAGAATCTGGCCACCAATGATGACACAACACAGTCAACCCATCTCTAGAATTCATGGTTGATATTTGTGGAAGAATCCAAGGTTGAAGTAGCATGAAGATACATGTGATGAACTCGAATGTTCTGAAATAATTATTACCCAAAGACATGTAGTCCTAAGAACACATGTCGGGTGGTCCCCTCCTGTGGTGACTAGGATTACATATGAAATAAAATGTTACACGTCGTGATGTATGCACCAATTTTTGTGTAACTTTTGATTGAAATAATATCATATATCTCTAGGATACACAAATATACACATGTCTAGGTACAATTCAACACATGAGTAAATGGGAGATACCTGATACATGGGCACAATGAAGTACACGGGAACAAATTAAGTACATGGGCATGAACAAATTACATAGTCACATCGTGAAGTACATGAGCATGGATCAGAGCACATGGGTAGAGCTTAGGTATGAAATAAATATAATTTTCTAATAGTTCATGTTGTTTACCTTATATGTGGTGTTTTGTGTCACATGATGTATTTTTTATGGAATCAATTATTATGGTGTTTTTCATCAGTTTATCCCCCAAAAGGGTCGAGTGAATCATGATGTCCTAAGCAGAATATGTGATCCCCTCTATTGGACTAGTCTGAGATAGAGGTTTAGGGACCCCCCATGTGGCCCATGAGGGGATCCTATTTCACATATTATTTTCTAAGTGGTGTTATAGGAATTATTGTGACCAACATACAAGAGCATTGAACCCCTACATAATTAGTTAATCCAACTAGGGTTGGAAGTGTGCCTCGTATATAGTGTTGTGTTCCCCTATCTATGTATCAATCAAATTTTTGAGTTATTTCATTTATATCTTCATAGTGAGGCCTAATGATCATATCCTATTAGATGAAAGTTATCAAAATTTCCATGCTCATGTAGTGAGTTATCTGAAATTAGAGTTATCGTTAAATTTTGAGTAGGAATCCTAGGATGGTTGTATGGTTGTCCCCATACCATAATACATATAGTCATTCATGATTATTTGTGAATTTTATTATTGTATGTATCATATTTTATTTACATAATCTTTTGATGAGATAACTACTCGGTTGATGTCTTAGGATTTTTGATTTTGGGTTTTCATAATTGGAATTTTTATACTCAATCCTTCATGTGTTCCACCCACACATATCTCACCTTATACAAGTGACAATATGTTTGATAGGCTCCTAGGTAGACCTGGAGTCGATATTGTGTAGTGTGATTAATATATAATCGTTTGTACAAGGTGTTTTACTTGACTGAAGTCCCCTCATTAAAGCAGGTTGGTCTTAATTTATAGTTTTAGTGGGCTTGTATTTGGAATTTTTCTTTCCATTCTCTTTGACACTCTTATGATTGTTTATAGATGTACTCTTGCATTACAGTATTAGTAGTTTTGATTTTTCCTATTATAATTTTTTGGATATTTGGAGATGTGTGTGTACTGAAATATTAGCTTAAGGCCTCCCATGTGAGTGATATGCCTAATAAACGCTTATTTATAGATCTAGCCCTATTGAAAGTGATCTTGGGGTGCCAAACATAGCTTATTGTCGGCCTGGATGGTTTTGGTGGGTTGGGTTGTTACAAAGTTGTATCATAGTTGTGTTCATCATATGAACAATGTATAGAGATTGTATAGTATTAGGTTGGTTTGAGTATTAGGACAACAATGTTAATGTGTATCGAGTTTGGCTCTTTGTCCATAGAATCTGGTATTGGTGATGTGGATGATGTATCCATTTAAAAGGACTATAATAACCAACATGTTGAATTGATTCATATAGGAATTGGTTTAAACAAAACAATGGTACATTCATCATATAGGAATGGGTTGTCGTTTCCTTTCAATTTTTAGATATCTCCCAAGATATAATATTGACTATGGTACATATTTTCTATTTCTATTTGCCTCAATAATTATTTATAGCTAGGATTCCACAACAATATCATGAGGATGATCCACCTAGGGATGAGGCTTCGATACATGGAGCATCTCAAAATGTGATACATGCAGTTGGATTGTTATTTTTTCTAAAACCCATTGAGTAGTTGGTTTCACATTTAGTATCTATCGATCAACTATAAGAAATAAGTACCCTTCTTTAGTTTCAGAGGAAATGAACACTTAGGTTTCAATGTGAGCCATACCCCCATATAGATACGTATTATTTTTCGTAGTTATACATGTTTTTTTCATAGTAATACACCTATAGACCTAATAGTGGACCTAGTTGTGAGCCTTCCTATAAGACTAGCCGGCCGAAGGTGGAGTCTGGTGACTCTATCATACAATGGGATTAATATTTCATTGATAGAGTTTGAGAATATTTTCGAGTATTATTTCTCTCTAGATATTTTTTTAGTTGTACATATCAAATAGATTTTAGAGTTTAATTAAGGAAATATCATTGTGGTTGTTTATTCTTCAAGGATCACTAAACTATTATGAAACTCCATTGATATGGATCAAGATACATGCGTTTTGAATGAAATTTTGAGTATGGTATTCATATATATATATGGAATGGTGTGAAAATTCTTTATATTCCAATATATGTGAGAGAGATCAAACATGCTTTGGTGGTGGATATATTTTGGGTTGAGAATACACAAAGAGTTGGTGCAGGTAGAGGTCACACAAGAGCTAGGACTTCAAAATCCAACAACATACACATGGATCTAGTCACAAAATACACATATAAGAAAATATTAGGATAGAGGGAATGCATTTTAGAGATCTCATGATGGTTCTAATCAACCTATGGAGATGCAGAGAAACTCTTCTGATGTTTGGGGAACCCTTGAACTATATTGTACAACCCATCATAAAACTGACTAGGATATAGTTGATGTACTACCCAAACCGAGAAAGAAGAATTATTAGAGAGTTACAAAGGGTAGATTGTGCGGAATATGAGTAGAATGAGTAGGTGTAGGTGGAAGAAATTTTAACTTATTCCCACTACTACCCCTAGGTGGTCCCGACTAGGCTTAGGGAGTCAGTGGGCAAGGATGAGGACAATTGTGCGTAGTAGAGGCCCATGAACCAGATGCTTGATGGAATATTGAAGGTTTGGTCTTTGACATTTATAAATTATATACAGTATTATGTGGAATATCCATGTGCCAATCTTTTTTAGCTGAATCTCTAGATTGAGACCTAGATATACAAATTGGGCATTTGGCTCAACACTTTCATTTGGTGACTCCTACTAGAAGAGATTCAGTGATCACACACATATGTTTATAGTGTGATCTAACACGTGGAGGATAGATATTCATCAAGGATTTCATTGTTGTGGTGATGATTCCAAATGAAATTATAATAGTTTTTCATATGTTATACATTGATCATGAACATATTGATTGTTTCATGTAGAGGATGTAGTGTTTCTACGTAGATAGGATGAGGTTTTACTTTATTATGGAGAAGGAAACCATGGACGCTAGTATATACTCTTACTAATTAGGATAAAACTAATTACTCACTTATTGGATTGAATTTCCTTTTGAGTATTGTATTTAATAGCTACCAGTTTCCCACAATAGTGGTGGAGTGTGTGGATGACTTTTTGGAGGACATGCCAGGCATACCTCCCCTCCAAGAGATTTATTTTTCATATAATCTCACCAAGGACTACCCCAATATATTCCATAGCATAATAGATGGAACCTATAGCTCTTTTTGAGATGATTTTCCAGTTGGAGGATTTGTAGTAGAAGGGATTTTTTAAACTAGGTGTTCCACCCAATGCAGCCCCATTATTGTTCTGCAAGATGGAAGATGAGAGTTTGAAGTTTTGTGTGGATTATATTCACCTAAAATAGGTGACTATAAAAAATAAGAATCCAATACTAAGTATTGATGAACTCATCAATCAATTGAGATGGTGAGATGGTTCCCAAAGATAGACCATAGATCATGTTATCACCACCTCTAGGTACGAGAGGCGGATACACCGAATATGTAATTTTAATGCCTCTATGGTCATTATGAGTACATGGTGATGCCTTTTGGAGAGAAGAATACCCCATCAGTGTTCATGGGACTCATCAATTGGATCATTAAACACTTCGTTGATTAGTTCATGGCGGTACTAATCGATTACCTCATAGTGTGCTCAATGTCAAATGGGGTGCATTCAAGACACATACGGATGGTTCTAGACACACTCTGAGGGAACCAAATATATAATGATATATTTTAGTGTTTTTTATGTATTATATAAGTCCACTTCAAGGGAAATTTCATCTCATAATAGGTTGTGGTAGTGGAATCGATTATGGTTGGTATATTACTATCCTGGGAGCCACCCCAAGAGTGTAATAAAAGTTTCAAGCTTCCTTGGGTTGAAATGATACTATAATAGATTCATACCATATTTCTCATGGATGAAAAAAACGTGAAAATATTGTCAAAAAGGGGAATCCTTTCATGTGGATGGAGAGTTTTTGGTCGGATTTTTTGGTGTTTCAGTGGAGGTCAATGATTGGTCACATATTAAGACCACAAGAAGGGGATATTGAGTACATGGTATTTTTCATTAGCTTGGGAACTAGTCTTAAATGTGTTCTGATTCCATGTAGGAAATGATTTTTTATGGGCTTAATTAGTTGAGATCACATGATAAAAACCACAAAAACCATGATCTATAGATGGTAGAGGTGGTCTTTGACATTATGATGTGGTTAATCTCTCTTATGGGTTTGTATTTTATCATCTATTCTGACCAAAATAGTTTCATGTATATATTTTTATAAAAGGATATAAAAATTAGATAGAAGCAATGATGACATTTACTATACGATTATAACATCTATATAGTCTATATAGCTTGGAATTGGAGCATGAATGAAGATAAAGTTAGTTAGAGCTCTTGTTCACAATTTTTGAATGAGGAATCAAAGTAGTTATCATAATTTCAGTAGTTATAAATAGATGAGGAATGTTCAACTAACCTCGATTAGATGGATGTTACCCCACCACATCTATAATGTTTTACGAACGATGATCATAGAATTTCAATCAACCAGACATTGAATATTCAAATATCTACTAGATGTGCTCTTGAAGAAATTTTTTGGAGGAAATCACATCATCCTTTCCATAGGGTGGACCATAGAACTATTGTAGATATGTGAGGAGGTGATGGGTAAGAGTCATAAATCCCCCTTATTGGTATATCTAGTTGTGGAAAGGATTTACCAAGACCACCGTTGCATGTTATTTTGGACAAAATTTAAGAAGTGGGTAGCCTAGTTTTTCTATCCGTGACTCAGTTGTTAGTGGGTGAAGGCTGAGCATCATTTTCATGTGGTTATTGTTTAATCCACTGAGGTTCTAGAGTGTAATTGGGATGGTATCAATATGGTCATCATAAAGGGACTCCAATGGTATTTTAGAGGACAGGATTTAAAGAGACCGTACTTTTCTTACAATAGGTTTACATTATTTCAATGATAAAAACATAAAATCAATTCAAAAAGAGTATCCAAATGTTTAGTTTCCTTCTAATTCTAGGCCTTGACATTACATTTTCATCTTAAATATAAATATTTATTTAATTTCTTCTTCTCTTGATTTTTATTGTCCCCTGAATTCTATTTAGTACAAGTAGTAACATGAAGATATACATCAAAAAGGGGTGATATAAAATACATGTAAGATAGTAGATAAGAACATGAAACAGTGTAACATTGAGTGATCATAATCATAACATCATCTTCATAATCATGGGAATAAGAATTTCATAATTTCATTGAATGTGGAAACACATAAAAATGGAACATCGTGTCATAGTAGTCATCAACCATGCATATTTGTGAACAAATATCGCATCATGTCCATGAATATTTGTCTTCATCACATGAGATTCATCATAATACCCAATGAATTGGCGTTTTGTATAATTTTGGCTCCACCCATCACATTATAACATTTACATTGGGCTATAAAATTTCAGGTGCACCAATCACATAATAACATTTCCATTATCTTATATGCCACATAGAACATATTTCTATCATGAACATAAATAACCCATGGAAAGGAATGGGTTTTAACACATAATCATACATTCATAAATTATGGGTTCCCAAATAAAAGAGGGAATATCATACATGATACATGAATCGTAAACCATTAGTGAGAAGTGAATGGTGTGTTTTTGAAAGAAGGGTTTTTTGGGAAAACATTATGTCTGACATAAAGTTCAGTAGAAAACATTTAAATCCTATAAATGGGATGAAAATTATAAAGAAATTATTTTTCTGGAATAACCATTTTTAAAATGTAGTTAAAGAGGGAAACCCTAATGAATGAATGTATGGTTCAAGAATTCCCTTTACCTTGTGTCAGAATGCTTTATTCACTTGAATGTCCTATATAATTAAATCTGATTAATTAATTTACAATTCCAGAATCTATTATACCTGAATCTGATTCATTGCCGTTTTGTTATGTTCTTTTATGGGCCTTTGAGTTAGAGAGTTTAGATTCATTATTTGGGAGTTCTTTTTCTTAGTTTACATGAATGGTTTCCTTGTACACATGAATGGAAGTTCATGTAGAACATGGATAAAAAATAAGAATTATAATTACATGATATTAATGATCATACAATATTTTAAGTGATTTTTTAATGAATTATGTTAGATAATGTGTGTGAAAATCATTATTTGACATTTAATGATGATCATTTTTACGTTAATTTGGGTGTTTTCTTGATCACAATGAACATATTTTGTTTTATCATTAATTTTAAATATAAAATATGTTTCTAGATTATAAAAGGAGATAAAAAATAAAACTTAATATATTTTATCAAAATTTTAATGGTTTTATTTACACAACTGAATGATTTTATGGAAAATGGATGTTCATCGCCCGTGATGTAGGTAAATTAACACATGATTGGAATATATTTATTTTTCATAAACATAGGGATAGAAAGATGTGTACAATGAATAATTACACTTTAACATAATGGAATAATAGTATTTCAATCATAACTAATTTATCATGGCATTTGGATTAGAGAAGTTGTGTATAATAGAAGAAAAGAAAAGCAATTTGTAAGGAATTTGAATGAAGAGAGTGAGGGAGAGAGAAAATTTATATCTTGAATATATATAATGTGATAGTATATTTAGGGCAGAGGTTTTAGTTTTTTTATGATACAAAGGGATGTTGAACGTGGGTAGGATCATGGGAAGAGATCTAATTAGAATTTCGATTAGGAATTAGGCTTGAGAGGTGTGATAAAATTAGGTTGTGAGGGGTTGTATTTATTGGGGAGGGGAGAGGGGTTTTCTCAATATTATATTCATTAATATATTATTTCTCCACAATAAAAGAAATAGTGGGGATTCACGTGACTAAAAATATTAATGTGTTCTTGTGATTTTGAACTAGTGGCCATTTAATCTGCCATGACTCAATCATGATGCATAAATTCATTTACATAGCATATTTTTTAAATTATTTAATTTCACTATTCAAAAAATTCAATTATTTTAGAAAAATCACAAAAATTATCCCAAAACATTTCTTGACATGTAAAATTCAAAAATTATGTCCATTTTATAAAAATAATTTTCAAAAAATGATAAATTTAATTTACATTTAAAATCATATTTTTCATGAAAAATACAAATTTCAAAATTAAAAATTTCTTTTCTAACACATTGAAAAATTAATTACGTTCTCATAAAATTATCATATAATCATAAAACATCTGAATACTATATTATTAATAAACTCTATGAAATTAAGATTCATTTTAAATTATTAAAATAATCATTAAATATTCATGACATACAAAAACACCAACACTATAATGTAATAAAATAATATTGTCACTTATAGGATAAATAAATTTTATATATACTTAATTAGTAAGGTCACTATTAATTTGGCCAATCTACTATTCATAAGGTTCATATTAATATTCATAACTCTTAATGGTATGTTACTATTCAAAAAAAATTAGGATTGTTCTATCATACTCCAAACATCATACTGATTGCAATCATGTTTGTAAATTTTGTAAATAGAGATCACAGAAGTGGAATCATTATGTTTAAGGGTTATATAGTAGTTTATTTATGAATGTTGAGTCATTGTTTATACAAATTTTATTTTATATGATTATGAAATTAATTCAAGAAGGGATAAATTTCATGAAAAAAGTTTTAGGTCGTTACTTCCCCCCCTTTCAAAATTTCACTCTTGAAATTTTGTTATACATAAACAGGTGTGGGTACTTCTCCATCATCATATCCTATGGTTCCAATTTTTCTCTTTCATACTTATGGTTTCTCTATAACGTATTCACCAAATGGGATATCTTTTTACATAGAAACTTAGCTGTCTAGTCTAGAATCCTTAACGATTTCTTCTCATAAGAGAGATCATATTCCATTATACCATCTCTGAGTTCATTACATTTCAGGGATCTGGTATGTACTTTCTTAGGATTGTTGCATGAAACACATCATGAAATTGATCTATAGTATGTGGAAGTGAATGCCTATATGACAAAGCTCTAATGCGGCCAAGGATCTCAAAGGGGCATATTTACATTGGGCTTAGCTTCCCTTTCATTTAGAACAACATGAGTCTCTTCCATGGATATATTCTAAGGTAGACTTTATCTCTAACATTGAACTCAAAGTCCCTTCAATTATTGTTATCATAGGTATTTTTTGGACTCTAAAAGGATTTGATATGTCAGTGGATGACTTGAACATTCTATTTCATCTCTTTCAAAAGATGTGTTCCATGTAGCATTCTTTCTCTAACATCATCCAAAAAGTTTAGAGTTCTACATCACTTTCCATATTGAGCTTTTTATGGAACCATTTGAAAACTCGAGTGGAAGATGTTTTTTTATGAGAACTCCACCAATGGGATAGGATTATCCCATCGACCTTATAATTGTAAATTGTAGGATCTTATCATATCTTTGATCATATCAATAGTACATTCATATTGTCCATCAGTTTGGGGGTGATAGGACATGATGAAATTTTATTCAGTACTCAATGAATATTAGAGACTCCTCTAAAATTAAATGTGAAACTATGATCATGATAAGAGACATTTGAGATTTTAACCCCATACAGTCTCACCAATTCCTTCACATATATCGTTGTAGGGTTTTCAAGAGGGTAATATTTTTATATATAGATAATGTGTACAATCACGGTGAGTAGGTCAACGACAACCCATACCATTTCCTTTGGATATCTTCGGGAGACCCTTGACGGAGTACATAGGGAAATTCTCTAATTTCCAATTGGGTATAGGAAATGTTTACATCATCCGATTGTACTTTTTTCAATATTTTATCATGCAGACATATCAAGTGCATTGAGACATATTATTCTATCTCCATCTTCATATTATCTCACTGGATGTGTTCCTAGAGATCTCGGTACATCTTTGTGCTCCCATGATTGATAAAAAAACTATATATGTGAATTTTCCGATAGATTATTAATTATCATTAGTGATTAAGGAACACAAAGACACATTACAGACCAAATCTCACCGTCATCATCTATATATAACTCTTTTAGATTCCCTTCCATTTCACCATTCACATTATTTTGCAACTCCATATCATCCATTTGAACCACATTAATATTCCCTTGGATAGATGGATGGAAAATAATTTTTGGAATGGTAGGATGTCTTCAAAACCATTATAATTTCCAAATCCATCCTTTACATATCCACGAAGATAGGGTCTCTCTCAATCTGCATCCTGGATTGAGTAGCATGTTGTTTTCTAGATAGAGAATCAACTACCTTGCTCGCTTTTCCAGGATAATACTGAATAAATAAATCATAGTATTTTATTATCTCTAACCATATCCTTTGATTCACATTGAGCTCCTTCTTTCTGAATATATACTTTAGGATATTCTGATCGGTATATATGTCCCACTTTTCACCATAGTGGTAGTGCTAACATACTTTCAAGGAAAAATCACAGCTGCAAGCTCCAGATCATGAAATGGATAGTTTTGGTCATGGATCATTATCTTCCAAGAGGTGTAGTATATCACAATATCTTTTTTCATGAGTACACAACCCAATCCATTATTATAAGTATCAATGTATATCTTTATACTTTCTCCAATTTTTGATAATGTGAGTACATGTGAAGTGATCATCCTTCTCTTTAGATCCTTGATGCTTTCCTCATATTTTTCTATCCATCTAAACATTACCACTTTTCGTGTAATCATAGTTATCAGACATGACAATTGTGATAAATTCCACACTAAACATTGGTAGTAACTAGTTAATCCAAGAAAAATATGGTCTTCTATGACACTAGAGGGTCCGAGCCTTTTCTTAATAACCTTTTTTATGGTTATACATAAATTCCCTCACATGTGATCACATTTTCCAAGAACATGACTAGTTTTATCCATAAGTCACACATGATGAAATGGGAATACAAATTATCCTTTATCAATTTCTCAAATAGAAGTCTTATATGTTCTTTATGATCCTCTATTCTCTAGGAGTAGATGATAGTATCATCAATATAAAGTACCACAATTTTTCAAGGCAATGTCTAATGATTCTATTCATCAATTCCATGATGATTACTAGTGAATTAGTAAGCCGTAAGGGTAACACAAGAAACTCATCATTCCCATACCTTGTATGAAAGTAATTTTTATGAATATATTCTTTAATCACCTTTAGATGATGATATCCAATAAAATGATCCAAATATGAAAAGTGTTGAATCCTATTAACATAATGAACATGTTGTTAATTCTTGGAAAAAGATAATTGTTACTTATCGTGATCTTGTTGAGTTTCTCATAATTGATACCCAGCTGCATTGTTCCATCCTTATTCTTCATAATGAGAATAGGAACACCCCAAGGTGATTAACTATGGCATATGGACACATTTTCTAAATTATCTTGTAGCATCATATTTAAATCCTTCAGTTAGATAGGATCCATCCTATATGTACACAAAGAGATATGAGTAGCTCTGGTTATGAGTTCTATGGAGAACTCTACATCATGATCTGAGGGAATTCTGGGTAACTATTTAAGAAATACATCACTATATTCCCTCATGATTGAAATTTCTATTAGGTTTACACTTTCCTTTGACTCAACCATTTGAACATGGCATTCCTCAACCCATGGAATAAACACCAACACAATTGAAATATTTTTCAAATGACATTCATTATTTTCCATGAAATTGTAGAGGATCATGGGATGGATTAGAATATGAGAAGATATTTCATTTTCCTGAATTCCGATATGTTTTATATATAATGAGATTCAATCCATTCTCATTATATCCTTGAATTACACCATAAGAAGTATCAAGAGATTCACTAGAAGAACCATCCCACATACACCAATAAGAGAAGAGTCCAAAACATGGGTTGAAATTATTGACCAACATAGAATTTTAATATATCTATTCATTAAGGTTTTGAGGCTTTGATTCAGTAGTTCTAGTAAACATTTGAGATATAGATAAATATATTGAACCAAAATATTATAATACATTTTCCATTGATGAGTAAATAGGATGAGTACCTTGTAGAACATCATTTTCTTTCCCAATATCCATAGTAGTGGTGGAATAAAACCTTCCTTTCTCCATTGGCATTGGTTGATGATAATACTGATATCCCTTGAGGGATTGGCGTTTAGTGCATTGGCATGCATAGTTCCTTTTCTCCCTATAGTTTTAGCATTGGACTATGGGTAGTGCTCTCTTTTCCTCCACCATATTCTCCTACCTTCTCATATTTTTTTAGACACTCTTGAGAAATTTTTCATTCTATCCCATACATGAATAATTTTCACATTCCATTGATGAAATTTCCATGATGCTTCTTCCCACATTTTGGAAATGTTTGTGGTTGAGTTTTCTTTCCACACTTCTCATTATGATCTATGGCCTGAGTTCCCATCTTTCTTTTCTCATCACCATAGACGTGAGACCATTCTCCAAACTCCATATCCACTTAGAGAGAACATTGAACATCATCTTCATAACTCCCAATATTTTTAATTGTAAGATCCTTCTGATGGTTTGGATTTAGTCCATTAAATACTCTATCAATTTTTCTATCATTGTTCATAACAAATCCTGAAGCATAACTTGCATGCCTTGTGAAATTATCATTGTAGACCATAACAGATTCTCCATTGTTTTTCACTAGTTATATTCATTCACTCATCATCATCACATAAATAGTTCATGGGAAAAACCTGTTATGAAACATTATCTTAATGTCTTCCCACTCTTTAACATCAATATTTTATATTGTATTGGTGTTTTTAAAAAAATACCGCCATTGGATGACTTCTCCATCATGATGATAAATAGAAAAAGTCACCTTCTCCATCTTATTACAATGAGGCACAAAAAGATATTATCTCTCATGTTGACCCATTATTCTGCATCTAGTGGATTCGAAGATCCACTAAACATCGGTAGTCGTTTCCATATAAAACCCGTGATAGCTAGTTGCTCCCTAATAAATGAAGGGGAATTTTCCACATTATTCAGGTTATTATTAATCACACGAGTCAACTGGGTAACCTTATCCATGATGTTTTGAACTCCACCACCCTATGCATTTGGGATGGTATTTTAGAAATCACTGAATTTTTTCTCACATGGGTAGTTGGTATGGTTTCTCCTTGTTCCCACCATTTTATAAAATAGAAAATGGTATAACAAATATAGATCAACTAGATTTGAATAAAAACATTATTAGTTTTTCCAATTAATACTAAAAACATATCTTATGGTATCCCCATGTTTATCAAAGCTTCTTGTGTGCTTACATATACTTAGTCTCCTTAGTACATGTTGTCACCTGAGGATATAAATCCAAAATGTGTGTCCTAAAATCTCAATAAGAAGATAGATAAGTACATGAAACAACATAAAATGGGGTGACTATAATCATAACATCATCACCATAATCATGATAAGAAGCATTATATAATAGCATGGAATGTGGTTGTGCATAAAAAATGAAACATCATGTCTTAGTGGTTATCAATAACACATAGTTGTGAAAAAATATAGCATCATGCCTGTGAATATTTCACATTAACTCATGATATTGATCACATGACCAATTAATTTGAGTGATATATAATTTAGGGGCACACCCATCACATTATTACATTTACATTGCATTATATAATTATGGGTGCCCTAGTCACATCATAACATTTACATTATCATGCATTACACAAATAAAATATTTAAATAATAAAAATAAATAACCCATATAAAGAAATGGTTTTCGTCTCATAAGCACACACTCATATGCTATGGGTTCCCAATTGAAAAAGGGAATATCATAGTTGATACAAGAATCATCAACCTTGAGTGAGAAGTGAAAGGTGTGTTTCTGAAAGAGAGTCCATTTGGAAAGCATTATGTTTGACATAAAATCATGGGGAAAATGTGTATATCCCAAAAAAGGTAAGATAATTATGACGAAATTATTTTTAAGGAATAACAACACTGAAAATGGATTGAAATAGGGAATCCCTAGAGAAAGAAAGTTGGGTTCATGAATTTCGATTACCTTGTGTTGAGATGATTTCTTCAGTTTAATGTCCTTTATAATGTCATTTTATACATTAAATAAAAATAAAAAACATTTTATGCATTAAAATTATTCATTATTATTTTATTATGTTATTTTATGGTCCTTTGATTGAGTTATAGAGTTTAAATTCATTGTTTGTGATTGTTCTTTTTCTATGTTTTCATAAATAGTTCCCTTGTACACATGAATGGAAGTCTGAGTAGAACAATGATAAATATAAAAAATGGTATTAAATGTTATTAATAATCTACATGTAGTTTAAATTCTCTTTAAATGAATTATGATATATTCTAGGTGGATGAATCATTATTTAAAATTTAATGATGATCGTTTTAGGTTTATTTGGGCAGTTTTTGGATCACAAAATATGTTTCATTTTATCATTTAGTTTTATGTATAAAAGTTGTTTCCATAACATGAAAGGGTTTAAAACCTTAATATTACTATATTTTTTCAACCATTAATTGATTTTTTAAATACTTGAATGAGTTTAAGGAAGATTGAAGTGTTTCGCCCATGATGATAGTAAATTAACACATCAAGGGAAAAAGTTTCATTTTTAATAATAATAGGGAAATGGAGATGTATAAAGATTAATCATCCATTAACATTATATAAAAAAATATCAATCATCATGATTTTTTCAGGACATTTAGTGCATAGTTTTTGTGGATAAGACAAGAAATGAAATGAAATCTGAAAAGACTTTGAATGAAAAGAGAGAGTGAAATTACCTCTTGAATATATCTTATTTGAGAGCCTCTTTATGGGATATGATATTGATATTTATTATACCAAGGAATTATAGACATGGGGGAGGAGATTGAGAAAATATTTGATCAAAATTTGGAGTAGGGGAAAGGCTTGAGAGTGTGGAGAATTGATGTTGTGAGATGTGGTATTTATAGAGGAGAGAGGAGTTTTCTCAATTTTATGTCCATTAATTTATTATTTCTCCATAAGATAATAAATAAAAAGGAATATTGTGACTATAAAAATTAATAATTTCATGTTATTATGAACTAATGGCCATTTACATCAGCAATGACTGAATCATGATGCATAAATTCATTTAATTTTCATATTTTGTAAATTGTCAAATTTCACTATTCACATAAAAAAAATCAAGTATTTTAGAATAATCCCAAAATTTCTCTCGAACCATTTTTGGTTGTGTAGAATTAAAAAAACTATTCTATGAAACTAATTTTCTAAATATTAATAATTTAATTTATAATTAAAATCATAACTTACTTGGAATATGAAATGATTAATATTTAAAACTATTTTTCCAACAGTTTGAAAAATTAATTATAGTCTCATTAAAATTTCATTTAATTATAAGAAATATAAATACTAGTTTATGAATAAATTATATGAATTTTAATTATCTTTTAAAAAATTAAATTAATCATTATATATTCATGACATACAAAAATACCAAAATTATAACATAGTTATATCATATTCTCCCTTAGAGGATGGATAAATTTTATTTATATGATCATTGGTATGGTTCATATTAATTTGGATGATTTAATATTCATAAGGATAGTATCTCTCGTCATATGTGTAAAATTATTATTCATATTGGTATGTTACTATTCACCAAAAATTATGTTTGTCCAATCAGACCCCAAATATCTTACTGATCGCAACCATGTATGTCAGATTTTCGAAATTAAAATAAAAAAAGAGGAAAATTATGTTTAAGGGTCACATTTTAGTTAATTTATGCATTATGTAGAATTGTGTTATGTAATGTGATTTTATGTGATTATCAAATTACGGCAAGAAGGGATAAATTTATTTGATAAAAGATTAGGTCGTTACCCAAGTCCATCTGGGTGATCAAAGACCAACTCACCATGTTGGCACACTTCTTTTCATTTCAAGAGTAGAGTTCAGTTGAGAGCATGATATGAATTTATATATTAGAGATAATCTACCTTCATGGTGTTCCCTCAACAATAATTTTAGATCATGATAAAAAAATTACATAAAAATTATAGAGTCTTATAGGAATCCTTTGGGACTAAGATCTATTTGAGAATGGTGTTTTACCCTCACAATGATGGAAGGACATAGTAGAACATTCAGGATTGGGAGGATATTTTTAGAATGTTGTGTTGGATTTTGAATGTTGTTGGGAGGATCAACTACCCTTAGTAGATTTTTGGTATAATGATATCTACCATTCCACCATAACTATGGGACTATTCAAGTACATGTTTGGGGAATACATTCAATTACTCTAACTATTAAATCATCAATATTCCGTGATTTTGTTACCTCTAAATACTTATCTCCAAAATCTATTGGATTCCCTAAGATCCTTCTTCTTGAACCGTTTGGACAACTCATCCTTATTCCATTTTATCTCTTTAATATTTTGAATATACAAGAGATTATCATCCACATAGATGATAATTATAATAAATAATTCATAATCAAACACTTTTTAATGGCCATAATTATCTATATTTCAATAGATAACATTTATTTTATTATAACAGCCTCAAACATTCAATTCCACAACATATGTTCTTCCTTCATCCCATGGAAATTTTATTTGTTCTTTCAAACTAGTCCTTAATTTATATTTATCATGATGCCTTTAAGTTTTTTATATAAATTTCCTCCTCTAAATCACCATGAAGGAATTTTATAATCTCTTTTGATTTTTCACTATGTAGACCCCTTCTGTAACCATTACAAGATTCGTCCATATCATTGTGTTCTTTATTTCTCGAGAAAATATTTTACTGAAATCCCCTCATAATATTTGTTTAATTTCATTCACATCTAACATTAACTTGAATTAAATCATACAAGTCACTCATTTCTTTAGCTGATAGATCCATTTGTTTTGAAGAGAATTCTTTTTTAGTCAATGTTCTAAAAGATCCTATGTTTCATAAGCTTGATTGGAGACTTTTTAATAATTCATCTCTATGTCGAGAGATTTTCCATCATTGAGAATGACCATATACTATTGGATTTTTTTTCTCCATCGTTCGTAAAAGGTATATAATTAAAATCAAATGTGATCATTTTCCCTGGTATTTTGACCCCAGTAGACTGGCTGAAATCCTAATGCGCTCCTTCTTCTGAAACTGCATCTTCTGAACCTATTCCCATTGATTATATAACCCCTGATATTTCTAATACAAATATACTTAGATGAACCAATTGAATCAAAACTCCATCTAAAACTCTACTTTATGGACTATAAGGTTAGTCCAAAACATGGGTGATTCCACAACCTTCAAGATATTCATTCATATTAACCTTCACATGATTTATCGATTCTTTACTATTAGTTGCACATTATTACAGGTTATTATCATTACAAAGGATAACATCATTTAATTGAATATTAAATCATCTAATACATTTTAAATATCATTATCCCACATCCAATATCCAAATCCATCATTTTTGTAAACCATAAATAAACATGTCTGGGAAATTTCTTATAGACATTCTATCATTCGAGCATAAAAATTGATATAGAAAATACTTAAAACCTCATTGATGTGGGATATATCGACCTTCATTTTGGCCCACAATTCTTCTAAATTATCCTATCCCAATTGTAAAAATTAACTCTACTTATGAAGTTTTCTGTACAATTCACAACTTTGAATCAAAAATCCATGGAAAATAAGAAATTAATTCTCATTATTTTGTGTCTCTTACATATCATATGATTCATATTCATCTTTAAACTATTTTTTTTCTAGTGTTCTAGGAACCTTATTCTTAAAAAATAATCCATTATTATAGAAAAACCATATGATATATTTATTTATTTATTCCCCACTATGATTAGACCTCAAGTATTTAATCATTAAACTAGCCTTTATTTCCACCATGTATATCCATCTAGTAATGGTTATGAAAAAAATTAACTTCTACTTGGGAATAAACACTCAAACCTTATGGGTAGCATATTTGATCATGTTATAAATATATAATAAACCTTTGTACAACCGAACTACATTTTAGTCCATACTTCCATTTTGATTAGCTCTAGCTTTCGTTATATGGTGTCCATATATTTGTATTAATGAAATCCTTATAATGCTTCAACAACATACACTACTCATATATTTCAAACTCTTTATGCACAAGATTCAATAATCTCAATGCATCTAGAACTTCTTTCCTCCCCTCACCCATGTGTCCTAGATGATATAACCATAGTTTTATAGATCTAAAGGTTACTTCAACATATATTTCATGTTATAAAATATTCACAGGATAAAATTTTCCAACATTCATAGTTTTATCCAATACCATGGATTAGTGTGTTATATTCCCTGATTATTCCAAATCACACGTAAAAACACCCATATCATATATCTAACCCACTAAAATCAAATTCTTTCTTATTCCTAGTTTTTTTCACATAGCATGAAAATATACCAAGTATCAACTCTCCATTAATTAATGAACATCACCTTTTCCTATTATCTCAAGGGTTTGATTGAACAAATTATGAACCATTTTGAATCTTATAGGAAAATAACTCTGTATGCTCTCCCACTTATATGTTTAGTTAAATGAATCCTTTGAATAAATAATCAATGAATTCAATGGAATAATGACTGTTAGAAATAATGTTATTTAATCCCCAACTATAGAATTTGTATTATAAATTATCTTAGATAACCATATAAAATTTACCCACTTATATCTAAAATATTCATTCAATTGAAATTTTTTCCTATAAATATAGTATATTGGTTCAGTCATGACCAATTTCTCTCTACTCTTCACTATTTTCACCTACCCCTTATTCAGACTTCGGTTTTCCATTCGAATGGATTATACTATACTTTATGTATGAAATGTTTTTTTGATATGACCTGATCCATCCATCTTCCAAATCAGCTCATTTAGAACAGTTCCATATAATTCATGAACATCATGTTAGTCTACCGATGATTCGGTATCTGGTTAAGGAAGTATTAATGACCACACTGCATCACTGAGCATCAATCCAACTAATTTGAGTTGACTTTGAATCATATTAAATTCATTAACATGGTCCACCCCAAAATTTCCAATTAATATATTCTCATTTAATATTATTTTCATTGAAACCACATTGTTTATATTGGATTTCTTTTCATATATGGTGGAAATCTTTGTTATTAAGCTTCCGTTATATTCACCACCAAAATATTGAAGGCCACATTCAGGGAAAACATTATCTAAAATACATTGAGATATTTTGAGTCAATTATTTACCATTATTATTTATTATTTATTTTCATTGTGATCCTTTAAAATTTAGGACTAGACTTTTGTGGTGTAGATAATTTTCATTCATTATCCTATATAATCAAACATCCGATCCTTGAAAATATTCAATCCAAACCTTACCTTCTTCCAGTTTCATGAATTATTGATCAATAATACACCATTTAAAAAAACACTAAAGATAATAAAAACAACAAGAATTGTCCTATAATTCTTTGATACCACTAATAATGACAATTCCAAAAAATATGAAACATTCCCTCTAAAACCACAATTTTAAAATAGGTTTTGTATACTCTGAAACTAGAAACACATGATTTAAAATTCAAGATAATGGGAAATTGATCCTCTATCTCTTGATGAATCACCTTGATCTCCATAAAAAATTATGTACTCAACCAAAATAATAATAACAAAAGAACTCACACTCACAGCAGAACAACGAAAGAATTGATGCGGTTCAAACAGAGTCTTAATTCCGTAGAGAAACATTGCATTATTTATTATTTCTGAAATAAGTTTAGAATTTTACAACCATAAGTGAGAAAGTGGTATCACATGTCTACTTATATACAAACATGGCTGTTAAATCTAGTTTTATCACCATAGGATTTTCATAGAGGAACCTATGTTAAATCAAAGGTATCACCTATGACACCACATTAACTTTAAATCCCCAATATATACTTAAATATAAATAAATTAATCATAAAAATCCACTTTATAAATTTTCATCAATATTTGTTAATTTTGGTTAATTCTATTGTATTCAACATTAATACACCTGTGTAAGTTATATTCTCCTTAAGCACAACCATCTATTTGAGTAATATATTGTCATTGCATTCTCCGGCCATTAGATTCAGAGTTATAAGGTTTTTATATATTTTCATCATCCTATTTTTATGTGTTACTTATGAAAACATTCATTATATAGTATCTAACACATAGCAAAAAAAAATTACATTGTTAACCAAATAATGGAAATGCAATCTTTGAAAATTTTCCAATGGTTTTTTACCATAAAATTTCACATCAACTGCCACTGATTATATCTATCCATTTATTGTATGATGTTTTGATAAAAAACCACTTAAAATTAATTTTTAACAACTATTATATTATATGATTTTACCATGAACAAATTTTAAAAAATAATTACACAATAATATCTTGTGGATTGATAGTGGATATTACGTGGTAGTTTTCCCACTATTATTTTTTGTTAAATTTAAATGAAAAATTACACTTGTAATATTAGTTAATTATTTTTATGAATATACAATAGAAACCAACATAAATTTATTATTGATATGTCATTGGAATTTATTGTGTTCCAACCAACATATTTAATGAGTATTGTATATATATTTCGGGGGGTTTTATATTGGAAATTTCATTATAGTATTGCTACTAGAACTATTATCAAATTTCATAGGAAATTACCTTAGAAAATTCATATTGGTAATTATATAAAGTTATAATATAAATCCACATAAATTTCTTGTGAAATCAAAACTATAATTTATGTTATTCCCAATAATATATGTAATAAAAATTATAGTGAAATTTATGTTGATTGAGATTGGATTTTGTTTTGTATTTTTTAAAATGGAACATTTATCAAATTATAGTATAAATTTCAATATAAATATCAGTGGAGTAATTATATGAATTTTAAGTTGAAAGCCATTTAAATTTTTAGTGAAACTAGAATTATAATTTAGGTTATTCCTACCAATGGATTAAATAAAAAATATAGATTAATTTATAGGGATTGATAATGAAAATCATTTATCAATTTTTCTATAATATGTTTTTTAAATTACACAAAAAAATTACCCAATAAATTCTAGTTCAATGGTTATATGATTTTCCATTGAAAACAAACATAAATTTTTACTGAAACCACAATAGTAATTTAGCGTATTCTGATGAAAAATGTTCTTGAAATTGAACAATAATTTTTAGTGGGCTGAATGTTAGAAATCCCATATAGATTCCCCATTATAAATTTTATAAAATCTCACAAAAAAATCAATAGGAAATTTGTTTTTAGTAATTCCATTATGTTATAAATAAAACACACTTGAAATTTCCAATTAAACCACCACTATAATTTATGGTATTCCCTAAATCATATGTAATGATAATTGAAATGAAATTTGTGAGGGTTTGATAGAGATAATTTATTATTATTTTTCCCAAAAAATATATATGAATTTTTTGTTAAAATAACATTTGAAATTTATGTTTGGAAATTTCATTATGATCTAGGGAAAAATCACTAAAAAGTTCACTATAGCCACCATTTTTATTTATGTTATTCCCATCGAAAAATGTAACATAAATTGAACCAAAATTTTAGGTTTTTTGATAAATTGAATTTATTGAAAGTTTCACATTTGAAAATTTTGTCAAAATTCACTACAAAGTACACTAGCAATTTTTGATTACCTGTTTTTTGAAGTTCTAATAGAAACCCACATGAAATTGCTGATATAGATTCACTGAATATTTATTTGAAATACCTATTTTAATGTATTGAAATTCTACTAGGATTATAAAAATTAATTTTTTCGATATTTAATTTTCCACATAATCTTCTAACGTGTATCCCATTTTAGATAAAATATGAAAAATTTAAAACAACTTTTATAAAATTTTTATCCAAATTCAGGAGTGTAATAAATTTTAAATATGATAGAGTCTCTTATAAAATATGTTCAAAACTTCTATATAATATCATCTCATTATTAAAAGGTAAAAAATATGATAGTCATATTCTCTATATGCTTGAAAGATATGATGCATCAATAGAAATATTTCGTATTAGTGGTGTGGATGAATATTTTAAGAAGGATATGTATGAAAGATATTTTGTATAAAATAAAGGCAATAGAAATGAAATAATAATATAAATTCACGTTTACTAAGTAACCTTTACACATTTATATATTTTATTTTTTAAACCCTTCACATAAATTGATATCAAAATAGAAATTTGTTAATAATTTAGTAGAAATGATCCCACAAACCATGTTATAATAGAATCACTCATCATTTGAATGAATGTGCAACCATTTTTCTTCCATTTTATAGGTTATTACATTGGTTCAAAATTTATCACTTTTTTCAGTGTTTGATATATATCTGAATAGTATAATAGACACATAAATTAAACCACTATTTTATGAATTCTATAAAATAATCTTCTGACCACCATTATAAAGTGTACAGGTGAATTTTTAAATTACTATCATGGTTTAAATTTTCTTTTGTTCTATCTAGAATAAAATAATAAAAATTCATATGAATTTACAATAATATTGATATTACAATATCTGTAGAATCATGAATGAATAGGAGAATCAAGGAAATCCATCCTTTATTAAATGATTCTTTGTGTATTTGGATATAGTAATAAATAATAAAACTAAGAATCATTGAAATGAATTAAGTGGGGTAATTAATTCAATTCCTATATTATATAAATCATTTTTTATTTTTTTGTTTATAAGAATAGTTATCTAAAATAGGTTAAAAATGATATAAAAATGAATAATGGTCACCAAAATCATTCAAGATACCAAATAAAACAAAAAATGTGGTCTTTTAGTTGAAAAGACTATGGAAGATGAGAACAATGAAATTCATGTTTTTGAATCATATAATGATATATTGGATAAAAAAATTAAAAAATATCAAATCCACGGTGGAGGGAAAATAAATGAAAATAAAAAAAACTGAATAAGTTAATATATACTAATACTATGAAGGATGGATAATGATTCAATAAAGAAATGAGAGGTCATAATAAAATAGAAGATAACCAGTACATTAGGACCATGTATAAGGATGAGCAATAAATAAGTTAAATTGAATATAGGACAACGAAATATGAAGAGTGTGTAATAAATGGAGTCGAGGAGTATATAATGATAGAAAATTACAAGGAAAAACATATCACAAATAAGGATATAATAAACATAATTGAAATATAATTTATGAAATTTTATTATAAAAAAACCTACAAAAAAATATGGGTAAATATAATGAACAATTCACATCCCTAGAAACCAGTAGTACAATTGAAAAATATCTACTAGATAAATTTCACACTAGATGAGTAAATAACAAATTCATGTAGGGGTATATAAAACGAATGAAAATGGACTATGCATACAGTTATGAATCAAGGGTTAGAAGAATAATATCGCAATAAAAAATTTAATTAATGGAATAAGTTTCATCGATGAGAAAAATCATCGATATGATTAGTGATTTTCATAAAATTTAAAAGATAAATTTTATTTTTATTTAGTATTTAATATCAAAAAATGTTTCAAAAATTCAATTCTCTTATAAATCATATTATTATCTTCTCTAGAATATAAAAGATATAGTTTCTAACAAGTATGACTATAATCATAAATTAAATGAAAAATATTTCTTATCACAATACATGATTGGCTATAATAAAGAATTCCTATTAATGTAATGAAAAAATTTGAGTTTGTGAAAACTAGGAAAAATGAGTTAAGTTAGAAGACATTATTTCTATTTTGAAAAAAGTATTCATGAAGAATGGAGTGAGTATTTAACATTAAAAAATTTGTTGCAACATAACTTCTAGTAACTATCTAAAATTTATTTCAATTACCCTTTTTATTTCCTAGATAATAACTATATGGTGTGTATTATCAAATCATAAAATGTAACTATATAATGGGAAATAAATCTAGATCTTACTAGATAAATCCATATTCATAAAAAATGATTTTATAGTTGATATACTAATGTATTCAATCCAAAATTTAGAGTTATGATTCCTGAAATGTTTTCTAACATTCTCAGTATATGTAGAGAATTTTTTTAGGGAGAAATGAAATTTTGATATAGTTACTTCTAAAATAAAGAAATAATAAAAAAATATAATGTATAATTAAGGTTGTTGAGGATGGTAAAATAAAAATTACATATTTTTCTGCTACTAAAACATCAAAATCGGAATTTTAATGAAATATAAGGAACCGTAATAAAAATATGATATCAAAAATGACATTAATATTAAAATATTATTCATATAAATGATATGAATTAGAAATTGAAACAATTAAACATTATATAATTTAACTATGCATATTTTTATTTAATCAACTATACTTTTATATTCGAGATTGAAAAAATATTTTGAATCTATCATCCTTTTCATATATTTCTTTTTAAGGTAACTTTTCTTATAACTGTGGAAGGGGTGTCACCACCACCATATATCACTATAAGAAAACAACAATTTAATGATGTTTTTGAAACCACTTCAACATATAATTTTTTTGAAAGAACAATTAACAACGGTTTCAAAAAAATCACTACTAAATTAATGGTAAAATATATTTAATAATAAATAAAAATTATTCATTTATTATTAATCCTGATTATTTATTATTTATAATCATTTATTATTTATTAAATAATATTTTTATTAATTATTATGTTTTAGTTATTAATTATTTATAATTATTAGTTATTAATTATTTGAAAATTAAATTAGCTGTAAATGAAGTTGAAAATCAAAATTCAGTATCAAATTATCTAAACTTTTGATTAGAGAGTTTATTTATGCTCCATAACTAAGAAAATCAAGACTTAACAAGGGACCTATAATTAGATTAAATAATAATTTGAAAAAATATTTAATAGTGAAAATATTTATTATAGTTATAAGAGAAGTTGAAAATCAATATTCACATAAAAAAACATAAATTTCCAAATGGGCGTCCATTAAGCTACATTACTAGTAAAATCAGTTATTATAAAAAGAATAAAAATGGAATTAAAAATGAATTTTGAAATAATTAATATTAAAAAATTTATTGTTGTACCAAGGTATGATTAAAATCAAACCACAACTTCAAACTACAATAACTTTGGAATTGGGAGTCTATTTAGGCGTTGCGACCAATGAAATCAAATATTACAATGAAATAATTATTATATTAACTAGGAGAACCAAGGAAAGTCTGTTCTCATGGTCAAAAGACCCATTAGAAATTAAAATTTTAATTTTTATTTGGGAGACCCAAATTTTTTATGGTCAGATTGAATTAAAACTATTGTTAAGAAATTATTAATTTGGCCTTTTTGGGGGTCTATAATTTGATTCCATGGGTTTACATTCTTATCAATAATATGATGTTTTATTTGTCACGATCATCCATATTTTGGTGTTTTTTTTATTAACTATACATAGATATGAATTTATGTATAATGAACTTTATTAATGTATAATTGTATATAATTATATTTATTTATACACATTTATGAATATTTTTAAATAATCTAAATATTTTTATTTATTTATAATTATATTTGTATTTATATTTATATATAATATGTGGTTATAAATATTGATATAGATATTTATCTTTAATTATATGTGTTTAAATGTATTTAAATTTATGTAACGTGATTGGAGATACAATTACATTAAATACACACACCATACACACATGCCAGATAGGAAGTCAATATTCTCCCAAGGGATAGCCCTGCCATCAAGCCTTATTTATTTATTACAAAGCCCGAAGGCCTAGTAGGCCAGAATCCCATTATATTTCCCAATGTCCCACTAAATAGACTGAATTCCAAGTCCAGTTTCATGCCTACATAATACTTCCTACATCAAAACCTGCATGATTCACCACCTGCAAGCGTCATGCGTTACGCATGCATCACTGCCTACCTATGGCACTGCCTGCCTGTGGAAATTCTCTCAAACATGGATTAACTATGTTCAAATGTAGGATTACATATAGCCTTTACCACTTGGGTAATCCCCAAACAACAATGTATTTATAAATATTTTAATTATATAAATATGTATATATTTGTTTATATTATATCGGCATGTATGTGTGTGTATTTATGTATGTATCATTGAATGTATTTATATTTATCTGTGTTTGTGTATATAAAATAATAGTTAATTATAATTATAATTAAATATATATATATATATATATTATTAAGTATATATAATAATTTATATTTGTTTTTATAAATATATAAAATTATACATAAATAAATAATATATATATATGTATGTATATTTTTATATATTTATGTATGTATGCATGTATTTTATTTATTGATTATTTAATACATATTGATATATGATAAATTATTAATTTTTTATTAATTTTTTAATAATTTACATAATATTTAATATATATCAAATTATTATTTTTTACTCATTATTTATTTTTTAAATAATAAAAATATATTAAATATGTAATAATATTTAATTTCTTATTATGTATATAATATATAATATAAAATATAAAATATAAAATTTATAATATATAATATATATCATATATTAAATATTACATATACATATTTATCAATTATTTTTTATTTTTTATTTATCGTTTATTAAATTCTTTATTATTATTTTTTGTTTATTTACTATTAATTAATTATTTATTATTTATTATTTATCAATTGTTCATTTAAAATTTATTTATTACATTTTTATTTTTTATTTTTTATTCTTTCCTTGTTTATATATTATTCATTAATTCATTAATCATTATTCATTATTGATTATTATTTATTAGATAGGAATTAATAATTTATTAATTAATAATTATTAATTATCAATTATTTTTTATTCATTTATTTTTTATTTTTTATTTAATATCCATAATGAATTAAATATTATTTATATATTCATTATTCATTATTTATTATTTATTGATTATTTATTTATTAGTTATATAATATTTATATTTAAATGTTACTATTTATTTTATAATATTTTTTTATTTTTATTATTTTTTTATTTATTATTATTATTTATGTATGCATTTGAATTTACATATTCTTATATAAAAAAATATATGTATATTTAGGTATGTTTCGTGACTCCACTTTATTTGTCAGTTTTGAAAAAATATCGCTAATAATTAGTTTCCATGTAGTTTTGAAGAATTGATGTATTTACGATACCCACCTCTTTTAAAAGTTAGTCAAATTGGAAAAGACAATGTCATACCCCTCGTTTGAGTCACATGAAATAGTTATTAACTTCATTCTCATCAATGTCAATTCATTGTAATGTTCAGCTATTGTTTTATTTTGATCACCAACTACATGAGTACATCCCCCCTCAAACATTATAATAGTTCTATCTATTAGTGTCCACTTCCTCAAAATATATTAATAATGATGTGATCTTAGATAAAATCGATAAAATATTTAAAAACATGATAAAAATGATAACTAAATGACTCAAATATATGACATTAACATTGAACAATTCAATTGAATGCTGTTGTGGAAACACTACTAGTCATAGTGATAGAATCGTTTGAAGATAAAGAGAACAAAGAACATAAGAACAAGAAGAATATGAACTTGGGACACGTCAATTAAGGTGGTTTAGAAAATTATCTCTATGTTCATGGAGTGGTAGAAATGTCACTAATACGGGTATCCAAATTAGAGGGAAATTTTAAAGTATTAGACCCATATGAAAACTCTATATTGAATGAGTTAATAAAGAGGATGATGAAAGTATTCCCCCAACCACAAAGTATGTCCAGAGTGATACGGTGACCAATGTATGGATATCCATGAAATTACAATACCATGGTCTCTAAAACCAGGGATAATATAGTACCCATCCCAATGTCTTTACTCTTATAGTTTCTTGTGTATATCATCTGGTTAGCTATTCTACAGTCCAGGTAAAGTTTCTATATTACCAAAAAGTTTGGTCAGGGGTCTTTGACCCCCAAACCGCTATGAAAGGGAATACAACCACTACAAACCCCCATCAACTTCACCTTTGAGGTCAAGCCATGAATGATGTGGTCTGATGTGGAGTCTGGGATACTAGAATTCAACCCAACCATATCCAAATAGATCAGGCTACATCATTCCAATAGAATCATCATATGAAACACATAAGTGATCTCGACTAACAAATATTCCAATCGCATAAATATATGGAACACCACTCTCAAAAATTTAAATGAAGAAAACATGATAATAAATTGATATCCATGATGGAAAAAACCAAATATCTCAAGTGAAAATCTTATAGCTATTTGCAAAATAAATTCATGGAATCAAAAAAGATTTCAAGGAATCTTATCCCTCATATAAAATTCAGAATTTTTTTTCCAATAATTATTATTCTCCAAAAATTGATCATACTTCTTTAATAAATCAATTACACACAAATTAAAATGAAGATAATCTTTTCATAATCCATTAAATTATACACATAACTGAGTGTGACAAATAGACAATGTTAAATCATATTTCAAATGGAAATGTTCCCACTTATCCAAAAAAAAATCATCATCTAACCATTTGGATTTACAATACCTATATTTTTCTTATAGAGTATCCCACTCATTATGAAATGGTTTTAGATAATGTCCCTGGAACATATGCTTCATAAATATAATCAAAATACCATATCAATCTTTGATTCATTACCCCAAATGATAGATTTTTTGAATCAAATTTTTAGAAAAAAGTCACTGCCAATTTCCAAGTAAATATTTAGAAATATTTTTTTTCATTGTTTCATCTTGATTTTTTAATAATATTTACGGTGCCTTCATGATATTCACATAAAATATTTCTTCAAAAAATTAGTAAATGGAACTCATAGATTCATTATACTACAGAGATACCCATTAAACTACAATTTCTTGATGATGAATAAAGCCCATGAACACATAACAATATATACACATTATTAGTTATAAAATTAGAATAAAATATAACAAAATATCTAAAAATAAACATTTATCTTTATATTTATATTAAACGAGAAAATATTTATAATTTATTCATAAAAATAAAGATTTGTAGTATGGAAAAAGGACTGATTTTCCTATAATTTTTTATAAGTAATATAAAAAAGCATCCCAATGAACCAAACCCCATTGATGTTTCAACCTCAAAATACACAACTAAACAACAACTGTATAGCAAGAACATCTCGAGCACATAAAATATTTATCACTAATGAGAATAATTTGCCTTAACACCTACTAAACCATTCACATATAACTAAACTGTTTTTCAATATATTATATTTTTTGGGGATGTTATCATAAGATTCAATTCTGGATTGTGCAAGGTTGATGATTCTCTTCCAAAAAAAATTTCATATATATTTATTATAAGACATCAAAGTGACCCCAATTTGACCAAGACCAAATGAATGTGTCACAACATGAGAAAGTAACATCATCTTTGTAACACACCGAGATTTCATGATATATAATCTATTTAATTTATTTAATATCTTCTATTATATACTACTCCAAGATTATCTTGTGTTATACACAGCACTATATTATCTTGCAGTATATGCAACACTATTCTTGGATTGTGTTACACACAATTTCAAGTTCGTTTGATAGTAGTTATTCTATGCAACATTGAGTGTGTATATATATATATATATATATATATATTCAATGTATAAATTTAATATGTTTGGATTATATTATATGCAACAACAAAGGATTTTTTCACTACACACAACCCTAACTTTGCTTACATTACACGCAATTGCGACCTTCCTCGATAGCGTGTGTCGTACGCAATATCGGGTTTCACTAAACAACGATATATGTTTATAATATTTTTATGAACTATCCGTTATAAATAGTATTAACTACATTTTAAATGTTATAACATTATTATTTAATCTTACATTTTTTCTAGAACATCGTGTGAGAACAAAATAATTTTTTTGAGTAAAATAAGTATTTTTAAAAAAATGTAGTTTTGCCGCCTTTTGATGGCGCAACCACATTAAATATAGTTTTGACCCATTTATAAGTTCAATTTGACAAAAAAATTTCATTTTTGTAATCAGGATATAGAAATTTACGTTGGATAAATTTTTCATATTATTCTGATAACTTTCTTACTTTAATGAATAGTAAAAACACGATATATTTTAATTAAAAGCATATTTTTTCATCGTAATAATTTATATTTATAAATTATAGTATTAAATTCTTTTAAAGTATAAATATATTATATTTTTACCATTTAATATAATTTATGTCATTAGAATTGATTTTACTTTGAATTCTTATGTAAAATCACTTCAATCTTTTGCAATGTTTTAACTTTTAAAACTCATTTTCTTAACAACGGGATTAATTTTAAATTAATTTATGAAACATCTGTGTTTTGAATTTGAAAAACTAGATTCAATATGTGGAATCATTATGAAAAAACTATGTTAATAGACTAATTTTTATTTTTGGGCATTATGAATAGTAACTACGGTAACTTTTATTTACCACAGTTAATGGTAAATTAGGTAATTAAGTGTAAAAATAATTTTATAAAATTACCCTAAAACTTGTATTAATATAATTGGATGATTATATTTCGTCCTAAGGCATATTAGGGTCGAAATGGAATCCATTAGAACCCACTTGAATGTGATTAAGATGTTTAATTTATTTTATTTTAAAGAAAGCGAAATATGTCTCACTCAATCATTAATAATTACATTATTTTTAATATAAGGTTATACAGAACATAATTTCTATTATAAATAATCATTTTAAATCTAAATATTTTCCTTTATCATGGTAATTTATTGGTAATTTTTAAGAAATATTTAATTACCTTAACAGCTTATACATTAATGATGTAGAAATTATTTATTTAGTGAAAAATCAATAATATAGTTTTTATTAAAATAATAATACTTATAAAAAGGACGAGAAACATGACCAAAATTTATTGGTAGAGTATATCTATACTCTAATAATCCAAGGTTATATTTTTGGACCATTTGGAATCATATAAAACCGATTAGGACATTAATATTATTTTATTTTAAATGATGTCATTGATGTTGCCTTCATAATTTAATAAATATAACAATTTAAATGTTGTGATTTTATGATTATAAAATCTAGTAAAAATATTATTATGAAAGGTATTATATTTATCATCATAATAAGATTTTATTTTTAATTTCTATGCAAATAATAAGTATATTAAATGATTATAAAAAAATGATGTAGTAATTGTTTTATAAAGAGAAATACCTAATAAATGGTTTTATAAATATTATAATAAACATTATATGAACCAATTAATATTCTCCAAAAATTTTCTAGCTGAATATGACATGTTATGAATCTATTAAACATTGTTTTTGAGAATATCTTCCATGTGGATTTTATTTAAATTCAAATAAATTAATAGTGTCAAAATGAACACTATTGTTATTTTATAAAAATAACATATTACTAAATTTTTTGAACATAACATAAATATTTAAAAATTATAAACTGAAATTTATATGGTCTAAAATTTTATAAAGTACCTAGTTATGTATAATTCACAACACATAACTAATTATTTATAACAATTTAAAATTTAGAATCTTATTACCACAAATAAGAATAAATAAATTAAATAAGGGTAAATCAAGTTGATAAAGTTTAAAATAAATTTCCAAAATGTCTAAATTTTATTTTTTGATTATATTAAAACTCAATCTCATATATTCTTCGAATATGGGTCATTTTGGATGTTTTTATGTGGGTATTAATTTATTATAATTTAATATTTTAGAAGATTCCAAAGGTGCCCCTCTCCACTATTATAAAAGGGCACTCCACCATATCCTCTTTATAACACGTTGAGCCTTCAAGATCAGCCAACCCCTGAACATATCCATTATCAACTTCTCTGGAAACATTATAGAGGTTATTCTCTCCTCAAAATACCAACTCTAGTGCCTTAAGATGAATCATAAAAGATGTGTGTCGAAGAAGAGGTAATCTCTTCTACCGATTCTTTCGAGTTTCTTTCTTCTTAAACTTATTCTTATTTAGTTGTTTCATTATAAAGTAATAACATCAGTATAACTAATATACTGATATGTTATTATTAATATGAAACAACCCCATTTTACCTTCTATCCGTGCTACGGAAAACAAAATCATCGCGCGTGGGTGCATACAGAATACCGTCTCCACCCCATGGTGTAATTAGTTTCTCAACCACCACATTACATGGATCGGTATAATGGTGTAAAGAATAAATATATATCATTATTATAACATCATACTGATTATGATATATTATATCTTCCACTCTATTTCTATTCAATAATTATGGGAATGATATCATTACTCGTGCGTACATACGGATTACCGTCTCCACGACGCGATGAGATTCATACTCCAAGATAACCATTTATGAATGATTATAAAGTATATATATTAAATAATAATGAAATGTATGAAATATTAATGATACTGGACTTATTTATATGTTATTTACTTACTTCCATTCAATTTAATAATGAAACAAAAACATCGTTCATGCGTACGTACGGCCTACTGTCTCCATGAACGATGCATTTCTTTCCATTTATTGATCTGTTATATATATTAATATTATAAATATATATTATATATAAATCATGTTTTACATTATGGATTTATGTAATCATTATGTACATAATCATATAAATAATTACAAGTCAAAACACGGACGATTAATGAAACGATTTTACCCAAAACGCTACTTTAACAAGAATTTACAAAAGAACTGGTAATATAAAGTCATAAGTGAACCATATATGATGTCATAACCATGAATATGATTCTGTAATAAGTCAATTACATTATTTAAATCATTATACAGGAGTTTTAGATACATATGAAGCATATCAGACAGAAGGAAAGGGATAATTTTGCGATCACATTTTTATCCGAGATTTCTGATACGTAAGTATTTACTGGGTTTATATATTTCATCCATGTCCATAATTTATTTATAAAGTGTTTAATATGCTTCCATGTATTTTTAAAGTAATTTTTACCCCTCTTTTACTTTTACATTGTGTTATGAAAGGAATCATTATCTTGTTTACCATACTAGGATCTTTTTTGACTTCTCCGTTAAAAGTACGAGGAGAATGTTTGTTTTACTTATACGGCATGAATAGATTTTTACTTTTTCCTAAAAAAATTTCATCATAAAGCTTACTCTATACTATTTCATGGTTATTTCCAATAAAATCCTTTTATTTTAAAATTGTGTGGCATTTTGTACAAACAAAATGATTTTTATGAAGAAAGAATATTTTCCTCAAGAATTCATTTCAAGTGTTTTATCAAAACCATTTTCCTTCTAGGATGACATTATTTCATATGTGTATGTTTCATTTATAATGTCTCTATGATTTAAATGGTTCCACTTTTATTATTATGAAATGACAACCATCCGTTTTTATGGATTATGTGATGATGGGATGATGTTTATGAAACCCATTTTATTATTTGGGTTATGATGAATGATTTATGCTTATGTTGTGGCACACGTAAGAATGATTTCATTATGATATTTGTGGGACCTATATCTCCCACCAATTCATTGGCTAATGATTTATATCTCATGAGATAGACATGGCTGGAATGGTAAGTTAATCTGGTTCAGTGGTATAGGACTACAATGAGAAGTAAACTCGATTCCATAAGGGACTTTGTCCACTAAGATGGTCTTGGCAGCAATGACATGGATACTATGGAAATCATATCAAGATCATAATGGTATGCCACAATTACATGTTTTTTTCCCATGATATTTTATCATTATTGATGTTCTATTATGATATATGTCATACATACTTCCAAGATTTATGTCTTTGCTCAGGATTTTGATGTTTAGATTTTATGGTCATGTTTTTGCAATCAAATGTTTATGGATTGTTTTATGTTCTCTATGATTAACCTTATTGAGCATTTGAGCTCACCCTTTTTTTGTTTTCTTTTCCCCTGGATATAAAGAAAGGTTTTAGGTAAGAAAACAAAAGGGGAAGATCTTTGTGGGAGATGTTGAAGATCTTTCACCATGATTAGAAGATTATTTTTCTGAGTTTCCAAACCACTAAACTATTACAGTCCTTGTGTGTTTGTTTCTGTTATGTATTAAGTATTTTTCAAAAGTAATGTAATTTCCATGTATGTTAAGCCTGGGTCTCTACATTTGGTATCAGAGAAAAGGTTTAGTTAACCTTTGGAAACTAGGATGCGAAAACTTTAGTGAAATCCCTAGAGATATTTCTAAGGTATGTCTAGGGATGTCCCTAAGGTTAAGTATACGTATGGGTTAGAGTCCTACAATTATGTTGAAGATCATGAATAACCTATGGTGAAACTAAGGTGTCATGGATTAATGAATTTTTGATAAGTTAGACATCCCATAAGTGACCTTTTTTGATTATGTGGTTCCTCATTATTTTAACTGTTTCTTACACTATGGTTTTTGGTCTTAGTCAATGGAGGGAATGAGAAGGAATTCAATTAAAATTGATTCCAATAGACAAATTGGTGACAATGATCAACGAAATTTTGAAATTCCTAGAGAGAAAGATATTGTGATTATACTGAATCAATCATCTTGATATATGTTTAACAAGGTGAACTTTACTTGTATTCCTAAGTCATCAAATAAGCAGAAGATGGAATTTTATGCATGTTCACATGGTGAAGAGAATGGAGAAATGAATATTGATATTTGTAAAGAAGGGAATAAGAACCATGAGTAATACCTCAAATTGAGGGAAAGATGTTATCTTTGTGGAGAAAAGGGTCATAAAGTGACAGACTATTAAGGAGTTCAATGTCTTATCTGTTTAGAACATGGGAATTACCCACCTCAATTCCCTGACCTAAGTAGTTACTTCTAAATCAAGGAAGGACATATTCCATTCCAATCATTGAAGAGGATGGATTGAAGGGATTATGTATTAGAATTCAATAATAATGTTGTTGAGGTACTTTTATAGTATATTGAAATATCTGTGTACTATTCCATTGTGATTTTCTATAAGAATATAGTACCTGTAACCTTGATAAGTGATTTAAATATTTTTGGAAAACAGATTATATGTGAATAATGAATGGATAAGGAGAAAATAATATGTTTGATAGTATTCATGAGCTCATGACTGGTATAAGGAAAAAGTGATATCATGGATTGAGTATATAGAAATTTTGGGATTTGGTATGTGAAAATAGTTACATTTTGACAGAATTCATGTTTTCACTAAGGTTTTATGGTAATTTATGTTGAAAGAGAATACAAGATTAAGGTATTCACATGTTTGGAATGCGATCAACAAGATATATCTTATGATATATTGGGGATAAATGATTGTAATCACATGCCTGGTTGATGATATGACTAGTAATTGTTTTCTTTGTACTATGATCTTGGACAGAAGTATTTTGGATAAGCCTAAAGATTGGAATGAATTAAGTTAGACATTATATACTTTTTTTAAGGCTAAAACCTTTTTTTAGATTTTATTTCTGTAATGTTATAATAGTGTATTTTTAGAAAAAGATATAACCTGAAGGATGGAAAACAATCTGTTGCGTCAGACAAGGTTGTGGGAATCGAACCTACAACCGAAGTGCGACATTCCATCATCGCCTACCACTGGACTAAAGGAAGTCCATGGTTAGTAGAAATTATTTTTTATTTTATTAAGTGGTATGATAGATTAAGTATAAGTCCATTTTTGGAACCGTATATGATTAATCTCAGCATAAATGGACTTATGTATATAACTATTTCTAACCATATGTTTGAGACAAATGGAATGATCTATCATTTTATCACATGAACTGTTATCACTTCATAGAATAAAAAATTCAACTTAATTTCTTTATGAGATGAAGTGGAAATTGTTCAAGGCATAGACAACAGTGATATTGTACCAAAATCATGTAAGTATTTCTTTTAATTCAAAAATTCTTCAACATTAGGAAAGTGATCTTGAAAACAAAAAATTTTGTCCTATTACCCTCATATATAATGAATAAGATGGTACCTTAGATCATCACAAATTTATGGCTTTGTGATTGTTGGATTTTTCATATCCATTTTCTCTACCACTCTCTAACAGAACTTGATGGTTAGATTTCTCTTCCATATCCATATTTTCACCTATGTTCTCTATTGTGGAAACCTAGTGATGAGTTAATTTGGGTAACTGTTACGTTTCTTACTTCACTATTAAAAATTATGATTTTGTATTCCTTTTTAGGATGTGGGTTTCTATGAATGAAACTTTCAAGTAGTAAACCATTCATAACCCCGATAAATATCGAGGGCAAAATTCATTTTAAGGGGGGTAGAATGTAACACCCCGAGATTTTAAGAGATATAATCATTTCAATTTCTCTGATATCTTATGTGGTACGCTACACCAAGATTATCTTGCTCTATAAGAAACACCATATTAGCTTGCAGTATACGCAACACTATTCTTGGATTGTGTTACACACAATTTCAAGTTTGTTTGATAGTAGTTATTCTACGCAACATTGAGTGTGTATATATATATATTAAATGTATAAATGAAATATGGTTGGATTCTGTTTTACAAAACAACAAACATGTTTTTCACTACACACAACACTGACTTGCCTTGCATTACACGCAATCGCGACCTTCCTCGATAGCATGTGTTGTACGCAATACCAGGTTTCACTAAACAACGATATATGGTTATAATATTATTATGAATTAGCCGTTATAAATATTATTAACTACATTTTTAATGTTATAACATTATTATTTCATCCCACACGTTTTCTAGAACATTGTGTGAGAACAAAATAATTTTTTTGAGTAAAATAAGTATTTTTCAAAAAATGCAGTTTTGCTGCCTTTTGATGGCGCACCCACATTAAATATAGTTATTGACAAGTTTATAAGTTCAATATGAAAAAATAAAACTTTTCTTGGGAATCAGGATATAAAAATTTACTATGGATAAATTTTTCATATTATTCTGATAACTTTCATATTTTAATGAATAGTAAAAACACGCTATATTTTAATTAATAAAAAACTTTTTTCATTGTAATAATTTAAATGGTTAAATTATAATATTGAATGGTTTTAAAGTATAAATCGAGTATATTTTTACCATTTAATATAATTTATGTCATTATCATTTATTTTACATTTAATTCAGAGGTAAAATCATTTCAATCTTTTGTAATGTTTTAACTTTTAATACTCATTTTCTTAACAACGGAATTAATTTTAAATTAATTACTACATCTTCTGTGTTTTGAATTTGAAAAAATGAATTCCATATTTTGAATAAGTAGGTCCAAATTATGTTAATTCACTACGTTTTATTTTTCGGCATTATGAATAGTAACTACGGTAATTTTTATTTACCACAGTTAAAGGTAAATTAGGTAATTAAGGGTAAAAGTAATATTATAATATTACCCTAGAACATTTCATAATATAATTGGATGATTATATTTCTTCCTAAGGAATATTTGGGTCTAAATGGAATCCATTGTAACCCAATTTGATGTGATTAAGACCTCTAATTTGTTTTATTTTAATGAAAGTGAAATATGTCTCACTCACACCTTAATAATTAGATTACTTTTATTATAAGGTTATACAGAACATATTTTCGATTATAAATACTCATTTGAAAGATATTTTTTACTTTATAATGGTAATTTATTTGTAATTTTTAAGAAATATTTAATTACCTTATTAGCTTATAAATTAATGATGTAGAAATTATTTATTTAGTGAAAAATCAATAATATAGTTTTTATTAAAATAATAATACCTATCAAAAAGACCATAAACATGACCAAAATTTATTGGTCGAGTATATCTATACCCTAATCATCCAAAGGTAAATTTTTGGTCCATTTGGAGTCTTATAAAACCGATTATGACATTTATATTATTTTATTTTAAATGATGTCAAAGATGTCGCCTTCATAATTTAATAAATATAATAAATTAAATACCGTGATTTTAAGATGATTAATTAGATTACAAATATTATTATGAAAGGTATTATATTTATCTTTGTCATAGGAGTTAATTTTTAATTTCTATGAAACTAATATGTATATTAAATGATTATACAAAAATGATGTAGTAATTGTTTTATTAAGAGAAATACCAAAGAAATGGTACTATAAATATTAAAATAAACATTATATGAACCAATTAATGTTCTCCACAAATTTAATAGATGAATATGACATGTCATGAATCTATTAAATATTTTTTTTTGAATATATCCTCCGTGTGGATTTTATTTAAATTCAAATAATTTGATAGTGTCAAAATGAACACTATTGTTATTTTATAAAAATAACATATTATTAAATTGATTAAAAATCACATAAATATTTTAAAAATTATAAATGTAAATTTATATGGTCTAAAATGTCATAAATTACCGAATTATGTATAATTCACTACACATATGTAATTATTTATAACACTTTAAAATTTAGAATATTATTACCACAAATAAGATTAAATATATTAACTAAAGTTAAAGAAAGTTGATAAGGTTTAAAATATATTTCCAACATATTTAAATTTTATTTTTTGTTTAAATAACAACCCTATATCATCTAATCTTCGAATTTGAGTCATTTTTGGATGTTTTTAAGTGGGTTTTGATTTATTACAGATTAATATTTTTGAGGTTTCCAAAGCTGCCCCTCTCCTCCCTTATAAAAGGGTACCCCCTCCCTCTCCTCTTCACACAACATTGAGCATTAATTCTTATCCAACCCATTCCCATTTCAATTCCAAACTTCTATAGAAACATTATAGAGGTTATGGTCTCCTCAAAAGACTAACTCTAGTGGCTTAAAAGGAAGCTTAAAAGAGGAGCATCAATGAAGATGTAATCTCTTCTACCGATTCTTTCAAGTTTCTTTCTTCTTCAACGTCATCTTATTTAGTTTTTTAATTATAAATTAATAACATAAGTATCACTAATATACTTATATGTTATTATAAATATGAAAAAACCAAATTTTACCTTCTATCCATCCTACAGAAAATAAAATCACAGCGCGTGTGTACGTACGGAATACCGTCTCCACGCCATGGTGTAATTAGTTTTTCCACCACCACCTTATATGGATGGGTATAATGGTGTAAAGAATAATAATATATGGTTATTATGACATCATACTGGTTCTGAGATATTATATCATCCACTCCAATTCTATTCAATAATTATGGGAATGACATCATTGCTCGTGCATACGTACGGATTACTATCTCCACGACGCGATGAGATTCATTATCCAAGTTAACCATTAAAGAATGATTATAAAGCATATATATTAAATAATAATGATATATATGACATATTAATGATACTGGACTTATGTATATGTTATTTTATTACGTCCATTCAATTAAATAAGGAAATGAAAATAGAGTTCATGCGTACGTATGGCCCACCGTCTCCATGAACGGTGTATTTCATTCCATTTATTGATCTATTAAATATATGTAAATTCAAAATATATATTATATATAAATCATGTTTGACATTATGGATGTAAGTAATCATGATATAATTAACCATATAAATAATTACAAGTCAAAACACGGATGATAAATGAAACGATTTTACCCCAAACACTACTTTAACATGAATTTACAAAAGAACATGTAATAAAAAAGTCATAAGTGAAACATATATGATGTCATAATAGTGAATATGATTCTGTAATAAGTCAATGACATTATTCAAATCATTATACAGGAGGTTCGGAAACATACGAATCATATCAGACATAAGGTAAGGGATAATTTTACAATCTCATTTTTATCCGAGATTTCTTATACGTAAGTATTTAATGGGTTTATATTTTTCATCCATGCCGATAAAAATGTTTTCTATAAAGTTTTTAATGTTATTCCAGGTATTTTAAATGTCATGTTTACCCTTCATTGAATTTTACATTGTTTTATGAAAGGAATCTTTATTTTGTTTACCATACGAGGAACTTTTTGAATTTTCCATTAAAAGTACAAGGATAATGTTTTTTTAACTTATACGGCACGAACAGATTTTTACTTTTTCATAATGCCTTTTCATCATAAATCTTACTCTAAAAGATTTCATGGTTATTTTCAATATAATAATTTTATTTTAAAATTGTGTGGCATTTTGTGAAAATAAAATGATTTTGAAGAAGAAAGGATATTTTCCTTAAGAATTCATTTCAAGTGTTTTATCAATACCATTTTCCTTCTAAGATGAAATTATTTCATATGTGTATGTTTCATGTATAATGTCTCTTTGATATACATGGTTTCACTTTTATTATGAGGAAATGATATCCATTTGTTTTATATGGATTATGTTATGATGGGATGATGTTTATGAAAACCATTTTATTCATTGGGTTATGATGAATGATTTATTTTTATGTTGTGGAACACGTAAGAATGATTTCATTATGAGATTGGTGGGACCTATATCTCCTTAAAATTCATAGGGTAAAGATTTATATCTCATGAGAGAGACATGGCTGGAATGGTAAGTTAATCCAGTTCAGTGGTACAGGACTGGAACGAGGAGTGAACTAGATTCCATAAGGGACTTTGTCCACTAAGATGGTCTTGGAAGCAATGCCCTGGCTACTTTGGAAATCTTATCATGTGCTTAATGGTTTTCCACAATTACATGTTTTCTTCTAATGATATTTTATCATGATTGATGTTCCATTATGATATATGCCTTATATACTTCAAATATTTATGTCTTCACTCAAGATTTTGATGTTTATATTTTATGTTCAAGTTTATGCATTCAAATGATTATGGATTGTTTTATGTTCCCTAATATTACCCTTACTGAGTATTTGAGCTCACCTTTTTTATGTTTTCTTTTCCCTAGGAAATAAAGAATAATTTTAGGTAATAAAACAAAAGGGGAAGATCATTATGGGAGATGTTTAAGATCTTTCACCATTATTAGAACATCAATTTTCCGAGTTTCCAAAGAAACTAAACTATTATGGTCCTTGTGTGTTTGTTTTTATTATGTATTATGTATTCCGCAAAAGTAATGTAATTTCCATGTATGTAACGATTTGTCTCTACAATCTTATCACATTTCTCAAACATTCAATTTCCTTTATTGATAAATGCAGAAGAAATGATATCTTAACTAATTTAACCAAAATATTCCTCAATACCATTTTGGTGGATGATGAGTTTTTTAATGTCATGAGGAAATGTGATGTTAACTCATATATGAGAAATTAATATTTCATGAAACATAAAAATGTGAGACATATCTTAAAGATATGGAAGAATTAAATTTTCATAAGAGATATTGATATGGATGGGTTTCGTACAATATTTTCAAATTGAGTTGGAACGATCACATGTGGATCCATGGTAGTGGAATGATTTATAAAGGATGGGACCCTTTATCTTACTGGAAGATCATATGGGGAAATACTTGTCAGTGTATCAACTTTTGGAGGATTGGAGTTTGGGAATTTTCATATCTATCACCTTAGTGAGAATAAAATTATGTTCATAAAATAATCATGATTATGCTCTATTACAAAAAAAAATATGTTGTTATATTTGTGTTCTATAAAAATAGAAGGGGAATCATTAATACTAAATAGTAGGAAACCCAAAGATCAAAAGTTAGATCATATTCAATTAGATGTGTGAGGACGATATTTAGTTTAATACTATGAATATTTATTATTCAATTTCATTATGATGAAGCAATGAAATTATGGTTATACAATTTGAAGCACAATTCTGAGGTATTCAGAGTGTTCATTAAATCGAATAAAATGGTGGGAATATAAACTAGTTGGAAGTAAAAAACATAATATCCCACAACTATGGTGATTATAATGAAATTTACTTCCAAAAATTCATTCCAATTAAGGATATCATGGTGGAGAATATCGTGCCTAATACACCTTATTATAACCATGTGACAGAGAAATTAAATTGGGCATTGAAAAAGAATTCATAGAGCCTGAGGTTTCACTCAAGAATACCCTTGGAAATTTGGGTGGACGTAGTTAACTTGACATCATACATCATTAGAAAAATACATTCCATTATATTAAGATTGAAAATTCCTGAGGATATGTGGTCCAATAATTCTATTAATGTTAGACACCTTAGAATTTTCATAAGTACAATGTACATTTAATTCTACTAAAACAATAGTGACCAACAGGTGGTAAATTCGATTCCATTTTTCATTATTGGGTATGATATTAAAATTTTGGTTTCCGAATAGGGATGATGAAAAGAAAAATATTTCAATAATTCATTATTTCCTCTTAAATTGGATGTTCATATTAAATGACCACAATTTGGGTGATATGGATGTTTAGAATAATGGGTCAACTAAACATTCCATGTTAATTTGAGTGGGTTTACCGAATGAACCAAACCTCAAGAGAGTTTATATGGAATCACATAAATATTGACAAATAGATTTTTTTGAAGATGTTACTAAATTATATAACACTAATAAATCATGAGGCACATATCCAAAATATAGAGCATCATATGTTTTTTTAGTAGAAGGTTTTGAGATTCAAGTCAAACAAGAGACAGATACTGAAGATAGAAAACTAGTGTAGAGGTTTGGAGCTAACATGACTTTGTTACATCTAACATGTAGTAGAGAAACTAAAATCCCTAAAAATGTGTCCATTACCAATAAATTCATAAAGTGGTGCACATTTATGAAAGATAAATCATTTTCATATTTTAATCAATAATTGGAGCTGACTGAGTTACCACAGGGGAAGATGAAAAGAAGAATAAGTGAGTTTTCTATTTGAAGGAAGTGGTTGATGATAGAAAGGGGAACAAGAATGAATATAGGTGATTTTATTTGAAATGAATATATGTATTTAATTCATAGAAATATTATAATTAGATGTTAATCATGATTCCATCAAAAATATTTTGAGCATGGTTTCTACAAATAATCTACGCTTAGAGAAGATATATGTAAATGAAATTTTTTTTCATGGTCACCCGAAGAAATAGATTTAAATGACAAAACTAATGGGTTTTGAGGATTAATGAAAAAAAATACAAGGTGAGTAAGATAAAAATGATATTTCATGGATTCAATAAGTCACCATGACATTGGAATCATAATTTTATTTCATTCTTGTATAATATTATTTCACTCAGAGTAATGTGGATCATTATTACTACAAGAATGAAAGGGATTCGGGGCGTTCCATTATCCTTCTCATGTATGTGGATGACATGATTGGTCAAAAAATAAGAGTATTGGGTAATTGAGGAAGGAACTATCAATATTATTTTAGTTGAATTATATTTATCATGGAAATATAGTATTGGGTAAGAAGATTGAGATAGATTTACAGGTCGGGATATTGGTTCCTTCTCAAAGGGAGATGAAGCATGGATTTTCCTTTTGAAAATTTATGATGAATAATCTTGTCCAGGAAAAGAAAATGTTGTCAATAAATATTGAGATAGATAGGAATTTTTTTACATTGGTTATATCTCATGTTGATTATATATGGAAGATTATTGAGAAGTTCAGAATTTCTAGATGTATGCTGGTATCAAATACACTAGTCAAACACATCACATTGCCCAAAGAGAATGCACCTAAAATGGAAGATGAGATCATGTAATCAATTTTGATTTTCATAAATGGTAATTAGTATAATGTAAAACATGCTATTTACTCTACATAACAACTAATTTTTAGGGGGGGTTTGAATCATTTCATGTCAAACTCGAGGATGGATTACAAAGTGGTTGTAATTTGGATCATCCAATATCTAAAAGAATTGAATGGTACGACTCTTTTCTTCAGGAAAAATATAGATTGAGTTGTTATATTGATTTTTAATTTTCTGGATATTCATACACCTAAAAGATATCCATATAATTTTTATTCAAATATAAAATAATTTTAGTTAGTTGGGTATCATATATGCAACTGGTTGTTACATTGTTCCAAATATATTTTAGTATTTCACAACAATTAAATTAAAGAAAAAATTGAAATGGTTAAGGTGAAATTAAATTGGTGAATAATTTTACTTCTCAATCATGAATTCAATACATAAAAATATATTTTCACATAATTTTGAACCTTCTAGAGGATAGAGTACTAGATTAATGAATGATAACTACAATGTAGAATCGAATTGACATGTTCACCAAGGAGTTAGTATGATAAATTTCTCATTAGCACCATGTCTCATTGTGACTAAGATGAATGAAAGGATAAATAGACATACAATTATACAAAAGTGTATTTTTTAGTATTGGTGAGTTTTCATGGATTCTTTGATGAAATATTCATGTGATTTTTTAGATATGAAGGATTTTGATCAGGTTCAGTTTTTTAAATTGTTATAATGGAACATAGGGCTTAATTCGTCCTTGATGTTCAAACACATGTAGAAGAAATATTCAACAAAGGAAATTAAAATATGATATGTTCCAATGATTATGTATAAGGACCAGTTCAACAAACGATATGAATAAAAAATAATATGAATATTTTATATTATGGGGTTCTGTTTTTTCTCTTATTGGTGAGAAGGAATGAGAATAAATTTCTTTGAGAATTTCACATATTGGGAAGTTATCAAAAGTCACCAGGATAAATGGTGGTACTTCCAAAAATTTCAGATGTTATTGAAACATGATGTCTAATTAGGTCCCAATATATTTGTGGGGTGAGTCCACGTATACATATGAACAATGGTATGGGAAAAAAGTGAATTTATATTAGTTATAAATATTAATTGTGATTGTAAACATTAAATCTTTCGATAAATATAAATGGATGTAGTTTTCCCCATGAATGTAGGACACATTTACAAACCACATAAATCCATTGTATGTTTATTATTTATTTATTTTTTCTAAAATATTTTTTGAGTTTTTAGGCAGTCTAAGAAGATGATGACTTGGTTTGGGTTGTACGGTGTGTAGAAATTCCTATATAATGTAACATATTGTTCAAGGTAGTCCTTCCTATCAATGAAGTTTAAGTGGAAAAATTTGTGATATGTGACAATTTTCGATGATAACATCACATATATCATTGGTCAAGAGGATTCCTACTACACATGACATGATATTTTTTGGGGCATATAATTTTTTTCAAGTATAATTAATTTTAAGTAAGTAATATATATTTTTTCCAATTTAGAATATGTTATGTTATTTATAATTTTACTTTTATTTCATGTAATATTTTATATGGGTAACTCATGTTAGAATATTTGTTGAAAATATAATTTTATTTGTAATGTTATAATCATTTAATGTTGCATATTTAACCAATGTAAATGTTTTTACATGAAATATTTATTTTAAGGGGTAATTTTATTTAATTATAATTTTCTTATTTATCATCCTTATGGGTAATATAATAGAGGTTATGAATTTGAGGGCACTTTGGAAGGTCTTGTAATTGTGTCTCCAACATTAATTTATAGGAATTGACATATTTTTTTTGTATCTATCATCTTCTCTGAACTGATATATATATGTTCAATTATTAGTTTTTTTCAAAAAAACTATTCTATATAATTTTTTATATAGGTATTTTATATTTTTATTTTAATTAATATTCTCATGATTGTTTTTATTTCTAAAAATCCCATGTTTATTATTTAGTAATTTTATTTGTTTGGAATATATATTTGAAAAAAATAATGTTTGAATCCAATTATTGAAATATTTTTCATATAAATTTTGTATGATAAGTATTCAAATCATATAGGATATAATAATACATGTTTTGACCATGAAACAAAGCATGCTCAACCCAAGGCCAACCATTTCTAGTTTCCATAACTATTCAAACCATCATAGTTGAGACTGTATTGTGTTTCAAGTTCTGATTTTGGGGGATCTGTCCTAACTCATATGGAAATGGGCTATATATATGTTAAAATATTGAGTGGTATAGTCTAATTTTGGTTTGGATGTTTCAAATTTGATATCTTGTAATGGAGAACAAATGTTTTTATATGTTTTTCATTTTATTTTTAAATATAATAAAATTGATATGGTGAATGTTAAAAGGAAGAGGGTTTAAACTTACACAATAATGATCTATTTAAATATAGAATAATTATCAATGAACAATTAATAATGATATATCAGATCAATGACATACCTCATCAAATTTTGAATGGATGCACATTTCACTTCATGTTTTAGACAGTCACTCAAAGGAACCGAAATTGAAATCCGATAGATCATCCCCACACATTCTATAAGCTTTATTGATCATCGGCCTATGACATCTCGGTGCTAGTTCAGAGAATTAGTGGCTACTAGATATCTCCATGATCGAATGATATCAAACTAAGGATCCTTGACCATGGATATTGAATTTTTTTAATCTTCCCTTAATTTTATATCCCTTTCAAATGATAGATTGGGCATAAGAGATATAATTCATGAAATAAATTCTCCAAAAGATTATTTTTTTAAACATGATTTTTTATTTATTTTATACCTTCCAAAAATTGAATTTTGGTCCCTATATAATTAAACTCATTGAATATACCCACAAATGACACTAATGACACTTAAAATTTGCCAAAAAATATTTCTAATATTATATCACATTATTTTAACACATAAAAGTGTTAAAAGTTAAAGTGTGAGTAATTAACATTACTCAGCTCTCCCATAAATATTAAAAAAACCCTTGAAGATTAAATATTAAATATTAACTATTTGTTTGATAGTTTTCCTAATATTCAATGAATAATTTATGAATACAATAATTAAAAAAAGTTCTATCCATATTATTCTAATCTTGAATAATATTGAATTTATTTACTTCCAATGAAATTATATTTACATGGACATTACCCGACCATCCTTACAAGGAACACCATATCCTAACCATTAATTCTACAGAATTGGACATGCTTCTTTATATGCATTGGCTGAGCCCCTCTAGGACCTTTTCTTGATAATAGATAATAGTACTTATTAAATATGATTATAATATAGAATACTATCATGGCTCATAAAAAGTTTTGTTATAGTTATAACAATGATAATATTCTATGAACACGTTTTTTGTCATATAATCTCTTAATCTCACATTATCATATAAATCAAGATGTACACTTTGGGTAATTATCAATTATTGGTTTATTATTCATTAAATGTACATGGAATACATATCATTTATGATAATTAATATGAATTTAAAAATGGTACTAAGATCGTGGTTAACTCGGACCAGGATATATTTAACATTCAAAAGTGAAAAACATTTTTGAACATTTAGCGAATGGCATTCCATAATTGAAACTCCCGAAAGAAGATACATCACAACAATATAAATTTTACATTTTTCATCTTTAATAAATTTAAATAATAAAATAGTATATATTTAAAATATTCATATTTCTTGAGGCCAATACACATGTATGTTGATAGGAACTACCAATGACACCTTAAGCAATTGGTATTCCAATTGGTGGTTTAGTACTCATGGTCTTCTCAACCTGAGATCATAATGTGAGAACAACATGAGAATAAGTCTCACTACATAGTAGAATCCATCAACAAATATCTAGAAATAATAAATTTCTATTTAATATGATATATCTTAACCATAAGAAATATGTTTATGATTATTTTCATAGTATCATGAGGTTCCCATTATAGTCGTTAATTTCTATAACCTACTGATATGACTAAAAATATATGGACATTACTATGTAAATAGTGGATGTATAAATATCAAAATCATTACTGTATGTAATTTTTTTTCCAAACATGCTATATATATTATATGGTAATCAAAGAATAAATTTCAAATTGTGTATCCAATTTTATAACACTACCACTTATACTAGATCAGACAAGATAATGATCAACTTGTTAGCTCTCACGTCATATGATCTTGATTCTATTGATTTAGAATTATTTATTAGATCTGCCACATTTCCTTACATGGATAATCTGATATTTGTTTCATCACCTACTTGAGTAAGATGCCTCAAGTGATGATATCACAAAGTATAAACTTTTTACCCTTTTCATAATCTTTACATCTTTATTATTAATAAAATTATGATTCCATGAACTAAATAAATCATTTCCTATTTTCATACTCTTTTGGTAAATATGAATCCTCAATGTACATGGTATTTATATATATTGGTAAAAATAGATTATATGGACTTCAATTAATTGTTATCTTTTACTAACTGAGATATTAGATCATATTGATCCATAGGAAAACTAGTTTGTGACCCCTATAACTAGTTTTCCTTACTATCAAATTACTATGTACATATATCTTGTACTTTATCATTTAAAATTGGGTTTTCATGACTGTTTTCCATACAGTTCTCCTTGACATAAATATTTTTTCCTACCATAATGTATATATTGAAAATTTATTTTACATAACATTTAATATGAGATAAATACATAATAATTTCTATGGAAGTATACTGACCATTTTAATATCAAACAATGTCTCAAACTTATGTTATTAGAGGGATTAATGGCATATGACATTGGTGAAAATACTATCATGAGTTGTTTCAATACATTTTCATTATATGTACTTTGGCAGGGTCCATGAAACCCCTAGATCTACCATATTATATATTGTTCTCTATATCATGGGTTGATGCATTAATTCAATATTTGGAGAGTCTCTTTAATCCCAATCATAAATAACTATAATACTAATGGTGATTTTTCTATATTTCATCAACATTCTTAACATGGGAACTACTGTTCTATGACTAAACTCTTATAGACACATAGTGTTCATTTTTTCCAAATCAATATTCTAGGAACATGATTCTTGCATTAATAAAAAAGTGGATCTCTTAAAATTTCATATCATACGGTAGTTATTTGGTTCCATCAACTATTTGTTGTTATTTTTTATAGACACCTTCTATGAAACGTGTCCTTAACATCCAATAACAGATATAATTATCATAGAAAGTTTCTTCGATAAGTGGAATTCAAAAATATTGAATAGTTATGATGTGGTATTACTAATAGATACTTATGGTACCTTTCTATTAGTACCCAAGTATAGTTTTTTTTTGAATACACACCAATGAAATTAACTCAATTATTAAAACTACCAAAATAACGACTTGATTTTGTAAAATGGAGTATATTTTCCTATTTTTATATGAAATTTTCAATCATAAGTGATTTAAATATAATATTTACAGGTAGGATCCATTATTATAAATGAATAATGTATCACACACTATGGGTAATATAAATTCATTATTATGGTTTAAGCCTTCATGTGTCATATGTGTCTCCAAAACCATAATTTTCCACAAGATATTGTGGAAAATTTATGATTACAAATACTTGTGCATCTCAATCATTAACATTATCCTTGTCCAATTAGCTCCCACTATGTCAAATATAGATTTTATTCAATTTATAGAAATTTATTCCATCACATGACTGCAAATTTTCTATCTTAGGGGTTTTAGAAATATCCTTATAAACTTTTAGGATAATTACCTTAGACTCCCATTGTTTTATTCTTGATGCATATTTATTTATTGACTTATCCATAACAAAATATTATCTTCTAAAAATAGGTAGAATTATATAATGGATTTAATCCATTATAAAAATCATATGATATTCATTTGACACAATAGTTGGCATATGGTTATTGATTAATGTCATTATTTGTGTTGCACATCTCGAATGAAAATGGTAGTATATACAATTATTATTAAATCTCATCATTGATTCTTCATTTACTAATACCATGACATTGATATGTATATGGAAATGTTCATTTTTGAATTGATCTATTATATATGTTCATGATAAATGAATTCATTTGAGAATCATTATCTATCCCCATTTACTAATATCTTAAAATTGATTTGTATAATTGAATGTGAGTTTGGGAATAAATCCACTTGAAAATTTTTATGACTGATGAAATCATGTTTAATATATTATTTTTCAAAGTGTCCCAACAAAATTTATATCTTCTAACCATGTATAATAATTACATCACATTCACATACCTTAGATCACATAAAGGATTTTCATGAAGTATATGAATATACATATAGATTTTTCATTGAATAATTCATGCCCTCCATCTGAGATAATTTTCAAATATTTTCAGTATTCCTTTACACGTAGAGGTTATATTGTCCAAAAATTGGTAAGTAAAGTTGTAAATAATTCCTATGGATTTTTTCTCTAATCTGTATAAAAAAATACAGGGTATTTAATTATTAAATTTTATATTAATCCCATATTGATAATTATTCATGAATTATTAAACTATTTATTGTGTACGAGAAACCACAAATAAAATTCATTCCAAAATGGAATAGTGGATCCTTCTATCTGATGGAACCATAGGATTATTGTTTTTTAATAATCAATAAAAGTTCAACTATAATCAATAAAAATGGAAAATTGAAGTTGTTTACTTCTCACTACAGACTTAGGAATCACCCATTCTCAACTACTTAGATAAATAACCTTACATCATGGCCTATTTCTATTCACTCAAGGTTGATATATTTGGATAAAAATGTATGATTCTAATTTAGATCCTAACAAACAATAAGTAAAACTAAAACATCACGTACATTGAAGAATATACACTATAATAAAGCCTCTACATTCTTCAACTTCATGTTTTATATTTTTTCTTCCATATACATATCTCATGTAAAGTGAAAAAATTCCTCATGTATGATGAATTTCCTTTTTCCCTTTAAAGATAATTTGAAGGTTTATTTTGGTGTCAAAGAATTCATTGGACATTTAAAAATTTCTTTCAACCGTTTCACTATAATAACTAAGAATTATTTTTTCTTCAAGTTTCTATCATCTTTCAAAGAATTACACCAATAGAAAGTAATCATTTTCTTAATATTAGTCATTTATTTTCCAAAATAAAAATAAACTAATTTGGTGATAAGGATATTAGAATGATATGTTTTTAAATATCATGATAAATATTTCAATTTACACATGTATAGTGTGATCATCATCAAATTCATTTCTCACATCAATATTTTCTTATAGACTTGTCAGAGATGAGACAAAATTTAAATCCATATATGTCCTGATGTTGTTTCAATAACTCATTATACATTGATGATATAATTTTGATATAAAATTCAAATATATCATCCATGTGTATCATGTAAGATACCTTTTACTTGTTTTATCCAAATATGTCTCAATAGGTAATGGAAAATCCCACAGATTTATATTCTATTCACATATTAGTACATCTATCAAGCATTTGTACTACACATAAAAATTCATGACACTGAGGGAATTTAATTTATACAATTTTTATCACAATGAACTTGTGTTATTACTAGATAATAATATAAAAAATACTAATCTAGAAGAATAGTACGTTTAACTTGATTACTAGTTATTTTAAAATTATTGATTTTATTATCTAAATGTATACCATTAATTTATAGAATTAGAGTATCCCTCAACTACTAATTTTGGAATTATAAATCCCTAGAGTGTTCTAGTTGAAAAGTTCCTTAAAATCACTAACTATAATCAAATAAATTAATACACCACTACTATGAGAGTCTAAAGGTAATATTTTATATGGCCAACTATATTAACTTTTGGGTCCATGATTTTTAGAGTGGAGTCTTATCACTTATAAGGGATAATGTCAAATTACTCAAAACATTCCTTTAATGTTGCAAAAAAATAGTTATGACTAATTATTTGATGTAAAAAATAGTTAACATGGTCCACCATTATCATAATAACTCTCTTTTTATAGGATGTACCCTCAGCTAGGGATGGTGAACTCTTCATACAATCGGTTTTGTTCAAAATTACGTAATGTAATGCGTTATGTCTAAATATTTTTTGTGGGGTTTAAATTATTATTGATGAATGTAATAATTTTAAATTTAAACATTATTTATAAATGTCATTTCCCTAACATATTAAGAATTCTGTAAATTGGGAAAACCTATGTCACACTTGTTCATTTTATCTACACATGCACACTTATTATTTTATACGATAATTCATAAAATTTTATATGCTTAAAATAATAAACCCTTTATAAATAAAATTAAATTATGTGATAAAAAGACAATAATAATGGTTGATCTACCATGTGAATATTATATTCACATATATCCTAGGGGTAACTAGGGATAATCGAAGGGAAAAGACAATTATCCCTCAAGATTGGGAAACCAAGCCTAAGCGAGAAACATCCACCAGCCCCTCACCTATTTTCATTCCGTTTAATATTCTTTTTACCTCCTCTCATACATCCCTTTTTCAAAAAGAGTTTCACCCATAGAAAATCAATCAAAACCATTGATAGGATCATCACACCACTTCTAATATCCATCCTTCCATCCCTTATCTAGATTTGGCCCATAGTATTCCATCACTATCTACACCACCACTATAAACCCCTAACATTGGCTTCTATTACCTCCTTTAGTGAACCATACAAATCCATCTTTACCACTTTTCCTCCTTTTTTCTACTACATACCGGTGACTAAATGGAATAATCATATTCCCCCACTGCTTCCAATAGCCTGGCATGCATCCCTGCACTACCGATTTTTATATAAGTGAGGTACTTTATTAACAATTTTATTTATTTATATTGGTGATATTTTTAATTTTTTTATATATATAATATTTTAGAAAAAATTAGAATTCTAGATTCATTAGTACCTTGTTTTTCCATTTTCTAATTCTTTGATAGCTAATTAATCACATATTATTATTTTATTTACATTTATAATAAACTATTATGATAATTGTATTGATTATTTGATTTATGAAATTTCAACATAATGATATAATAAATTATTATTTTCATTTACCTAATAATTTAATGTTTTATTGTTAATTTTTGAGATTTTAGATAATCTCATCTAAAATATTGATGTTAGTTGGTAAAATTATATTCTTAAATTAGATTACTTTAGGGTGTAAAATGTTTTGAGTGATTTGTAATTATTAATTTATTTTTATTAGTGAAATTTTCCCTAAAATATAAAACTATTTGTAATACTTTTCTTATTTTTTAAAAACGTTTTCTTTCTTAAATTATATTATAATTATGATAATCATTAATTTTTCTTGATATTTTTCAGAAAACATTTAAACATTGAATCGTGGGTACCTCATCACCTCAATTTAGGATTAATCCATAAGTAATTAGTCACAGATTTTGATATAATTTAATTTATATAATTTATTAATTTTTTGATTGTATTTATTATTTTAACATTGATTTTTTCATATAATAAATTTTCATTTTATTAATCCTTATAATTTAATGATTTATTATTGATTTTTGTGTTTTTTGAATATAAAATATAATATTTTTAATCAATTGTAAATCATATAAATTTATAATTTTATTTGTTTTGTATTTTAAATTTTTTAATTTATATATATTTTTTAATTTATTATATTTAGTGAAAATTTTGTTAGAATAATTGAGATTTTTTAATTTTAAATAAAACAAATCAATTTTTTGGACTATGGAATTTTTTATTTTTGAAATATGAATTATTTTACTATATCATATTTATAAATGTATTATAATTATTTAAATAATAATATATATTTTTTAGGTTATATAATCAAGATATATCAAAATTACAATATCAAAAAATTAAAGAATCATTCATTGAAAGAATAAAATATGTAATTAAATGGCCTTTTTTAAAATCTTATTTAATTATTTTGAGGAATTTGATCCCATCATGAAATATCATATTCACCATGTTCTTGATAAAATTCTTAGATGAAATATCATACCAAAAAATCACTATGACTTGATAATATTATTAGGGAATGTAATTAAAGAAAAAATCATCATGAAGATATTGTGTGAAATTTTTTTTCGATTATCCTTGATTATAATCTAGATCTAAGTCATGAAGATTAATACCTGTTATAATAAGATGTTTCAATTTTGAGGTAGAAATTAAATTCAATTTGGAATTTTTTTTCATAGTTTTATAAATTTCTAGAACACATCGGGTTTGGAGCTTTTCAAGTCACTTGAAGATACATTGGATTATCATAAAATAAACATTGATGACATAATAGAAAAATATCTTGACAATGGAACTAACTTAGAAGCCAAACACAAATCTTTCTAGAAAATATTTCTTCATTAAAATCCAATAATATTTTATACTCCATGTGGATTTTATTTCTTAAATCGTTCAATATGTTAAATGAAAAATGTAGTATTAATGAATTTTTTTGTCATGTGAACAAGATTTCTATATTGTCCTCCATATCACCACATTGGTGGGATGTTCTAAGGACTTATTAAAAGGGTATAGCACCCAAAACATTATTGGGAGGTCATTCGTAAAGTTTCATATAATGAATTATAGCTATAATAAGGCAATAAATAGGTTAAAGAAATTTATTGCCTAAAATTGAAAATATATCTAAACATGATGATGTTATGATGTAAAATGATAATGAATTTTGATGCAATTATTTGCAGAATTTGTAATTATTTATTAATTTATGCATTTGGAACACAATATTAGATAAAGTCAAATATATTATTACAATTCATCAAAGGGAAGATATTAACTTCCAGGATGCATGTATAAAAAAAGATAGTTGCATTTGTTTTTTGGAGACCATATAGTGGAGATATGAAAATATTAAATAAATTATGAGAAAATAAATTTTCATTAATGTAGGTATTGATCCGTTTTCTTTTGAAAAAATTAGTTTCTTGTAGAATGAATAAATTTTATGAAGATATGGAAGATGACTCTCATATACATTTATCTACAGAGGGAAAATTTAAAACAAATTAATTTATTAAAATTATTTATCAATATATTATGTAATTGAGATAATGTTATTTGAAATTTGGGAAAGTTGAATTCCTATTTAATTTTTTATTGATGTAATATTAAATAAATATTTATAAATAAAAATTAAATGGGTATTTAATTAATATTAAGGTTTTTTGAGTCATAATGAACTTGATAAATTTTTGGATATGAGTTATTTCAAGAGCTCAAATATTTACAGATCATATTTCTATGTAGAATAATAAAATTGATTTTTATCCATTATTTGTTAAGATTTTTTTGAAATATTAGTGGTTTTATAAAGGCATGGGTTGAATATATAATTTTTTTGAATCTAGAAATTATAGTTCATTTAGTGAAAAGAATATTTTTTAAGTTGATGTTGATAAAAAAATATCTTCAGAATACCATTCCATAAGATAGATCATGCGAATTGGATATGATTAAAATTGAAAATGATTGGTTGGATAGTTTTACTTATGATTAATTAATTGATTAATTTTATTCAATAAATTAAAGGAGTATAGTTTTAATTTTAAGAAAACTGTATAAGTTGGTGTTATCACATTATGTATTTTGGTTAATGGTTGACGAGGAAAACTGCTGTACATAATAAGTTAGTATTTTTGTATGTTCATTAGGATGCAGTGCATGCCTGTTTTTTTAAAATGATTTGAATAATTTGGAAGGGAATATTAATATCATATTGGATATTTAAAATTATCGATTATGATTTATTTTTATTTCATTTTATTTCATCTAAAAATAGGAAACTTTTTTCATGGTACTGTAAGAAACTAAAAGTAGATTTTTTTGTGGAGTAGAGAGTTTTTACATTAATTGTTGGTTCCTTATATAATGTATGAAATGATAGATGTTTTGTGAATATTGGATGTTGGTTTCAGGATGAAGTGTGAAGGCTTATTCTTTTCCCGGATGTATTATTTCTATTTTTAACGTTGTATTTTTTAGTTAGGATGATGTATGTTTGTTTTCATTTAAGTGAGGTAATTATAGTAGATGGATTTTACATGATCAATTTAGAATTGAAAAAATCATTTGATTAAATATATGTTGTTTCTATTAAGTTTAAATATTTACTTGGGGAATGATTCCAGGAAAGTTACCATGATTGTGTGGGTTGGCGAAAAATGGTTGGAATACAGTTCGGCTGATGCTTCATTTTTTAGTGACTTGGGAAGGCTGATGCGCATGTTTGTTTTATATTTGGAGTAGGCTAATGTACCAAATGTATTATATATAACCATTAAGAATAGTATATAGATTCATATAGTATGACTTGTTAATCATACACTCCATCTTTTTAATAGTTTTAACAGATCCAACAAAACCATAAAACGCCCCCTATTTTCTAGCTAAACCATATTTATAGACTATATAAAGCCTAACACTAGCCCCATTATAGGAATAACCAAGGTACAACTTGGATCTATTATTTATATGAACTTCATACCAATGTATATAAGGTCTCCAAACCTCTCCGTAACATTCAAAATGATGGATTAAATTCACACGGACTAGAAACAAAGATCTATGATTCCAAATAATTTTATAGAATAAAATATAATTGGGTTGAATATCTTATTTGTAGTCCATTCCAAATTTATGGTAACATGATGTACACGTACATATTCAATAAAAAACTAAAAATATTAACATTAAAATGGATGTAACCCATTTAATGTCACCCTTATCATATATTTATAATCACCAAATTCTGGAGAAACCTATGCTTGTAAAGATCCTTCATATCAAGATTAGAGTGATCTAGAAAATAAAAAAACAATTGATGAAAACCATGAATTGATTCTTCAAGCCTTCTGTAGATGGAATATTGATGTTACATATCACATTTTTGGAAGCAATCACATGTTTATTAACTTAAGGATTGTAATGGTGACTGCAAAGATGTTGGCCTTCAGCTTCTAGGCGTTTTGGACCTTTTGTTTTCATAAAAAAGGAAACACTTAATTAATATGGTTGTGAAATATAATTTTCAGGGCTAAACATGGGGGTAACTCCTTGAGTCTCTATAGATGCAACGTGAGTTACATTACTAACTTGTACTAGTGCATCAAACTCTTACCTAGCACATCGCCAAATCTCTGTGTGAATTAAATCCCTTATCAACATCATCATTATATAAAATACTCACGTGTTGGTGAGGGGATCTCGACAATTCGGAGTACAGACAAATTTTTTTAACTAGTAACACATACCCTTAAACATTTAATGATGTACAAGATAATACAAAGATAGATATTTTTTAAATAATTATTACAATCCATAAATTGCAATAAATAAATAAATAAATAAATATGAAAATTCCAGATATGAATTGGTCATTACAAGGCCCATTATTAGTCAGTATGATTTAAACTTGCATATTTAAAAAAAACAGTGATTATTTCATCTTGAGTGAATTTTTCATGAATTTAAATAAATATATTTTTTTTAAATAAAAAAAAATTATCCCACAGTCTCACAAAATATTAAATTACATTCCAAATATTTTAGAAATAATTTTTTTTTCTAAAAAAAATTATTCATGCTCCCAAGAAATTTTTAACACTCTCTCCCTTGTCTGGGTTTTAGATCCTAGACTAAAACTAAAAATTACAAAATAGGTTAAATAGATCGTGACCCTATATATACAGTGTCATGTTGATCCAGTTGGGGTCTTAGGTTTGTTGGGGTCACAAACTTGTGTATCTCACACATGGGTAGGGAGCATGGGACCCATCATGAGACGCCACTAATATATATAAAATATATATATATATACATATTAATTATACATGGAAACTACTAATTCATTCTATACCCCCAATTATGGGATCTTCAATCATGTATAGTGGATGTTATAAAACTAAATAATAATTATAATATAAATTTTTTTACTATCTAACACCCTTACTTTTCTACATAATAAGGTTGATTTTCTATATAATTTTCCATGATGGGTAGGTGTGCCCCACCTAGAAACATCCCTTTAGTTTTGATTGTATATTTTTTAAAACAATTATTAAAAGCTATAGCTCAAGCATAAAAAATTTATTCAAGCCAAGAAAAGGGGTTAGAAATGATTCTACAACTTAATATGAATGTTGGAGTGTGGGAGTGTGTGTGTGTTTGCAGTGTATTTTTAAATAAGTATATGTTGGTTTAGAATTCTTTAATATTATATTGTGGCTAGATAGATTTGACATGGGAAGGGTTCCGACCATAACATATGATCTAATATGATTAGTCATTGGGGAAATAAACTTTCACCTATAATATATATATATATATATATATATATATATATATATATCTCTAAGTGTGTGTGTGTGTGTTCTTGGTTTTAAGATCAAACATAATTTTTTTTTGATATTTGGTTGTCCATAACTCAACCATTTGGTCTATGATCTATGTGATTTTTGTGGTATTTGGACAATGTTGATTAACTCTTCTTGAATAAATGAAAATTTAATTGTTAATTTGACTTAATAAAACGCACACCTTCCTCTGATACCTATTGAATGAAAATTAGGCATTGTGAAAGCAAAAAATATGGTATATTTAAATTTTTGGGTCTGTAATTATGTAAAAACATCAAATCCTTTACAACCCATCCTAGATTCATCCATGGATCACGTGAAAATTAATTACACATAGGTAATTAAGATATCAAATAAACTGAAATCTTACCTCATCTAATTTTTATTGGAAACATGTATATCTCCTCATCGGTGATAGTTTCTCAATGGAACCGAACCCAAAACTGAATAGATAAACAACACACTTATTGAATGTGTGATAAATAATCATCCTACAAAATATGGGTGTTATCATAGATAATTTTAGTCTCTTTTATGTCCTCATAATTGCAGGAGATCAAACTAACTATACATGAAATGTGATTGAGAAATATTGGATGTTCATTTAATTTTCCCTCTCTAGGACATGAGAGAAAGGGGATAAGAGAGAATTTGTGAGTCCACTTCTCACTAAAATTTTTTATGTTAAAAATGTTTTTTATTCTTAGGTTATAACTTCAATAAATTTTTGTTAGTTCCTTATGGACGATAACCCTTCTAACTAACCAAAAAATAAAAAAACACCACACTTTGAACATACCACAATTGTTGTGGATATTTTTTAAAATTATTTTGACACATAATATATGTTATGTGGTAAAATATGAGTTATTAAATCAACTATTATATCCTATATATATTAAAAAGTCCATTAATATTAAATATTTATAATTCATTTAAAAAATAATTTCCATTATATTCATTGAATAACTTCTGAATATAATATGTAAATAAATTCAATGGATATTATTCTAATATAAAATATAATTGAATTTATTTATTTTCATTATGATCATTTAAAAATAGATATTATCAAACCAACTATTATCCCACCATTTCTTAAACTCCAATATAATGTAATTGGTCATGCTTCTAAATATGATATGTGAGTGACCCTCTAGGACCTTATCTTGCTAGCAATAAATTCTACTCACATAATAACATTACAGTCTATCAACCTATACTCACCCTAAATAGTTGAGGAAATTTCATAGCAATGAAAACCTCCTACACACACATTGGGTAATATAATTTCATCATCTCCCGATATCTCATAATGTTTGACACACACATCATGTCATCATCCATTCATTCGTTATTATTCATTGACCTTACTAGATTGACATATCTGTAATAACCATGTCCATTGATTCAATAAAGGTACTAAAATACTTGTTAATTCGTCCCAAGACATATCTTTCATTCAAATGTGAACATCCACCCAATGTCATACCATAGATAACACAGCGAAAGAAAGATACCTTTCAACAACATCATTTTTTTGGTTTTCATCTTGAATTAGAGTACACATTCTAGTAGTTGACATTAATACTAATATCGTGTCTTGATAAAGATATATGAGTTTATAGATCAAAACTACCGATGACAACCATAAATGTGGTCTTTCTATTGGTGGGTCATTCCTCAAGGAATCCTCTACTTTAGATCATCAAGTACGAGCTTCATGAGAAGTAGCCTCAATGCTTATGACCCAAAAACACCTCATATTCATATATTATATGTGTTTAGTCAGTATGGTGTATCTAGACTATAAGAAATATGTTAAACATTACTATCATAGAATCAATATGTCCACGTTATAGCCAGAAACTGCTATGACCTATTTATTCAATAAAAATTATAAGGAAATTTCCTTTTAGATTATGGATATAGAAATATTAACACTATTATGGTAATTACACACCATGCATAACTCAATGTATACAAGATATATTAATTGAAAAGAACCTTAGAAGCTAGATCTAGGTCACCCATTTTTACAACAAATCCATCCATAAACATGGACATTGGGCCTCCAATCCATAATTATTGGGTAGTATGTGACATGTAAGGAGAAGATGAATGACTACGCACAACATGAATGGGATAAAACATGATGACATCCAAGAACCACATGGTGTGTAGACTTTAATGAGTGGTAGGTGAACTAGATCCTATCAACTAGTCATCCAACCCCATAGATTTTCAATGTGGGACTCATGGATACCCTACCTGTCACGACCCGCCTTCACCAAAAGGAGGGAAGGGTCAGAAGATTGCTAGGACCTTCCTTCTTTAAGTTGAAGGAGAGATAATGATCCCCGAAACCCGCCTTCAATAGGTCCCAGAGTGGCGACCAGCGCCGATGGTATAGAATCACACACTGAATGGAATACATTACCCTTTTTATTTTAATAGGATCGGGAGATAAGATAGTATATCCCAACAACACAAAAACTGAATTAAAAGTAAAGCCAAGAGTAAACCATTTCCACATGAATGTTCAAAAGTAAAAGATACATGATAAAAGAACATGAAATATAATGTACCAATGAATGAAAATTTCAACAATCACTGTCTGAAAGGTCCAAGCAAGTATGGTCCAGCACGATCCCTGAAGTCCTCCTTGAAACCTAAAAATAGTTTTATATATGTAGGGTGAGTATACAAGTATACTCAGTAAGAAAAACCTAGAGCTCTCATGCACAAGTGGGGATTCATACTAATTCCTTGTGAGAAAAGAGATGACCAATACATCTAGCAAGGTAAACTAACCACCCAAGCCTCACCTAGGCACAATCCCCAAATAACGCATGTCAATTAGTGTATAATCAAAGAACATCGATGTTCTGGTACCCCGCACCACCTTCCTACTGGTTATTGAAGACATCCTATGCATCGAACCAATCCTGCCATTCTCACCGCAGTCCCACTGCCACACCCCGCACTCACACACCTGGGCCATATCCTCACATAGTCCCACTACAAAACCCTGCCCGCAAACACTGGGCCTCAACTGCCCATAAACACCTGGGCCACAACTTTCACACATAACCACACCTGCAAAAACCTAGGCTAGAACAACCACTGCCACACCCGAACACACCTGGGCCTCATCCCAAAGACACTTGGGAATCCACCTGCCCGCACACACTTGGTCCAACCACCACACTACCCTAACCAAATATTCTTGGGCTAATAATGGACTTCATGCCATCACAGCCTGCATGTAGTATCTTGGGCTATCTGGGAAAGGGAGCAGAAAAGAGCTAATAACCAGCCACTAAAAGAAGTGTTGGAAAAAACACACTCCACCGTGAAATGGGGGTGTTCGGCACTATGTGCTCAACTTGGGTGGGGCACGAACAAGAAACACAAAACTACAAGTATATGTATGGGTAACAAGCAATCCCGCAATCTACGTTTTTCTTTTTCTAGCCTAAAGAACACAATCTTAGCCAGTGTCCAAGTCACAACTCACACCATAGCAAAACCGTTGTCCCATCCTTGTTTTCATGTTTAGTAATAATATTCAGATTAGTTTCTGCACCTAGTTGGGAAACTAGCAAGCGAGTATAGTCAAACATCAACTTAAATATTCACACCCAGTTATCTTGTAAAGTCACAACCACAAAAGGGATATGTGAGATCCCTCAATGTACTAGTACCAAGGAAAACCCCATGATATTTCCACATGGTTCCAAAACCCAGGAGCCAATGGTTTCTCAACAACAGAGGATTCCACCCCAATTCGTGATATAAGAAAAGTAACCACACAACCTCAAATTCACAACCTACAGAACTGTAATGATAAGGGATCCCATCCCCACCCACATCACCCATAAATCAGCCCGTGGAAAAAAACAACCAAACCACTAACACCAACACAAATCAGGCTCATGCCAGTGTTTTCAGATTTAAAATATTTAACACATTCCATGATTCCAATTCTGTTGTACCGTAAACGAGGTTATCACAAAAAAGGATTGATCCTTGTGCATTCAATTTATTATCTGAGTATATGTAATTAATCAATTAACTTTACATGACCAACACAATAAGTAAGGGTTTATTAGTGCACAGAGAAGGACCACCAAAGACTATGATTTTCATTAGGCATAAGCCCGCAAAAAACCAAAATCATAATCATGAAATATAAAAAACAGAGTAGTAGTCACACCCTTCCCCTTCATTCTTAAAATCTATTTATTATCATCATTAATGTTGGGTTCAGCCAATTCTATAGAAGAAATAGCGTACCCACCACGTAATATACACAGAAAGGAGAGACGAAGGTGAAACCCTACCAAATTGATTGATAATCGAAGCTTCTCTTCACGTGCGGGGGACAGAGGATGCGCAATATGCATGGGTGGGGCCTCAGGAACTCAAGCATGAGCAGATGAAAGGATGGGAGGGTGATTGAAAAAAAGAATCCCAGGGAGAATCTTGTAGTTTTTAAGGGCCGGGGACGGTTGAGATACTGAGATAAGAATGCCCAACCATGTAAGGAGTAGGTTGTGGGTTGACCACACGGCCCCACACGTCATTAAAGGGTCCCCGCCCTTCAAGGCGGTTAAAACAGACCCACACCTCACCAACATTTAATTAAAACCCAATAATGGTTTTACAGGGGGTCGAAACACGTTTAGTAGCCAATTTGCGCAAAAACGTACTAGAAAACCCATGGGGTAGGCAGGAGCCAACAATAGCCAAGAGCTACCAGTGGCTGACAGTACCGGTAGCAGGGCTACCGGTAGGCCTACCTTTAGGTGTCAAAACTTCACCGAGAAGCCTTGATAACTTTTTCAGACTACTCTGAACACCCAACATCAGATTTTTACTAAGTAATGGACCCCCAAAAACCCGGGCCATTACATCAGATACCTCTCAAACGATTCTCTTCCTTGAGAATCAAAACAACCCAAAAGGAAAGAGTGGGTCTGAACAACCACCTTGGAAGATACCTCTCCGGAGTGAACCTCATTGTTAACTAAAAACAAAACCTCCCTCTAAAGAACCAAGAAACATACCTTGTCAAACTGCCCAGTCATGTGGGTTGGGGAGTCTCTTCCCCTATGTCAAGATACTATCCACTTTGGGCAACACCGACTCGCCTGCATGGGTTTAATCTCATCCACCTTAATGAGTCATGATTAGGGTATGGGTCCTCCCCTCCCCATAGCTAGGACTTTTCACACACATTTAGAAGAAGGAAAAACCACATATTTCATAGCCAACAATGTAAAATGCTCCACCATAATTTTACACAGAACAATACAAAACTCAAAACAGCTCAGGGTACTGGAAACGTATCAGTTCTTCCCTCTACCACGTACTCTCCTCATGCCCACCATGTCTCCATAACACACGTACCAAGGGAATGGTTCACACACGAAGAACCTTCTCCTCACAATCCTCAATCATTAGTGGTCTTTCCAAAAAGTTCATGTCATCCTCGATGTCTAGATCTCCCCAGTTGAGGATATGTGAATCATAGTGTAGATACCGACGGAGCTGGGAAACATGGAAGACGTCATGTATCCTCAGTAGAGGTGGCAGCAACGCTAGCTGATAAGCCACTTTGCCGACCCGCCGCAACACTTCGAAGGGTCCAATGAAGCTGGGAGAAAGCTTACTTCCCTTGCCGAACCACCATTGTCCACACTGAGGGGGTACCTTCAAGAACATGTGGTCTCCAACCTCGAACTCCAAGGGCATTCTCCTGGTATCAGCATATGACTTCTGTCGGTCCTGGGCCGCCTTTATCCTTTCCCGTATAAGCTGGACCTTCTCTGTCGTGCTCTGCACCACCTCCGGTCTAAGGATTCCTGCCTCTCCGACATCAGTCAAACACACAGGTGAGCGGCATGGCCTCCCGTACAAGGCTTCAAATGGGGCCATACCAATTTGTGGAACAATATGATAAGAATTCTCACTACTTAGTAGAATCCATCAAAAAATACCTAGAAATAATAAATGTCTAGTTAGTATGATATATCTTGACCATAAGAAATATGTTTATGATTATTTTCATAGTATCATGAGGTTCCCATTATAGTCATGAATTTCTATTGCCTACTAATATGAAAAATAATATATAGACATTACTATGTAAATAGTGGATGTATAAATATCAACATCATTACTGTAAGTAAAATTTATGCCTAACTCACTATATATATTATATGGTAATCAATGAATACATTTCAAATTGTGTCTAGGTTATCCAATTTTATAACACTACCACTTATACTAGATCGAACAAGCTAATGATCAACTTGTTAAATCTCACGTAATATGATCTTGATTCTATTGATTTAGAATTATTTATTGGATCTGCTATATTTCCTTACATGGATAATCTGATATTTGTTTCATCGCCTACATGAGTAAGATGTCTCAAGTGATGATATCACAAAGTATAAACTTTTTACCCTTTTTCATAATCTGTAAATATTTATTAATAAAAAAATTATCATTCCATGAACTAAATAAATCATTTCATATTTTCAGACTCTTTTGGTAAATATGAATCCTCAATGTACATGGTATTTATATATATGGGTAAAAATAGCTTATATGGACTTCAATTAATTGTTAACTTTTACTAACTTAGATATTAGATCGTATTGATCCATAGGAAAACTAGTTTTTGACCCACTATAACTAGTTTTCCTTACTATCCAATTACTATGTTCATATATCTTGTACTTTATCATTTAAAATTGGTTTTTCATGACTGTTTTCCATACAGTTCTCCTTGACATAAATTTTTTTTCCTACCATAATGTATATATTGAAAATTTATTTTACATAATATTTAATATGTGATAAATCCATATACATTTCTATGGATGTATACTCACCATTTTAATATCATACAATGTATCAAACTTATGTTATTAGAGGGATTAATTACATATGAAATTGGTGAAAATTCTATCATGAGTTGTTTCAATATATTTTCATTTTATGTACTTTGGAAGGGTCCATGAAACCCATATATCTACCATATTATATATTGTTCTCTATAGTATGGGTTGATACATTAAGTCGATATTTGGAGATTCTCTTTAATCCCAATCATAAATAACTATAATACTAATGGTGATTTTTCTAGATTTCATCATCATTCTCAACATGGGAATTGCTGTTCTATGACTAAACTCTTATAGACACATAGTGTTCATTTGTTCCAAATCAATATTCTAGGAACATGATTCATGCATTAATCAAAAAGTGGATCACTTAAAATTTCATTTCATACCGTAATTATTTGGTTCCATCAACTATTTGTTGTTATTTTTTATAGACACCTTATTAGAAAGGTGTCCTTAACATCCAATGACATATATAATTATCATAGAAAGTTTCTATGATAAGTGGAATTCAAAAATATTAAAGAATTATGATGTGGTATAACTAATAGATACTTATGGTACCTTCCTATTACTACCCAAGTATAGTTTTTTTTGAATACCCACAAATGAAATTAACTCAATTTTCTAAACTACCAAAATAACGGCTTGATTTTGTAAAATGGAGTATATTTTACTATTTTTATATAAAATTTTCAATCATAAGAGATTTAAATATAATATTTCCATGTAGGATCCATTATTATTAATTAATAATGTATCACACACTATGGGGAATATAAATCCATTACTATGGTTTAAACCTTCATGTGTCATATGTGTCTCCAAAACCATAATTTTCCACAAGATATTGCGGAAAATTTATGATACCAAATACTTGTGAATCTCAATAATTAACTTTATCCAAGTCCAATTAGCTCCCACTAGGTCAAATATATATTTTATTCAATTTATAGAAATTTATTCCATCACATGACTACATATTTTCTATCTTAGGGGTTTTAGAAATAACCTTATAAACTTTTAGGATAATTACCTTAGACTCCCATTATTTTATTCTTGATGAATATTTATTTATTGACTTATCCATAACAAAATATTATCTTCTAAAAATATGGAGAATTATATAATGGATTTAATCCATTATAAAAATCATATGATATTCATTTGACACAATATTTGGCATATGGTTATCGATTAATGTCATTATTTGTGTTTCACATCTCGAATGAAAATGGTAGTATATACAATTATTATTAATTATCATCATTGATTCTTCATTTACTAATACCTTGACATTGATATGTATATGGAAATGTTCATTTTTGAATTGATCTATTCTATATGTTCATGATCAATGAATTTATTTGAGAATCATTATCTATACCCATTTACTAATATCTTAAAATTGATATGTATAATTGAATGTGAGTTTAAGAATAAATCCACTTGAAAAATTTAATGACTGATGAAATCATGTTCAAAATATTATTTTTCAAAGTGTCCCAATGAAATTTATATCTTCTAACCATGTATAATAATTACATCACATTCACATACCTTAGATCACATAAAGGAATGTCATGAAGTATATGAATATACATATATATTTTTCATTGAATAGTTCATGCCCTCCAACTGAGATAATTTTCAATGATTTTCAGAATTCCTTTACATGTAGAGGTTATATTGTCCAAAACTAGGTAAGTAAAGTTGTAAATAATTACTATGGATTTTTTCTCTAATCTGTATAAAAAAATACTTGGTATTTAATTATGACATTTTATATTAATCCCATATTGATAATTATTCATGAATAATGAAACTATTTATTGTGTACGGGACACCACAAATAAAATTCATTCCAAAATGGAATAGTGGATCCTCCTCTCTGATGGAACCATAAGATTAATGTTTTTTAATAATCAATAAAATTTCAACTATAATCAATAAAAATGGAAAATTGAAGTTGTTTACTTCTCAGTGCAGACTTAGGAATCACCCATTCTCAACTACTTTGATAATTAACCATACTTCATGGCCTATTTCTATTCATTCAAGGTTGATATATTTGGATAAAAATGTATGATTCAAATTAAGTTCCTAACAAAATATAAGTAAAACTAAAACATCACATACATTGAAGAATATAGACTATAATAAAGCCTCTACTTTCTTCAACTTCATGTTTTATATTTTTTCTTCCATATACTTATCTCATGTAAAGTGAAAAAAAAATCCTCATGTATGATGAATTTCTAATTTCCCTTTAATGATAATTTGAAGGTTTATTTTGGTATCAAAGAATTCATTAGACATTTAAAAATTTCTTTCAATAGTTTCACTATAAGAACTAAGCATTATTCTTTCTTCAAGATTATATCATCTTTCAAAAAATTACACAAGTAGAAAGTAATCATTTTCTCCATATTAGTAATTTATATTCCAAAATGAAAATAAAGTAATTTGGTGATAAGGATATTAGAATGATATGTTTTTAAATATCATGATAAATATCTCAATTTAACCATGTATAGTGTGATCATCATCAAATTCATTTCTCACATCAATATTTCCTTATAGACTTCTCAGAGATGAGAAAAAATTTAAATCCATCTATGTCCTGATATTGTTTCAAGAAATCATTATACATTGATGATATAATTTTGATATAAAATTCAAATATATAATCCATTTGTATCATGTAAGATACCTTTTACATGTTTCATCCAAATATGTCTCAACAGGTAGTGGAAAATCCCACATATTAAAATTCTATTCACATTTAAATTCTATTCACATCTTAGTTCATCCAAATATGTCTCAATAGTCCTTGGTACTTCTTGGAGACTCCCAGGTTCACTACTAGGGGTGAGTTGTCGAACTCACTAAGAACCTTTCCACGCATCACCTCTGGAACAAACACCTTTCCTCAGAAAAGAATTCGGTTATGGCCATCCTCCATCCATCCATCCGGAGCATTTCTCTGGTCAACTCGGTCACACATCACATCGTAGTCTGGGTCTCCCCATTGAGACTCCTCCACTTGATGAAACAGAGACGACTACACTTTCATCTGATACATGCAACCTCTACTAGTATCCATCCTGGCATCCAGGTGAAAGGCATCCAACTCCTCCATTGCCTTCCAGGTGTCTGCCGACTCTCAGACCGCATCATTCTACAACCTCCTGCTTAAAGCATCGGCCACTACATTCCCCTTCCCTGCAGTGGAGGAAATCTCAATGTCATAATACTGGAGGAACTCCACCAACCATTGCTACCGCATGTTTAGGTCCCGCTTGGAGAAGATATACCTCAATCTTTTGTGATCCGTGAAGGCCACAAAGTGTTCTCCAATGAGGTAATGTCGCATTTACTTTAGCACAAAAACGACCTCTACAAGATCCAAGCCGTGGGTGGCATAATTACACACATGAGGGCGTAACTGCCTAGACCCATAAGAGATGACTCCTTGTTGCTGCATCAACACACATCCTAGGCCTTGCCCTGAAGCATCACATAACACCTCATGCGCCGCCCCATCTTCTGGTTGTCTCAACACTGGCGCACTAACCAACTTATCCTTCAAATAGCTGAAGGTTGTCTCGCACTGCTCACTCCACACAAAAACCTGGTCCTTCTTGGTCAAGCTTGTCAAAGGGGCTGCATCTCAGGAGAAAGTGGGTATGAACCTCTGATAGTAACCTTCTAGCCTGAGGAAACTACGAACCTATGCCACAATCTTGGGTGATGCCCAAGAAAAAACCACCTCAACCTTTGATGGGTCCACCGCTACCCCCTTATCGGACACTACATGCCAAATAAAGTTCACTTCTCGCGTCCAGAACATGCATTTTGACAACTTCCCATAGTGATGGTGCTGTCATAGGACCACCAAAACCGTCCTCTAGTGCTCCGCGTGGTCCTCCTCTGATCATGAATAGATCAGGATATTGTCGATGAACACAAATACGAACCGATCCTGGTACTCCTGGAAGATGGAGTTTATAAGTCCCATGAACATAGCCTGGGAATTCATAACTCTGAATGGCATGACTTCAAACTCAAAGTGTCCATATCTGGATGTAAAGGCCCTCTTCTGGATGTCGTCCTCTTTCACCCTCAACTGGTGATACCCAGACTGCAGGTCGATCTTTGAGAACCATCCATCCCCTTTCATCTTGTCTAAAATATTGTTTATCCTCAGAAAAGGGTAGAGATTTTTGATCTTCACCTGATTCACCCTCCTATAGTCTATGCACAACCTGAGACGACCATCTTCCTTCTTTGCGAACAAGACAGGAGCACCCCATGGTGACGCACTTGGTCGAATGTAACCCCTCTTCATCAGGTCGTCAATCAAGATCTGCAACTCCTGTAGCTCCGAAGGTGCCATCCGGTAAGGAGCCATCGAAATCGTATGAGCACCAGGCTGCAAGTCTATCCCAAACTCGATATCACGTCGATGTGGTAGAGTCGTTACCTCCTTAGGAAAGAAGTCCATAAACCTGTTGATGATTCCTGGCACCTCTAACATCTCAGCATCTACTGACTCTCCTGACAGCTCGGCTAACAAGGAGAGGAGGGGTTCCTCTTGCCTACTGCCCTTGTGACTTCTTCGCTCGCCGATGAAAATAACACGCTGGCTGCCCAAGTCTGAGAACACAACCCTTCCTCGGAAGCAGTCGATGACAACACACATAGAAAATAGCCAGTCAATGACTAGGATGATATCGTATGGTTGTATCTATAGCAACAGTAAATACCTGATCGACTGATGTGGAACTATCATCAGTCTGCATCCTCGACAAACATATAACAAGTCAGTCTAACCTCCAACTGGAGTGCTCAGCACCAGGGGCATTGGAAGTCACTCGGCATATAGACCCAAATCACGGGCTTGACAGGGTGCAATGAAGGAGTAAGAAGCTCCGGTATCGAACAAGGAATAAGCAAGGGTACTGAACAAACTGATCATACCTCGAACAACCTCCGGTCCGGCTGGAACTGCTGCCTCCACGATGTAAAACTATCCACGCCCAACTCTTCTACCCCTCAGCTATTGGAAAACTCCCTGACCATAGCCTGGTTGAGGTACCTAAGGAGTGCCATGTGTTCAGCCTCCCCATGCAATGTCTGCCCTTAGAGGAGCGGGAGCTCGCTGCCCTTGCTGTTGCTACTGGAAGGGCCTAGATGGAAGCTACTACTGAGGTGGGTGTTGAGCATGTCCGCCATTGCCGTACTGATCTCGGTTCAGGCACTGGTTCCGGAGATTTCCATGGATCCCAATGTCAAAGCACCTCTGTCCTAGGCCCAAAGGGAATGGTTGAGGACCGGGGGACCGGAACTGGAACTACTACGGCATGCTCCCTACTTGTCGGAACTGAGAGGGTCCTGATGCTGGTGGTATATTGCTGACACCCTTCCCCTTCAATAATCCAAACTGGAACCCCTCTCGTGTCACACCTCCTAGAGCATTCATCCTCTCCACCACTTCGGCCTTCTTCTATACCTCCATGTATGTCGGTAGGGTGAAGTGGGTAACATCGTACTGGAGGGAGGGTTGGAGCACCTCCTCTAAATGTATCGCCCGAGACTCTTCATCTAGAAAGAGGTCTGAGGAAAAGTGTAGTAGGTCCTTTAACTTGATCCCCATCTCCCTTACTGACATACTCCCATTTTGGAGGGAGTGTAACTCCTGCCTCTTCTCCGCCTTCATCGTAGAAGAGAGGAATTCCACTCGGAACTCCTTATCGAAATCATCCCATGCCACCTCAGCCTCTCTCCTTTCCTCCAGGTAGAGCGTCCACCACTGACGCCCAACTCCCTGCATCTAGATGATGTCCAGATGAACCCAGTACTTAGGCAGAGCCCAAATCAGGCCGAAAGCTATCACCAACTCTTCTAGCCGGCTTTCCATCTTCATGTTAGAGGTGTTTCCCTCATACTTCTGGAGGGTCTGTCGCTGGAAGGCTCGAAGTGTCTTCTTCCACTCGTCATCCTCCTCCTCTCAATCAGCCCCCTTCCGATCAGCCATGTCAACCTCCAGGGCCTCTATCGCCCGTATACCTCGTGGTCGTCTCCCAGGTGCCATAGTAGCCTGGTAAACAAGGAATGCCTAAGCCCAAGTAGTGAAAATGATTTGTTCTTAAAACTTCTTAAATTATTATTTATTTCTAATTCCCAAAAATCCACAGAAACATGAGAACATAAGTCATTATGATTCATGTACCATTCCTAGGGTCTCTACCCTCCAATCATTGTGGCCTCACATGGTCATTTGGTAGGTCCAGAGTCCTTGCAACGGATCACGGGGGGCCCTAAAATCTTGTGTCCTAGCTGGTCTTCCCTGGCATAATTCATGCACCAGGATCACCTAACACTGCTTCCCTACCATCCCATGCAATCATTATTGTGCCTACCTCCATACTCCATCCAATCTCTCAAACCTCCAGCCTTTGATACCATTATTTCATGACTCGCCTTCACCAAAAGGATGGAAGGGTCAGCATATTGCTAGTCCCTTCCTTCAATAATTTGAATGAGAGATAATGACCCCTGAAAACTTCCTTCAATAGGTCCCAGAGTGGATAACAACGCCAAGGGTATAGAATCACACACTGAATGGAAGGAATTGCCCATTTTCTTTTAATAGGATTGGGAGATAAGATAGTAAATCCTAACAACACCAAAACTGAATGAAAAGTAAATCCAGGAGTAAACCATTCCATCATGCATGTTCACAAGTAAAAAATACATGATACAAGAACACCAAAGATAAAGTACCAAAGAAATAAAATTACAAAAAAAAACTGTCCCAAAGGTCCAAGCTAGTATGGTCTAACACAATCGCTGAAGTCCTCATAGAAACCTGAAAACAGTTTTATATACGTATAAAGAGCATACAAGTATACTTAGTAGGAAAAACCAAAAGCTCTTGTTCACAATTGGGGAGGCATACTAATGCCCTGTGAGAAAAGAGATAACCAAAACATCTAGAAAGGTAAACTAACCACCCAAGCCTCAGTAAGGAAGACTCCCCAAATAACGAAAGACAGGTAGTGTACAATCAAAGCACATCGATGTTTGGCTACCATGTGCCTCTTTCCCACTGGTTATTGATGTCCTCTTACGCATCGAACCAATCCCACCATTCTCATCATAGTCCCTCTGCCACACCCCGCCCGCACACACTTGGGCAATATCCTCACGCAGTCCCACTGCCAAACCTCGCCCACAAACACCTGGGCCACAACCTCCCATAAAAACATGTGCCACAACTGTCACATGTAACCACGCATGAAAACACCTAGGCCAAAACAACCACTGCCATACCCGAAGACACCTGGGCATCATCCCGAGGACACCTGGGAAACCACCTGCCCACACACACGTGAGCCAACTACCACACTACCATGCCCGAAGATTCTTTGGCTAATAATGAACATCAGGACATCATAGCCTGCCCGTAGATTCTTGGGCTATCCGGGAAAGGGAGAAGAAAGGAGCTAATAACCAGCCACTAATAGAATTGTTGGGAAAAACACCCTCCCCCATGAAATGGTGGTGTTCGGAACTAATTTCTCAACTTGGGTGGGGAATGACCAAGAAACACAAAACTACAAGTATATGTATAGGTAACAAGAACTCCCCTAATCTAGGTTTTTCTTTAGCCAGCCTAAAGAACACAATCATCACCCGTGTCCACGTCACAACTCTCACCAAACCAAAACCATTTTCCCATCCTCATTTTCATGTTCAATAATAATATTCAAATATGTTTCTACACCTACATGGGAAAATAGGAAGTGAGTACAGTCAAACATCAACTTAAATATTCACACACGGTTCTCTTGTAACGTCACAACAACAAAAACGATATGTGAGATCCCTCAAAGTACTGGAACCAAGGAAAACCCCAAGATATTACCCCATGTTCCTAAAACCAATGAGCCAACAGTTTCTCAACAACAGAGGATTCCACCCCAATTCGTGATATAAGGAAAGTAACCACACTGCCTCAAATTCAAAACCAGTGGAACCATAACGACAGGGTATCCCATCCCCACCCACATCACCCAAAAAATCGGCCCGTGAAAGAATAACAACCAAACCGCTACCACCAAAAAAACTAGGGCCATGCTAGTGTTTTCATATTTAAATGATTTAACACATTCCATGATTCTAATTCCTCTTTAACTTAACCAGGGTTATCACAAAAAAATGATTGATCCTGATGCTTTCAATTTATTAGCCGAATATACTTAATTAACCAATTTACATTACACGACCAACACAATATGTATGGGTTTATTAGCGCACAGAGAAATACCACCAACAGCCATGATTTTCAGTTGGCATAAGACCACACAAAACAGAAATCATAATCATGAAAGAGAAAAAAACAGAGTAGCAGTCACACCCTTCCCCTTCATTCCTGAAATCCATTTATTATCTTCATTAAGGTTTGGTTCATCCAATTATACAGAATCAATAGCGTACCCACCCCACAAGATACACAGAAAGGAGAGATGAAGGTGAAACCCTACCTGATTGATCGATGATCGAATCTTTTCTTCATGCGCGAGGGACAGCGGATGCAAAATTTGCAGGGGTGGGGCCTCAAGAACTCAAGCACGAGCTGACAAAACGATGGGAGGGTGATCGAGAAAAAGAAACCCAGGGAGATCCCTGTAGTTTATAAGGGCAAGGGACAGTTGAGATACTGAGATAAGAACGCCTAACCGCGTAAAGAGCATGTCGTGGGTTGACCACGCGGCCCCACACATCATTAAAGGATCCCCGCCATTCGGAGCGGTTAAAATAGATGCACACCTCAACAGAATTTAATTAAAACCCATTAATGGCTTTACAGGGGGTCGAAACGAGGCTTAAAAGCCAATTTGCGCAAAAAGGTACTAGAAAACCCGTGCGGTAGGCCGAAGCCACCGGTACCCAAGAGCTACTAGTAGGTTGCAGTGACCGGTAGACCGAGCTACCTGTAGGCCTGCTACCGGTAGGCTAAGGCTACTACTAGGCCTACCGTTAGGGGTAAACACTTCACCAAGAAGCCTTGATAACTTTCCCAGACTACCCAGAACACCCAACATCAGATTTTAACAATGTAATAGTCCCCCAAAAACCTAGGCCATTACACTACCATGTGACTATCAACATAGTGGGAAAAGTTAGCTATTGCAATAAAACCAACAGGCAATGTAAAAAATGCATTATATAGGAATCACCAAGTGGGTAGCCTGAAAAAGAGACGAGTGTGAGGACACCTATCATTTGAATATATTACTATATGTGTCATTGATGTGGGATGGATAGGTTCTCCATCATGTTGTGTATGATGAAATCATGATTCAATTATTATTTGTATTGGGTGATGAAGCTTTCAAATAGGTAACAGAGTGCGATGACTAATGATATGGGGTTTTAAGGCATATGATAAGTGACATAGAATCATATAGGATGCTCATTTGGTGGGGGGTATGTATTCATCCATTGGGATGCAAGGCCTTATGCATACCTATGTTCTATGTCCTTTGTATCTATGGAAAATAAATCCATGTATTGTAATAAAATAGGTGCAATGGGATCTTATTATTCTTTATTATGATGAATGAGGCTGGACCTGGTGGGGTGTATGAGTGTGTTTGTTTTTTCGTCGATTATATTTCCATCGATCTTAAAAAATATATCATATACATAATATATGTTTTAATATATATTAGATATAAAATATATATTATATGATTTATATTATTAATAATATCATTTTGTATATATAAAAAAACTTATATAATTAATATACCAATACAAATATATATATATATATAATGTAAAAATATAAATACCTATTTTATTAAATTATTAATATTATGTTAATATTATATAAGATATATATATACAAATTTACAATGATAATATTCCATCAAAATATAAAAAAATAAATTATTTACATAATTTGAGACACTTTCTAGGAAAGATGGGTTATGAAATATTAAATTGCATTCTTCTATTATTCATATTTATATTTAAAAAATGATATAATAATAAGAAGAACATAAAAAATACAAAAAATATAAATATTTGAATTTTTGGAAAAAAGGAATACAAATGGAAAAACAAAATGAACGAGGAATAATACAAGGAAAAAATAATGAGAAAAAATATATAAATAATATGATTTTGATGGTGGAAATCTGTGCTATTAGGGTGTGGGTGTGGGTGGTCAACATGTAAGGAAATTTTTTGTCAATAAATATATAGTTTATGTTGGTCTCTTGATTAATATAAATTTTTATGGTATTGGATACAACCCCTATATTTTGATCATTAATCTTGTCTATATATATTATCATGAATGTAATGACCAGATTTTTTAAATGTTCATAAAAACTCAGACACATGGATATAACCGAGGACAATAAGGTTATCACATTTCACAATGATTCATAGAGGACACTCACAAAAATCATCAAATTTGAAATTGATATTATCCTAATCATTTATGGGATCCCTATTGAAGAACGTGGAGTATATATCCTACTCAAATATTGAGTAGGGGGTTGTGAGAGGGTCGATGCAAGTCTAGAAAATCATGATATGATCATAAGTGTGATTAGTAGATTTGATTTCATGAAGGAGGTGAAACTACTATATAAACCTCCAATAATAGTGATAAAAATAATATAATTTAAAATAGAAAATAACTATTTGTTGGAGTGATTTTAATTTTTTTCCCTATATCAAATAAATAAAAAGGCTGATAAAGTTAATCTTTACCACTACAAACACTGATGTGATGATAAAGGACCCCTTTATCATCACTTTCATTTTCTATGTTGATAAATTCTCCCTTTATCAGAAATTTCTTTCATCATTGATAAATGAGTCTTATATCAGTAAAAAAATAAAGTGAAAATAAATGAGTATTTCTTAGATCATTAGTTTCAGCTATGATAAAGGTCATGAAATTAATGAAGACCTAATAAAACCCCTAAAATATCCCTATAACAACAAACAAAATCAAAAAAAATTAATAATAGAAATATACCAAAATCAAAATCGAAATAATAATATAAAATTTCACAATCATTTCAATTGAAAATTTACATAAAAAGTATTTACATTGATGTGATATTTACAATTAATATAAATATTACAACACATATACAAAATCATAACACTTATAGAATTATTACTACAGAGATCAGTCATATTAAAAAATAGTGTCTCTACAAATAAAACCAATTTTTATTTTAGTAATAGAAAATAATGAAATAATGAAATTATAATTTTTATGTATTATAATCGACATATGATAAATTAAATTGTTAATTATTGATTATTTTTTTCTATTATCATTTATACTATTAATTATATAATTATTTATTACATTATAAATTTTAAATTAATTATTAATTGTTAATTATATTATGAATTAATGTTTAAAAAATATGATATTGTCTTCTCGGTTTTGGCTATGTGACACATGTCTTAAACTAAAATGGCCCTTCTATATTGAAAAGACACAGTTTTTATCATTGGGACCACATAATGTGCTATTTTTGTGCGTGGTAGATTCATGCACATAATAAATGAATTATTTATTATTTTAAAAGTTCTTGAAAAAAATCCATACCCATTTACTCGATTTTAGATAGAGATAATCATTATAAACTAAAATCAATATTTTATATTAGAAATACACACATCAGTTCCTAGTAGCCATATCATGAATCAGATTGACATGAATTCAATTCCTTCAGGTGACAAATTAATAATGGATCCATTCCATAATTTATGTAAATAATTCATGTTCTTTTATTTGTTTTTGATATGTGATGCAGGTTTTAAACTAAAATGAAATTTTATATGAAAAACAAGCACATCAAGTTGTATCAACCGCATCATTTTTCAGATCCATGATCTGTCAATTTCTAAATGTCAAAAATGAATTATGGATCATTATTTGATATTTTGAAAAAAAATTGAGATAAATTTTATTTTTTATTTTTGAGAAGAAATTTAAAATTAAAGGACACATCTATATTGTAAACACCCACTTCAATTCACACCAAACACATCATTTGTCAAATTGTTTTGTGGTCAATTCTTACATGATAAAATTAATTATGTATCTTTTTCAAAAAATTTGAAATTAATATGGGTATATTTTCTCAATTTTTTCTACTGAATGATATTTTAATATCAAATGAAACTAATATCTTGAAAACAGGAACATAAAATCATTATAGGTACAATGTTATTTTAGTTGATTAGTGGTTAATTTCTAAATTAAAAAAATTAATTATGGATAAATGTCTTAATGTTATAAAATAACCAAATATATTTTTTTGGGTTTCTCTAGAGATGTGCATTTTAAAATAAAATAAATATTTTATTTAGAAAACTTGCACATATATTCATACTATCTACATCATCTATCATATTGAAATGTGTTCAATTGTTTCTCATAAAAATTAATTGTGGACCATGTACCTAAATTTTAAATACAATAAAAAATCAGCTTATCAATTTTAACTATGTTATGCACATTATAAACTAAAATGAAACATTTTTAATTGAAAAAATGCACTTCGAATAATATCAACCACATTTGGTGTCAGATTGATGTGAAGTTCATTTCAACATATAAAATATTAATTGTCGATATTTTTTATAAATATTGAAAACAATATGTGTTTTTTTCATAGTTTTGGAAACATGAAGCATGTTTTAAACTAAAATAAATATATTTTATTGAATACAAAAACATTGAGTAATAAAAGTCCATCATCTATTGGAAGGATATAAAATCAAATTTTTTATGTCCATAAAGAATTATGAATCATTATCCTAATGATTAAAAAATATGAGCAGATTTTATAATTTCTATATATTGACACACATTTTAAATATTAATGACACTTTTATATTAAAAGAATGAACATAAAGTCATACCAGATACATAATGTGTCTGTTTAGTGGTTGGTCAATTCCTATACATAAACAACTAATAATATATATATGTTTACATAATTTTTAAAACAATCAAATATCGTTTTCTTGGTTTTTTCTACGTGGCATAAATTATAGACTAAAATAGAACTTTTATATTGAAAACACTCAGTTTGAGTCATACCAAACACATCTGTGTTAGATTTCTGTGTGATTAATTAATAAAAATAAAAAATTATTAAGTGATCTTTTTTCTAATGTTTGAAATCAATTTTATATCTTTTTCTCAGTTTCTGCTATGTGATTCATGTTTTAAAATTAAATGGGAATTTTTTATTGAAAAAATTTAATCATTTCATACCAGCCACATAAAGGGTTGGATTGATGAATATTCAATTACTACATTTCAAATATTTATCATGGATTTTTTCCTTAATTTTTAAAACAATCCAAGATCAATTTTATATATTTTTTATTTGACACGCATTTTAAATAAAAATAATAGTTTTCTATTGAAGACACAAAAAGAAAATGATGATTCAACAAGAATGGGAGTACCTTCCCCAGATGTCGGTAATAAATCTTCATATTTTTTGGTAGAAGGATCCTTACCCCATTTCCCTATCAATGTTATCATTGTGGTAGACATGAAGTCCACTATATCATTATAACAAGAATATTCAGGAAATTTACTATATCATCCAAAATCTATAGAGCATAAACCACTTTTATAATTATCTCTGGGAAATAGGTAAAAAATTATATAAACATTATGAAACTAATTCTTCATAGCCTAAAAATTTCTCAATGTTTATAGACTAAATTATACCTCAAAAATAACAGCTCATCACTAGAACATGATGTCAGAAAACATTATGACCCCATTTAGTCTACCCTCTAATCTATAAAAAAATTTACATCTTATTTTGAGAACATAGGTTATCAAGCATACTGGTTTTACTAATAATATATAATAAATCTAATGATTACAAAATAATTTAAATAAAATTATAACTACATTTCAGGGACTCTATTCATTTGATGGCATGTGATATCTTTAATAAATTTTAAAATATAATATTCACAAACCCTATCATTATATGGATTCATATACTATAGAAACTTTAACTACAATAATTAATTTTTTTTTGAAATATAGTTTGATTGTTAAATATTAATATATGTAACTTAATTTAATTCAATTTAAATAAATCCATAGGCTTTTTTATATTCAATCACTGACCTTATTCTATGATTGAGACATTACTTATAAATTATAATATTAAAACAAAATTATCATTAAAACTAAAAATGAAACATATAATTCTAATTTTTTTAATAAAATTTTGATTAGAGTGCATTAAAAATCATAATTGTCATCTAGTGTGGTTAATATGATTAAAATACATGCATTGGATACAAAAAATAAACATTTTGGTTATCCAAATTGATTGATATGAGAATTGAGTGATTCCTAAGAAAACTAATATGTAATGAAAAATGAAAAATATATTTTATATAGTTGGATTGTAAATATATACCCCTACCTTATAAGAATAAATATGTGTCCTTCATCAATTTTTTTAAAATTCCTCAATTATTGGACCATTATTCATTAAAATTATATCATTTCAAATTAACGATTTCCAACAGAAATGTTATAGGGATTAATGATTCCAAATATTGATTCACTTTGTTTTCCATTTATATAGTAATAATATATTTTCCAATGAAAAGTATAATTTTTTTAAAAAAAATAATGAACATAATAAATCATTTTCTGTACATATGGATTATAACATATACCTCATGTATGTCTTCAAAACTAATGCTCCCAACCATTGAAACATGATAATATCATTTATAATCTCTAGAACAACCATATATGTAATAGAATTTTCAAATGCTTCTTCATAATATTAAATTTAGGATATATTTATATATTTTAAATTTTTTATTTATTTGAACATCTAATGATAATATATGTTGTTGTGGAATAGTTCTGTGAATGTAATCTAAGAAGGTTATATTTATTTCTTCGTTTATACACAAGATTTTCTTAATTATAATTTTTTCGCATTCAAATTATTAATTTACAATATGATAACTCATTTTAAAAAAAAATTAATAAACAATTAATGGATGTTCATTTGAATAAAATTGTTTCTGAAACACCTAATATATGTTTATAATATTTTATCTATATTCTATAAAATTTCGAAAAGTAATGTCGATCATGGTATCATTAGTATTACCATGTGTAAATGACAACTCAACACATGAATCATAAGATACATAATTACCTGTTTTATAGTGATTTTTTAGAGTTTTTTATTGTGTATCATGTATTATGGGATATTATATGTTGTACCCATCACAAAAAATAGATGTTTGGTCATTGATATTTATAAATCACATTCAACTGCATACTCTATAATTTTATTTATATAAATTTATGAAAAGTTATTTTATTCTCATTTATGAGAAATAACAATGAAATAATTTATTATTTTGGGTAAGGAAGGTGGTTTAGGGGAATGGAAAGCATTGAAGACAATGGGTTCATGGCTCTTCATGTACTGATTGTTTTTCCACTAAAGCTTCACATTGATCCTTTCATATATTTGTCTGCCAAACTAGTCTAAACAATGTTTTCTTTCAAAGAATCTATTTGTGCCTACCTGATTTTAATGTCATATGTGACTCTTTATAGAACTGTCATCTCGAAATATATACATGGTGACACTCCAAAAACATTAACTCTAATGCACCCATATTGTTCTAGCTACTTCAATGCTACTAAATGATATTTTTCATCAGGTAAAATCGAGAGAAAATTTTATGACTAAATCATATAGAAACAGTACAAATGTAAAATGATATTTTTATGTAATACAATTATAAGTCATAAAAATGTAAAATTATGTCTTACATACCCATGATTCACAGACTACTTTTTTGTTTTCATAAAAAATATTAACCTATTATTTATGAGGGATTCCTTCAATAGGGTATGATGTGAAATAATAGTGGATTTAGATGTTGATTAATTGATATGCACATAAAAAGGATCCTATGATGTTTAATATCACAGAAAAATTTTATTCTTGATTGAGAATACAAACTATTTTCTTCTTTAGTGAAGAATACCCTTCCATTTCTTAATGTATGGGTGCATGGGTTTTGGTGTATGTTAATTATTTTCAAAACACCTTCACTATTTTATAAATTAATTTTTTTTCTAAATAAATGTTGAAAAAATAAATATTTTAAAATAAATTTTTATAGATTAAATTTCACCTAAAACGATTCTTCATCATGTAAAGCAGTGAATGATTTTAATGTTTCATGGTCTATAATGTGTGTATATGTAATTGGTGGGAGGGGGAATACTTTAACCTCAACATAAATGACATGATACATTTAAATAAGTGTCATAATTAACCTATGATATTTTCTGAAGACCGTTATTATAAATTTATAATATAAATAATCGAAAATAAAATAATTCAACAAAAGATAAAGAAAATTAAATAAATGTTCCATTACATAATTTTTTAGAACAATTGCGGAAGATCACAAAACATTTAATTATTATCTTCCCATATGGTTGTATTGAAATATGGAATGACAATTTTTGATGTATATATATCAATTGAAACAAGAATTATTATTTTGATCCCAATATAGCAAATGATTAATACCTTATTGGGGTCCAATGATTTGAAGCAATGATTATATAAAACCTAAAATTCAATACCTTTTTTTGTTTACTTGATAATGTTATTTAACATTATGATTATACATTATGGTTGATATTTTCATCAATATGTTGTTGATATCATAATAATTAAATAATTTTATAATCGATTGTCGATTATTCATCAGGATTGGCAACATTATAACATGAACATGTAATTTTATCCATTTTAGTTAAACAAATAATTTAGATTATGTGAATATAGAGGATAACACATGATATTATTATGGAAATCATAGTTTATTAAAGAAATTTACATTATCATAGAAATATCTCTTTTTTCTCTAAAGGTTGAAGGGAATTAGATCATCTATTGAGTATCCAAATCCCATTTTTTAGTCCCCTCAAAAATAAAATACATATTATACATTGGGAATATGGTGCAATTATGTTGATCTCCCAATGAAAGGGTCATCCTTAATAGATTTTTCTTCTGACCCTATAGTTTTTTAGCCACCAATTTAGAAATTGACTGATTCTTGTTTTTTTAGATCTTATAAATAAAATACCTACACAATTTATTATTTTAATAGGGACAAATCATCTTTATAAATTTTCAAACTAAAATATAACACCATGAAGCATAATTTCTAGATAAATGCATTAGTTACACCATAATCATAAATTTAACACCTTGATATTTTAGAAATGAAAACTATGTTTGATAGCGTATTAGACATGCATCATCGATCATAAAAAACCTGTGATATATATAACCGTTATAAGATAGACGCCAAATTAGAAGTTATGAATAGTATTAAATAATTTATTATATATATATATATATTAAAATAAAACTCAATATAAATTATTGATAAATTTTAGTTAAATAATCAATTAATATTTTTAATGTAAGGTTATTCTTAAAAAATATGTTTTCATTAAAATTTAATTTAATTTATTTTAATGAAAAAATATTATAATTTATTTTTCTATATTTTATAAAATTTATTTGGTAAAATTAAATTAATATTTCAAATTGTAATTACAAATTTTACGTTATCTGAAATTTTTGAAAATATTGATTTTCAGTGAATAGTGAAATATACAGATTTTTGTAAAAATATCATTTATTTTCAATAAATAAAAATAATTAAAATGAAATTTTTTTTGGAATATTTATTAATGTATTAAAAATATTATTTAATTATAATTATTACAATTAATTTAATTTTAATAGTTTTTATATTGGATTTTAGTAAAATCATGACATTCTGTTAAAAAATAGGATTTTTCAAAAACTATTGTAAAGTGCATAATGTTTCTCCGTCTAAATTAATTAAAAAACATAGGGGAATTATAAAAAGGAATTTCATATATTTAATATCATTATTTATTAATTTATATTCATAAAATAATTATTATTAACAATTAGGTTATTATAAAATCATTTTTTCCAAGAAAAATACACTACCTAAAATCCAAGTTTATCATCATGTCTGTAGAATTAATTTTAAATTAAATTTTATAACATATGTAAAATAAATGTGTTAAAATGGATTAAATATTTTCAATAAAAATTATTTATATTATCTAACAAGTAGAACATATTTTTTATTTATAATGAATAGTTAATGTAGTAAATATAAATTACCATAGTTAAGGTGAAAATTAGTTTACTAGGGGATTAAACTAAAAATATAAGGGAAAATTGATATAAAACATGTCTAAAAATTATTTAGTGGACATATTTTGACCATATAATGTCTATGTATCAATAATTATCTATTTTGGAGCCCTTTAACTTCTGAAAAACATTACTAAATATTTTTTTATTTTCAGAAGTCACATGTGTGCCACTAATCTCACTTATAAAAGGACACCCCACTCATATATTATTCACAAATTAAAACCCATTTTTATGTAAATATCTTAAAAAATAAATTCTTCTATTAATTCATATACTCCTAGAAGTTTTTATTGGTCATAAATCTATTCTTGAATAATTTACTTATAATCCTAAAGAGGTGTTCTGATAATAAGTAAAATTCGTAACTTTTTATTGTTTTATTTGTTCTTCAAAATCATCAAATATTTTTTAAAACATTATGATATTATAAAAATAGTACCTCATAAAAAATTATGTGTCACTAAAATAATTTAATAGACTAAATTCATCTCCTCTTCTGTCAAATTGGATATTAAATCATCATTTGTGTGTGCGGTAGACTACTAGCTTGCAAACCAATGTTGTTCTTTTTTCATCAGCACCACTCACAGAGCATTATATTTACATATTATATTTTCTATATATTTATACTTGTGATGATATTATATAACATAATTTTTTATTTTCAATTCCTTGTGGGATATGATAACGTCGATCGTGTGTATGGTGGACTACCATCTCGTGAAGCGATGTGATTCCTTTTTAACTAACTATTAACATGGTTGGTAATAAGGGAAATTTTAATGAATATTTGTGATATAAATTAATGAATAGTTATATTAATTACATATATATCATTCTAAGAATATAATATATCTTTTACTTTTTTACACTGAAAAATGATAACATTGTTCGTGTATCTGGGGACTATCGACTTCATGAAGCGATGTGATTATTTTTCATCACCATATACCAAGAATGATATTTATAAGTACATATTAGGAAACTATAATGTATTTATGATATTATTATAATTCTATAAATGTAAAATAATACATTTTCACTTTCCATAATGATCATTGACATATGATAACATTACTCATTTGTACATACGACCCACTGTCTTCATGAACATAATATAGATCATTTTTCATGATTAGTTTTAAAAGTAAGATTTATGAATAAATATTATAATTATTTAATGATTACCATTCCATATAATCTTAAATAAACATGTCTTTGAACAAGGTGAACAAAGTAAATCTATTTCGAAAAAATGTACCAAACGTCTTCAAAACACCCAACATGGAATGAAATGATTAAATATTTTAATATGTCATTAAAATTAAATGAAATAAATTATTTATATATATGGTATTACATATGGAAAATATTATTAAAAAATAAAATAATTTTTATAAAATTTTTATACTTATGATAAAAGACAATCATGTAATGTCTAGACTTGAGGTAAGGGTTTTCTTGTCTCAATTTTATTTATGTGAGATAGATTCCATATTCAACACTTGTTATTATTGTATAGGTTATATACTTTCCATTTCACATGTAATATAATGAAAACTTAATACAAAATGGTATTTTATGTTTCAATTTTAATTAATTCATCCAATGTGATTGACTTGAACGTTACCACATGATATAGTGTTCCATAACTCATTTTTATTCCATTAGGTTATAGTAAATCTTCATTTAATATGATATTATACAATTATGTGTAATTAAATTTGATTATATAATGATTTATTTCCTTATTATTTATGTCGATTTACATTTTATACACATAATTTATTCATTGATTTATTTTCATTTTCATGGTTGTATTTCTGTAAGTGTAATTCATCTCAAATTCCATTCCTTTGAGACATACGTTTGTGATATACACATATATTCATTTGTGAGGTGTATATAAAACACATTGATATGTTATACCATGAAACAACTTATTTTCATGATATTTATACTATAAATTGATATTATTATTTCATGGGGAATATGATTGAAGTGTTACGAATGTGAAAAGGGATGAATGTTACAATATCCTTTATTTCTAGATTTTTTATGTTCAAGGTTATTTTAGAGGAAAAAATGTGATATTATTTTTTGGTACTTAATATATTTTATTCTAGTTTTTAATTAAGTTTTTTCACATGTTTAATATCAATTCCTTATTTATTGCTATTTCATATCCTTGTTTTCGAAAATGTTTTCATAAATGTTATTTCTAAAAATAAATTATTTGTTATAACTATTTTAAATTATATTTTAACTTATTTTTAATGGTTTATAATGGAAATTTATTAATGTTTTCCAAATTTGTCACGTTTTACTACCTTTTAGAAAAGTTTTTGAAATGAATGTTTATTTTTATCATTAACTATACGAAAATATTTTCCATCAACCATGACCACTAGATTATTTGATATTTATTTTATATATTTCCATGAATTTTTTTCATTTTTTAGTTTTTTAATGTATTTTTCAAAATTAAGAGTTTATTCTACTCTAAATAATTAATGATCTTTTAATGGGATTTTCATTCATAAATTTCAACAAACCTTGTTGTTACATATTCATCATTGGGATTTTTTTCAATTAAAACATACTCATTCATTCTCTAGATGGATTATGATTGTTTCAATGTGATTGTTATGTAACTCATTTATTATCTATGGGATAATCATGTTTCCAAGATATTTTTATAGAACTTGTTTATTTTCCGTGGTGTAATCATTTTTCAAATAGATTATTATGGATCCAATTTATTTTACATTGGTTAATAATACTTGAATGATATTTTTTAGAATCCATTTATTTTCCTAGGGTTAATCATGTTTCAAATAGATCGTTATGGAACCCACTTATTTAGCATGGGTTAATCATGTTTCAAAGTGATTATTATGGAACCATTTTTTCAATGGGTTAAACTGTATTAAATGTGATTGACAACGAAACCATTTATTTTCCATGGGTTAATCATGTTTGAAAGATACTTTCATGGAATCTATTTTCTTTCAAAGGGTTACTCAATTTCCTAAAATAATAATGTTGGTTTCTATGAGTTTATGATTAAATGAAAGAACTATTTAATTTATTCAATAAATAGTTCTTGGAAATTGTTTTTGAATATGGGAGGATACATTATAAACCAATGATGAGTTTTTATGTTATTAAACATGTATGGGTGGTTCTGTGATAAACCAACTATGGGTTGTTCCATGATAATCCAAGGATGGGTGGGTCTGTTATAGACCTCTAATTCAATGTGTACACCAAAAATGTATGTTGGCCATATTAGTAATTCCATTTGATAGAATTAATGTGATGATAATGTTTTAATATAAAAATTTGTTTTATCTATATTTTCTATGGGCTTAGAAGTTTTCTTATGACCATGATTGATATCACATGGCTCAAGATTATTGATTTTGATGACTATTTCTTTATAATGGCCTATATGAGTTTTCATGTTTAATGATTTATTTATTGATGGGTATATATATTATTATGTTATACTAGGGAACTTTGATAATGTCATCATACCCTTATTCTCATTGTATACTTCCTGATGAAATTCAATTGTTATTGTTAACATTTACTGTTACTGATCATTTGAGATCACCGTTATTATGTTTCAATTTCCAAATGATATAATTATTTTGGTTCAAATATTTATGTCTATAAGTGTTTCATATTAGTGATGATGTAAGCCTAATATGGAATATAAAAAACTAGGTATGTTGGGATATGATTTTCATCTTTATGATGATTTTTTTTATAAATCCTTGATGTTAAGAGTTTGTCCTAATTATATAAAACTGTAAAACTAAAATCTCTCTAATAATGTAACCTATAAAATATTGTCATTTTGATGTTGTATATTATGGATAATTAACATTGGGTCACCTTCATCTGCAACAACGCCAGAAAAATAGTGTTTATGTTTGTAATATCAGATCATGATGGGTCAGTCTACAACTTTTATTAACGGTATCAGTGGGAATGTTTATATAACATTGTATATTATGTTGTTTTTATGTGAGGTTATACTAAGAGTTATGGATACCATATTAGGTCTATAATACTAATGATGATAATTATTTCAATATCTAAGACACACCATTAAGGTTTCATGTGATGAAATCTTGCCATTATTTATGAAATTGAAGGATAAATTTTATTAGGCAGAACAATATTGAAATCATTTGATTAATTTGAAAGATTAATTTACATTTTTTGGAAAATGTTTAAGGTAATGATAACCTATAGGGTTTATATGATCTTGGATTATTGGTAATTATGGGAAAACAAGTTTTATCAACAACCATAACATCAAAGACCATATAGAAAATCCGTGTCCCCAAAAATGTATTATAAACATGATAGTTAAAGTAGTTAAGGAGATACAAGGTTCAGGGTAAAAGTGATAAACATCCCACCAAAACAATATAAAAATAACAAACTCATCCCTAGACACCCCGCCCACAAAACGCACCTCATACCCATTGGTGCCAACCCCTTATCCCTTGTTTCTGTGTCTTCCACCCACCAATAGCATCAGTGTCAACTAGTTGATCAATTTAAATAGTTTCCTAATCAGAAATTTGTTCATCTAATGGAATCACATTACCAACATCAACCTCATTCAAACATTCAACAATTATCCCTTCCTTTATATCTATCTATATATAGTGTTTCCCAATAGAGTAAACCTGCATGGATAGAATGGAATTTTTCACTAGATCTGATGAAATCTTTTAACCTTTATCTCCATTTGATCACTATATAGCTCATCAAAGTCCATATAATTTATATATTCCAACATAGTAAAAAATATATTCACAACACAAGTTTTATGGGAACCCATATGTAAAGGACCTACAAAATGTGCTATTATATCACATGTATGGGCATACACAGACAAAACATGCTCATGAGAGAGACCGTACCAGAACCAGTAGGACCATAGGGAATCACATCATCTGGGGAATACACAGATTTTGCATGCCCTAGAGGAGTAACAAAAACCTTCACATCTGTGTTAGATCCCCCAGGGTAAATAAATCCCTCTTGATCTCAAAATGAATAGGTGAAACAATAGCTGCTGATTAAGACAACTGATCTACGAAACTAGCATTATAAACTTTTAGGATAACTAAATCAACAAGAGAAATCTTCCCAAAGAGATTTTTCCCTACATTTTGAGTTGAACCATGATCCAATTTCCATTTAGGAATAAATTCATCCTCCATCAATAAATCTGGATCAATATCAGCATTACTAAAAAGATGATTCGAAAAAGAATCACACAATTAAGAAAGAGATGGTTCCCCTCGAATCAATGTTTCAAAGAAATATCTAGTTCCTGGAACACCCACATTCTCAGGAAAAACATGACTATCAGTAAGCTGTTTGCCAACCACCACCTCAGCAATGGAGGGAACACTACTATTATCAAGGAAAAACATTAAATTTTATTTATTATTCTTCATACCATTAACTTTAGTATTTTTCACACCATTTCCTTACTTCCTATATTTGGGTTCACTTGCATTAAGCATTTTTATTTTACATGTTTCAACCAAATGAACATACATTTTACAAGTTAAACATCACAGTCCATAGTGAAAATTATCCTTGACATGCCCAATATATGAGAAGTTGATTCCAAAATCTGATACATGCTCAAATTCAATCTCATGTTCCAATTTAAAATCTCCACAATCAAATAAAACGTTTCAACCAGAGGAAATTATAAATAAAAATCGACCAACATAAAAGAGAAGTGATCATTCCTAACCATTTCTATCTCCTTGTCATGATTAATTGGGGTTCCAATAGCCATGAAGACATCATAAATAATTTTTGGATACCAAAATACATAATTCAGCCCTTTAACATAGATCTAGGATTATGCCAAAGTGTTCTAAGCCTGAAATGGGTCAAACTAGGGACCCTAGTTCTGAAACGGAATGGTCCATATCTTGATAATAACAAACCTAATACTCTAAGACCTCAGTTTCATTTAATTATAATAGAAAGTGAAATCGAATAAATTCATACCAATCCACAAGATGTTCCACTCACTAAATCCCCATTTTTATATAAGATGCATCCTGAGATCCTGAATCTTCAAAGCGTAAGATTACTGTGAGCTATGCCATGAAATGATTGAGTTATTGAAGACTTTAATTCTCTCTTCAAAAATCATAATGTGTTATTCTACAATTTCTCGTGCACCATTCCTCGAAATATGATTATTAACAATTGGTTCACCACTTTTAGAGACAAGAAAAAGTTAGTCATCTCCCTTAATCCAAAATGAATCATCTCCTCTGGAAATTCCTCCCCCAGATCTCTTTATAGAGGCGTCATTTTCTGATCACAAAACAAGAGCAATTATTCACATCAAGTCAGAACCATCAACTATATTCTTCGATGGACTATCCACTGCTTCCGATGGAATAGTTGAAACCATAGGCATCACTAATCTTATACAAGAATCACCCATAGCTCTTGATATTGTGTCAACCACAATGAAAGATGCCTCCTTGCCTATGTAGAACACATCGTCCACTAATGTCTTTGCTGCAACATCAATTTCAACACCACCATAGATCCACAATCTAGTTCACTCACATTTGGTTGATAAAACTTGAACCACCATTGTGGAAAGAGGAATAAAAACCTAGAATAAATCATTGTAAAACCCTAATTTGAAAAGGGGAGATACTCCCATTCACTTCACCCCATCATCCCTTTTTTTATCATATAGATAACAATAGGATTAAAAATTTATTTGGTGACTATGTGTATAATGTTAATTAAAATGGAGATCTATATATTATTTTTTATTATAAGATAAAATATATGATATATCCTATGGGGATAAAAAATCATTAATTTTGATGTTATTGAGTTTGTTTTGTATATCGGGTTATTTATTTTTGGAATGGTTTAGTTTTAACTTTTGTTATTACTATTGAATTTTTTAGATTGTGGTATTATTTCATATTAAAATGATTTATTCATTCAAGAAATAATCTTAAAATGTTATAAAAAATTTCTTGGGTTAATATATAAAGAATGGTGGATTAGATTGTTTATACCTCATAGGATTTTGTGATCTTTAATTTTTTTATTTATTTTGGAATGAAAATTTCATCTTGAATAATCATCATCTGGAGAAAATGATGATATTGTGGTGGAAATTGGATGAAAGATTATATTCTACTTTTCATTGTAAGTATATTAAACTATGTTTTATTTCTAGATTGTGAAATAATACATCAAATATAGGAAAAATAACATTATTTGTTTTTATCATATTACATTTATTTTTGGTAAATTGATGGTCTTTTCACTAATCATAGTTTTAGGAATTTGATGTCCCAGACATTTTATTGATCACTAATTTTAATTAGAACAATGATATCTATCACTCTATATAATTATTTACACTTTTCTTTCATGTAAAAATATTCAATTCCCACATATATTATCCTGCATGGAAACCTCGTATGTGTTATTCTAGATGGCATTTGTATGTTCTATTCTATCTTATCAAAATAATGTTTTATTAAACCCATTTATTATGTATGTTTCCAAAAAAGTCATTTTGAAACTTCCATACATTGATTACGAGGATAAAATTTAAATTATGAGGATTTAATTAATTAAAGGGGGATGTAAATCCTAAGATTTTATAAAAAACTATGTTTTATAGTTTCTTCAACACAAAATACCAAGCTTAAACTACCCAAGATATATATAAAAATTTAAACCCAATTATTTAGAGGATATGATTTATGTTAAATACTTTATGATATATATATATATATATTTCCTACTAAATATAAATTATTTTTTAAATTTGGTGAATATTAAATAAATTTTTTAATGTATATTGATTCTTCAAAAACATTATTTCTTTATAAATTTTTTTTATTAATTTCCTTGAAAAAAATTATAATCAATTTTTTAATCTTTTACAATTTTTTTGAAAAAATTAAATCCATTTTTAACTCATAATATGAAAATTTAATTTTGCTGAATTTTTTGAAATATTTATTTCTTAGTGAATAGTGAAAAATAATGATTTTTTTGAAAATGTCATTTCATTTCAATATATCATGCAATTTAAAAGTTAAATTACAAATTTAATTTCATTTAAATTAAAAAACACTATTTAATTATATTTAATACACTAAATTTATTTTTCATAAATTTCCTAATGGATTTTATTATAAGATTTCCTTTGTGTTAAAAATAGGATTTTTCTAAACACTGTTATTAATGTGCATCAAGTTTATCCTTTTTAGTTAATTAAAAAACCCTTAATGGGTAATTATTGAAATGATATTTCTATATTATATTCAAATAAATATTAATTTATATTGACAAAATAATTATTATTCTTCATAGTGTTAATTTAAATAGTCTTTTCCTTAAAGAATATACTTCGCGAAAATTCAATAATTTGTCACATTTGCAGGATTAATTTTAAATTAAACTTTTCCCATTAGGTGAATATAATTTTCTAAAATGGATTAAATACTTTTGATAATAATAAAATAGATTTTATAATATGTTAAAATTAATTTTTTTCAAGAATAAATAGTGAAAAAAATAAAAGTACATTATCGCGGTCAAGGTGATCATAGGTTTACTTAGGGTTTAAATTAAAATGATAAGGTTAAAAATGTCCTAAATGATTCTATATAAAATATTTTCTATCCATATTGAGAATTTATTATGTCTAAGTATATATTATTCTCCATTTTCGTGACTTATTTCATGTGAAAACATGGGTACACATTTTTCTTTTCAAAAATAACAAGCGTGCCTCCCACCTCACATATAAAAGGCCATCCCTATTCTCTCTTCGTAACACCTAAAAACTATTTTGGATCAAAAAATACATACCAAAATTATTTATCAACTTCAATTACCTCATCATAGAATCATTTTTTATTTATAAATCCATTCTACCAATTCATTAGGAATAATCATAAATATGTGGTCTGAGAGGAGGTAAAATTATTAACTATGCAATTTTGCATTATTTTTTTTCCTCATCCTTCAAATATTATTCAACAATATAAATTAGGTAAAACCAGTATATAATATAAAAGAATATGGTTTTATATAAATTGTAAAATTGATATCCATGACATATTTTATCTAATTGGATACAAAATCATCATTCATGTTTACGGAAGATTACAACATCGCAAACCAGTGTCAATTGTATTCTATTATCACATTTCATTGATTATTATAATGATTGAATTAAATTATATATATATATATATGATATTTTTATCATATTTATTTTTATGTAATTATGATATCACGTATACTTTTTTTAATTTCCATTCCATGGGGTATACAATATCACCGCTCATGTCTACAGATGACTACAGCCTAAGAAAGCAATATAATTAATCTGATGGTTTACATGGAAGATTATAAGAATAATTTTAATGAATATATGTGATATAAATAATATCATAATGATATTTAATTAATATTTATTCTTATAGATAAATATTATATCATTATCTATCTTACATTGAAAAATGATATCGTCATTTATGTACATGTGGTCTACCACTTCCAAAATGTGATGTGATTCTTTTTCATCCCCAAATCACATGAAAGATATATATAATTATATACAAATAATTAATAGGTTATTTATTATATTATGATCATTTTATAAATATTAAATGATATATACCTTATTTCCACAATGATCATTGAGAAATGGAAACATTACCAATGTGTATGTACGGTTTACTATCTCAAAGATCATATCATCATTCATTTTTCATAACCTTTTTTCATGATTGGTTCTAATATATTATTTTATTAATAATTATTATAATTCATTAATGAATATTATTTTATATTTGTGGATATAATTACCGCTTTTACCATATTTAAAACATTGAATCGGTTATGAAACAATGAACCGAACGTCCACAAAACACCATTGGTGGACTTAACTAATATAATGAATAAATATGTAATTAAAAGAAAGTATAATATATTTTTACATATAATGTTTTATTGTTTTAAATTTTCTTATGTATTAAAATAATTTATGTAATCATATTATATATTTTTTACAAGAAATACAAGGAAATTTTGGACTTGGGGAAAGGGTTTTCTTGTCTCACTTTTATTTTTATTTGTCATATTAAATATTCTGAAATTTTTTGTGTTGTATGGTTAATATACCATCAATTTTATATGAAATATAATTAATCCTTCATAAATCATGGAATTTTATGTTTTATTTTGAAATCATTTATACAGGGGGGTTTAACTAAATGTTACCAAGTGGAATAGAGTTTGATAACTCATTCACATTTCATAATGTTATATTACTCTTCATTTCAATTGATATTATGTGATTTTGTTTAAAGTATTTTTATTATATTATTTTTTATTTCAAATTATTTTATGTGGATTTAAATTTGATACGCATAATAGATTCATTGATTAATTCACAAATTCAATGACATGATTTCTATAAGGGTTGTTTATCTGCAATTCTACTTCATTGTTATATAATTTTAGATATAAACGTATTTTAATTTCTGAGGTGTATATACATTACCTTACACTTTTATATCATTAAAATCATTCTATTCATGATATTTATATTATCATTTGATATTACGCTTTCATGGGGCTTACAATTAAAGTGTTACTAATGTGGAAAACACATTATGTAATAATCTCATTTCATTAGGGATTGTTTATGTTCAAGGTTATTTTAGTGGAAATAATTGGATTTTAATTTCTTGATAAATAAATATTTTATTACCCTCTATTTATGTATGTGGTTTACATGTTTTATTACTATTCTAACTTATTTATTTAAGAATCATCACGAAGGTCTCTTTTAAGGGATATTGATCTTATATTTTATTAATGATCAAATATATTTATCTTACATATCCATATTTTATAAAATGTTTAAAAGAATGTTCTTTATAAAAATAATTGATTTCCACATTTTGTATTAATGGTATAAGACCTTATTTTAAAATAATTTGAAAGTAAATTTCTGAACATTTTCCAAATGAGTCATTTTTTGACCCCCTTTTAAAAAATGTTCTGAAAAGATGTTTTTTAACATTTACAACATGAATAGATTTTTTCACCTTCATGACCAATATATTCTTTTAACCATACAATATATTTTTCAAGGGTTTATTTCAATGAAATTGATTTTGAAAATATTTAATTAAATTTTTCAAAAAACAATTATCGAAAGTACTATATAAATCTTTTACATTAAAGAAAATTTGATTATTATATGTTATTGGATACAATTTTGTAACTTATTTTTTATTCCAATTGAATGATGTCATCATGGATTGGTATTTTTGTGGAGGTAAATTTTTTTTATTTCCTTAAAACACAGTCTTAAAATAATATTTCAACAGATTTAGTGTGTGCATTATTTCCAAATGGGAGACCCCAACATTCTTTTAATTATATATCCTAATAAGATTCCATAAGAAGGAATGTATTTTATCATCTAGTATATCATGGATTTCAATGTGAATTATTCACTAATATAAGAATAATACAATGTAACACATGTATCCCACATTAATTTTAGATCATCGATTAATGGATCCATATAGATAGCAATATCTTTAGTGAGTTTTTTTCCCCAAATATAAGATGATACAACATAATGTACATTAAATACAAGCACAACCATGGTGGAAAGTTATAATTTACCAACATGACTAGCTATGTACTGTGACTACTAATATGTAAAAAAATTATTTATTATATCATTAAGTAATTAATGATGTAGGTTACTCATATCATTTCCATATTTATGATCCTAAAAATTTATTTTCATCAACCAAGCTGAGTCCTGTGGGTGACATAGTTTCCTATCTACAATTCTTGTATCATCATTCCATGTTAATTTTCAACCAGTTTCATAACATCCATATATTTTACTAAACCATTGAATTATGGGAATGTAACGTATAACATTATATGTAATTCATTCATCTTTCTTGTATCTATTTATTCCACACATATAGTATTTTCTAAGTGATTCATGGTCTTGTCAAATAATATTAAATCATTTGGGAAAACATGTATTTTCTCAAAGATCATAATCATTGAGAATAAAATTATTTCAGCATTTTATGTTCAATAATGAATCTCAAATTAGTTTAGAATCATATCACTTAGGATACCAAGGAATTTTGTAATATCGGTGTTACTATATCCACTCCCATAATTCAAACTATATAATTTAGTAGAGCTGAAAATGTTTTATATTTAGTACAAATGGTATACAATGGTCTTCATGAAATCATTTCATGAAGTGATTCACAATTGTAGCCAATCCAGTAATGTAAATCATTAAAATTCAGGTATTTCTTCTATGGAAATGACACATGGGAAGAAGTAAAACAATAGTTACTTGGGCCTTAGATTATTGAAGGTTTATTTGTATGCTACATCAAAGATTTGTCATTCCAATTAAATGAAAAATAAAATTATTCCCTAGGAAAGACAATGTATAAAATATCATATTTGTATCATGAGGGTGGGGATCATGAGGCAATGTGGACCAACAAGTCTTGATACTCTTTGGGATTCACAAATCACCTGAAACACTGAATCCGTTTCTAAAATTTTATAACAAAAAAATAATGAATAGTCGACTAAAATTGAGAAGAAACAGAAAATAATATTATGTTTGGATCTTGTCAATAAATAAAATATGTTTAAGGGGGAGAGGCATTAAATGTTCAGTTCTATGAGATCCTAAATGGAATGAGTGGTGGTGTCCTCTATTAGAGATTTGTTTAATAGAATGAATGGGTTTTATAAATTCTTTCTAAAATGCATTAATATTGATATATTTTATTATCCCTAAAATAAAATATTCCTATAAAACCTATCATTATCAATGCCTTTTAGTACTGATTAAAATATCTTTATTAGCCCTTAATAATAGTGTAGGTAAATATAGGATTTATCAACACTTTTTAGAAATCACTGATAAAAACTAAAAGTTATATATTGAAAAATAATTAATATATAAATATATAAAATATAAACATTTTAAATTATTAATGAAAAAATAATATTAAATATATGAATGTTAAAAATTAGTTGAATTTGATAACTAAAAATGAATAGTCTTAAAAATTATTTAAAAAGTTTTGTATGTTTAATTAGATATGTAAATTATTAAAAAATTATAAAAAAAGATGAATTCATATGAAATATGTACAAGCCAACCATATTAAAAACATTAAAATTTAGTAAATAAATATTTATAAAAAATATAAAAAAATAATATATTAAAAAAATTAAACGAATAAATTTTAAAAATGTATAAATTAAAAATAACAGTAAAAATAATTTACAATGTTAGTAAATAAATAATATTAAATGAATAAATGAAAAAATATACTGAAATTTAATAATTAGAAAAATCAATAGATTTCAATAATATAAAAAAATGAATAGGGGTTATTAATTTTATCAATCATTATTAAAATTAAAAATGAATATATATTAAAATGAAAATGGAAATATATTAATTATTTAAATTAAAATCATACTAAAAACATTGAATGTTAACGAATAATGAATAACCTCCGTTTTGAGGTATGTAGCCTTTTTTATGCCTTTTTATGTGTTTAAAGTGCTTGGGATGTTGTGGGAAGAGTTTGGGAGAGTGTGTAATGGTTTTGAATAAGTTTGGAGGCTTTTCTAAATGTGCACAGTTTGGGAACAGTTTTGGAAAACCTTACAGGCTCTCTAGGAAACCATGCAGGGAGAGACAACAAAATTTTCATGGCCTACACACGATTTTCAAAACCACTAAAGTAAAATATCTAGACCCTTTATCTCAAGGTAGTGGCATGTGCTCGATCAGGGCAAGTTTTGCTAAACCGTGTGGACTAACTCTGTGACCACATAAAAATGGGGTTTTTAAATTCGGGCTCCCTCGGGCTTGACCTATTTCACTCCAAACTCTCTCCTACTTGATCCACACTAAAAATTTTCATTTCTCAAGGGTTGTAGGGTCTCTCCCACTCAGTTTGGAAGTGATTTGAAGGGGATTCAATGTGGTTTGAAGGTGGTTTATCTTGGATAAGTATATTATCATTGTTTCTCTTTGGTTTTCTCTACATCTAATCTTCTACTTTTCTTGGTTTTATAGATCCACATCTGTTTAATGTTGATATATGGTTGTTGTTTCCCGGTGGGATGATTTAAATGGATTGTGGATGTTATCAATGGTGGTCAAGACCTGTTTCGGGGGTGTGTTCGCTGGATATGGGGTGCAGTTTCTTATGGGACGAGTTCTCCAGAACCCTAAAGGTAGGTGGATTCTCTCTCGACACCACATGGGTCGAACTAGTGGTTTTGGTACAATTAATTTTTTTTTGGAAAATTAATTGTGAGAAATATGGTTGATTCTTTCTGGAAACCCAATTGGTGGTGATTTGTGGGATTTTGGGGAAAATGGGTTATCATTGCGAAAAAGGGGCTTGTTATGAGATTTTATAATTATGATTTTAAAATTGAATGTAGTTTATTATAAAAAATGTGTTGTGAAAGATGGTTTTAAATAAATATGTTTTATATTGAAATGTGGTTGGGCATTTAAAATTTGTTAAAGGGTATTTTCAATAAAAGGGTGTCTTATTGAAGTGAATTGGCATGTTATGGAATTAATGGCTTCCTTTTTCCTGGACTTGGGTTATTGTTCTTGTTGATTGATTATGTGATATGGATTGTGTGGATTTTGTGGAAGTGGGTGGGAAGTACAACAATAAAATGGAAAGGACAGTGGATGGAAGAAAAACTATCAAAGGATAAGTGGGAGTAAAGTACTACTAGTTGGAAATGTAGGGAATGGGTTGGACAGATGCTCACCCATTTTGGTTTCCTTGTTGTGTGTTTCTTACAAGCGGTAATTTTTTGAGATAATGTGACATGGTTTAATGGATTTTCGCATGTTTTATTGGAATTCCTATGTGTTTTGAGAATTCATGTGGAATTGGCTTTGTAAATGAGTGTTTGGGTTGTTGTAAATTGTTGCAATATTAAAATTTATATATAAATTTTTTTATATAAATGTGATATCAGTTTCATCATAGTGGCATGTTAGGGAAGTCTTTTAGGGAAAACCTACTGAATATTTTATGTCACCCTCTGCTTTGGAACATTTGTGCTTTTGCAGATGTTATATTCTAGGACACAGGAAAGAGTAAAGAATATCATTTTTTTAGTAGTTTAATATGATTCTTTGGTTATGTTGTCGTTCTTAGAGCATGGATATTGTAATGGACCAATGGATGGTGACCCACTTATGTTGGATTTTTGTTGTAGTCTTCCACTAGGTAGTCTGATTTTGGCGTAGTTTTATTTGGCATAAGAGATTGTTATGGATTATTTTGGTTTCCTTTCGGGAATGTATGAGTTTGGTTGTTTTGGTGACATGAATCATGTAGTTTGTTGATAGTGGATTGTTTGGTTGGTTGGTTTTATCTCAAGGGAAAATCATTCCACAATTTATTCTCAAAGCCATCAGTATTTATTGTTAGCCTTTGGCACTTTGGGAATGTCGCCTAAGGCCAAGTAGCATTCCTCCGCCAACTCAAGCCAATGTTATGGGGTAGGATGTTACAATCGGTGTTACATTGTTCGTTCATTAGCTTTCATGTGACAACAATTGTTCGATCCTTAGTGTTTATTGTTGGTCTTTGTGTTGACACTCATTCCAGGCATATTCCTTGAGTCGGGATGGTAGCATGATGTAGGATTATTAAAACATGGAATGTATAGAATAAAAGGACATAGCTAACCATTTTATACTAATCTTCATGTTACCATAGATTTGGGTACATATGTGATTGGAGACACTTCTAGTCATTGGATATCTCATTTTCGTGGGTGAATCCAATGAGAAGAGCATGGTATGCATGGTAGAAAGGACTTCTCACTAGGATGAAAATTTTATTGGTGTATAATGATATGTGGTGTGATATGAATGTGATTATTCTGAATATTTGTCTTGGGCTTCAAAATGGACGAATTTGAAACATGGAAAACTATGGTATTTTAAATATGTGTTGATTTTTAATACATGGTGGATTTTTCTAAAATAGTACAACATGGAAAATATAAACATGTGGAAATCTGGGTTGTGATAGTTTTTACGCGATTTAAATTGAAATTTTTAATGCTTTCTTGTTTAGGGAGTGAGACTTATGGTTGTTTTTCTATTGATTGAAATGGCACCGGGTTTTCATCATAGAGACCAAATGGATGAAGATACTGAAAATGTGGTTTCACCTGAGCCTCAAGTGAACCAAAAGCTAGTGTAGAGTATAGTGCAAACAATCCAAGCAGTGGAAAGTGGGAAAAAGCGGATAAACCAAGGCATGTGGATCATGCGGTTTAGATTCAAAGGAATAATCCACCCATGTTTAGGGGTGATTCGAAGATAGAATGGGTTAAAGCATGGCTGAATAGAATGAATCGAATATTAGGCATCATGGGAACACTAGAATTAATGAAAGTGAAAGACGAAATGTATATGTTAGATTATATTTCCCTCTAGTGGTGGGAGCTTAAAGTCCAAGCTTGGATGTATTAAAGTGTGACATGAGAGGGGTTTGAGGAATTGTTTAATAAAAAATTCTAACCTCATACATTTAGAATTTATATTATAATGGATTTCATTAGTTTAAAGCAAGGTAACATGATGGTGATAGAATATGCGGATATGTTTATGAACATAGTATGGATTTTACTAGATGTGGTAGGTATTAAATCGTTGAAGGCAGAAATTTTTTAAGTTGGGTTGAACCAAGAAATTCATTCCAAGATAGATGTGATATGTATAGATGATTACACATAATATATGAATAGATATCTGGTGTAAGAGTGGGATCAGGTGGCTACTACAATCAGGGTATGTATGTAGGTAACCATGGAAAAGAGTGGGAACTCAAACGCTGGGTTCAAGTGGAAAAAGGAACACTTATTTTCTAGGTGGGAGTACGGATTAGAATCAGAAGGTAGGATTACTGAATCTTCCACAAAATCCTCAGAGTAAGATGGGATGTTTTTAGTGTGGTTCCATGAGCCACATCAAGTGGGATAGTATGACACAACCTCAACCATGTCAAATAGTAAGTAGATGGGGTCATCTATAGTGTTATTGTCGGAATGCTCTAAGGTCGGGTCTCTGGGACACTCCTAACGGGTCTCAAGGGGTCTTTTGCCTCAATAGGACAGGGGTAGCAACCTACCACTTGGAAGAATAGTAATTTTAATCATGGTGGTTAAAATAACACCACCACACCTCAGTAGGGTAATAAAGAGCCTAGTTTGGAAACCAAGTAGTTGTTTGGAGGTGATAGGTTCTTATGGATGATTAGTCACGGCCATAGACAGTGCAAGGTATCATTCTTTTAAATTCAATGTTGTTGAAATATTAGTTTTATATGGGTGTTTTACATTATTTGATTGATTCTTTCATCGTTTATTTATTGGGTTTACATGTGGAAATGATGCCTTTTATTTTTAACTACAAACACATTTGGGTCAAAGATAGTGTCAATATTTCTTCTATAGAGCATGTTCTAAGTTGTGGCCGAAATTGATTTGCTGTGGAATTTCTCAGTTCTTGAGATATATTCTTATGATATAATACAAAAAATGGATTTGTTGGATTTGTTTAATGCCCACATCAATGGCTATTCATGAATAGCTAGTTTTATGATAGAGGATGCGGATGAACATCTCTTCAGAGGAAAGAAAAATGAAAAGCTATGAGTACTAAATTTTCTAGAACTAGCTGTTGTCAAGATCTTCTATCAGTTAAATTATTTATCATTGGAATCGGTGTAAGGTGTTGTGCGGAGTGTTCTTATGGTATTTTTCGAGCAGTTTAGGGATATATTCCTCAAATAATTCTCATTGTTTCCACACATGAGAGAAGTGTAGTTTATGATTGATCTTCATATAGGGACTAGTCCTATCTTAGTTCAATATTATTGAATGGAACTAGCAAAATTTTGGGAGTTAAAGGTGCAGTTAAAAGAGTTTTAAAATAAAGGGTTCATCTATCCTAGCACATCTCCATTGGAAGCACCAGTGTTTTTTTAGAATGGTTGATGGAAACATACTGCTTTGTCTTAATTATCATAGACATAATCAGGTTACGATAAAGAACACATAACCACAACCACACATTAATGGTTTGATTGATTAGTTGAGGGGATATAAGTGGTTCTTTATAATTTACATGTGGTCTAGGCATCAGAAATTGTGGGTGAGGAAGGGGGATATTCTAAAAACATCTTTTAGAAATAGATATTGTCATTACAAGTATGTGGTAATTCCCTTTGTTCTAACAAATTTACCAGAAGTGTACATGGCATTGATGAATCAGATATTTCAGAGATATATAGATTCTTTTGTGGTGGTATTTTTGGATGATATACACGTGTATTCAAGTACATGGGTAGATCATGAAAAACACTTGGAAATCGTGTTTGGAATATTGAGGGATCATCAGTTTTATGAAAATTTTCAATGTGTGCATTTTGGATGCAAGAGGTTTATTTCCCTAGACATGTTATTTCTGTAAGGGGTGTTTTAGTTGATACAAAAAATATTGAGGATGTTATCTCACATAAGCCTCCAAAAAACATTTTCAAGATACAGAGATTCCATGGTCTAGATTGATATTATCGATGTTTTGTTTGTGATTTCTCACAATTGGAATCACCTATGGAATATTTGACATGGAAGAATCTCCCATTTAAATGGGATGAGCAGTGCAAGAAATTCATTGAAGAGTTAAAGGATCCCCTTACATCAACACCAATCATGGTTTTTCCAGAACCAGTGAATGGGTATGGGGTGTATTGTGACACATCAGGATCGTGATTGGGGTGTGTTCACATGAAGGGGGATATTGTGGATGCATATGGATCATGACAATTGAGTTTTCCTTAGAAGAACTACCGAACACATGATTTTGAGTTACTAGTAGTGGTGAATGCCTTAAAAATGTGTCCTCTTTATCACTTTGGTGGGAAATTTATAGTGTTTTCTGATCACAATAGATTAAATCATATCTTTTATCAAAGAGATTTGAGCTCGGGGAAAAGGTGATTGATGGAATAACTACGGATGTTTGATTTTGACTTAATGTACACATTGGGAAAGGGAAATTCGGTCACAGATGCATTATTTTGAAAATCATATTCTCAAGTGGTGAACCAGGCCTCAGATCAGGGGAAGTGGATGCTAGTCATAGCTGACATGTTGTAGGAATGTGAGGAATAGGGTGTAAGAGTGGTCTTCTTTCCTGTTTTTATGGTCCCTGACTGGGCTGGTTTGGTTAAAGAGGATCAGGAATCAAATTTCAATTTTATAGTTATGTTGTTGAAACTCAATGGTGGGGAGACAATTGAGAACTAGGAACTAAATTAGAATTTAGTCTTGTGTTTTCAAAATTAGCTGGTGGCACTAGGGGGTTTTTGGGGGAAACATATCATGGCTTATCATCATTCGAGGTTGGCAGTCCATCCTAGAATTCATAAAATGTAAAGGCCTGGAATGTTCAGTTTTGGTGGGCTGGTATGAAAAATGGTGTGGTTGGGTTTGTTTCGAGATGCTTGACTTGTCAATAAGTCATGGAAGAGAATCAGTGACTAGCAAGCATGTGGTAGTCTTTATCTATCCCAGTGTTGATATCGAAGTAGATAGAATTGGATTTTATGACTAGTCTTCCAAGAACAATTACAAAACACAATGCCATATGGGTGATTGTGTATCCTCTCACAAAGTAGGCCCATTTCAACTCGATTAGTGAATCTAATATGGTGGAATATCTATCTAAAATCTATATTCGGGAGGTATTGAAGAGGCTTGGTGTTCTATTTACGATTGCATCAGACAACGATATGAGTTTCACATTTCATTTCTGGAAATCCTTAAAGTGAACCCTTGGAACACAATTGACTATGAGCATGATGTATCATCTACCGACAGACGAAAAATATGAGAGGATGATACAAACCGTGGAGGATATGCTAAGTGGATTCATGATGGATTTTGGGGGTTCATGGGGGGATAAATTAATATTCATAGAGCTATCCTATAAAAATATTTATCATACATCAATACATAGGGCTCTATTTGAGGCTTTGAATGGGGGTCCATGTTGTTCTCCAATATGTAGGGCGGAAATGGGTGAGACTTCGATTATTGGACTGAGCCTTTTCAATGAGACTACAGAAAATATCATGTTGATTAGGAAGAGGATATAGACAAATCAATGTCATCAAAAATTGTATGTGGACCATCCTCGATGGATGTTGATGCTTGAGGTTGGTGATCACATGTTTTTGATAATCTCTCTATGGTTTTGACATTGTCATTTTAGGAAGTCGGGTAATTTATCTCTGAGGTATATTGGGCCTTTTGAGATAAATCAATGGATTAGATAGGTGTCTTATCGTTTGACTTTTCCACCATGGTTTAGTGCAGTTCACAGTGTGTTCCATGTGTCATAGTTGATAGACTATTAGCTGGTTCGTAACCACGTGATTCGTTGAGATCATGTAGATCTAGAACCAGATTCTTACTTAGTTCATGTGCCAGTGTGGATGGTGGATAGGTAAGAGAATATCTTGCATGGTTAAATCATCATTTTGGTTAATTTTTTTGTGGCTAAATTATATGATTCAAGAGGAGACATGGGAATGGGAGAAAGGGATTGCTGAGCAATTTCCCAAGTTCTTTTGGTGAAGCGATGGTTCTCTAATATCCGAGGACAGAATGTCCAATGGTTGGGAGAGTGTATCACCCATAGTTTTAGGTATGTAGTCTTTTTTAAGCCTTTATATTTATTAAAGTTCTTGGTTTGAGTTGGGAAGAGGTTGGGAGTGTTTGGAATGGTTTTAAATAAGTTTGGAGGTTTTTCTAAAGGCACACAGTTTTAACAAGGTTAGGGAAAACTGGGCGGGTTCTCTAGGGAACTGTGATGGTTGAGACAGTGGGATTCACATTACCGATGCTTTGTTTTCTAAGACATTGGAAGAAACCATGTGGACCTCTAATCTCCAGACCGTGTCATGTGTACAGTTAGGGCACGAGTTTCCAAACCCTATGGAGTAATCGTGTGCCCACTTAAAAATTGGGTTTTTAAATCTGGGCTCCCTTAAGTTTGACATATTTCACTCAAAACAATCTCACACTTGAGCCTCACTTGGTATTTTTCAATTCTCAATGGTTTTAGGGGATATTCCAATCATTATGACATAAATTTGAAGGGGTTTCACGTGGGTTTGATGATAGTTCATCTCAGGTAAGTCTCTTCTTGTTCTTTCTCTATTGTTTCCTCTAGATATACTATTCTCCCATTCTTGGTTTTCAATATCTACATTCGTTTCATGTAGATCTAGGGTTGTGGTTTCCTTGGGTTTTTATTTAAAAGGCTTGTTGATTTTAGGTGAAGGGATCTAGAGCGGTTTCAGTTGTGATTTTTCCGGATTTGGGGTGTGGTTACTAGTGGGTCGAATTCGCAAGAACACTAAAAGTATGTGGATTCTATCAAAACTCCACTTGGTTAGAAGTGGTGGTTTTTGTAAAATTAATTTGTTTTGATTTAAATTAATTATGATAATGATTCATGAATATTTTTGGAAACCCAATAAGTGGTGATTTGGGGGATTTTGGCGAAAATGTTCTATTGTTTTGACAAAGGGGCTTGTTGTGTTATTTTATAATGTTGATTTTAAGATCATTAGTAGTTTATTATGAAAAATGTTTTGTTAAATATGGTTTTCAATAATGATGTTTTTTATTGAAATGTGGATGGGCATGGAAAATTTGTTAAAGGGTGTTTTCAATAAATAGGTTATTTATTGATGTGAATTGGCAAGTCATGGGAGTGATGGTGTGCTTTTGTGTGGACTTGGGGCTTATTGATTGTTGGTTTATTAAGTTTTTGGGATTGTGTGGATTCTGTAGAAGTGGTAGGGAAGTACCACTATAAAATGGGATGGATAGTTGATGGAAGGGCCACAATCTAACGGTAAGTTGGTGGGAAGTACCTCTACTTGTAAATGTAGTGAATGCATTGGGTGGAAGCTCCACTGTTTTGGTTGCCTTGTTTTGTGTTTCTTAAAAGATGGAATTTTTTGTGCTAATTTTAAATGGTGTAATGTCTTGTGGAATGGTTGTTTGTCATTCTTGTGTGTTTTGATAATTTGGGTAGAAATGTCTTGGTAAAGGAATGTTTTGCTTGTTATAATTTGTTGTACTATTGATTGTTTTAAATAAAATATTTTATTTAAATGTGCTAATAGTTTCCTCCTAGTGGTGGGTGTAGGGAACTCATTTGGGGAAAACCTAATGAATATTTGTATTGACCCCATGCATTGGGACTTTGGTGCTTTTGGAAATTTTTTATTCAAAGACATATATAAGAGTAAATCATCTCATTATTCTAGCAGTTATTCATGATTATGTGATGATGTTGTGGTATGTGGAGCATAGAGCATGGTATAAAGCAATAGATGGTGTCCTAGTTCTATTGGAGACCTCTTGTAGTCTTTCACTTGGTATTCTGATTTTGGATTTGTTGTATTTGGCATGTTGGATTATTATGGAATAGTTTAGTTGTATTTTTTCCCAAATGGCTCTAAGGCTCTCTTTTTTGTTGAATTTTTGATAACCCCGCCTTCAAGGGATTAGGGGGAACCCTTACAAGGCCTTAAGGCTTAGAAATTAGATGACCTATAGGTTTTAAGAAATATACAGACCATAATTGGAACTTCTCCTCCCTATCTTTTTCATCGTGATAACAGATCTCCACTATTGCATGGCTTGTTCTGCTATTCTTCTCGTGCATGTATAGGATATTCCCGATGGAAATTCCATACCCTATCTTTTAGAAAAAATCAGCATAAATTCTAAATTATTGAATGCACATTCTATGAATCCACATCTGGACTCTACACTTTGTAGAGTATGTCTCATCATTTTATGCACAATTTCATGTGGCCTAAAGGCCTTGATGTAGCCCAAAATCCTTACTAGCCTAAAGGCCTTAGGTTTAATGAATGCCTTAAAGTACCTTAAGCCCATACCAGTGGCCCAAAAGCCTAAATAGATGAACATTTCCAGATGCTACAGTACTGAATAATGTCTGATACATTAACTACTATAGTACATATAAAGTACCCCTATGTTATGTCCCCACCCAATTTTAAACATAGGTATGGTGGATGCACTTTCTACGTCCTCACCAACATGGATGGGGCTCTTGTTCCCTTTTAGGGAATGTATGAATTTGGTTATTTGGATGACAAGCATCATGTAGTTTTTTGATAACATATTGTTTGTTTGGTTGGTTTTATCTCATGGGAATATCGGTCCCCAATTTATTCTCAAAGCCCTCAGTATTTATTGCCAGCCTTTGGTGCATTAGGAACATCCCTTAAGGCAAAATAGCATTCCTATGACATCTCATGCCATTGGGATGGGGAAGGATGTTTCAAAATAACATGTATAAATGATTATAAAAATGGATAATATTACAAAAAATTAAATAATGAAAAAATAAAAATGAATAAATTAAAAAAATATAAATAAAATTAAGAAACAATTTGTTTAAAAATATTATAAATTTATAAATGGTATATATTAAATATATACATATAAATAATTAATAACATCTACCTATTAGAAGCCTAATATATAATAAATATATTATATTAATAAATTAAATTCTACAATAAATATAAAAAATAGAAAAAATTAAATAAATATTTTATGTGTCTGTTTCTACAAAAAATTGAATTAATTAAAATATATGTGTGTGAAATTAATGTAACACATGTTTGATATATGATAAACTGGATAAAGATTACATTCTATTAAAATTTCATTATTGGATACCAATTAGTCAACATTTCTAATTAAAATAATTTTTTTATTGTAAATAGATTTCATTAATAATTGAATAGTTGAATTTAAATATAGTTTTTTGTATTATAGAAATAATACTTTAAGATAATATATGTACATATATATATATATTAATTTAAAATTAATTAATACAATACATTACATATTAATAAAAATAATAAATAAAATTTGATAATTAAATACTTAATATATTAAATATTATTTATTAATAATTGAAAATATTTAATGATAATTTTATATTTGTACATGTAAACTTAATGGATGAAATTTTAGGTGTAACATATTGGGTCCTTTATTTAATTAATAATGAAATATTTATTATTTTATATATATTTAAAATTGAAAAGACAAATTACATTGATAAAAAATATTATTAAATGTATATTAATATTAATTGCCTAATTTTTTAAATTAATATTAACTTTTAATTTAATTATAGATCATGTTTTACTTAATATATGAGATATAATAAGTATTTATAATATATTAATTAGTATTATTTAAATTATACTTGAGATAATTATATATATGTGTGTATAGAAATTTTTTCCTGAAATAATATTTTTAATAATATATATTTGTTATTTTATAGGCCATTTTTAATTAAATATCTTATTTATTAAGTGTAAATGTATATTTAGTAATATATAAATCATTTTAAATAAATATATTTTATTTTTGTAAATATAAATATATAAATATATTAATTTATGATTTTCATTATAATTTTTATGAATATCCATTTTATCACTTATTTTTAGTGTTGATAAAGGCTACCATTTATCAGTACTAAAAAAGTTATCAAAAATGAGTTCCATTATTAACACTAATAAAAAGAAAATATAAAGTCCTATATTTATCATTTTTAATATTTTTTTTAATAAAGTATTCATTTTTATTTCTTTTTAAATTAGCAATGCTAAAGGAAAACATAGTTTATCACCGGTTTTGTAGTAGTGTGGGTGGAAAAAAAGGTATCTCTAGTGATAAGGTAGTTCCATGTTGTGCAGATAGTGGTAAATTTTACAAGTAATATATACATAATTCTCATTTTGATAAGAACTATAATCTAAATGGCTAACATAGTCAATATTTTCGATCATAAATGTTTGGTACAATAATGCCATCATGAACAACTAGTTTGTGTTGAAGAATTTTCACCTTCACATTAGTTTGGAAATGAATTGAAATAAAATGAAGTGATCATTACAACCATTCATGACCTGCCCTCTACTAATCACCATTTGGGTACAACCACTTATTTTTATCCCATATGACATAAAATTATCATTAATTAAACAGAATATGAAGAAACTTTGGAAAATGAAATAAAATAAATGTTTCATTTTATTATTATTTATTTTTTTATGTTCTTTTATATTTATTAGAGAAAATAAAATATGAAAGTATGTACCATTAACTATAAATTCATCAATAACTATATAACATTTAATATTGTTTCAAAAGCTATGATATGGTAAGAAGTTTTCATCCATAAAATATAAAATGAAAATTAAGGAATTTTTTATAGACTATTAGCCTTTGTCTTCGATCAATAAGTATTATGTAAGACCCCAGGACACCCTGAGAGGGGAGGGGTGAATCATGGTGTAAAATTATTCTTTTAAAACAATGATCTTGTTCCCACGAGGGTAGTAACTCATTAAACTTGTAATATAGATGGGAACAGAATGAAAACAACAACATGATAAGAGAGACCACACAACACTTTTACTTGGTTCACCACTAAGGGCTATGTCCAAGGATCATAAACTGACAGGTTTCCCATCATACCAAATTCAACAAAACATCACTAGCTGTGTATTACTAGGTTCAGGTTCAGCCACTCTGTCCCAGACACACTAGATAAAAAAAAGTTCAAGGATATCTCTCTGCGTCCCTCGGGTCACTCCCGTTGAATCCCCCTTGCTCACTACCTTGGGTGAAGTCCACCTCACCTTATAAACATGAATTTCTCTTCAATATATTTTTATTTAAGCCTTTGTCTCTTTTTAGTTGGATATATTGCTTACATTGAATTACTAGATTGCTGCACTTGAATGCATTGAGATACTAAAATGTATATTCAGAATGTGCAATCAGGTTACACTTACTATTACACACAACCCCTACCCTTTACGTGCAAGATCTCACTATTGAAAACAATATATGATATTTGGGTGGAAAATATTTCATGCAACAACACCCTTTATGAACAACTTTTATCTTTTACATGCAACTTCAACTTTTACGCACAACTTCTTCTTTTCTGCGCAACTCCTTTTGTGCGCACCTTTTACGTGCATCTGAACTCAGATCTTCTCTATGTCTTCAGCCAAACTGAATGAGTGGGGTCACCCCTTATTTATAAGAGTAACTGAACCCCACAAGAAAAACAAACTGTGTCACAAAAAACTCCCTTTCTGTGCATGAATATTTTCACACACGAATCATTATTCACACACATCTCCATATTTTCCACACACCTCATGCCTTTGTTATTTTTCAACATTCTGATCCCGAAACACCTTATGCACGAAAAAACCAACCTTTATTCACTATTGCATACAAAAAAAATTTGGCGCACAATCCATGATTTTCATGAAGTACCCAAATATTTCATGCACCTACCTTCGAGAAAAACATATCTCTCCATTTTCTAATTTTCAGGCCCAAAAATTTAGCATAAACTAGAAAAAGGTGCCACCTTCAATACTATTGTGTTCTTGAACTATATGAACCCTTTCTTAGGAAACATTCTGAACATCTAATGAGGATTGGAAACAAACACAAACCATACTCCATTTCATGCATAAAACGGTCATGGTACCAACATGTAATTCAATATGATATGGACATAAATGATATAATCTTGAGTGGCATTTTTGGGTATTTTGTAACAATGATATGACTCTGACCATTTAATGAAGCAATTTGAAGAAAAAAATAATTATTGGATTCTATAATCAAAGGACTCTAATTGGATATGAAATTTATAACTACAACAAATATGTGTTGATTATAGCCTAATATTCAGATGAGCATATTAAAAAGTTCATGAGATCAAATAAACAATACATGTAATAGAATGAAAAAATATGGACATCACAACTATAATTAAATTATATATAAATAAATGACCAAATGTTGCAGAAATATTTAGTACAATATAACCCCCCATGAAAATATATATCAAAAGTATGTTCATTGATAGGTTAAACATGCACATGCATTCAAAAAAACTAGAAAAATATATAGCATTACAAAATTTTGTTTGAGTCCCTTTAAAGTACAATATACAACTATAACAAACCAAATAATACATTGAACATAGGTCCCTTTCCCTTAAATGTTCAAGGGACACAGATGTTTTCACACAAATAGAGATTATTAGAAATGTGTGAGTACAACTCAAGAAGACACCACCAAAATACATATGTTTATAATCTCTATGAGAATAAAATAAAAAAAATGTAATTTTTACTTTTTGATTCATGGGGTACTCAATATACATATATTAAAATTACCATATGTGATTTACCAATACCAAAATTGGATGAAAGACCTATAATCTGAACACACCTTGAGATTGAATGATTCAACCCTACTAATCTCATATTCAAGGTAAATGATTTATCATCAGTCTTCATAACCCCATAATAATCTATACACCAACACATACATCCTCCAAGTGACTGGAACCTCTTAGTTTTATATAATGGATTCTGGGTGTTCATCATGTTAACATTAATAGTAAAAATGAACCTATAAAATTTTTGATCTATCTTCAACTGAACAAACATGTATGAATATGAAGAATATAAAATAATGTGTATTGTATTTTCAATAAACACTATCTCAATTCTATGAAATAATAATCTTGATGGGGATCACATTTAGTGATATTCACCACTGAGTGCGATACACCTGACATAGGATCCTCATTCATAATGAGATGATTCCAAACCAACAACGGGGTTCTAGTGCCTTCTCAATGAGAAAAATAGAAATTTGTAACTAAGATAGTTTTATCTTATGGATCACAAGAATATATAGTGTACTCTACAAGTGTAATTAAACAACTATTATATAATCTCTTCATTTAATAAAGAGTTTTGAAACACATAATGTATCGGCTACCATATCATGGATGTTAATGTGTTAATTCCTACTGTATTTTCCATTCATTGAACAATTCAATGATTTTTTGTAAAACCATTTATAAATCAATCACATGGATTTATAACCAAAGAAACCTTATTAGATCATTTGGAAGGTTCAATAAACTCAAATCCAAAATCCCATCATACATTGAGTGTATGTAATATAATGATATTAATATGTTGTATTTGATATTAAATTAGTGGTATGATACGCTTAATCTCCTCTCTATGGAAACATTAAGTGATAATGTTTCATTAATCATTATATGTATCATATATGTATTTCATGACTTGATATAAGGGGATATCACAAAATATGATATCATCATTTATTGAAAATCTGAAAATTTCTTACTTATAGTAAAATTCATAATAACATTATAAAAATGTCACACATCCTTGTGAATCCATACATAACTCTTTTGAATATGGATTATCAATCACTCATCATTTTGGTACAAACAATTTGTCAAAAACATAATCTGTTTACCAAATGCCTAACTATTTTACAATGTGGGGCTTTAATGTATTGATAACTAATTTGAAATATCAATTTTAAAAATATAAGAAAATATTTTCCTATAAGAAATAATTAGTGCTACATAAGATACATACAGTTCTGGTGTGATCTCAACATAACATAACCATATATCAATATGTACATATCCAACATGATCTCTACCATATACATCATCATTGGATCAATTTTTTTGGAGAAGAATCAAAATTTTAAAATATGAAATATATCTTTTACCAATGTAAATTTACTCCAGTTGTGAACCGTGAAGACTAACACAAACCACACAAGTGTTGACACACTATTTATCAAGCTCACCTACAAGAACTGTCTTAGAACCCTAAATTCATGTACCCTTATCCCACAATATTCCTATAAATATACCCCTTGAAATCTATTTAAAGGATTATATAACCTCTTGGAATATGAAGATACATCAGAAGTGATCTGCATGCTCTAGTCTCTAGACATTCATAAATTAACATAATCTTGCCTAAACCTAAGAAAAATAACTGAAAAGGGTTAATAATGTCATGTGAAGGTTTAATATATTCAAACCATTTTTTAAGACCAATCATCTCTAATTTATCTACAAATAAGTTGAATTAACTCAAATGTGGGAAAAACTAGTGTGCTACTCACCTAGGTCATGCTCAAAGGCCTCTTAACTAGCGAGAACACCTGCATATGTACCCTAATATACAGTGACACTTAAACCTGAATATACACTTAGTAAACACCTCATCTTATCCTTCTAACCTGAATACAACTCTCCTTATCTTACAACTAAATAAAACACTCACCCAACTCTCATTATTAGGACATGTTGTCATCATCACCACTCACTTTTCTTGGGACTACATAATTGGGTGACCACTTCTCTCTAAACTCATACATTTTTGACCTTTTTTACCAAGACTTATACATGGTCAATAAAATTTCCATATCCTCATATATGGGAATTGAATTTTCCATATCCTCATACCTAGGTGACCACTTCTCCCAAGACAAAAATTTGGGCGGCATGTCTCCATGTCCATATACTTATGTGAAACTATTAATAGGACTATACATTACTGCCATTTTTTAGTTTACCATGACTAAACAAAATGAAATTATCTTGGGGATCTCATTCTCATAGGACTCGTGACAGGGAAAACAAAATTAACCATACGACCTTATAAACATTCATTTTTCTAAATCAACTCACTATTAGGTGTCATCCTCCAACCTCATCCATGAACAATTGGGATACATTATAAGTCATTGTAGACTACTACACACCTTTAAATCATGCATTCCTGTAATAAAAGGACACTATTTAGTTTTCCTTTCATACCAATAGGACCCTTATGGTAGTCTTGATAATGTACTCCCTTGACAGGGTCCGAGTGATTAGAATATCAGTGCACATTTACTTAGGTGAAGATGTTTATCTTGGATAATTAAGATTCAAGATGGCCTACCTTGTCTACTCAACGATTCATACAATAATTATCCTCCTCTATAGGTATAATCCTGATCAACGTTATCTTTGATGATTTCTTCATTATGACTCATTGATGAGCCATGGATATTCTTATAATGTCCACCCATCCGTAAACCCCACCCACATTCTCATGAGGCTAAATCCCATATACATCATCTCATTATTTATTTATTAGTTACCAACAAATAGGAAATGTATATATGGGAATATCATGAATTATCTTTGATCTATTCATCATTATAAAATATTCATCAGGAGTGTTGTTATCCTTCATTGTATTGTTACTAGAACAAAATAAGTGAACATATATACATAAGGTCATCCTCCTATTATTTGTAAGCCCCAAATTATTACTCAAAGGGGACACCATACTCATGAGTCACTTCTATTAATTGGATATATTACCTTGATAATGTGTGTACTTGGGTAGCCCCTATGTGTAAGACACATTCAATCATTTATTGTCTCAAATATCATGAAACCAACATCATAGTAAAATGAAATAAAATTGCATGAATACATATATATTGCATGAGGATAAACTAAATGGTATGGTGTTGTCACATGACCACTATGCAACTTGAACTACATGGTCTTTGAATCCTATTAATCAGGATGAAAAACACTTTTAGTATCAAATCTAAAAATTAGGATAGTAATTCCATTGGGTGATATTCTATGTAAGAACCTTATCCTCACATAGACATAATACCTATAAGAATCATACAATTTAAGAGTCATATTAATAATGAGTCATATAATCCATTCTCATCAGGTCAGATTCCTTAAAGAAAACTTATTTTCCATAGGGCATATTCCTTGTGGGAAATTTTTATCAGGGTCCACCAGCCTCTCAATTAATCTCATAACATTTACCTACTTAACGAAATATATATGGTGTAATATAGAAATGATTTCCCATTCATGAGCCACACACCAACAACTGTGAGACACCTTTCATGTAGTAGTTCATTCTTTATAACTGTATAATAGTTAAGAGAATTCATGGAAGGATTACCTTAAGAGAAACTATGATGGTCATTGTTACATGAGATTAAAATATATGAAGTTTCTCTATAAATTGAATCAATCTATATCAGTTAGGATTCCACTCATTGGGACATATAGGAATTCCCTCTCCATGATCCATCACAAGCTTCACAATAATTTCATCATCCATGGATGGTGATCCATTATAGAGTTCCCAGCTCCGTGGACATAAATTACAACATAACCAAACAAAAATATCAATATGGAGAACTTATAACGCATACAAATAATCACATCAATGCATTTTAGCGATTGATTACTAGAACTGTGTTAAATAATCTTGCATTAGGGATAGGGAATGATTACAGAAAATTTAATAAATCATTAAGAGAGACCTAGAGTAGGAAATGATCTCACCTTTAATGTGGGATGAGTCTGACCCCTCATCCTCTTGGCTAATACAGATACAAAAGAATAAAATGTAAAGTCCCAATAAATAAATTCCTTTGAAAATTAGGCTTTTATTGACTGAAAATAAACATATGATTAGTATATATCAGAAAAAATTGTTTTCATGGAATGAATTAGCTAAATTTTTTTGATTGATACCATGTATCAAAAATAAAGTTAAACTTGACTTTACCACACTCCCCCATGCATGACACGTGTCAGAAACAAATAGGTTAACCCAATGTGGATCCTTTACTTATAAAATTGATCGATAATGTATTGTATTACATGAGATTATCCATTAAGGAATTTTTTATTTGTGGTTATAGATACATTAGGAATTTCATTAACCCTTTCATAATATCTCTTTAATCCAAAAAAATGGAATCCTCCTAATCATCATAATAATCATATGATAATCCTTCAATATGAACTAGTGGTTTCCATGGTTCCTCCCAAGACACTTATAAACTACTAAGGCACCCCAAATAATATCTATCCACTACAAAGTTTGTGGTTGAACAATATGTGGTGAATATTTTGGTTGGAGAGTACAAACAGGATTGTATTATCCCAAATATGGTGGTAGCTTGAGAATGCATTCTAGAAATAAAGCATTTTGGACTGCCACATTAGTTTAGGTATACATAAAGGAAAGTGAAACCTAACACCACCTCAAAAGATTTTAACAGATTGTCCCCAGAACATGGAAAATCCACCTAATATATATTAAAGAGATTCTGATGGATAGAGATGATAATTTTTCCATCATTAATATCCAATATCTACATAAGAGGATTCCTTATAATCATTATTTTTGATAATACCAAACAACACAAACTCCTTACGAGTCATCAAAAGAGGATGTCTATGAGATATTGGACCTGGATAACCAAAAAAAGACTCCTAAGAGGACTCGTTGGGGATGAAAACACACATAAGGAAGGGAACATGCACATATTGACACTACAATCAAAGAACCCTTATAGTATATGAAATTTGTGAAAAAATACCTTCCTCATATTTCTTCAGTCACTCAACAAGCCTTCCCTCATATAATGAAAACATAGGAACATCTGAACAAATTCTTAAAATAAACTAGGAGAAGCCTATATTATTTTTCCCATATATAATGTATATCAGTATAAAAAATGTGATATGTGGATAAAAGTTCACCAATTTTACTATTCCCACATAGGTGTGGTATTTTTTTCAATTCCAAATATATAATCCATCCACATATCATTAACACAATGGATAAAAGATATATATCTATTCCCACATATTTCAAAGGTTCCATTATATTCCAATAGAAACACAGGATGAAAATTGACATATTCCACTTGACACTAGGGAAAAACCCATATTTATGATCCCAATATTGTGACTGTACCTCATTAGTGTATCTGGATGGCTACATGGGCGGTGTTCAAATATTACAACTCCCATTTAAAAGGATCATAAGATGATCTTAGTGAGGAATAAAAAATAGGACATTATATTATAGTTACATACAAAAATCAATTGCATTCCATAATAACTACTTTAGTACATGTTCATGTCCCTGTAATTTTTATAATAACTCACTGAAATATTTTAGTAATCACTCTATAGTAAAATCACCTGCATTCCAATGACACATGATCTCATTGTAGTATTTTGATAACTTTTCAAGAGTATACGAATATTTTTTATCCAAAAATATGAAATTAGTAATAAGTTTTTTTGAAAACATCATGTTACCCTCATATTCAATCTCTTGTGAATGATATATGCCATCATATTTCTGTGCAACCTATCAAGGAGGGGGATACTATTTATATCTTCACATAAGAGTCATATTGAAATATTCCATCTATGATTGATGATAAATTACATTATCATATAAATTTTCTTTAACATACATGTGAAACATGCTGGAATATACTAGAAACTACCTGATAAAGTCATTAGAATATCTCAATGAAGGGTTGAAAGTATCCTTGGAGGGTTCATATACAAGTATTACCCAAACTAGTTGAATCCCAAAGTATATGTTTAAACATCCTTCACTTGTTCCTGATGAAATATATGTTCTCATCATGGGAAATATACATATTAAGAAAAGAATCATATTACAACATCAATAAATAATGATATTCTTAAATCTTTACAATATCTTTCAATGGAGGATCAAAAATATAAAATCTATTAATCACTATGAGATGGAAAAAATAATAGTGGATATCTTCCTCATGATTAAATTATTGGAAACTTTGGAGGTCCTCTCAAGATAACCCATCCTGGAGGTCCTCCATATGACAATATGAAGATCATTGGTGAAGGTTCTCCCCATTAAATTCTTTATAGAGGTCCTCCTCGAACCTAAAGATCTCTTGAAAATAGGTCATCCCCTATTAAATTCATTGAATATCTATAATTATGATGTTTTACTCAAGGAATCCATATTTTCACTTATATAGGCCCTTCCAAGGGACTATGTTGATGATGTCCTCTCCATAATAGGACATCAAGCAATAGTGGAGGTCTTCCAATCAATGGAAAATAAATATAAAAATCTATTGAGGTCTAGGGTTTTCGTTACAGTGGTACTTTCCACATTGACATCTCTAATAAATATAATGCTCTCCCACATACTGAATCAATTCCAAAGGTTACCTATTATCAAGAGGCACAAAATAGTTCAAGTCTAACTATATCAATTACCCCATGAATGGATGGTGAAATTTCATCGAATCCAAAGTATATTCTAGGGATACATTCATCATTTTTACAGCCCACATCCAGTGTCTTATGATACAACTGATGAGATTCCACAAAATAACACATCATTTATTATGGAACCTGGGAAGAAACAAATTTGGTAAAATAATGTGGAATTATCTCTATTTTAAAATGAGGATAATACCATGCTTATGTGGAATGAAATGCCCAATGGTAATATATTGGTCACATTATGGACCATATCTAATCTGTGATATGATATTCTATATTCTTTGATAGTGCAATTCACACATCATTTAAGTATAAATATATGGACGACTCTACATCATCTCAAGATGAAATATTTGTCTTATGGGTAGTATATAGACCACATCAAGGTTGTAAGCGAGATTTACCCCCAATTCAACTTGGTCACACTCTCAACTTCACAACATAAAAAATAAATAAAACTGTATAGAGAAATTCAAAATATATATTTTAGTTGTTTGAATGATCTATAACGAATAACCATTGATGATCCTGATGATGTGAATATAAGATCATGTGGTGAATATGGAACTCTACTCTTCACCACACTCACTAGTCAACCAAGATCATCAGAAAGCACCACATTTAATGACATCACCTCCATCAAAATTCTAGGCCCGAGATCTATCTAGGTTAGTAGATCATTCAACAACTAACCTTATATGCCTAAGGCCCATAAGTAATATGATAGATTAGAGAAATCCATTTATATGATCTCGCATCAAGTAGCCAAGATGGTCGAGCAGATATCATATTTGAGGAAAATAAACGTCATATACAAAGATAGAACCTCAAAATTAGACAGTAAATTCCCAAAAATGGTACAACATAAGACTCACTTCAAAAATAAGGCCTAGAAAATTAAGAATTATGTGTAACTACTACATCTACAATATCACATAAGAAACCCCAAATTATAAGAATGCTAGATTTTATCACACCATTACCATCCATTGGATTATCAAAGCTATAATGGATCGATGACATGATGGTAGAGGAACCATGTATGCCCCAACCTATAAGATGGGGGAATTTATATTACCTCTTCATACTCAACCAAGGAAATGATTCATCTCTAGGTTGTGGGAGTCTCTAAAAGAGTGAGCCTCCCAGTTCCTCCCCTTTAATGACTCACATTTATCATTAAGGAAGTTCTCATTAAAATTCAATTAGATATCTCTCATGTTAACCATCCATCAAAGGGTGTAGATGAGGATTCATATATGATTAAAGATAATATTGATCACCCTGAAGGAACAAATTTAGGAAGAGCATAATCCATCCCAGAATAGATATTCAGGGGATGAAGAGTACCTTTTTTTACTTTGAATATGTTGATGAAAAGATGCATAAAACATGTTATGATATAGTTAATTTAATTATAATATTCATAATAGATATAATGGAGAATTAATCTGACCTAAATAGTATAGGATAAAGAGACATCCACCCACTACATGGTACATACTAGCAAAAAAAGTGTCCACACTCAGATCTAGAGGAAATATAATAATTTGGGAGCTAAAACAAATAATTAGGAACCACCTTATTTGTTTGATTATATTAAGGATATAGGGAATGGTATTTTTATATTCCAAAACCACTCACTATATATGTATGTTTAATCTCTATCCATCGAAGAATGATTTACACAATATGAATCTTAGCCAAAGTAACTAATGTGACTCAACACTAAATAAATCAGATTAAAAATTATCATTGAGTGAAATTTTTAATTAGTGGATAATGTATCCCCATTGGTATATATTCAATGGGAATGAATTTAATTAAATTAAATGGTAGTGTTTAACCACCCAAACAAGTATAGTTCCAAACCATCAGTTTATCTGAACAGATTAGTCGAAGATCACTAGGAATTTTCTCTAATGGGACAACTAAAATCTTTCAGAGTAAGTTACCAATAAAAATCTCAAACTAGATATTAAAAATGATATGGGTTATACGAATATTTTAGGATTTTCCCATGGTTCTCACTAGGGTAACAACCCATGAGAAATTTGTTCCCAAGAATCATTGACTCCATCGAATTCAATAATAATCAAGTGGATCCATGGAATGGTGTCATGTGATAGTACCGATTGATTGGAATCCATATCTAATGTGGGAGGATGTGACTCCTCCTCAACCAAATTTTGGGGTATCCTACTTTCCCCCTTATTTAATTACATGCGAGACCCATATAATAAATATCCAATTTCATGTCCTGATGTAGTCCCATGATGGTATTGTTAGACAAAAAGAAACATTAATGATCACATGTTTTATCCTAACTATAGAAGGATCAAATTTTATTTGTTATAAAAAATTTATAGAATGGTATGCTTCAAATTGGGAAGACCATCAGTGGTAATTCCTATATCAATTTATCTCATCACCAAAGAAGATGAATAATCTTGAACCCTCATATTGAAAAAAATCTAAAAATGAGAGGTTCATAGAATTCATCACCAATGTGAAGATTTAAACTATTAGTTAAATATGAAATATATATAGGAAAATCTATTTGAGAGATATATATATAATATACTTCATTAACTATTTATTTACTTGATTAAATTAATATACCCTGGTGTTTTTTTGGTTGTTTTTTGTAGCCTATAAATTCTTGGATAATGATATCTAGCGGTCCATTTCAATATCATAGCATTCAAATATATCTCATGAAAATAAAATCAACATATTATTGGAAGAAAAGTTGGAACCATCAAAAAATATAAAACCCAACTCCATGCAACATAATGTGGTTCCTCCCTCTGAAAAAAATCATAAAATATATTATTAATACCCTCTTCATGAAGCAATAAGGGAGAAATTGGAATAATAGAAGAATAAAAATTATTCTTTCAAAAAAGTAAAGGATCTAGAAGATTTAATTATTTCCGGGGTGAATATTATGCTAAATTTTTTCTGAATTCAAGAAACATAATAAGGTAAATAAAAATGAACACCCCTTATACTTCCCTTTAAACTTATTGTTGGGATAAAATATCAAATAATTATTTATATTTGAAAATATTAAACCGAATATGGATGATTATGAACTAATTAAGTTTTAAAAACCCTCATCATTAGTGATTCATGTTTCTGTCACTCCACTAGATGAATAACATGAATGGAAAAGGCTAATATACAAATGTGAAAAATTAAATGAGTATATAACCAATAAATAGGACAACTATGAACACACCATAGTTATGAAAAAAAACTAATCCCACCATTTGTTACCCCATATTTTCCTATGATATCTATGATGATAAATTCATCATCACAATAGTCCAAGAGATGAAATTGTTATTGACTGTAGAACAAGATGAAGTATTAAGATTCCTTACGAGTATCAAGTATGTTTTCGACCCTTTCAGACTAATTACCTACATAATAGCATGGGTAAGAACCATCCCAATAAATGAGTCAATAAGAACTACCTCATAAAAATGAATCATTATCAGATGAGGAATCTCAGTACAGTCTTGTAAATGACATCCACATAAAAAATCCTTTTTCTAATGAATATTGGGATTTTTACTAATCTAAACTACTTATACATAATCAATGAATATGTTATAGGTCATTGGGATGTTACAAAGTGGAGATACAAATAGACCCTCACATTTTGGATATGTTTATACTAAGGCTATATATACCTTAAAAAACACTTCAATTAGTCTAATAGTAGAATTGATAGGATATTGAATCTTCTATGCCTCTTTTAAATCCCATCATACATGAGGATTGGCATACTATATGATGTTTTATAGTTAGAATTTGATTATGGGAAGTCCATCTCACCCTAACACACTAAACATGAAAACGAGCCCACAGTTATAACAAAGTAAATGGGTTTCCAAAATAGATTGAAACAACCTCAATGACCCATTCTATGTAACCAACTTAATATAGGATAAAATTAACCTTGATATTGAAATATAATATCTAGAAAAAACTCATAATTGTTTTTATCACGATCTCTATTCTAGATGCTCTTCACCTCTCCATACAACATAGTAAATCCTTCAAGTGTTCAAGGATTATGTTTCTCCATTTGATACATATTGGGAAAAAACTAGTCTTAATGAATTCCAAATATGAATTAACATTATAGATTTTCACTTTGAAGTATCTATATCTAGGAATGTCATTCCCGTGTATATATCAACAAAATGGGGTGAAATTGATGTATTTGGGACCCTAATGAATAATGGTTTAGTGACTAATCTCATACCAGTATAGACCATCCAATTCTTGGGATATAGTGTGATGTACGTGGCTCAATATAACATGACCATTTTGGGATTTGATAAGAATAGTTAGAAGCCACTTGGGATAATAAAAGTCAGATCCCAGTTCGGTGATCAAATTCCTAACTCCATGATTATCATGGCTTGATAAGATACAACCGTCAACATTATTTTGGATAGTCATGGCTCTAAAAACATGTGTAGGTATAATTTACATAACATTAGTGCCTGAAATATTATTTCAATGGAAAAGTTATGCGTTTGTATAGTGTTAATGCCTTATTTTATTTCTATTATTCACAATATAAAGATAAAAGGTTATATAAAAGGTGATATAATCAATTGATGGTTGATATTTAAATCAGAATAAATTTCCCCAAACTTCAAAATGGTTTATCTGTAAACACATAGAGTAAAATCAGTAATGTTTATGCATTTTCCATTAATAATTTTGAGGTAAAAACTCTTCATATAGGACATCATGTTTTCATATAAGTTATATTTGACAATATTTTACGTGCACCACCACATTCCATTCATAAACTGTCCAAGAAAATTTTATTATAGAAAAAACACCACCGTGGAATGAAAGGGATAGTTTTCAATCCATGCACATCAAAATTAACTTATAGTGTATGTAAAATTATGAAGGTTTAACATATAATTATTGTTATTAATTTAATCAAAGGTTCTTCGATCAAGTTGATAAGAATTCATATAGAAGGAAACTATGGGGTCTATGAATTTTTTCCCTCATCATCATGATATTAGTTTCACCAGATAAGAATGACCATTTAATATATTTATGCCATCCTAGTAAGGGTAATAGTTCCCCAGATAATGATATCCCTACATCTTCTCTCGAATCTCTTGATAACAACAATTCATTTACTTCTGATGATTATGAGAAGGGAGGGTAAAATATAAATGATACACCTACACCATATTTATAACTTAAATATGACCCTATGTCATTCATAAGAACCCATAATTCTCCTTAATCATCCAATTTATATAATGAATAGATAGAATGTGTAAAAAATGAGCTCATATGGATTCCCTAACAACATTCATTGAAGAAATTTTATACCCTATTAATGGGATTCAACATGTGAATTTGGGTTGAGTGGAGGATCCAGGACCCATGTTGATTAGTATCACCATGTACCCTAAGGAACATGACACACATATATATCCTTCTTCTAATTGAACACAAATTTCTTTGCATGAAACTGTATAGATATACCTACGTTTGTTCATGATAGCTATCATGTAGTCTTACTAAAAATTCACTATGCATTTAAATAGGTATCGAAGAGGATGCATCTGACCCATGATACCAATGTAGAATCCAAAGGAGATAATATTATAATTGTTGACATAGTTTTGAAATTTCAATATCTAAACTAGATTTATATTATTATACCCATTAAAAAATAATTGAGAGAATTAATGCATGCATTAACATCATCGATCTAAAATGGAATTGACCAAAGGATGTCTTCCCAATCCTGATCATAGAAGTACTAATCCTTGTAGAAACCAGTTTCTAGGACCTGCCAATTATAGATGGGAATTTGGGATATACGTAGATCTAAATGGCCAATGATAATGAGGAGGCCACTACCCTCAAGGAACACAAAGTGGCATATTTCTATAATGTAATTTAATTTATATTAATGAATTATTGTACTACAAGACTACATAATATGAAAAATATCTTAAATAACTTTTAGAGGAAAATTTTAGAGTGATATTATTAAAATGGAGTGGTAACGATACGAAAGTTCTATGATCATCTTACTGATATTGAGCTAGTTTTCAATATAGTGAAATGAAAAATCATGAATATTTTCCCCTAGAAAATTCAATTCAGGGTAACATCAGGATTTTTTTAATTTCATGGTGTTCCATCCTAATATCATTATTGATCCCAATAAGGCCAAAAAAATCTTTCATATCCCACCTCATCATAATCTCAAAAAAATAATGGTCCTCTAGGTGTGTTTGGACTATATTGGAAACATAATTTTCAAAATCACATGAAAATATCAACCCTTTAAAAAAATGATGAATAAGGGAGTCAAAAATTAGTGGGATGAATAATTATTGAAATATTTGTAAAATATAAAGAATTATCACAAATGTTTGATTGTGTTTATGCCTATAGTGTAAGTGAACCTATCATCATTTATGTAGTAATGTTAGAGTGATCACTTGGTAGAAACTGTTACTAGAAAAACAATACTGGAAAGGGAAAACATTATTATCTCATTAGAACCATGATATATTCTAAGATATGATACTCGAATATTGAGAAAAACTAACCTTGTATTTATTCACATAGTACAAGAGTTAATATATTACATGAAGAGTCATATGGTCAATATTGTATCACGTGTGGACTAAAAAAAATATATCCCTAACAATATGATTTTAAGTATGTATTTGGAATGATGGCCATCCATTATTCATCAATCTAACAACTTGTTCACATATCAAAATTAAACTCAAAGAAAAATTTTCACAAATTTATTTATTTCACGCCCTATCCCTTAAAATTCAATAATAAATAGTGAGTCCCATAAAAAATAGATCACCTCTATCCATTAAATTCCCTTGATAAGGAATGGTTAAATTTATGGGGCTTCCAGAATCTCAATATGGAGAATGATAAAAGAAATAGTGAATAATAGTTTTGTCTGGTGGATTGTACTCATCTTGAAATAAAACATACTTTTTACTTAATAATTCATTCTATAAAAAAGATGTACCAAAATGAGGCTGAATACCAAACCGTAATTGTGGTATTGGAGAGAGATCTATAAATATTAGTGAACTAATTGAATAATGGTTGTAACTCAGAGATGGTAATTTGGTAGGTCAAGGATGAACATTCCATTAAGAAAGGATAATTAATCTCGTTGTTTTATTATATACACGGGATGATGGCTAAATTCCCCTCATAGATTACACTACTTCAAATAATTTAATTCCAAATCTATGACATTATCAAGAACACTAATGACCTCATAAGATCCATTCCAGGATGATATAGTCATTCCCATAACACATCATTAGGTGGTCTCACCATTAATCTATAATAGAGTGGATGAGATAATGAAAATTTACACCATCCTTGATCAAGGTGTATCAATATTCTCACTAACCAATGTATCAATTGGATGGATGAATCGTAATGTAGTCTACCTCCAATGTGTAATTTTCCAATAAGATTGTTCTAAAGGATAAAATATCTAAAACAGGGAAGTAAATTTCATCTTTTATGATGACATTCTTTCAAAGAAATTCATTAATAAATGAGGATTTAAAGGAATTCTTAGGTGAATTAAAGGAGGAGAAACCCTTATTGTTATACAGGATATGTATAATAATTCCTACAATTCTCACTAGATAGGATCCAATATATTACATAACATAAAGAGACATAGATGATTTTTAACTAATATAATGAAATACTATATAGAATTTGGAATGAAATTTCTTTCATTCTAGATATATACCTATTTTTACAATGAAACCGTAGAACTATTGTGCAAAACCATATATTATTATCCATTTTCAATGTAGGGAATCAATTTTATGGGTTCATATCATATAACTCAATCTCAGTAGTTTAAGTAAATATTTATTTTTCGCGATTTCTTTTATATTTTGGACGAGGTTATATATCTTAGGGATGTTGTGATAAAGGCTATAATCAGTTTTTTAAAGACTAATATTATTACCAGATTTGATGTCCCTCACACAATATTGACACACAATAATATGGATTTCATATCTTCTGAGTAAAAAATATTGTCCCAGTAATATGATTTTAGTATAATAATTTATCCTACTATAAAAATATATCAAATTGATAAATAGAGTCTTTCAGCTAAACATAATATAATATTATTTTCAAGACAGGGGAATGTTATATTTTAATTACTGATGATTATAGTTGATGGTCTTGTGTAATTATTATACATTTTAATAGGTAAACGATAGACTACAAGAATATTTATAGGTGAATAGGGGAGAATGAAACTTACCATACCATCAATTTATTATGATACTATAATGGAATTGACTAAAATTTCAATGAGTTAAAAAATTACATTCAAAACATGAAATCAGACATGAAGTTTTCTCATCATAAAATCCTAAAAAATAGGGTTTTGAATAATAAAAACTATAGGTGAATTATATTTCCAAATCAGTGCTCATTTAGAGTGGTTTCTATCATCATTACTATAAGGAGTCTATAAAGGTTTCATTTTACACTCAGAATTGGATAGTGATATTCACAAGGAAAGAAATTATTCCTTATGAAATGGTTCATTTAAGTAGGAACTCATTGTAAGGGTTTTGGATCTTCAAAATTAGATTCTATATTTGCAATAACAATGGATAATAATGAACGTTAATAGACTCTAAAAGTTACAATTCATTTTTAGGCCATTCCAAAAAGTGTTATAATAATAAATGAATCAATAAAAAATAAAACATGATCATGGAGAGTAATGAAATAAATGTCATTAAACAAATATATATAAAGACTACTCAGTGTATAAAATGGTATGAATTTTTTGAAGAATATTATGATGTTGAAATCACTACTATGGTTACATAAATATCACATAATTATGAAGATTAAGTGGCTAAATAAGAAGAGGAGGTTATTTCTATATAACATCATCTTACACCTCATAAGAGAAATATGGGAATAAAAGTTGATCCGTCTATCATTATCAGAGACAGAACATCTCATACACAAATAAAAATTCAGATGAATATTCTACATACATCTCTTATATTAATGTTATAACAATGAAATAATAAGTATTAATGGATGTGTCAGGGGATAGGTCCTTTAATTAAAAAATATATTAATGTGATAAAAATAAAAATTTGTAAATGGTAAAAAATCTTTATCATCATAATTTGATCAATGAAAAGTGGATCTTCAAGATTAAATATTATGATTATGGAAATGTGATCCTGGATAAGTCATGTTTTGATTGAAACTGCTGTAAATCAATTAATGTGTATTATTTCAAGGAAAAATTTTATCTAATGGTAATATAGAGTCAATATGGATCATTTTGGTGATGGTTATTCAAATAGAAATCAAGATTTATGATATTGATGTTAAAACATAATTCTTGAATTTTGAGCTTAAAGACGAGTTATATATTTAATATATAGTAAGTTTTTATACAATGATAAAATTAAAGTGTTGGGGTTGAATGAATACTTTTATATTCTAAATTAAGAACTTATAGCATCTAATGTAGGCATTGACTCATATTTGAAAAAACAGTAATTTAAAATAGGTGGTGTTGATCACAATATTTATGTAAACATATCTAATGATGATTAATTCATGCTATTGGTCTATGATGATGACATATAAAATTGGGAAGAGTAGACGAACATCAATCAAATAAATTTCCAAGATGATAATGTTAGAGTTTGATATTTCAATGAAAGGTTAACTCCATTATTTTATAAGACTATAGGTGGTTTAGAAAATGGGATATACAGTATTTCTTAGACTAAATATGTGAGAGATCCGTTCATAAAATTTAACATGAATGATTCAAAACCAATGTCAACATTGAATGTAGTTAGAACACATATTATAGATCATGAAGAAAAAATGTCAGTAGATCCTACCATATATAAGATAATTATCATAATCATCTTATACATGAGGGAAACAGAGATTGATATTTTGTTTTCTACCTGGTAGGAAGCTCTTATCTATAGTAACATAAAGGTAAAGCATTTCACAGATGTTAAATGATTCATGAGGTATATCAAATGTACAATCAAATTTAGATTGTCTTTTAATATAAGAAGTGATCTTGAATTATCTATATTATTTTATAATGATTTGGCTATAGACATGGTGGACTCAAAATATACATGTATCAGATCATTCTTTATTGGTTTTAAATGTGGTGGATGGTTAAGTAAGAATTAAGAATGTAGTTTACTATGAGTGATCTAAGTAGAATATATCTCAATAACAAAGAACTATACTCAAATACTATGGGTGATTAAAAAATTAGATGATATCAATGAATATTTGATGCATCATATTGTGATATATTGTGAAAAAGAGTGATATTCATCTCATGAAGATTAATGATAAACACTATCATTCAAAACATATCTTAATCTAGTGTCACTTTATTAAATAAAAAGGAAAATAAGGACTGATCAATCTAGAAGATGTAATAACTACTATAAAAGTTGTATATATCATAAAAATTGGAAGCTACTGTTTTTAACAACATAAATTGGATTATAGTATTAAATAAAATCACTTATTTTAGGTAGATTATATGTACATATCTCCCCATATATTTAGTTATTTCTAATTATTTGTCAAAATGAACCATGATTAAGTGGGGATACAATCAATGGGGTGTGTTTTTCTGAAAATAGATCAAATTAATTTTTCTATTTGAGTTTATTAATAAAGGGGGAGAATATCTGGTAATATTTAGTGGATTAATGTTAATGGGATATGTGTTTTGTTGTACAATAAGTGGTGTTAGTGGTGAGAATCTCTAATTGAGGGGGAGTACATTGTATGAAGATATAGGGAGTTTTGGTATGACAAAAGTCATGGGATGTTCTTTTGAAATTTAATTTCCTAGTCGATGATTCACTCATATGTACATAGAGTTATTGATGGGTCATATTGGTGCTTTATGATGGATATTTGATATAATATTTTACATTGGGATTCCAACAGAATAAGTGGGTGTTAGAACATATGTATTCTGAGATGGAATATGGTGTGGATTATTTTCTGAAGATACATTTCTAGGATATTCAATTTATATTAAAGATCATTTATTATAGTTTATAAAAAAAAGAATCCTGGGGGAGGATCTAATGATGTTTTCCCCATTGGGTTGTTTTATCTAGTGTTTTCTTAATTTATGGGAATAAAAATATGATGATATAAGAGTTATTTTTTTTATGTTTGATTGTTAAGGTGGATTATTCACATAGTCAAGTATGATATTCGGAAATTCAATTATGTGACCAACAGTATCATGTCATGATAATGGCTCTCACATAGTTAGTATTCCACTCGCATGGTGGTGAATAATTCACTATGATAGTACATAACTGTGTGGTATTCATTGAGAGGGACTGTAAAGACCCGTAAATTTCAAGGAAATTATTTTCTTAATTTTCTTTGTAATTTTACAAAAGTGAAGTTTTTGACGGCACCTGATTCCAAGGCCCGGTGTGCCCGGAATCATTTTCCGAAGTTTGGCTCGGGTACGTTCAGTGAACGGACGAGCGGGTTTTTCTAACTTTTGAACCGGTTCCCGGAATCGAATTCTGAGAGCACCGATGAAATCGCAGTGCCGGTATTCGCTTAGAAACGCCTCTTCCAGAGTTGCGTTTGCTCGGGTGTGGTTTTTAATTTTCGGGCTTAAAGTTAAGAAATAAAATAATTTTACGACAACTTTATTTTATTTCACATAATCCACTTGGAAGCCACTTGAAGCCACTTAAAAGCGGCTTAAACTGAGTTGAACCGGATAGGATACTATCCAAAAATATCCTACCCTCTTGGTATGATATTTTTGGGGTGGGGCCCGCAAGAGCCCCACCGTTTCTTTCTGCTAAGTAATGCACCCACGAAAACCCATCATTATGAAAGTCAACTGACGTGTTTTCTTAAATTCTTAATAGACCATTTAATTGGGCTGTTTATTTCAAAAATTAAATGAGCTGTTTCTTTCATTGAATTAATTCAACGAATTGATGGGTTGTTACTTACTCGTTTTCGTTTGTTGGCATAATAATAAAATAAGACCAACCTATCTTTTGGAGGATTACTTGTTGAGAGATGATCTTTGAACCTTCATCCTCCATCGTGAAGAACACGAAGAACGCGAAGAATGCGAAGAATGCCGAACCTGGAAATCAACGACGTGATGCCGTGATCCGCGACGCCGACGTTCCCTTCCTGCAACGTTCTTCTGCGACGTCTCTTCCTCCGTGACGGATCCTCGATCGGCTGCTTGAGGTAAGAGTCTCGGACTTTCTTTTTAATCTCCTTTGTGGTTCTTTACCAAAAAACGGATTTAATTAATTAAATTAAATCTGTTGTTCTTGTTCTATTGTGTTCGCCGACTCAACACTGGATTCCGCGATGACGCGACGCCTTTCCACGACGACGTGACGATCCCCTCCTTCCACGACGAACAATTCTGCGAAGAACGTGCGTTCGATGACGACTTTGAGGTAGGGATTTTATTTCTGGAATTTCCCTTTTTCCCGTGTTATTTCCATTCAAGAATGAAGAACCCGGACATAAGAACAATTTTATTCCCTTAAAATTGTTGAATTCATGTGTTGATATTATTCCTCCCGTTGTTTATCTCTAACGCGGAGGGTGCGGGCCAAACGAACACGGCCCGACGACCCTCCACCGTTCTTCGTTGTTATGCGGATTTGACGAGCGACAACGGAACGTGCCACAATGGATGTTTGATGATTCCGCAGTGAATAACGGATCCCGGGAGGAACAACGGCGCAGACGGGAAGAAAAACGGGCCACCAGAGCGACTCCGGCGGCCCGCGGAAGCCGGCGGCGGCGCCCGACGCACCGCCGGATGAGACCGCTGTGGCACCGGCCACGGCGGTGGCGCTCGCGGGATGCGGCTGAAGCCGCGTCCGGCCATCGGGGACACACCTCGCGGGTGTCACACGGGGGCGGCGGCTCCCCCCCCCCCCCCCCCCCCCGCGTCTGGCTGTCTGGCAGACCCCCCGCGGGTGCCGCAGAGGTGTCACGCGGGGCGGCGGCTCCCCCCGCGTCGGCCGCTCGGCTGCTCGGCCAAGACGAGCCGGACCGGCCCTGGCCGAGCCAGACCGGTCCGACCGGGTTGGATCGGGTCGGACCGGGTTCAGCTGACCCAGGGGCGGTCGGGCCGGGTCGGCCCGGGCCAGGACCCCACGTCTTCGGACGGTTTTCGTTCAAACGCCCGTAACATGAGCTACGGGCCTCCAAACGACTCGCCGTCAGCGGCAACGCGATCCTTGGATCGAGACTGTCGTTTCAGTATATCTCACACAAGGTTTCGGAATACTTTGTGTTCGGCCAGGTTGGTTCGTACACGAAACCAACCGGGCCTTCGGAGCAGAAACGCTCATATCTTGAGCTACGGATGTCCGATTGACGTGTCGTCAGTTTTGTTGTATTCCTATAAGTGAGAAGGATCTTTTGGCATACTACGCCCGAGGTTTTGATGTAGGTGGAGTACGGTCGGGTTGGTTTTTCCTTAAAAACCAACCGGGCCCCTGGGACGAAAAGGCCAATAACTCTCAGACCGGGCGTCCGATTGACGCGCCGTCTGTGATGTTGAGTTCCTGTTGATGATACAGAACTTTGGGATACATCAACTTCGGAATTTGTGTCAGTTGATGTATCAGCCTCTCGGCTCGGGGAGTGGACCCTCCCGAACGAGCTTGCTGTGTGCGGAACCCAAGAGCTGGCTGCGACTGCTTCTTCAGCGACGACTGTGCAGAGATCCTTCATGGACTCCAACGACGACCGTGCAGAGATCCTCAGTGGACTGCGACGATTACTGTGCAGAGATCCTCAGTGGAATGCGACGACTACTACACTCAGCAATCCTACGTGGATTAGTGCTTTTGGTCCGGTGTGGGCCCGGTCCTGTGTGGGCCCGATCCTGTGTGGTTCATTGCGGGGGTTAGTTACCTATCGATCCTTCGTGGGTCCAATGATATAGATGGATCAGTGATCATCTTTATCGTCATCCGAAGAAGTATACCTGTGTGAGTTGAATCATGTGTTACTCTCCTTTGTGGATTGTGTTGAGCTATCCTGTGTGGGATTACTATTTACACTCTTTTGTGGATTGTGTTGAGCTATCCTGTGTTGATTTACTATTTACTCTCCTTTTTGGATTGTGTTGTGTTATCCTGTGTGGTTATACGTTTGCTTTCCTGTGTGGACTGGGTTGTGCTTGGGCTCGGACATTGGAGCCGAACGGGAATTGATGACTTAGGTATATGTATGGACATATACCTAAGCCGTGTCAGATGTTACTTCGTGATTGTATCTTTCCATTGAGGATTATACTTTGTGGATTTCGGGAGACCTTCGGGGGTCTCGGGGTTCCCTACTGAGTAGCTTATACTCACCCCTGCATGGGCTTTGCCCGCACTACGTTGTGTTGGTTGCAGACGACAGACAGCGCTGATCGTGGTGGAGGTGTGCGGAGCAGGACGGTACCTGGAGGTGGACCACTGGGCGGGACGTACTCGGAGCAGTCAGGTGGACCCGAGGAGCGGTGGAGGCTATTTGTACCCACCATTCAGGTGGGACTTCCAGAGGAAGGCTCAACGCTGTGGCTTTTACTTTTCAGTTGTTGTTTTTCTTTTCAGTTGTACTTTACAGTTGGGCTTGTATTTCCGGCCCCCTTTACTTTCAGCACAGCTTGTACAGTTTTTACATAGTGTTTACTTTTCTGCTTTCTTACTCTATGGTGCTTGATTACTTTTCAATGGAAATTCCTTCCCTTTTGTTGGGATTTATGCCTTGGTGCTAGTCAACAGCCCCTGGCCTATGGAAGGCGGTCTTGGGGTAGTCACGGCACGGGCCCCGAGGACGGGTCGTGACAAATTGGTATCAAAGGTGGTCGGTTCTACCACAGACTCTGATCTTTCTTCTATGTGAAGCAATAGTGTTTGGTGTATTGAGAGTGGTTATCAGTCCAGGGAGTCCAGTGCTGGTGCAGCGGCCGACGTATCCATACACCAGGGCCCTGACTTCTGATTTATGACTTAATGCACGAAAACATTGATTGCATGTGTGTTTCTAGTTTTCTCTGTGATTACTTATGTCAGCTCACCAGGTATTCTGCTCTGACCGTGGCACACTTGTTTCCTTTTCAGGATGGCCCGACGACAGAATCCAGCTAGGGTTCTGAGAGTAGAGCATGACGACAGCCCACCGAGGGACGAGGCCTCGGTACAGGGCCCGTTGACACCAGAGGCACCGACGGTACCTTTACCTGCCGAGTCCCCGATGCTTCTAGCGCTGACTTCTGACGATGCACGATGCCTCGGAGCTCTGCACGAGTTCCAGCGCCAGTGACCACCCAGGTTCTGTGGGGAGACGGACCCCCAGGCAGCCGAGGACTAGATGGAGGTGGTCGTCCAAGTTTTTAGGTTAGTGAGGACACCAGCAGACCTCATTATGATCCTCGCGGCGAGCGAACTGCACGCAGCAGCAGGGCGATTGTGGAGCATGATGCTCCAGGTACACGATGAGGCCTCCCTCATCTGGATGGACATCGAGAGCCTATTCCGCTCAGAGATCTTCCCGGCCACCCTCCGTGCGGTGCACATTCAGGAGCTTCTTCAACTGCGGCAGGGCAGCTTGACGGTCACCCAGTACGCGGCGAGGTTCACCGACCTTTCTCGCTACTCGACAGACATGGTACGGGACCCCTTCTTCTGGGCCCGGACCCTCGAGCAGTGTTTGAGACACGAGATCAGGGCATCACTGATCTCCCTCAGCATCCCAACCCAGGCTGGAGTGCTGGAGCGAGCCCTTCTGATCGAGAGCTCCCTGGCTGAGTCCACGGCGAGAACTACCGCAGGGCGGCAGGTGGAGGATTTTTCGGCAGAAGGTAGCCGATGGATGACTCAGGGTTCCAGGTAGACCAGGCCTTCCGGCAGACGACCTCGGGACACTGGCTCAGCAGTGCAGGGCACACATCGCGGAGCTAATCTTCATAGAGGTAGGCAGTGCTATGAGTGCGGCGGGCAGGGTCACATGGCTCGTGACTGCCCGACCCGTCGTACCAAGGGGCAGCAGACGGTGGAGGGGCCACCCAGGCAGAGGCAGAGGGTCGACCGTGGTGGTCCGTAGGGAGGAGGACGATGAGGCAGTGGAGCTGGCCGAGCACCAGGTGGTGGGCGGCGCTTTGAGGCTCTGCCAACACCACTACTAGGAGGCCCGCCCCGACCACAGGGAGCTGGCGGGAAGAGATAGGCACAACTCCAAGCAGTGGAGGCCTACGACCACGGCATGCCAGAGATGATTCGAGGTATGATCTGTGTCTATTCCACCCTTGATGCAGTTCTTATAGACACAAGAGCGAGTCACTCTTTCATAGCCACTGCCTTTGTTCGGAGCTCGGAGATTCCGACAGAGCCGTTGGCTCGATCCTTATGGCTAGAGACTCCTACTTGAGAAGACTCGACGATTAAGCACTGGTGCCGCCAGTGTGAACATACTCTAGGAGGCGAGAGCTTCGGCTGAGATCTTGTTGTAGCGGCGTCGAGGCCTTACGACGTCATCTTGGGCATGGATTGGTTATCTACAGTCTATGCTCAGAATGACTGCATTAGGCGCAAGGTGCGATGTGTGCGCACCGATGGGAGCAGGTTCTCCTTCACCGGTGAGAAGGGATCCGTAGCAGCACACGATGGACTCACGCAGAGGAGAGAACAACCCATCACTCATCAGTTGGCTAGTCTCATCCTAGGAGCAGTGGACGTGCGGAGTCCTAGTTTTCCTGCAGTGGTGGATCAGTATGCGGACGTCTTCCTCGACGACATTCCAGGGCTACCTCCTCGCTGAGAGGTAGACTTTTATATTGATCTGTACCCCGGGACAGCCCCAATATCCACTCCAGCGTATCGGATGGCCCCCGATGAGCTTCGAGAACTATGGGTACAGTTGGAGGACATGCAGGGCAAGGGGTTCATTCGACCCAGTGTTTCACCCTGGGCTTCCCCGATTCTCTTCGCCAAGAAGGCGGACGGGAGCTTGTGACTGTGTGTCGATTATCGCCGCCTGAACCAGGTGACAGTGAGGAATAAGTATCCGCTACCGAGGATTGATGACCTCTTCGATCTGCTCAAGGGAGCACGGTGGTTCTCGAAGATAGACATCAGATCAGGCTATCATCAGCTCATAGTTCGAGACGAGGATGTGCAGAAGACGGCCTTCAGGTGTCGGTATGGCCACTATGAGTTCTTGGTTATGCCTTTCGGCATAACCAATGCTCCAGTAGTGTTCATGAGCCTCATGAATAGGGTCTTCCAGCCATACCTCAATCGATTTGTCGTGGTCTTCATCGACGATATTTTGGTGTACTCGACGACGGAGGAGGAGCACGCCTACCACCTGTGGGTTGTACTAGACACACTCCGAGAGCACCAGATTTATGGAAATCTCTCGAAGTTCCATTTCTGGTTACATGAGTTCATCTTCTTGGGGAACATCATTTCTGAGGCGGGAGTTGCAGTGGATCCCGCGAAGATCGAGGCAGTGCTAGCTTGGGATCCACCTAGGAGCGTGACGGAGGTACGGAGTTTCTTGGGCCTAGCCGGATACTATCAGAGATTTGTGTCAGACTTCTCCAGAGATGCGGTGCCACTCTCAGCGTTGACGAAGAAGGGGAAACCCTTCATGTGGTCAGACAGATGTCAGCAGAGCTTCCAGGAGCTGAGGCAGAGATTGACCAGCGCACCTATAATGAGGTTGCCTGAGGAGGGAGTTGGATACGTAGTCTACTGCGATGCATCAAGGACCGGACTTGGGTGTGTCCTGATGCAGGAGTGGGCCATGATTGCCTATGGATCATGTCAGTTGAGGACGCATGAGAAGAACTACGCTACCCATGACCTGGAGTTAGCAGCAGTGGTCTTCGCCCTGAAGACATGGCGGCACTATCTGATGGGCTAGCGCTTTGCAGTCTTTTCTGACCACCAGAGTCTCAGGTACATATTCTCTCAGAAGGACCTGAACCTGAGACAGTGGCGATGGCACGAGTTCCTCCAGGACTATGACTCTGAGATAGTCTATACTCGTGGGAAGGGGAACGTGGCAGTCGATGCTCTCAGCAGGAGGGCGGGCATCCAGCTACTTGAGGAGGTGACAGAGCAGCTAGCCGCTTTGCAGATATCCTTAATGAATAGAGACGGAACAGCCTTCCTTCAGTCTCTCACCGTCTCTCCTCCACTTCTACAGTAGGTCAGAGAGGTGCAGCATGGGGACACTGACTATGAGACATGGCATGCATAGATATCCTCGGGACAGGAACCCGATGGTTTCTCCCTTGGAGCAGAGCACGACGTCCTTTTCAGAGGACGTGCCTTGGTACCAGTCTCTTTACGAGAGGAGGTGCTGAGAGAGTTTCACACTTCTCCTCTGGAGGTACATCCTGGAGTGGAGAAGATGTACCAGGATCTCCGACGACAGCACTGGTGGCCGGGCATGAAGAAGGTTGTGGCAGAGTTCGTTTCACGGTGCCTCACCTGCCAGCAGGTGAAGGCAGAGCATCAGGTACCAGCAGGCTTGGTACAGCCCTTGGAGGTCCCGGAGTGGAAGTGGGACGGGATATCTATGGACATCGTGACTGTACATCCACTCACTTCCAGAGGTCACGACTCCATTTGGGTGATTGTTGACCGACCCACCAAGTCGGCACACTTCTTACCCATCTGAGAGCAGGGATCAGTGGAGAGCATGGGGCGTCTCTACGTTCAGGAGATTTTACGGCTTCACGGTGTGCCATCGACTATCGTCTCCGATCCGGGCGCTCGTTTTACTTCCCGGCTTTGGAAGGGGTAGCAGGAGGCGTTCGGGACGCAGCTACGTCTGAGCACCACCTTTCACCCCCAGACGGATGTTCAGACGGAGAAGACCATTCAGACTCTTGAGGACATTCTCTGCGCATGTGTCCTCGACTTTGGTCGCAGCTGGGAGGACCACCTACCCTTGGTGGAGTTCGCGTACAACAACAGCTGCCACTCCACCATCAGGATGGCACCCTACGAGGCGTTGTACGGTAGGCCTTTCAGATCTCCTTTGTGTTGGATGGACCCTGGGGAGTCAGCACTTGTGGGACCAGAGATGGTCCGGGCCACGATAGAGAAGGTCCAGGTTATCCGGGAGCGGATGAGGATAGCTCAGAGCCTGCAGAAGTCATATGCTGACAGGAGGCGGAGGCCACTAGAGTTCGAGGATGGAGACCACGTATTATTGTGTGTCTCACCTCGACGTGGATTACGGAGATTTGGCCGAGGCAGCAAGTTGTCTCCATGCTTCATCGGACCTTTCCAGGTCCTCAGCAAGATTGGCGATGTGGCTTATCGCCTGGCTCTACCACCTTAGTTGCACCGGGTGCACGACGTCTTCCACGTATCTCAACTGAGGAAATACGTGCACGACCCGACGCACATCATTGACTATGGGGAGCTAGACGTGGATGATGGGGCGACTTTTGCGGAGGTACCAGTGGAGATCGAGGACCGACAGAAGCGGGTCCTACGTGGATGATCGATTCCTCTTGTGCGCATCAGATGGTAGCACTGGAACCTCCAGGAGAGCACATGGGAGTGGGAGGCTCAGATGCATGCTCAGTACCCACATTTGTTTCCCTATTTTATGATATATCTTTATGGGGACATAAACCCCTGAGGTGGGAGTAATGTAAAGACCCATAAATTTCAAGGAAATATTTTTCATAATTTTCTTTGGAATTTTACAAGAGCTCAGTTTCTGACGGCACCTGATTCTAAGGCCCGGTGTGCCCGGAATCATTTTCCGATGTTCGGCTCGGGTACGTTTAGTGAACGGACGAGCGGGTTTTTCTAACTTTTGAACCGGTGCCCGGAATCGAAGTCTGAGGGCACCGATGAAATCGCAGCGCCGGTATTCGTTTAGAAACGCCTCTTCCAGAGTTGCATTTGCTCGGGTGTGGTTTTTAATTTTCAGGCTTAAAGTTAAGAAATAAAATAATTTTACGACAACTTTATTTTATTTCACTTAAGCCACTTGGAAGCCATTTGAATCCACTTAAAAGAGGATTAAACTGAGTTGAACCGGATAGGATTCTATCCAAAAATATCATACCCTCTTGGTAGGATATTTGTGGGGTGGGGCCGGCACGAGCCCCGCCGTTTCTTTCCGCTAAGTAATGCACCCGCGAAAACCCGTCATTATGAAAGTCAACTGACGCATTTTCTTAAATTCTTTAGAGACCATTTAATTGGGTGGTTTATTTTGTAAATTAAATGAGCTTTTTCTTTCATTGAATTAATTCAACGAATTGATGGGTTGTTACTTACCCGTTTTCTTTTGTTGGCATAAGAATAAAATAAGACCAACATATCTTTTGGAGGATTACTCGTTGAGAGAGGATCCTTGAACCTTTATCCTCCATCGCAAAGAACGTGAAGAATGCGAAGAACGCGAAGAACACCGAACCCGAAAATTGATGACGTGACGCCGTGATCCGCGACGCCGACGTTCCCTTCCTGCTACTTTCTTCTGCGACGTCTCTTCCTCCGCGACAGATCTTCGATCAGCTGCTTGAGGTAAGAGTCTCAGACTTTCATTTTAATCTCCTTTGTGGTTCTTACCCAAAACACGGATTTAATTAATTAAATTAAATCTGTTGTTCTTGGTCCGTTGAGTTTTCCGACCCAACGCCGGATTCCGCGAAGATGCGACGCCTTTCCGCGACGACGCGACGATCCCCTCCTTCCGCGACGAGCAATTCTGCGAAGAACGTGCGTTCGACGACGACTTCGAGGTAGGGATTTTATTTCTGGAATTGCCATTTTTCCCGTGTTATTTCCGTTCAAGAATGAAGAACCCGGACATAAGAACATTTTTATTCCCTTAAAATTGTTGAATTCATGTGTTGATATTATTCCTCCCGTTGTTTATCACTAACACGGAGGGTGCGGGCCAAACGAACACGGCCCGACGACCATCCGCCATTCTTCGTTGTTATGCGGATTTGACGGGTGACGACGGAACGTGCCGCAACTGAATTTCAATGATTCCGCAGGGAAGAACGAATCCCGAGAGGGACAACAGAGTAGACGGGAAGAAAAACGGGCCATCGGAGCGACTCCGGCGGCCCGCGGAAGCCGGCGGCGGCGCGGGTCGCCGGCACGGCGGCGCCGGGCGCACCGCCGGATGAGACTGCCGCGGCACCAGCCGCGACGGCGGCACTCACGGGACGTTGCCGAAGCCGCGTCCGGCTTCCAGGGAGACACCCCGCGGGTGTCACAGGGGTGTCACGCGGGGGCGGCGGCTCCACCCCACGTCCGGCTATCTGGCCGACCCCCCGCAGGTGCCACGAGGGTGTCACGCGGGGTGGCAGCTCCCCCCGCGTCGGCCGCTCGGCCGCTTGGCCAAGCCGAGCCAGACCAGCCCTGGCCTAGCCAGACCGGTCTGACCGGGTCGGACCGGGTCGGACCGGGTGTGGCCGACCCAGGGGGGTCGGGCTGGGTCGGCCCGGGCCCGGACCCCCCCCCCGTCTTCGGATGGTTTTCGTTCAAACGCCCGTAATTTGAGGTACGGGCCTCCAAACGACTCGCTGTCAGCGGCAACGCGGTCCTTGGATTGAGACGGTCATTTCGGTATATTGTACTCAAGGATTCAGAATACTTTGAGTTCGGTCGGGTTGGTTCATACACGAAACCAACCGGGCCTTCGGAGCGGAAATGCTCATATCTTGAGGTATGGACGTCCGATTGACGTGACGTCAGTTTTGTTGTATTCCTCTAAGTAAGATTGATCTTTTGGAATACTCCTCCTGAGGTTTGGACACAGGTGGAGTACGGTCGGGTTGGTTTTTCCTTAAAACCCAACCGGGCCCCTGGGATGAAAAAACAAATAACTCTCAGAACGGGCATCCGATTGACGTGTCGTCTACGACGTTGAGTTCCTGTTGACGATACGGAACTTTTGGAAACATCAACTTTGGACTTTGTGTCAGTTGATGTATCAGCCTCTCGGCTCAGGGAGCGGACCATCCCGAACGAGCTTGCTGTGTGCGGAACCCTAGTGCTGGCTGCGACTGCTTCTTCAGCGACGACTGTGCAGAGATCCTCCGTGGACTCGAACGACGACTGTGCAGAGATCCTCAGTGGACTGCGGCGACGACTGTGCTGAGATCCTCAGTGGACTGCAATGACTACTACACTCAGCGATCCTACGTGGATTAGTGCTTCAGGTCATGTGTGGGCCCGGTCCTTTGTGGGCCCGATCCTGTGTGGGTCTGATCCTGTGTGGGTCAGCGCTCAGCGGTTCTGTGTGAGCCATCGCCTACAGGTCCTGTGTGGGACCAATCCTGTGTGGGTCATTGCAGGGGTTAGTTACCTATCGATCCTTCATGGGTCCGACGACTTAGATGGATCAGTGATCATCTTTATCGTCATCCGAAGAAGTATACCTGTGTGAGCTGAATCATGTGTTACTCTCCTTTGTGGTTTGGGTTGAGCTATCCTATGTGGGTTTACTATTTAATCTTCTTTGTGGATTGTGATGAGCTATCCTGTGTGGATTTACTATTTACTCTCCTTTGTGGATTGTGTTGTGCTATCCTGTGTGGGTATACGTTTGCTTTCCTATGTGGACTGGGTTGTGCTTGGGCCCGGACGTTGGAGCCGAACAGGAGTTGATGACTTAGGTATATGTATGGTCATATACCTAAGTCGTATCAGATGTTACTTCGTGATTGTATCTTTCCTTTGTGGATTATCCTTTGTGGATTTTGGGAGACCTTCGGGGGTCTCGGGGTTCCCTACTGAGTAGCTGATACTCACCCCTGCACGGGCTTTGCCCGCACTATGTTGTGTTGGTTGCAGACGATGGACAGCGCTGATCGTGGTGGAGGCGTGCGGAGCAGGACGGTACTTGGAGGTGGACCACTGGGCGGGACGTACTCGGAGCAGTCAGGTGGACCCAAGGAGCAGTGGAGGCTATCTGTACCCACCCTTCAGGTGGGACTTCCAGAGGACGGCTCGACGCTGCGGCTTTTACTTTTCAGTTGCTGTTTTTCTTTTCAGTTGTACTTTACAGCTGGGCTTGTATTTCCGGCCCCCTTTACTTTCAGCACAGCTTGTACAGTTTTTACTTAGTGTTTACTTTTCCTCTTGCTTACTCTAGGTGCTTGTTTACTTTTCAAAGGCAATGTCTTCCCTTTTGTTGGGATTTATTCCACGGTGCTAGTCGCCAGCCCCTGGCCTATGGAAGGCGGGCATGGGGTAGTCACGGCATGGGCCCCGAGGACGGGTCGTGACAGGGACAACGGAGTACATGGTCCGATGTAAGATATTTGGATGAAATCATGAATTTATTATGAATTAAAAAATATTATTTTTTTTATCGTGAATTATTTAAGTGGCTCTCTTGTGCCATTCATGAAGGTTAGTACGACAATGATTTTTGCAATGGTTACATCGTGAATGGAGTACAAAAGCATTATTTTAAAAAGGGTTGATTAATAATTTTGGTTCGGAATGAGTTTGATTTAGTAATTTTACTAAAAATACACCACTAATATATTCATTATGTATTGATCAAAAAAAATTATGTATGATCCAAAGGATAAATAGAAAATCAAAAAAGCCGAGAATCATCTGCAAGTTGGAACTGCAAAGTGTGTATATTGGGATCACTTCACACATTTAGTATCTAATGAGTAGTTTTTGAAGTCAATTGTTTCGTATTTATACTTGTAGGATGTTCAAAGGGATTTTTCAATTAAATTTTTTCTCACATAGTGGATTTTCACATAGGATATTCACATTGGAGGTCTGCGGTGGATGAGTCTACAATGTCATCTTATGAAAGAAGAAGGTATATCACAAGGGAGATTATGAAGTGGTGTGTGTATTATATGATTAAAAACATGGTACGTGAGGTAGATTATTTGTTGAAATGGGTTTCTCATTTTTACATCACGTAATGAAAATTCATGCTGGTATTTTTAAATAAAGATAAAATGAATGTATTTTTTGAGACCATATAGTTCATTGGAGCATCAAATTATGGAATATATGATGAAAACCCAATCAAACATTCTTGAAAATGTGGCATAGACCATCATGTCAAAAAAATGAGAAACAATTAAAAAAAAATTAGTTATCAAGGAGGGGTTTATAGATTTAATACAAGGGAGTCAGTGCACTATCAATGAACCCATTGTAAAGGTAGTGCATGTATAAAAAAGTGACCAAGACCAAATAATTGTAATCCACAATGTCTATTGAATCATAGTGGAATATCATATAACTGACACATTATTGGTGTATTATCTTTGTATTATATCTTAGTGGAAATCCATGTAATGTTTATGAGTTATTTTTATGATTTTTTGTGTTTGGTGAATGTATATTAGTATTTGGAAGGTTTAAAGAGTCCCTAAAACATGGGGAAAATGTAATTTTTTAATTTAAAAAAAATGTTGAACCCCTTATTCACCCCTCCCCACTCAGTTTTTCTGAGGGTGATTATTTTGTGTCATTTTTTCTTTACACAAGAGGAAGATATATATATATATGAGTCCTTTTTTAATTCTCCCATTATTCACTTTTCGAAATGCACTATGATAAATACACTATAAATACTATAGATACATTTATATTTATTCACATTCCATGGGATATATAGTGAAGCATAGATCAATTATCATAGTTCCAAACAAAAATACAAATCAACCCTTCCATCATTAGGTTTTTTCCCTCTAATTCATGTGGGTTTTGTCACATGGATTTAACATTAATAAAAATCCATTTCATCTTTGTTCATTAGCCATATATAAAAAATAATTTAATGTAAAGGTCATCTATTCATGTCCATAAACTATATTATTCCTTATTATAATCTTTATAACTATAAATCACATCAAATATCTCATTATTATGTCAATATAAAATCATGATCCCTATGTTTGGTTACCATTAATCTGAACTAATCATATTTGGTCTTCATCATATGACCTTAAAATATAGGACACTTGGCCTATCATGTATAACCTTAAAATATTTAGGGTTTCAAATACACTATAGGAAAATTTATTTTCATGGGATATAGTTCCATGTATAACTCAAACTGGTTCATAGATTCAATCTATTTCCATATGATTGGATAATCATGGCATTCCTGTATGATTTCCAAAGTCATGCTTGGTTTATCCTATCATGGATCTGTATTAACACACAATATTTTACCCCCATGTATGATCCAGATCTATGTGGGATCCTCCAACATGGATATCCATTCCCATGAACCCATGATGAGAAGGAATACCCCATATATAATAGGTTGAACCATTTCAGAACTACCCTTATTCGATGAAAACATATCATTGGTCACCCATGACCAAAATATTCCCCTTATATATATTGAATTGTGTATGGATTAATTCCCTTGACATGGGATACATAGTGATTTATATATCCATTATCATGGGCCCAACCATAAATTCCACCAACTTCCTATTCATCCTAGTATGGGGATACATATTCAAGTTGGGTTTTCTCTAATGAACACAATAAATCGACATTAATCAGAAATACATATGACATTATTCCAATTATTTCAGGATATGTAGTAATGCATGGATCCCAATGTTTGATTCTAGTTTCAAATCCTTGATATTATTTTTATATTATAGGATCATGTAAATTCATTTGGGGTTCAAAAAACATCACTTACTGACATTGAACTAATTGAAATACATTTTAATAAACATGATGACTTAAGCTATTTAGGATAATCTGTTGGTGAGACCTACCGTATATACATTAGTGTACGATCTATGTAGGAGTCCTTGGGGATAAAAAATCCACCGGCATAAGAGCTCTGTCTACATGAGGGTTTCCTTTCATTTGATATCTAATATTTAGGTTTATAATAGGTAACCGTTATACAATGTTTCATTGATCTAACGACCAAAATTACCCCTTCTCAAAACTACATGTGGCTTGATTCCTATTATTTCACGATACCTATTGAAATTGATAAATCCCATCGTAGAACCAATAATAAATATTTTTAATAGAAAACCACTATTAATACTAGGTATTAGGACCTCTTAATTCCAATGATGTTTTCAGCATGGGTTCTACACTATTATGGATCCACAACATTTTCAGGAACCATGATAGATATATGTAGAACTATCCTATATAATGTTCATAATCGTATAATCTTACACTATAAAAAATATATGTCCTTGTCACATGATGTTAAACAAAATGAAACATGGTCCATCCATTAAGACGATAAAATAAATATATCCACCAATTTTATAGACCCTTAATTCCAATATGTATATTTGATATTTTCAAATGATCAACCAACATAAACCCCTTATGTAGGTACAATTGCATAGATAAAATGGTCCCTCTATATAAGAGTTGAGTTTTCATTGGGGTATTTTATCAAAAATACTTGTGGGTTCATTATCATTCCTTGGAATACATAAATATTTCTAGATCATTTATCTTATAACAAACCAAAAAAATTCACTAATATAAAACCGCCTACCAATGTATTATCATCAAATTGATATTAGGTTTTCTAATATCAGACTCTATGATTGGATAACACATATTTTTCTATGAAATAAATATAGGTTTATTCTAATTACATCAAGATACATATTTTAATTGAAACCAAATATGTTGGATCCAAAACAATCATTTTACATCTCCTTATCCTCCATCATCTCTCAAAAACCTAATTATAAAACCCCCCAGCATGAGGTATGTTCCATTATCAAATGGTTTATTAAACAATAGTTTGGGTTGTATTTGGGCTTGGAGGGCTTGGGTATGGTTCTTCGAATTTTTTTTTGATTTTTTCCTTTCGTTGGTCTACCATAGGAAGCTACATTCCGTGGTGGAGGGTGTGTTGTGCTGGTGGTGTCCCTATGCAGTAGGTGTAGAAAAAATTCATGGCCACTGGGCATGGTCGAGGTCAAGACACACTTGGTTTTTTGATTTGGACTAGAGCCAGTGACGCCTCACCACTCTGTTGAATATTGTGTTTTGAATCTGAAATGACTAGTGTTCGGTCGTGAATGAATGTAGACTGGTCTTTTGGCATCTCTTTCATGTCTCTTGTTCAAAGGAACAATGATCATTTTAGCTTTACTGGGTCATGATGATGAGAAAACCAATTTTTGAATTAGCCTATTCACATGAATATAATGGGGAAAACATATTGTAGTCATGTGTTATCTTCAAGGATTATTTTTAATGAAATTTTGATTTAAAAAAACTATTATAACCATTTTCCTTCATCATTTTCTAGGTGTTACAGATCTTGATTTATGGCGTGATCTTTGTAATACTTCATACTAATTTCTTATAATGATTTTGGGATATCGATTACTAGTGTTGAATTGAGTTCATAACTCATGGTTTTTGGGTGTTGAAATCAATTTCATGAGTTAGGTGGACTTTGTATTAGTCTATTAATTCAATTATTGTATGTATTACATTTCTAACATTCTTTTTCAAAAAATTTTGATAAAACATGTGTTTTACATTTGTTTGAAATACCATGGATTTGAGGTATTCATGCGGTTAGATTATTAATTTTTTTTTGAATCCAATGAAATTTTATTAACCTTAAGAAATCAATATATATAATGGTTTAAGAAAGAATTTTTCATTTAAATGTTTTGTTGACAAATAAATACTTTCCCTCGTTTATAAATAAATTATAGATTATAATATTAAAATGAAAGGTGGAGTCTATTGATAATACATTGTATCTTGCCTTATTAGTATGGAAATCATGTTAACATCAAATTCATAAGGGATTTATCACCTTTTTATGACTTTTTGAATGGAATATCAACAATAATGAGTATTGGTAATTTCATTCGACGTGAATGTTTGTGTGAGAGAGAGAGAGAGACGAAATGAATGAGTATTTCAAATGGAAAAAAGAATGAATAAAGTGATTCAGTTCTTTTATTTTTTCTTAAATTATTTCACATAAAATATTTTATTATTGTAAACTATTTTTTTATTCACACATGTTACTTTATATAAAATATTATCTAGCTAGTATTTGGCCCTTGTGGCATATTTTAGGTTGTATCTTAGGGAAGGAATATTTGGTAAGATTACTCAACACCAATATAAACAAATTATTGGTACATAGATGTTATTCTTATTGACATAGGTAATGAAAAGGCCTTTTACATCACCAGTATATCCTCTTGATGATAGTTCTTTCTTATAGAGTAGGACCTTGGAGTTTTCCTTTTGGAGTTTTTTGAGTGATTCCACATTGTGTTTCTTTATGGAGAATATTCTTTGCTTTTATTTAGTCTATTATTACTTTATAAAAGCCAATATGATATTATTGTTCTACAATTATCCATTTGAATATAAATTTTTATACTCATAAATCAATTAGTTGGTTTTTTCATTTTTGTATTATCTTGATAGTTTGTGTTGTTTAAAAAGGATGAGTTGTCCCCCAAATTATAGGTAATCAATTATAATTTATTTCTAGCCTTTTGTGTCTTCAGGATTTCAGATAATTTCAGTAGCACATCTGACCAAGTCAAATCAAATTTTTGGGTGGGTATTTCACACTATTCATGGTTAGTTATAGACCAATACATTCCTCGAATCATTTGGATGTTTCTTTTTTAATAAGTCACACATCATAATTTGATTATTTTAAATCACCACATTCGTTTCATGTATATCAGTAATGATTGTGTTTGGGTATAAAATAAACTAATTTTTGGACTTATTGACATGCCCTCGATGTGGATTTTCATACATACCCCACGATATAGCCTTACAACCTAATTCAAGACTTTTTCCTAAGGATAAGGTCTTATAATCCTCGTACGCCTTCAATAACATTTCAGTGTCACTCGTCATTCTAATATGGACATTAATCCCCATCATTATATTTTCCCCATACCATATAGTTGATTAAAATACCTTAGGTAATGATTTAAACTTTCATAACACCCCCATTGAAAAGTAATAAGACACTAATAGCACTTGATCCTCATATTGGTTGTCTTATCACATCTCCTAGCATGGTAGTTTGAGAAATACACCCCTAAACTATATGAAATCCATTATTAGGAGGTCTATAATAGTGTTGGGCTATTTATTCACATAATATTTCACCTTTTACAAGATATATGAACTACATCACATTTTTTTATGATATGTGTGACCATAATTCCAAACCATTTTTTGGTCTAAGAATTATGACTACAAAATAATTTCACCTACCTTGAAGCTATCTAACTCAGTGGTTTCATTATTCAATTCATTATGTTTTCATCATTTCCTATATGAATATAAATATCTTCTCATTATTGATTAAAGATGTATGACCTAAATATCTTGGTATTAATTTTTAGAGTTTTATAAACATAAGGGATTTTATTTTAATGGTCTCAATTTTATTATCCTTACATTGAAAATGATAGAGGCATGAAACATGTCAGTATAAAAATCCATAAATGGTATCTTGGGTAGAATTAAAGTCTCTACTCATGATTTCATCCATTTTCTTGACATATGAAGATATTAATGAATATGAAAATAAAATATACGTTAATCTTATGGATTCCACCATATTATCCAATCAAAATTTAGTTTACTATTGCTGGACCCACTGATTCAAGAAATATCTAGACTAGACCCACTCATTTTTCTAACATACACATTTTTTTGGGTAGTTTCTCAATAGGTCCCTTTACTCTAAGAATTTGTTCAATACACGATGGTGAAACCCTCATGGAATTTTAACACTTATTGAGTATCAATTTCTCCACAACAATAATTCACACCTTAAGTGTTAGAAACAATCATCCTAAAAATACATATCATATTCCATTTTTTTTGGATTCAAATGTCTTCAGTTATTATTTAAACTGTCTAGAACCCAATTATTCAAGGGGATGTATATACCAATGGTGTTAGATATCCATGAATCATTCCCACCATTAATGAACTAATTTGAGAACCTAGTCTTAAGACCATAGTTTTCCATGGATCACGAACCAAAATTGCATAATAGGATTTTTTGAGCATCACGAATATAAACTGTGTCCCGCCCTTTTTGAAATGGTTTATTCTTGTAGTAGTCCATTTTCACATCAATTTCTTTCCTTTTCCATTCTACCGAGGACATCATATAAGTTTATAAAATATGAATGACCACAAACACCTTATACATTGTTTTGACTTGAAAACCCTATAATTTGAAATTAAAAGTAATAAAACTTATAATATTAAAAACCCATAAAAGGTGGGTGGGAAAAAAGCTAAACACTTTCTCGATATTCTTACCTTGTATAGGGACTATGAAAAAAATTAGGGCTCTAAAGAAATAGTTACAATGTTTAGGGTGTCCAATATATAATCATGGTAAATGTAAATCTATATTTACATGGTATCTTAACATAAGAAAATATTATATAACCATTCTATACCTACTTTATAATGGCTTAGATCATCCATAAATATGTATAAGTTTGATGTTATAGGGTGATAAATCATACAAAGATAGTGGAATCCTCTTTAAAAAACACCCATAATGATCCCTATAATGTTGGTTCACTTATATCATATATCCAATTGAACATATTAGTTTATAGTGATAGTACATATGCCACTATATACAATCAAACTATACACATTCGAGTGCACACACCTAAAAGAAAAAAACATATCATATATGGTTGAGACTACCATTGTTTATAGTGATGGGGAAGATACCAATATATATAGCATGCCAGTATCCGTCATATTGAACACACATAGAAGGATACTAAATAAAACAACCAATTATCACTCAAGACACACCCTAATGTATGGTGATTTTACATGCCTCTATATTCGAAAAAATTATGGTCATCCAAAGGAACATGAATTGAAGAGAATGGATTTATCTATATTAAATGATTTTACTGAATAATTTTAAAAACCAGATTTACTTAGTTTATTTCCATACAATAACTACAAAAAAATAATGTTATATCCACAGTTTATAACCACATATATAGAATCCAAAACCATTGATGTAGGTAATATGAGAAGTTTAATTAAATTTGGCTTGTATTGGTGTAGAAAGATGGAAAATATACTATCCATGGATCAGACTATAGATATGTGGATATATCCATGGTTTTGCCTATGGAAATAGGGAAATTTTCATGGTTTGGAATTTTGGAAATATCTTCAGCTATGAATTCCTTTATCAATGGTTTAAAACTGTGTCTATAGAGCTATTTTCATGGTTAAAAACTGTGGGAATAGTATGTGAATACCATAAAAAACACCATGTTACAGCCTATTTTGTAGCATCATACAGCACAATATCCACAAATTGCTACGTTGTACCATTTTCATCAATAAATATAGAAAAAAGAGTACATGGAATAACTCCATTTTTTCATGGAATGAACGTCTTTTTTAATTTTTATCATCAAACATGTAATGAAATGAATTTCTTCTATATGTCACAATCCTTAAAAAATTTCATGAACCCAAATCATTTGGAGGTCTCATACATAGCTTGATTTACTCATTTTTTTATCCCTATTCTGAATCATAAATTATGATCTGTTTTGTATTTTATTGTTGGATCTATATTGCACAACAAAATCTTTACCTGAAAACCCATTTATCTCCAAATTGATGAGAAATTAACATTTATGGGATCACCTATCTAGCATGATTTACTCACCACAACCTCAATCATCATCTTGGGAAAGCCTGGTCATGGTTGGTCATTGTCATTCAAGGAAAAACATTTGTTTCTCTTCAAAAAGAAAATTATACAAACTATATATTAATGAAAAATATTAATTAATATATATATATATATATGAATATAATTCATATAGGATACATCCTATATTTTTCATTTACTCAAAAACAACATTAAGAGTGTGACCAATGTAGTAATGGTGAGCCGTCTTTCTTATGGGTAGAACTCCAAAATATTTTTCTACCATGGTTATAACCCGAATATATACTCCCTAAACATTCTGTTACACCCATGAATGTTATTTATCCCACCAATAAACCAACCACTCCAATACACAACTTCTGGTATCCTTAGCATCAACCTTACACTACTCAATTAGTATAACATATTAACTTCTAGAATAAATTTTTATTGAAATAATATTTGAATAATCAAATTCCTATATAATATATCACATATTTTATAATATTTTATTCCAAATAAATAATGATATTTGTAACATCAAGTATCTAAAAAGAAATTTTAGGTTTGATTCATCATAATTCAACTTTGGAACATCATTAAAAATTGATCATGTAGACCACCCTCATTTTTGAGTTAAGTTATAGTATTTATACATTGAGATATTATTAATGTATTACTTATCTAGACTTTCATAATATATGATAGATTTCAGTTAATTCACAAAAAATACCTTAATTCATCTTTTACATCTCCTACACAATCTTCGATATCTTAAACAATCTTATATCTAATATACCATATCATCGATATAAAATCCAAAATCTAGATAGAAGTAACTTATACTTATCTTAAATAACATAATTTATAATTATTTATATTCAAATAATATTCCAAACAATATTTTACATAATTTTATTCTAAAATTTATAATACTTCAGCAATTTGAATATACTCATATTTAGAACATTATAGAAAAATTCATTTGGAGTAACTCTTACATTTTTCTTGAGTATTAGCATCCCCTATTCTTCATCCAAACATTATTTATCCCTTATTCTAATGAAATTATTCTAATATAGCTATCTCAAATACCTAATAATGTAAATTCAATTTCTATTTAAAATTCTTGTTCTAAAACTAGACTAGATAGTGCTTCTAGAAAAACATATTTTTACCTTCAACGCTTTTCATTCCACAAATAAGATGTAATATAATTTCAACCCATATATAACACACTAAGGTATTTTAAATAAATATTGTTCATCAAGAATAAAAATTTCATCAAGGGATACTATATATTTTCTGAAACCATAAATTTTCATTTTTCAGGGATGAATGCTTCCAAACCATATCCTTTTAACCCATTAACAACTCATTATTAATATTAGATCAACCCCTATCCTTACATATTTAATTTACTAACTATAGTAAACAAATACAACACATGTCATATCAATAAATTGGAATTTTAAAATCCTAAAAATTGGTACCAAATAGGTAATATTATTGAGAATGTATAGTTTTCTATAGATTATGATATGAACAAGTGGTAATATTTTTGAAATAAATTTCATATATTTACATAAATATTTCATGAACTGTTTTTGAAGTAAATTAATAAATAGTTAATCCCATGTCCTTACCATAGAGGTTCCATATATTCTAGATAACTTAACTCGTATGTTCTAAAACTGTATCCTTGTAATATGATGTTCCAATACCATCCTGGAACTTGTAAGAATTAAAAGACACCATAAAACTAATATGTATGCATAGATTTGTCAAAATTATATAAGAAAAATAGCATGTACAAATTGGGTTCATCATACATGAATCATTATGCAATGCAATAAGGATTGTGTGGTTGGATAATCTTTAATGATGTTCCAATTATCTATATACTACAACAACAGTGAAAATAATTCTACTATTATAGAATTAATGAATTTTTAAAGTCTATTTTCCTTATTTACTAGAATAAAATATTCATATTTAAAAATTACAATACATCGGTGTGATTATATCAAAGATAAATATAATCCTCAGTGATATAGAATTCCAATCGACATGATTCATCCAATAAATATAACCCCACTAATTCCCCATCACCTTCTCACATACTCATAGTGTCAATAATAGATAGAAGAACTTTCGTCTCATTATATTTATTATAAATAGGTTGAGAGAAAGGGTTGATTTACAAAGAAATATTATAAAGTATTTATGGTGTATGGGGGTTCAATTTATTGATAAAAATATATAATGGGTGGATGGATGTTCACATTGGGTTGTGATTGTATTTTTGTATGATAATATAATTTATTTCTTGGAGGTCATGTGTGATTGAATCATCATATACACAATAAAAAATAAATGGAATATCTGAGATCCATATAGTTAAAAGAGATTAAATGAACCTATGTACATGAAAATAAAGATAACATATTATGTTGGAAATGGTATTTGATCAAGGTAGATATTATGTGATAAACCCTTAAATACCATGATTGTTTAGTTCATATATATGAATATGACATGTTCATCTTTGATTGGAAAGAGAACTATCTATAACATGTTATAATAACAAGATAATTTTTTTAAGCTGTTTGATATTAACATGTACTTGAAATCATATAGAGTTATACCTAAAATATTTAAATCAAGCACAAAAATTATGGATCCTAGTTGAAAATTTAGAGAATCTATTAATATGTTATCTAGCGTCAACGCTATTTATAATTGTGTAAAATATCTATCTGATGATGTTTTAAAAATGGAGGAGGTTATTTGAAGAAATAGCTGATGTAATATTAAGTGATCTAGAAATTCTTTAAGATGAGACAATAATTTTAATAAATGAAAACATTCTCATAAAGAAGGTCTGCAATGTATAAGGTTGTCTTCATAAGATTACGAGACACCCCACATATTGTTTAGAATATAGATCATAAGGTTGAGACAACCCTAGGTTGTATATTCCAGACTGTTATAATACTGTTGGTAAAACTAGAATTAATAAGATACTCTCTGTACTGTACGGACTCATGATTGAGTCTGTACTGGTTTTCCTAGAAAGAGTCATTCTATAATAATTAGTGCCATTATTCAACTTAAACTACTATAAATTTTATACAATGGTAAATATATGTACAATTTGGCTACTAGAAAGTTATATTTTTGGAAAATATTGTCTATACATTTATTGAGTTTTTTGGAAAATCTATTCTGTAAAAAAAAGAAACAAATACTATGTCGAAAATGATAAAAATTAAATGAAAAATTATATTTATATTACCCCATATGAAAATCCTTATAGAAAATGAAGCTCGTTAAGATCATGGGGTTGTTTATTTTGAACGTGTTCCACTTCCAATGACATCAACTAAAAATTATTTGTACCACTTTTCATTGAAACACTTAATTTTATTTTCTTGACTATATTCCAATCCAATTATTGATTTAGTTTCCCCATATTCATTATGAATGGTTCTACTTCATATCTAGTATTTTTTATATCCACATTATAGTTTACTTATATTCTCGTAAAGGGTATAGAAAATCTATAATTTATTTTTTCCTAGTTATATTTTTCATATTAAATTTAATAGCAGGACCGTCTATCCTTTACTGGATTATTTATATTGAATCATTATTTCATGAAAAATTATGGATTTTCCCTTGAAAATTCATCTATATTCATAACAACCCTTATGATTTCCTCTAACTCATTGACATAAAATATCTTTTACCTTGATTCACTAATGTAATATATGTTGAATAGTTTCGTGACCGAAAAAGATCAATGATTAATCCCATCACAAGAAAAAATTATATTTATAAATACAAATATAAAAAGTTATATAATAATTGGTGACGTATTTATTATTTTGTATACTTAAATTGTATCTTCTAGTTTACATACTCAATCTTGTCTTGATTTTCATTCTATTTTCACTAGAATCCACTTATATCAGTTTTCGTACAATTATCCTACATATAATGAAATGGATGATAGGTTGTTCTTTTATTGTGTTTTAATCCACGTTTTTTCATTATTTCTCTAAAATGACTATTTTAAACTCTAAATACATTATCATTGATTGTAATTATAAGAACATAATATCTATAAAATATTTTTTTCTAAAACAACCACCATATATGAACCCATACTGTCTATTAATGTAATAGGTTTTTTCCAAATTGACTAATATTCTATTTCTAAAATTATACACTCATTCCCATGATATTTACAAAACAAAATAATGAAGTCCCATATCTATACATCAATGATAATGAATAATACTATCCTTGAATGTGGAATATTTTATAAACACTCTATATTACTTGTTCTCATGTAGTTTTAACAGCTCTTAACCAACTCCATTTAATCTTTGAATACATTAGGATATCCTAGAATAAATTGAAATACTTTTGTCACTATAAGATAAAAAAATTATTTCCATGGAACCAGTAATGGAATCTAAATAGTTTATACAGAGAATATCAATACTAAAATATTCTGTAATGTAGGATATAAATTAACCCAAAAAAAATTTGAAGGAGAATATTGTAAAGTATCGTCTCCCAATACTATGATTCAATTTTAATGTTTCTTTACCTTACAATGTGATATATAAAATTTAACACCCCAAACCTAATATAATAGATCCAGTGCATTATTTATAACATTAGAATGATCATAGAAAAGTCTAATCATGTAGCATCAATTGGTATAATATCATGGAAAAAACCAAATACAAAAATAAACATTACATTAATTATTGAAATGAAAGGAAACATAAAAATTAATTTGAAAACATTCTTATTTCCATTACTCATCCCGAATATTCATTCATAATTTACATCTTCTCAACCTATGAAAAATAAAAAATATGAATGGGGTGGTATCAAATGCTCAATAAGGGTAAATAATTCAGCAAAAACTATCAAAAATATGAATAATTATTTTGGAAAAAATGTATAATAAAAATAGAATCCTTTTATAAATAGTCATGAACATAATATGGAAATAAAAAATAAAAAATTACCTTATAAACAAGAATATTAAAATTCTATTAGTCAAATAACAATATGTAAATACTAACCTTATAAAGAGGGAATACATAATGTGGGGAATCTTTAAAACACCATCAAGGCTTCAGCCAAGAATCCATACATAATTGGGTAAGAAAATTTCCAAAACCCAAACATAATTGTCGTATGAGACCTATCGGTGCATCGAGGGGCTATAGTGGGCCCCTCGTGAAATTTAAAATGTCTAAAGAAATATTTTTAAGAAAGTGTTAAAACATAACCAACATAAACATTCATATTATAACTAGAATATGAAATGTCAATACTTAATTTATAAGCTATGAATGATATCAAAATAGTACATATATATTCAAACATATCATAATACAGTAATTATAATTTGGAAGCTTGTATAATTATATATTATATTATATTAAGAAAAAAATTTGATATATTATGTTGACATAGATGAAAGTGATATAAAAAAATTGTTAAAACCCTTTAGAAATATCCCTTTTTTACTTTGAAATCAATCTTCAGCATATGTAATTATAAAAGAAAAAATTTCCTCTAAAAATTTCCTCTAAAAATCGTAAGGGAAAATTCAAAATGTTAAGGCTTCAGAATGGCAGAAAATAGCTGGTCGCACTGTATATGTTAAAAAATCATTCTTACCATTATTTTCCAAAAAGGTCCTATAATACCTCATTTTGAAAATGGAAAAAAGACTCCATGCACAACTTTTAATAAAAATTTAAAACATGGATATAAATGGTGTTCAACAATAGTCTAGGAAAATATGTATTATTTTAAAATACATTTATAAGAAACATGAATGCAGATGAATAATATTTCTCAGTAGATACTTACTTATAAAAAATCTCAGATAATCAGGAGATTGCGAAATTAAACCTTACCTATTACTTTAATTTAGTAAAGGGTGTGTTAACTTCTTGTATAATTTATAAATATTGTTAATAAATTACACTATGACCATATACATTTTTATGATTTCATATACGATCCTCTAATCTCTTATTGTTAATATTATATTATTATTACGTTTATTTCATGTGCAAACAACTTTATCTTCCTTTTCATGTTTTGTTAAGTAATTCATATTTCTAATGAATATGATATTTTCTACTGAAATATAGAATTATATTAAGTTTATGAATATAATATTAAATTATAATATGATGTTTATAATAATTAATGAATGGTTAATGAGGGAAATGAATCTCATCACGTTGTGGAGACGGTAGGCTGTACGTATGTACAAGCAATGATATCATTCATTTAATGGAAAAATGATATTGAAATTTATGGTATATTAATTATAAATAATCATAATAATTTCATATTTTTTTATATATCTATTATACTCACCATTATACCAATCCAAATAATGTAGCGTTGAATAACAAATTACACCACAATGTGGAGATGGTAAGTCGTATTCCCACACACATGGTAGTATTTTTATTCATAGGATGGATAAATTGGTGAATATGGTTATCCAATGATAATAAAAACATATAAGTATATGTATTAAACTTTATTTATTGATTATTTATGAAAAAACATTGAAATAGGAAGTAGAAGAAGATAATAACTTTGAATGCAGAGATAAAACGATTACCTCTTCTTCGGGTGTCTCCTATTGATTTGCACAAAAAGACTCCATAAGATGGTTTTCTACCAAATGGGTTACATCTTGGAAGATGTGATGGAATTTGGGAGAATAATTGGAATTGTTTTGATCAATATAAATTCCTTGTAGGTGTGAATTAAAGAGATGGAGGAGTTCACTTTTATAATAGAGGTGAGGGGCACATTAGGGAAAACATGAAATATTAATTTATTTAAAATTCATTTTAGGTTTATAAAAGCTCAAAAGTGATTTAGTTCGAGGATAGAATGTTTATGGGTCTCAATGATCTGAACCAATATGTTTTATACATGTTTTGGTAACAGATTTAACGTTATTTTTTTGCATTAACACTTAGTTAAATAAGTTATCTCATACAATGTCTTCTTCTATCATTATACTATATGGTTAATATAGTTAAAATAAAAATCAAATAGAACCTCAACTGGATCATTAATAATATTTTTATCAATATCTATGTCATTTGGATAAATATTATATTTTTTTTACTTTTAAATCATTTAATAAATAGTGTTTGTTATAAAATTTCATTTATATCGATTTTGACAATATTTATTAATGGATTTTTGTTAAAGTCATAAGAACATTATTTCATTATAACAAAATATCTAACTAATCACTAACAAGTTAGTGTTATCTAAAAAATTAATGGATGGAATCAAAAATAAAAAATTATATTTATTTTTATATTTATAAAATCATTTATTTCAATCTTTCTTTAATAAGGTAATCATTGAATCATTATTGTGTCATACCTAAATTTATTTATTTAATTTCTACAAATAATAAATAAAATACCATGATTTTATAACTATTTTGACTTATAATTACTATTTATAGTCAAATATATGAGGTATATATCCCCACATTAAAATTGTTTAATTAAAAAGATACAAGTTATGTTATATTTCACATTACATTAAATTAATTTTTATAACATGTCATTATCACTACCAAGTGGCTCCAAAATACCAAAAAATCTGCCTATGGATTTCATTGGTCACCCATAGATCATATAATAGGTTTAGGAAATGACTTAGTGTATTTATATTATTATAATATTATTTTTACTTTTATTCACTAAATTTACCATTTAATCATGGTAAATAAAAATAATTACAAAAGTTACTATTCATATTTCCAAAAAATAATAGAGCCCTATTTCAATAATTTGGTCCTTTTTATTATAATTATGGAATCCATTTTTACATATTCAAAACACAGAAGTTTTATAAATTAATTTTAAATTAATCCTCGTTGTGAAAATGAAAAAACGTATTTTTAAAAGTAAAATCCATCAATAGATTGATAATTATTTATATAAAATTTCTACATAATATAACTTAAAATAACAAAAAAATGTATTAAATGATAAAATCTTTATATAAGTATTATTTTTAAAAAATATATATATAATCTTCCAAAATAAATATATGAGATGAAAAAGCAGTTTTTTATTAAAATGATGTATTTTCTCACTTTTTGTTAAAATATGAATGTTGTCAGAAAAACACTAAAAATTTATCCAAACTAAATTAATATTTTCCTAATATAGATAAGAATTTATTTTTTAAAAATATTTTATATAAATGTTTCAAATATTGGACTTAAAAATTATTCATTTTTAAAAGGAAAAATTGATTTGTTCTAAAAAAAATTTCTTTTATCTAACAAGTCAATTTTGTCCTTATATTACAACTAAAAAACAAACAAGATGTCTTTTAAAATTATATAATTTATATAAAATTAAAATTATGGTTAATACTATTCATAAAAGTTTTTTAAATGGATAGTTAGATAGGTCGTGGTGTGCTCGAGCTTGGTGTTTCTAGTAATGCATGCTGTTGAATTATTTAACATGAAGTGTATCATGGAATCATGGGGTGTTACATTCTTCCTGACATAAATAAGTTTCATCCTCTCAATTGAAAACATGGGATTGAAAACTAGGGTTTTCACATTTGAACCTATATTTTCCAAAATCCCATATTGAAAAATCGACTGAAGACACATATATTATAAAATAATGAAACCGAAGTATGATGGTTGCCAGAAATTACACATACTGGGGTTCCATTTAGAAAAACACGGATATGAATGAAAATTTAACCATCATGTTCTGATGGAAAGTGATAGATAATATTATTATGAGAAAGCTAACAACCAGAATGATATAAATCTACAATTATACAAGGGACCATTTGATTAATCCCAAAAGAAAGTACTAGGAAAAAAATTTACTTTCAGGATCCCTAACCTCGTGTTGTAGATTTAATTTACATAATAGAATAAAAATACAAGGAAGCATACACAATTTACATGAAGAGTTTCATCCATTAAATAATTCCTACTATAAACTCATCATTCTCTTCCTAAGTTAATAAAAATAAAAAATATTTAATTTATCTTAATTTTATGAGGTTCTAAATATAAATGTATACACATTAAAGAAAGAAAATTATGTTATACTAACCAGTGACTTCCTGTAGGAAAATGGTAGGTGATAATTCCTTGTCGTACTTTATTTGTGGTTTTAATTCTTTCAGCCTTGTCTGACACAATCATTTGTCATATAACATGTAGGTTTTACTTTTTATTAGACTATATTATTATAACATTCTAGAAATAACTATAAAAATGTTTTAACCACAAAAAAATACATTACAGTATTCAAAATAATATAATCCAACCTTTAGAATTTTTCAAAATACTTCTGTCCAAATTAACAGTCTAAAAGTATCCCTAAATTTCCAAAATCAATTATAACATCAGATTCCCGAGACAACATAATGTATCTATTATATAAAAATACATCTATAACCTAAAAATACTGAATGAAATAATTTTTTCTTCTAAATAATTAATGAATAAGTACTGTAGTACAATCCAAAATATAGTAATATAATTCATGAATCCAAAAATATAAATACATTAATTATTCCACTTCGATTATAGTAACTTCATAATCATGACTGTAATACAATTGAATAATCTAATCCATATTTCTATGATGATTTGGAAGATAATTTTCATAATGTCCCATATATTTATAATTATATCACTCTAAATTTAATTCACATTTCATTCCCTTATAATCATGATCCTAGTGACCTTTTTTCCACACTTTTAATAGACTTCCATTCCAATAAGTCAACTACAGAGTGTTTATTCCCACAATTAAAACATAAGGGAATATCCTACATTCCCATTTTAACTTTATATGTCTCTTTCTCCAATATTATATTCTACTCTCACATTACATTAATGTCAAAAGATATAGTGAATTCCTTTTCCTTCTTGATAGAACATGAGACAGTATCCTCGTACTATGAGAAAGATTGTGAGAATAATGCCCGTTAGAGGAATAGTTTCAACCCATAAATGAATCAATAAATATTACTTATTGTGTGACGTATGTTGGATATAACTTGACTCCCAAACCATGTAATTTTATCCTCATACATTGAAACATTCTCATCATCATTTTTCCCCAGACACAGAAATTTCCTTCCTATATTATCACGCTATTCAAGTTGAAACTATTTATATAGTAAAATTTTATTAAACTCAATCAATTTAATATTGTCTACTTCTTCACCCTACATTGTGTTTTTAATTAATGACCACCATTGATATGAATATCTTGAGAAATGGTAAAATGTCATGGAAATTTTCTCTCTTTCGTTACTTCTCGAAGCAAGAAATATTTTTCTAAAGAACGTATCTGTTACTCAGTTACAAATGGACTTGTAGTCCCATTGAATTTTGGAGGTTGTTTTCTCATGAAGTGGTCAGTCATTGATCCCCCACATTGTAGATCAGGATAGTCTAAATGGGTAATGTTATAATTAATAGCCTGAGTCATCTATCCCATTATGGTTATAAGCTATTTAGCCCCAGTTATGTCACTAGATCCACTATCAATATCTTTCATAAGAGAGTAATCCTTATACAGATTACGTGCATTGTTACAATTTCCAATCATTCTACTAGGAACCATTTGCAAATAATGGGATACACTAGTAAGGTTATGAATCATTATTTACAATTCTATACTAGTAAAATACAAAACATAAATTGAAAAAATAATTTCATATCTAATCCAAAATAATAAACATGGTTTTTTGCGGTCATATATAATCATAAATGGTTTTTAATGAAAATATATATTCTCCTAAGAATATCCCAAGGGAGTGTGGAACCTGGTGCAGAGTAAGGCCCATTGTCAAGTACTAGGTTACCCTGAGTCAAGGCAAGAACATCATGTAAGATTTTTCAACCCTAGGTAAATCTATGCTAAAACCACGTCCACTTATATTATGTATAAAGTGATGTATTTTCTGGTAATAAAAAAATATTATCTATATTAAAAATATTATTGGTTGTTTTTTTGAACTTATCCTCAACTCTTATGAAAGGGTAATGTTCCTTAATCAATGTTTTTCTAAATCTATTTTCAACGGGTTGTACTAAAATTCCACTTATACCAACATTAATACCCCAAACCTAGTAACCTGTTTCTAATGCACTATTTATTACATTGGAATGATAATAATATATTTTAATCTCAAAGGATTGATTAGTTTAGTAGTATTAGAATAACAATATACAATCATAAAAACTTACATTATATCTTGAAATGAAAGACAACATAAAAACTCCTATGAAAATATTCGAACTCATATTTCTCATCCCAATAATTCATTCGTAATGTACATCTTCACATCCTAGGGAATAAATATTATAAGAATGGGGTGGTCATAGATGCACATTATGGGTAAATAATTCATCATAATCTATCATAAATAAAATAAAATTTTAAGGTAAGACGTATAATAAAAATAGAATCCTTTTAAACATAAAAATGTCCATAATATGGAAATAATGATTCAAAAAATACCATATAAGAACGAAAATGGATATTATACTAGTTTAATAATCAAATTTAATAACTATAATTATAAATAGGGAATACATATGCGGGACATCTTAAACACACCGTCAAGGAGTCGGCCAAGACACCATACATAATTGTGTAAGAAATTATCCAAACCCCAAACTAAATTGTCTAATGAGACCTAATAAAGCATCAAGGGGCTATATTAGGTCCATATCAACACTTACAAAGTCCAATTCATTCCTCATATGAATGTGGTAGAACATAACAAACATAAACCTTCATATTAAAACTAGCATATTAAATGTTAATACTTAAGACATAAGATAAGAACAAAAGAAAAATAGTACATCCATATTCAAACATATCATAAAACACTAAATACAATATGGATGATTCTATCATAATATATTAACCTTAATTAAGCATAAAATCCAACAAAAAATGTTTACATAGAAGAACGTTATCTAAAAAATCATTAAAACTCTTTAGAAATATCACATTTTACATTTAAATCATTAGAAACTCAGCATAATTATAAAATAAGGCATTTCCATTTAAATTAACACATTAATAATGTAAGGTAACCTTCAAAATGTTAAGGCGTCATATTGATGTAAAAAATACACTCACATAATATTACTTAAAAAAATCATTTGTTAATTTGTTGAAAAGGTCATTTAGTACCTCATTTTGAAAAAGACAGAAATATTCTTTTCATAATATTTTATAGAAATTCAAACATGGGTACAAATAAAATTAAACAATATTATAAGAATAGAAACAAGTTTTTTAAATTAATTTATAAGAAACAAGGATTTTGATTATAAATATATCACATTAGATACTTACATATAAACAATCTTGGATAATAATGAGATTGAAAAATTAACCCTTACTTTGTATTCTCCTTTAGTTGAGGGTGTGTTATCCTCTTGTATAATGGTTAAATTTTTTTCATAAATTATACTAGTACCATATACATATTTCTGATATCATATATGATCCACTTATCTTGTTTTGTTAGTAACATTTTAGTATCACCGTTATTTTGGGTCATAACTTCTTTGTTTCCCTATACATGTTTTGTTAAGTAAGTCATATTTCTTATGCATGGGATATAATTTATTAAAATTCAGAAATATATTAATTTCATAAATATTATATTTATTTATCATATGGTGTTTATAATCATTCTTTAATTGTTAATGTGGTGAATTAATCACCTCACATCATGGAGACGGTAGGTCGTACACACAGATGAACGATGATACAATTCCTTTAATTGTTATATGTTATGGAACATGATGGTATATTAATTATAAATAATCATAATAATATCATATTCATTATTTATTTCTCTTACACTCATCATTATACTCATCCAAATAATGTAATGTTGAATAACAAATTACACCATGGTGTGGAGACGGTAAGTTGTACGTACAAAGGCATGGTGACATTATTATTCATATAATGGATAAAATAATGAATATGGTTTCCCATTAATTATTATAACATATCATTATATGTATTATACTCTATATATTACTTTTTTATGGAATCTACATAGAAAGATGATGTAGAATAATAAAATAACTTCTGAAGAAGAGATAAAATGATTACCTCTTCTTTAGTTGTCTCCTTTTGATTTTCATAAAAGTACTCCATAGGTAGGTTTTATGGAAAAAGGGAGGAATATTGGATTAATTGAGGGATATTTGGAGAAAATTTGGGTTGGGTTTGGCTGATCAGATAGTATTTTGAGATACGAATTATAGAGAAGGATAAGTTCCCTTTTATAAGAGAGGTGGGGGCACATAAGGAAAAAATTGAAATATTAATTTGTAATAAAAATATTTTCAGTTTCTAATGGCACAAAATTTATTTATTTTTCTTCTAGGAAGTTCATGGGTTATAATCCTCTAATCCAATAGTTTTTAGAAATGTTTTGGTCACAAATATAGCCTTATGTTTTTGCATTAACCCATAGTTAAATAAGATTACTCTTACCCTGCCTTGTTATATTTTTATACTATATAGTCTATATAGTTACTATAAAATGACAAGAGAAGATCAACTAGATTAGTAATGACATTTTTAACACTATTTAAGTCATTTGGTTGAATCTTTTGTTTTTATTACTATTATATCCTTAAAAAATAGTGTTTGTTTTAAAAACACTTTTATATCAATTTTGACACTATTTAATAATTGAATTTTGTTAAAGCCATAAAAACTGGATTCCATTGATGAAAATTATTATATCATCCATAACTTGTCAATGTAATCGAGCAAACTCATTTATGGCATCATGAAGATCAAATTACATTTATTTTAATATATATAATATCATTTATTTCAGTCATTCTTTATATTGGTGATCACTCCATCATTATTGTGTCATAAATAAATTTATTTAATTAATTTATAAAAATTATAATTAAAATACAGAAATTAATTAAATATATTTATATTTCTACTGACTATTTATAGTTAAATATATTTTTTATACGACCTCATTATAAAATTATTTTAGTAAAAGGATACTGATTTATTTTATATTTCTCTTTATTTTAAATTAATTATTATAAAATGTAATTATCAAACCCATGTGGCTTTGAAAGGCCAAATATTCTCCCAACGAATAGTTTTTGTTTCATATGGATCATTAAATTTTATTAGTACATGTTTTAAAATTGATTTATGTTATTAAAAAAATTATTTTTACCATTATTCAATGAATTTACCATTTAAAAGTAGTAAATAAAAATAATTACTGATGTTTTTATTCATAATGTAAAACACTAATAGGAACTATTTAAATAATTTTTACAATTTGATTCCCAATATTGCATCCATTTTTACAAATTGAAAAAATATATTTCTCAGTAGTAATTTTAAAATTAATCCCTGTTTTCCAATTGAGAAAATGTGTATTTAAAAATAAAAACCATCAAATGAATGATACAAGATTATATAAAATTTTATGATAAAATTAGTTGAAATGACATAAATTATATTAAATTATAAAAAAATAATGTATTTATACTTTAAAACTGTATAAAAGGATAATCATACAATATAAATAAATTGAAAATAAATCAATTTTAAATTAAAATCTAATATTTTTCATTGTTCATTAAAATATGATTGTTATTAGAAAAACAATTATCCAATCTATATTTTTATGTCCTGATTCCAAAGAAGAATTCAATTATTTTAAATTTAATATATAAATATTTAAAATTTTAGATTTAAAAAGGGTTCTTCATTAAAAGGTGGAATAACTTCATTTTTTAAAAAAACTTCTTTTATCTATAAAATTGAATTTTAACCTTATGTTATGTCTAATAAAAACAGAATATATATTTTAATATTATATGGGATATAATAAATAAAATATTTTTTCAATACTATTCATAACCTCCAATTAAACATCTAGTTTTATAGGTCCTCGTTTGGTCAAACTCAGTGTTTCATGTAGTTTAATCTATTGAATTAATTAAAAACCGGTATATAATTGAATCTTGGTGTGTTAAAGAAAAAAATCATAATCAAAACATTTTAATATTTTCATATAATAAAATTACATAAGGAATGTTTCATGAATCAAATTTATAGATTAATATCTAATACAAATTGTATATGAAACTAATATTTAAAACAGTGATGCATTCCCACACTAAATGCAATGAAATTATTAGGATCCAAAAAATTATATTTTATATGCAATATTATGAGAAAAATTTCGTATGAAAACATAAAAAATTTCTTATTTCATGGAATTTTTAGACAATGATACTTTCATTTTTAATTTGAAACTTATATTCACTATTTTTATTAAAATTGAATATTCAGGTAATCCAACTAGTGATATCAACAAATTCGAAGGATACAAAATTTAAGTGATGGAAAACATCAAATAAATATGTATCATCTTCATTGAATAGTGAATGAATTATTATGTGTCAATGAATTATATGTAGGTAACGAACACGAACTGGTGGTGTAATTATGAAAAATTTTAATACAATGACACAATTTTGGAACCATAGGTGGACTTAAAACAAATAGTATGGAGGTTTAGGTCTATAATTAATGAAATAATTTAGTTTTTTCATTATAAGGTATGAAATAGATTCATCTATATTGTGGGTAATCAAAAATCAAGTTTGATTGATATTTTATGCCTAATTCAAAGAGAATATTTAAAAGGTAACCAAATATATTATTGAGTATTCAACATACATGGTCTAAATGGAAAAAATTTTGGGATAAATATATTCCTTCTACATTACAGACCTAAAAATTAGGTAATATATTTATGTGTTTTGACGATAGAAACATACCTTAATATGGGAAATTATGTTCATCTGAGCAAGGTTAGTGCAGTTTAATGTGGGTGATTTGATGTTGTTTTACATATGTAATAATTATAACCAATATTGAATATGTTAAGTGATAATTTTTTTGATTATAACCCATTGAGGTATATAATTGAATAAAATATATATACGGATTTCTATAATGGATAAGATACCATCTATTTGAAAAGAAGCTGAAATCAAGGGGAATAAATGAGAAGACTTTATTTTCTCATTTCAAATCATGATTTTTATCATGATCAATATTAGTTAGTTTTATGTTTTGGTTCTAGTGATGTGTTGAAATTGATTACTATGAAATCTTTAATTCATTTATATCTTGTTATTATTATCTTAGTTCACAATTCATGTCAAAATTGATCTAAAATTGAATGATATATATGGATTAATCAATGTATCAAAATTTAATATAAATCTTATGCACTATATAGAGGACATTTCCCTCCTAAGAATTAAAATACCTCTAATGTTAGGTGTCATAAAAAAACATACAAGGACCTAGGATTATATTAATGGTTTTTGAGTGTGTGTCAAGAGAACGCAAAAATCAAACAGTAATCATGCTATCTTAAAATTGATAAATTTATGTGAAAATAGTTTAAAATAGTTAAATATACATGAAAACACCAACTATATAAAATCACAAACACATAATCCTTATATACTCTTTCTCTAACTATCTATAAGGTTTCTTATAGATTACTTCACTATAAATTATATCCAAAATAACCCACTCACTAGTATTTCTTTAGTTATTTCATTTACTCCTCACACATTACGAGTAGTACTATTCCATTATTCTTAAACTTTTTTCATAACTAAATTATCATTTACAAATGAAATATGACTGTAACTAATGATTTAACAAATTTAAATGTCATATAATATTTTAACACACACTTTAAACTTTAAGTATGCTATGTTGTTATTATTATATAACAGTTATTAAGAATTATTTTAATTTTTGTTGATGAAATTTGTATAATATAACATTTTAGTCCATATTTAAAATAGAAAACATCTACAAATTTTTCCATATAGTTAATTTAAAAAGGTAATCTATTTAATTATTTCATTAATTTATCATTATAGTATGTTTGAGGATACATTTACATGGATTTTAATTGAATGATTAAAATAATATCACTTCGTATTAAAATAGTTCCATTAATAATAGTGGTATAATAAAATTTCTATTGATTTTTGGAAAAAAAATATTGATATGGATGTTCATGATCCATCCAGCATATCACAAGAGAGAAAATACCAATTTTTTCTTTATCAACTCTCAAAAGAAAATATATTTCACTAAGTCAAGTGGACCTATATATTTATAGAGTCTTTTAAAACCCATAAATAATTATAAATTCACCAAATGAGATGAAATATATGTGAAACTAAAATAATTTTTATTACTTTCCTATCATTAATGGTATTTCATTAGAGGTTTCCCTATAAGTCATCATATATATCATAACAAAGTTCTTGAATCTCTAACTTAATTAAGTATTAATGGTTTTCCAAATATTAAGGTGTATTCCATACTAAATTAACTAATAAGAAAGAAATTTATTTCTTCCAATGTAATAGAACTCTTTAAAAAAAATTGAAGTCAGATACATTACCTTTAAATGGATATTTTACCAATTATAACTAACCATTTACTTGAGAACTAAGATACCAATTTTTGTACTAAAACAACGTGAAAAATTTTAATATCATTGGGAATGATTACCTGAGAGTTAGTAAAAATTATCTCCTATTTAGTTTTCTCACTCACTATTAATGAAATTCCATAATGAATGATTTGTTTTAATATGTAAGATTATTATAAGTTCACTTATAATATGATATTATAATGATAAAATGGTAAAGGAAATCAAATACAATTTCAATATAATCATCATGAACTCGCATTAAATTATAATCATATGTATAGAGATATATCTAATATAGTTTCACTGATAGTTTATTTGAGCTCCCAAATTATTGAATTTATTGAAAATAATTTCAAATTAACATATAAAATTAATATGTAAATGATGTTTAATTCACTAACTAATGAATGTTTTGTCACATTTTCATTAATTTCATGAAATTAATCATTTTAGTAACAACTTCACTAATATAAAAGATTTAGGAATTATATTACAAGGGTACCTATATGACACATTATGTGATATATAAAATTTTTTAAATACCGAAAACCCCTAAGTTTCTAAATATATAAATATTTTTTTGAAGGATTTAGGTTATCCTAAATGTCTTTCCTTCTATAGTCAATTAAAAATAATTAATCCAATGAATTAATCAAGGTAAAATATAATGAAATCAATCGTGAAATTTATCCCAAGTGAATCAAATGAAATTAAATTATATTAAAAATGATATACGAGAAATAAAATAATCAAATTATGATTAATGATTTCTTGAAAATCTTAAAATCAAATCCTCTCTTTTCTTGATCAGTTAATTCAATGTATTCAATCATTCATCCATAATATAAAAAAGTATACATGGTGGATTGCACTAAAAAAACAATGATATGTAAGTGGATGATTCCTAATACATTTGGGGAAAAATAATTATATTTATTCATATAAATTACAAGAAGATGAGGGTAAATAGTTAAGTGACAGGCTGAAAAAGATTCTAAAAAGATAATTTATATGATTAATAGTATGAAGAAAACATTCTAAAATAATGTGATGAAATCAAAGAAAATTTTAAAAAATATCAAATGAAGAAGTTAATAAATAATAATATAGAATAAATGAATATCTAGGGGATTTATTTTCAATATAAATAAAAGAGATTTCATGTATTATAATTCACTTACACAATTTTAAATAAGATGTAGAAAACATTATATTAATTGATATAATACTACTTATGTTTTACATATATGATTTAAAATATTAAATTCGATATTCTATTTTAAGAATTAAATTCCAAAATTCCTATAAATACTATGCTTATTAAGAACATTATCATAAATAGGTGCATTCTGGAATAATATTATATTCTTTCATTTTTATTGAAAATGTAATGTGTTTTAATTTAATTTAAGATCCCATTAATGCTTAAGTATCCTCATTATTTCAGAATTTCATATGAGTTTCAAAGGAAAATAAAATTTACTTTTCAATTATATTGTTTATCCATTATTAATTTAATCCCATTATATTTAATAAGAAATTGGATATGGGAACTTTTGATCCCATAATAGTGAATTTACAATTAGTAAATAGATCCATCACTTTCTTTATAGGGGAAAATGAAAATTTTCAAGAGATATTTTAAAATATTATACTACTAGGTGATTTTAATTTCTTGGATAAGAAATTTTATATTGAATTATCCATATTACATGTAAGACCCTTCAGAGATACAAGATATTTCATGATATATGTTTAATAAGGGATGCTATCTTTTTAATCTGGAGTATATTAACAGATATAAAATGTATTTAGGGTAGTGAAACATGCACATAAATTGGTTTATTATGTCATAGTTTATGTGATTGATAATGGTGTTTAAAATGGTCTACAAAATAACTCAAACATCGAAGGATCTACAATATATAAACTCGTTAATGGTATAAAATACCAACTAAGAAAATTAAGGATTTTGATGATCAGTATGATGATTATTGTGACGATAATAAATTTTTTTATTTAAGGGATGAGATTCATGGGGTGAAATTGGGTAGGAAAATATCATACTATAATCCATGAAGACTTTATTTGAATAAATTTATAGTAATTTGAAATTATAAATATATGGGTGATAATGAGATGCACTGTATTTTTGGGATATCTAAAGTAGAGATGTAAATGAAAATATACTCTTTATGATGCTTTCTAAATAAGAACATGACATCCACTGCAAATACTATATTTGAAAATAGAATGAATTATTCATTCAATTATTATATATAATATACAAATAGAAGATAATGTGAGGCACGCTATTTAACCAATAATGGAATCCAAATATTTAAGGTTACATATTCAAATGAATTTATTATGATGTGTAATGTAATATAAACACAATAACGATGGATTACATGATGAGAAGGTTGACATTAACGAACAGTCACATTGAGGGTGAAATTGGGAGTGACACAATTTTGGAACCACATGGTTGATGTTGGGATCATGCGTGGAGGTAGAAGAGAGAACAGAATGATGGGATGTGAGGAGACCATGGTAGAACAATATTGGCAGAACCCTATGGTAAAAAAGTTGGGATCCATAGAGAAGGTATGCACAAGTGGGATGATAGGTATATATGAGCTAGTGGTTGAGCGGATAGAGGTGGGGTGGCAAGAGGAGGAGTGTCCAGACATGGAGTGGCTAGAGGTGGAGTGACTGAAGGTCAAGTGTCCAGATATGGAGTTGCAAGAGGTGGAGCGGCCCAAGGCAGAGTGACGGGAGGTGGAGCGACTATAGGTGGATTAGAGAGAGGCATAGTCCGAGAATCCATATTCATAGGTATAGGATTAAGAGGTATGACCGACCATAAGATAATTTTTCGAGTGAAGGGATTGTGGGAAGAAGAGTAAAGCCACGGGGTGGGTAAAATAATTGAGAAATTATTCTAATGGGAGGTTTCTTCCATGGGTATATTCAATCTATATCCATGGTTTTAAAATAAATGTGCCTATATATCGACCTATAGACAAGACCCCATTAAACCATGGCTATAAGATTGTGTCTACATGTCATTATTCTAGTAGTTAATGGTTATTTGGATTAATTTAGTGTGATGTCACTCTTTATTACTTCTATAAATTATAATAGTCTATTGATCGGGATGGTGCAAGAGATTGATAAGTGTTTAGAATTATTTTATCATTTTTTTTAAAATTGGTGATAGGGGACCCCAAGTTCAAGGGTCTCTCACATCGGACACTAAAAGTAGTATTAAATAGAGCACTCTTACAAAACATCATCATCATACTCTCACTAATTGGTTATATATTATTCTAATTCATTGAATTTTCAATGAAGTTCAACTAAAAATGAAACATCAACCTCTTAATTAGGCCATAATTCACAGTCATAATGACATATATCCATACCATTTCTTCTTCCTCAATAATTTATTGATAACCTTCAATATCCTTTTTTGTGGAAGTAATTCCATGGTGAAGTAAATATAACTCTTCCTGATACTGATATAATATGTCATAAAATTCCATAATGTTGTGTTTTGACATTTCTTCTATCACTATAAATTGAAAATAATACTAGATGACACAAATCCTAAGGCTAATATAATTCATGTAAACATTTTCCATTAAGAAGCTCTACAATGATAGTTTCTTCCACACCCATTCTAGAAGAATATAGTCAATGATAGTAATGAAAAATAGATAGTCCAACCCATCTTATCCTATAATTTTATTCATGGTATTGATCATATATAGTTCTTCCATTTATCATCCTGAGTATTTACGGAAATCAACCTCCATATAAACCACCATATATATTGTCAGGAGGTGGGCCTAATGTTGATGACCTCTATGTCTGACTCATAGTTTCTCTTGAATGTCAAAATTTATTAAATAACCAATTCACTAAGAAGGATCACTATTTCAACATCCATTAATATTAAAGGTTTTATTGAAACCGCATCCAATTGTTTTTCAGGAATTTGGAGAATTGGGATGAAGAAATATTTAGTTTAAACCTCTAGCTATTGTACTAGTTCTACATGAAACATATAAACCCTTGTGTTAATTAATGGGGGTGAAATTTATCTTGGGGAATTAATAATAAAAACCTATTTCCATTATATAACTATCCAAGTCTTCTATAGTTGTATCATATGGGTAATCATTGTTAGTATCTCCCATAATATAAGATTACCCATATTTCCTAATTTGGATTTCATTCACAGATGTCATCTAATCCCTTGACACTATGGTGGAATTCTTATTTTCCATCGTAGATTGACCAGTCACCAGGTGCTGAACCTCATCCATAATTGACATCACATAAATTTTTTGGATGGTAATCTCCTAGTGCGGTGGACATTTAGGTGCTTGAAATATATTCTTCCTTGATTATTATGGATTTATATACCATTCTACCTAAATAGGATAGATATTTATTATATCTATAAAACATATGTGATTTACAATGTTATCTATAGATATAGTGGTATGATATGGATGTTTATAAATTAAATTTTATTCAGTAGGATTAATGGATAAATTAGAAATGACTTATATCCATTTAATTCCTTGTTAAAGTTGTTGAACTCAAAAAACGAGGAGTGGGATTTTAGTTCTAAAAAAATTTCCCCCATTATGGTTGCATCTCAAACATGTGTGTTAAACCTTGGAGTACAGTAGAAATTTTTTGGGTGGTATATAATGTGATAATTATCAATAAAATATTATACATGGGTTTTCACACATCCATTGGTGATAAAGGTTGGGGTAGTCATTTCAGATTTCAGTCTCTTGAGATTTCCCCTTCAATATTAAAGTGTGCATGAATGTCTTGAGGTTCCCTCTCATAAACCTATAGACTCATTTAATAAATTGACCTCATAAAGATGTTGTATTATAAAAAAATATTCTTGATATCAAAATATTAATACATACATATATATATATATATATGACTTTCAATAATAACCCCACTTTCTATTCTAGATCTTCTTGTAAAAAATTTCATTGCATCACCAACACAAAATCAGGAAGGGATGGATATATAGTCTATCGTGTAGAAGATAAATACCCATAGGCGGGAGAAGGAATATTGGGTTTTATTATTTACTATATTCCTTTAACTTTCATTAGTATACATCCCATTAACGTTGGGGTTAGTTTATTATATAATGCCTATTGGGGTACTAGACACCTTGTATTTTTGGGATTAATTGGGTACACCTTTTTTCCCTTTTCTATTCTAAAAATATCCAAATGAATATTTTAAAAATAGTATCTAATGTTAAAAAATTAAAATAAAATTTGTAATCACATGTATAGTGTTGTAGAATTCATCCAACTCTTTATCCATTAAAAATTCCCCAATGTTACGTTAGTTCCCTATATCGTGTACACATTTTAGGGTAGGAACCACTTTTATAGAAGAAATTGATATCATTTAAAACTCTATGATGTGTTAACACATCAATGTGGTCAATACTAATGTTGAATATTGAAGTTCCAATTACATTTCCAATTGTGTAATAAAAGAAACCACCTTTTTTGGTTTCCCACAAGTCCATGACATTCATGGTTGTGTTCCAATTTATCTAGAGTGGGAAGCCTCTGGATATAAAATGTCTATGTGAACCACATATATCCCATTATTATGTGTTAGGGAATATATTATTGTAATATAATTTAACTAATTTCATGGAAAATTCTCATTGGCTAGAGTAGTTCACTAATGTCACCGACTAGAACACCTCAACTTAAACATACCTCATGTTGTATCTGTAATCTGGATTTGCTTGGAATACTCTGGAAAGGGTTGTTTTTCGAGACTAAATTAATTATTGGTTGTTTCATTATTATGTTGGTTCATGGTTTCCTTCCTTACTGTCTCTTAAATCTTTTATGTTACAACCAAAAGAAAACTGATTTCCACTATCCCATTGTTGTATGAGAATGTCTAGAATTTACCATATCCTATGTTTTTCCCAAAAATGAAATTCTAGAATGTTAGGATAATCACCTATCATGTTTTTCATTGGGAATCATGAACCAGACTTTCCTCACCACCAGTTGGTGTTGTTTTAACCTAACATCTATTAGTGATGAAACTAATATTTTTGGAATTCCATAGAATTTTATCAAAAATGACACATAGAATATTAATCATAAATAATATTATGTACAATTATAGCGACATAAAAAAGTATAGTATGTCTATCATATATGAATAGACATAATACATGCCAATTTTTTCTTCCATGATCTCCCTGGGGGTAGGGTCACCCTAGTGAAATAATTTAATCTCCAAATATACACTAATATGTTTTAAAAATTTCCTTACCTCTATTTATATAGGAAATATATCTGAAATTATCTAAATGAATAGCTACAATTTTCACTCCATGAACCAAGAGATTATAAATATCTCATATTTACCTATGTGTGTGTATATTCAACCCTATATTATATAAAAACCCTCGAGATGAAAAAATGGCCCTTCCCTTTATTAATTTACATTATGTATTAATGCATCCTTTCCAATAATATCATTGAAATACCTATGAGATTCTCTTTTTCTAGTATGGATTTCACAAGAGAGGTAATTTATTGTACTCTAATATATGAGTCATCAACTAAGAGTAGTTATCTTATTTGCCATATCAAATTGAAAACTACCAGCCAAGTTTGGGATGTGATGTCATGCTTGATTATATAACCTAATTATTCATGTTGAACCCACTATAAATCAATAATTTTGTACCAAAGGATAACCATTTTTTCATAAATATACCGCCTATTGGATTCTTAGAACTTTGTATATTTCCATTTTAAATCCTAAAAATCCTTATTCGAGTTTCAAAACTGATTTATTTCTATGGGTTGGGATCCAACCCTAAAACATTAGTTCCATATATTAATAAGATCTGAACCATCTAGGCTGTTCTATGGGGACTTTACGAGGGGAAAATGGTCACAGAGACTCCCCCAAAATTATATCAAATCCAGAAAAATTTTATATATGACACATACTAATTCCACCCTCTCTATGGATGAGGTGGAATGTGTTTTTATGTGGGTTTGAAAAACTGAGAAATTTGGGGATTCGATTGTGGATCTAATAGATATATGTTTGTGAAATTTAAACAACCTCATAAATTTCCAAATCCATTAGATGATCTTTGAGTACATTGATTTTTTTGGTGAATCATTTTTTTCCACATCCATTCTATATTAGAGCTGCCTTTGGGATGTCAAAGCTTGTCCTGGACCGAGCATTTGTGTTGATATCTGGACAAACAAAAAAAGTCTTAAGAGTAGTACTGTGTGTCAGGATCCTATATATAGGCATGTATATCAAATCACGATTTTGTGTGGTGGAGTATATATACCGGGGTGAACCACCCACTTATGTATACCCCCTTGTGGATATGTTTCCCCACTATAGATTGGTATACTCTATAACATAAGATTATAGTATAGTAGCATCACATATAATGACATCAAAATAAGATAAAAGATAGTAATTGTATTATGGAAGTAAATTTTTGGCCATGTACTCCTATTAATACATCTTCAAGACTTCCCCCAGGGTTGATAGATGTGGTGTTCACTGATGGGATTATTTATGTTTGAAATCGTCTTTCAACTTCATTAAACTTGTTGTTCATGAAAATTTAAAATGATTTTTAGAGTACTATCAATCTCAATCCTACATGTAGAAATATATAAATGAAAAATATGTGGGGAAGTGATCCCAACATGAATGATACTAGGTGGAAAATTCATTAAATGAAAAAAATAACCCCTCTACATTTTCCAATGTTTTTTTTGTAAGTAATATTCTAATGTTCTTCACCTAGTGTATTTCACTAATGTGGGCTCACTTGGATGATTTTCTTATGTTATTTTTTCAGGTAAATTTTTATACTCTATGTGATTGGCCAAATTAACTAAGGATTGAGAAAAGAAAATTCGGTGCTCACATTTATGTCATAAAAACTATAGTGAATAGAAGGTGACAATCTATAGGATTTGT